>OX578140.1:22475864-23170864 GCA_951213105.1 Amaurobius ferox
ATTATGATCTATATTTAAAGATCCACCAAATTTTTGTAGAATAAAATGTTCAACAAATTTAAGCTGTATACCAAATTTTAACACTCTAGGACGTAGGAAAGTGCATTAAAAATGCCATCAAATAAGTATATCATGAAGAGCTATATAATATTAAAAAAAAATTGAAAAATTGTTATCTACCAAATTTATTTTAAAATATGAAGCCTCTCTCATAAACAAAATGATTAAAATCTTGGAAAGATATTTCTTATATAATATATCTCTTTTTTCTTTCTGGAGGATATCCCAAAAGTCAGAATTTATTTGAATTTGTTTTTTTCCCTATATTAAATAATTTTTAATTAAAAAGCTATTTAACATATTTTACTGAAATTTTTTTTATATATTTTATGGGATAATGTGAATATTTCCTAAAAATTTTGAAGCAATTTGTGAATTTTAAATCCGCTTAAAGAATATTTGAAAAATTTGGTCCCATAGGGTTCTATGTAATTCATTTTTTCAACCCGGGTTCAATAAAAAACTAACTGGGTAATATTATTTATTTGTATTCCCATAGGTCCCACAGACCGTCTGAAAAACATACTAAAATTTCATTTTGATAAAGTCATTTTTACGGCAGTTATCGTGCTAACGGACAGACAGACAGACAGACAGACAGAATGAACAAAGTCATAAACACTTTTCAACTATGTTGTAAAGTGTTAGAAAGGGAAACAAAGATAGCTGAGAAGTGCATATTCTAATTCCAAAAATATAACTGAATAAGAAAAAGTACATTGGAAAGCTAGGTTATTATATTTAACAAGGGAATTATATATATATATATATATATATATATATATATATATATATATATATATATATATATATATATATCTGTGCGTGTGTGTGTGTGTTTGAGTCTGTGGGCATGGAAACGCAGAGCGAATAAATCACTGCTATCCAATTTTGCGTATAGATATATTGCGCAAAACAGTAAAGCTAATTTAGACTTTTATGAATTCTTATAATTAAAACTCTATGTATTTGAGTACCAAGATATTTTCTGATTTTTTTTTCGGAACCAGGGCAATCAGGAGTAGCGTATAAAATTTCATAAAATGCACTAAAATAGTTTTTATACAACAGTGAATACATAGAATCCCCCAACTCAGAGACCGCAAGCTAGAGAAACACTTATACTCCAAAGTACTATCCCAAACCAGTAAATCTGTAGAAAATTCGAAATCAAATACATGTCCTTTTACCATGTATGGTTTGGATGTTAAAAAAATCATTTTGTTCTGTGGAAACATAAATTGCCAACACATTTTGTTTATAAAAGCTGAACATAAGGATTGCTTTTTAGTCTAAGGTAGGCCAATAAATCCAATTTGTATGCCGAGTCGCTTCGTTTATTACGTCATTATCACCCCCTCCCCCCTTGCATTCTTTTCATCAAGTGTCACTTGATTACAACTGCACAGTACTAATTGGGAGACTTCGAATGATTTACGAGAACATTAAGCATAATGAAGGACATTCGTAGATGCTTAAAATGTGTCAAGGAATTCTGATCTTATCAATTCTCGGGTTTCATTTGTTACAATTACACTGTAAAAGTTTCAGAAAGTATTATAAAATTGCCTTGTTAAATCATTGTTTTTCTGTTTTTGAACAAAAGTATAAATGTGTATAATTATGTTACATTTTTGTTATGGATGTCAACATGAAATATCTAAAGTTAAGTTGCTACTGGATTTTGTCCAGCTTGTTTAGTTAGTTTGTATTAATGATGTGTAATTAATGCTATTAATGATGTGTAATTAATCCTATTAATGATGTGTAATTAATTCTATTATTGCTAAGTAATTAATGCTATAATGTGTAATTAATATATTAATTATGTGTAGTTAATGTCATTAACTATACGTCATTGATGATGTGTAATTAATGGAATTTCAACTTTACAATCACGGATTACAGTTACATATTTGATGCTAAAATTGCTCAAGTGCAAAAGAATCATGGCTATAACTTCCAATGCAGATAATTATGCTCATGGACAAGTTTCATGTTTTATTATGTACTAGCAGATATACTCGGCGCTGCTTGCTATATGAAATACTCTACGTGACAGTGAAAAGGAGACACCAAGAAGGAGTGGGCAGGAAAATATGCCAATTGCAGGGTAGACACAGCTCACCGAGTTATGTAAATGATGCGAAATATGTAGCTGATCCGTGCAAGTTGAGTGAGATATAAGAGAAAGAGAAGCCTCTGTCCATAGTGAAAAAGTCCTAAAATTTCAAGACATGATGAATTTTCAAAGACGGATTCTGATTGGTCACGATCTGAGTCGATGCATGCTATTTTTAAGCTGGATTTGTTGATGGGTTTTTATATTTTTTTTGCGTTAATTTGCCCTGTATGTAGTTATTATTATTGAATAGTTTAGAATTCTAATTTTATATTGCGCAGTTGTTAGTAAATATCATTCATAACAATCCAGCTGATGCTCTTTTCATGGCTAGATGTAAATTGTTAATTTAGTTATTCTGATAGAATTTGCTGGTACAAATGAAGACAATAATTGATTTTTTATTATTATTATTTACTTTAAAACATGCTAAAAATCCAATTTATAAACAAAATAAGAGACTTTTTCAGCATTTTGATTTTGAAAGGATATAATAGATCCTATGTACGTAAGATTATGCATATGTGTAAGTTTAAATTCAGTTTTTATAATGGAATTTTTATCTTGCTTCGACAATGTAAATTTTAATGTTACAATAGGAAGTTTTTTGGACTTGGTATATAAATAGCCTGTATCAATTTCAAATTTTCCTGTGGCATGTACTTTAAAATAATGACTTATGTACAAAATATACAAATTGTAAATTACAAAGTAAGCATCTATTAACCATTATTTATAGTCAATATTAACTACAAAAACCTAAATGATATGGTATCGTATCACATGCTAGATAAGTCTGGAGTTCCTATATATAGAAACTTTAGACAAGTCATAAGCAGAAAAAAGCGTTGTCAAAAGTTTTTTTTATTATTTTAAACTGTTTAAAAGCAAACTTTAAAAAATACATACGTTTAACAATTGTATATATGTATTTAAACTTTAAGAAATGTACATATATTTAACAATTAAACATATATATTTAAATTTTAAGAAATACATATATTTAACAATGAAACATAAGTAAAGGAATAAAATATAGCCTAGGGTGAGATATAGCCATAGTGCCACTGCCATATGTTTGAGTTTGAGAACTTTCTTACCAAAACTGCACCCAATTTGTGTTACATGAAAGAGAGGAAAATATTGCATAACCGAAAAAATTTTAATTAAAAAATATATTGCCAGTATTTATAAAACGTTTTTTTAATTTTAATTTTATAAATATAAAAAACTGAAAAATATTAATTATTTGCTCATTGGGTGAATAAAGTATTCTATTCCTTAAAATTTCCAAATTCACGATTTTAATGGGAATACAGGTTTTTAAACTTCCTGAATACATTTTGAAAATATGTTCTGTTATGTAAGGGTAAGGACACGGTAATTTAAGAACAAATATATGTTTAATGTACATTATAGAAAGTATGTAAACCTACATTAAATGCAAATGTGTTTATTGTACCATAATAGAAGAGAAAAAAATCATTTGAATTCAATGGTGCCATTTGATAATTTTTCAAAGGTTCCAGCTGTACGAATGGAAATGTTCAAGCTAAAATGTTTGAATTTAAATTTTTAAATAAAATTTTAAATCAAGTTTCCGTTTAGATAATATTTAGAAACGTTTGAGTTGAAAATTAATTTATTATTTTTTTTATGCTTTTACAGTTATTTGCACTCTAAAGATTCATGAATAGTGTCAGTTAAAATGTTGTTTTTATAAAAGACTTTAACTAACTCAAATTGAAAGAAAAAACTATATTTATTTGCAAAAGACTTCTGGAAATCCGTTTTAATCCTCCCCACCACCACTACTGTTTGAATCCAGAATAATATTTTTATTTTCCTTGACTGTTTCGACTTATTATTAGCTCATGCTGTTGCTGTTCACATTGGGGTCATTCGGGTCAAAAACAAGCCATGTCATTAAAAGTTTTAACTGTGCACATTATATGTAATTACATTTGATATATATTGGCATAAACATTATTAAAATTTTAATTCTGAAGCAATTAAGGAATAGTATGAATCAAAAATATTAAAATAAATTAAAAATATATATCTCCTTTTGATCATCCCAATTTTTATTTTTAGCTTCTATACTTCTATGCGTTTTTCCAACAAGTTTTTTCAAGTACTTATGTGGTTTTACATATACATTTAATGTATTTTAGGCATTTATTTGAAATATTTTTATTATATTTTTTTTACATCTGTGACACCCTCAATATTTTTGCTAATTGGTGGAAATGAAGGGGGATCTTGTCATTTCTTAAGAAAATTGTTTCTGATAATTTTTCAGGGTTGGGGAGGTTAGAAAAAATTGTCCCAACTTCTGGATTTCCAAAATAGAATTCGACTCCTTGAAAAAAAAAATGTTTAAGGAACAGTAAGTCAATCAATATAATTTTATAATTGCTAAATACAGAAATTAAATGAATTGACTAAATGAAATTTAATCTAAATAAAGCTGAAATTAAAACTTTTAATTTATTTTAAGTGATGTCAATGCCTAAAAAGAAATTTTTGTCAAAAAATAAGAGGTAAAATTTAATGAAAAAATAAACACATTTATTATGCTTTTATCTGATAATTTTATTATGGAAGCAGTTCTAATCATTTTAATCTCATTTGCTGATATAATTCATATTTTTTGAAGCATTTAAACATTTAATATGTATAAAAAACATTTTAATGTGTTCGATCGAAATTAACGTTATTGAATATAATCCGCCAATAACACGTATTAATTTTTATGAACATACCAGATGGCGCCACCTCTTATGAAATTTATCTTTGGAGATGATGTCGGAACACAACTTGGAGAAATATGATTGGCTCGATTTTCAGACTCTTTCACTGTAGGTAGACGTATGTAAGGGAAAAATCTTGCAGAATCGGCAGTAGTCGCGCGGCTCTGTCTGACATTGAAATCATTTTGCAATTTATTTTTGTCTCCGAGGAAACGTGTAGTGGCAGCGAGTGTCAGGCCGCCGCCTACCGAGGCAGATCCAGCAGACAGACGATTTCGCCAGGAGTATGGTGATCGGACTCAGAAGAGCAAGTTGGTCCATACGTCAAATCTCAGCGGACAGCTACCTACACGCGTCCATCGGCTGTAGCAAAGATGGTTGGAACAAGGGAATGTGGCACGTTTGAGGGTTGCCGGTACGACCAGAGCGACGTCACCACGTGTGGACCGACGCATCCGCCGACAAGTCTTGGCGGCCCCGCAGACCATTTCCGTCACCCTTTTGCAGCATGTGCAGGACACCCTTAATACTCTCATATCGACAAGGACCATTATCCTCCAAGTAGTCGTTGGCGACCTGCACTCATGACGCTCGTTAAGAAAACTGCCATTAAACCAACAGCACAGAGACCTCCGTTTGCAATGGTGTCGGGATGGAGCTACATGTTGTTGTTTCTTATCCCACTTGACCGATAGCAACATCAGATTAAGTTCATGAACCCGTGAGTCTTCAAAAGATGAAGAACTACTCCAGGACTTGAGTACAGCTGACTCCTCTGGCATCCAGTACATGTCAAGGCATGGGCAGGAGAGGCCTTACCCAAATTGCACTTTGGGCAAAGTGGGTAAACCTTAGAACCCAACACATGCCGAAGAGCACGAAGATGGCCGTTGCGGAGTCTGGCCAGAGCCGTCCGTTCTCCCTTACTACCTGCCCCAATCAAAGCAGCACCAGGCCAACGAGTCATGATAAAGGGTAGAAAATGCAGCTTCAGAAGGTCCGAGGACCGCGAGGCACCAAAAGATGAAGTCTGACTTTGCCACTGCCTGCAGAGCTACATGGACAGCGGAATGGCACAGGATCGTGTTCTTAGACGAGTCACGCTTCTGTTTTAGCAGTGATAGTCGCCGTGTACGAGTCTGCCGCCGAAGTGGTGACAGGGTCAATTCGGTCGCATCTGTGGAACGCCACACCGAGCGACAAAGCGGCATCATGATTTTGGGCGCCATCGCCTACGGTAGCAGGTCACCTCTGGTCCGTATTGAGGGCACTCTGACGGTCCAACGATATGTGGATGATGTGCTGCGTCCAGTGACACTACCCTTCCTTCCGGACTTTTTTTCCGGCCGTCCAAACTAATTCTCATGCCCCAGGACGAGTCGGACGGTCTGGGCTTTCGACTACCCTTCCTTCAGGAGCACCCAATGTCATTTACCAGCAGGATAACGCCCTACCACACACGGCACGCATCAGCCATCATGCCCTGCAAGGTACCCAGGTGCTTCCCTGGACACCAGTCTCCCCTGATCTCTCACCAATCGAACACGTCTGGGACGTGATTGGACGTCGCTTACGTGTGCTGCCACCGCCACGTTTAGAAGACGAACTCTGGCAAATGGTTGACAGGGAATGGGAAGTCATATCTCAGGACACCATCAGCACTCTTATTGACTCTGTACCTAGACGTGTTGCTGCCAGTATTGCCGCCTGCGGTGGTTCAACAACTTACTGTTCAGATGGTGTTATCGCTCAGAGTATAGGTGTATCATGTTGCAATAAACATCACTTATTGTTCGTTGCTGTCGCTCTCTGTTTGCCGATTTTCATCACTTTCTGTCCACTCCTTCTGTGTTTCATTTTCACTGTCACGTAGTGTATGTGAAAATTCTAAAAGCATTCATTCGTATTGCATTTAAAAAAATTTCATTACAACATTAAATTTAATCCCCGTATAAAAAGCAAAAAATATAAGCGGAGATAAATCTGAAGAATAAAACATCCTGACCTCGTTTGTAAACCAATGTAAAAAATTATGAAAGTTGGTAAATATTTGACAAAATGAAAGCTTTAAAATGGCATAAAAAATTACTCTCGAATGATTTTTTACCTCGTTGCAACAACCATTTTAAAATATTTGAAAATTCTAAACGCATTCAAATTGCTTTTCAAAAAGTATCTATTAAAACATTAAATTTCACTTCCTTATAAAAAGTAAAAAATACACTCATTGCCATACAAATTTGCGCAACGAGAAAGAGTTGAAGACCCAGACCGTCCGACTCGTCCGAGGACCCCAAGAAAGAGTTGTCAGAATCAAACGAAATTTTAAATATGTGGGATAAACGTTGATATAAGTAAGTGATACGAAATCAAAGCAAAAGAATCATTTATTACAGGAAAAACTTCAAATGAATGGAGGTTTTAGTACCCTGTTGGGTCATCTTTAGCGTGAATACGCGATGCAAAACGAACTGGCATCGATTCCACAGTTGTAAGTTCGCTTCTAGTTCGACGAAACTCATAGGCTGTCCAACTTTCCGTCCCAAGTGATCCCAGACATGCTCGATCGGTAGCAAATCTGGGGATCGGGCAGGCCAGAGAAGGGTGGTAATGTGTCGGAGGAATTTCTGTGACACCCTTGCTGTGTGTGGCCGAGCATTTTTCTGTTGAAAAATGCTTCCTGGGAGCCCTGCCATAAGTGGCAACACATGTGGCTGAAGGATGTCCCGAACGTACCGCTGGCCTATCATGATTCCGTGAATCAATATTAGAGGTGACCGGGTGTCGTATGCGACGACACCCTATACCGTCACATCAGCTGTGGTAGCGGTTTGCCGCTGTAAAGCGAAGGTAGGATTAAGGCGTTCACCATGGGACTTCCACACACGTACACGGTTGTCATGACTTCCCAAATCCAATTGCATTTCGATTCGTCGCTGAAGACGAACTGGTTCCATTCTGTTGCGGTCCAATCCCGTCTAGCGCGATACCACTTCAAACGGAAGCGACGATGGGCGGGTGGCATTAGCAGCACACGTAATGGGCGTCGACGATACCAAAAGTCCATTAGACAGGCACCTCATGATGGTACATACAGAGGCCCGTAGTGAAGGTGCTGCTTGTGTCCGGAGGGCGGACAATGATGAAATTGGCGCTGTGCGTGCGTGTCGGGTGATGTGACGGTCTTCTCGGCTATTGGTCTGCCGAGGACGTCCTGAGACTAACCACCATGTCTCGTTAACTGATCCCAACACCTCCTCACAGTAGGGTCTGAAAGACCTAGGGGCGGGCTACTGGCCGAGCTGACCACCCGGCTTCCATTATCCTGATGATTCTTCCCCTCTCGAACTCCGACATCTGATCATATTGTTTTCGATGGCGGGGTAACGGCATTCCTAATGAAAAAGCGTTCCTCTGCAACTGATTAAGTACATGCAAAAAGTCTCTGCGTATCTTTTTTCTGCTCCAGGGAGAACGAAGTTCAACGCTCTCTGATGGCATTGCGCAATGTGCTATCACGCTGTATTTCTAATCTGCATATCTGCCTGACACGTACCTTCATGCCAAATTTCGGTATGATCCCACAATTACGTTTTGGTGCACAATTTTTTATGGCAATGAGCGTATAAGCAGAAGCAAATTTAAAGATTAAAACAGCCTAGTTTCGATTGTAAACTAATGCAAAAAATTATAAAGGTTTTTAAATATTTAACAAAATTAAGGCTTTGAAATGGTAATAAAAGTTACTCCCGAACAATTTTCTACCCTGTTGGTTGCAACAATCATTTAAAAATATGTGAAAAATCTAAACGCATAAGAGAAATAAAAAGTAAATTGTATAAGCGGTATAGTATAAAATATAGTATAAGCGTTAAAGTATAAAAGTATTTTTAGAAATATAAGAATAGATTTTCAAAAAAAATCCTTAAATCATTTTAATACCCCAATAAAAATGAAAAGCATAAGCTGAGAAAAATCTTGAGAATCCTGTTACAGTTTGTAAACCAAAGTACACATATGTGAAGTTTTGTAAATGTACGACAAAATAAAGACTCCAAAATAGTAGCTAAAGTTATTCCCTAAGAATTTTTTACCCCATTATATTTCAACTGATATAACAACATAAAGATATAGCACCGTTCAGTTATTAAATTATAAACCCTCTAGAAAAAAGCATAAAAATCTCTGCTCTAGTTTTAAAAATTATCTTGGCCAGATGAAGCAGTAAGATATACCCGTACTACTTTTTTCCTCTGTCAAGTATCAATTGAAAACATTAAATATTCTCTTAATATAAATCCATGGAAATATGATCATTGTATTAAGTGCTACTGCTAGAAATAAAAAAAAATATCCATGGAAATAAAAGGATACTTCTAACGCTATTTATTTCCGACGGCCGTAATTGAATCCAATCAAAAATGTAATACTTTTCATTCATAAAATGGGGTCTTATATCCATGTCTTTATTATTTAGATCGAATAAGTTAAATGAAAATCGCCTGCGGTATAAACACATTTGAATGTATTCCATCGCTAAGCAATATTTTCTTCAAATGAATGTTCTGAAAATATATCGTCTGTATAATGATGGAAGGTTTAACTGTGCGTTTCTTATTAATATCTTGACAAATTCTGGTCCTAAAAACTCGTAAATGGATGGGGGTTACACGCAGTGAAACAGAAAAGAACTTTACCAAATTTGAGAAAAATAATCTGTCAAAAACTGTGCCTATTTACAGAACAGTTAGACAGTCTGTTCTGTAAAAAAATTATAGAATGTATACATTTGATACATTATAGATTCATTAACATCGAATCAGTCGATACCATGGCAGCAAGAGAACTTGTGTTCCACATTTTTGTGAACTCCTGCGGGAATCCATACATTCCGAAATTTGAAGTCGGCTATCTGATCGGATTATATTGTGGTAGGAACCATAGAGTACCTCTATAAAAGTATCACCTATTTCATGCAGACGATATCCTAAATATAAGGCACGAAATCTGTCCAGGAATGCTGTTATTACTTTCCCTATATGCATAGTACATAATATATAGGGAAAGTAATGTGACGGGGTTGAAAGTTCAAATTCGAGTTTTCGACAAAAGAGCGCTTTTCTTTCAGACCTGAATTTGAATCGAGCGTTTTTAAGGTGATGCCTGTGTGTATGTGTTGTTGTTGAGACCCAGACCGTCCGACCTACCAGAAAGGTGTAAGGTAACTGTATGGACGGCCGGGAAGTGCCACCCAATTTAGACCGGAACCCAGTGGGGGAGGCATCCACAGGGACCGTACCCTCCTTCCCCTACCACCAACCTCTCGGAAGGACTTACGGACCCACATGTTTAACGTGATCGTACTCCGCATGAACACGGCGGCATTTGTGGCAGCGTGCAAATCTAGCGCGCAAACCACGGGGATACCGCACCCGAGATGGCCAACAGCACGCGGCGTTCCGAGGTGGTCACCCACCAAGTACTAACCGCGCCCGATGCTGCTTGACTTCGGTGATCTAACGCGAACCGGTGTTTTCAGCACGGTACGGCCGTTGGCCCCTGTGTGTATGTGTGTATGTGTTACTGTGTGTTTGTACGATAGTGTGTGTATATGTATATATATGTTAGTGTGTGTGCATGTATGTATGGTAGTTTGTGCGTAAATCTTTGGATGCGATATTTCACGAACGGATGGAGCTTTTTGAACGAAATTTAGTACACGTATTACAATCGGTAAATAATAGAACCTTACCGATTTTAAACGTAACTAAATGTTCGGAAGATTTCAATTTTCGAATGAAATTTTTGAAATATCATGAAAAATCAGAACCTTCAATGATGTTAAATAAATAATAGTAATGAATTATGTACTATGTATATAGGGAAAGTAATGACATAACTGTCATTACTTTCCCTATATGCATAGTACATAATGTATGGGGAAAGTATTGTGATGGGGTCGAAAATTACAATTTGAGTAATCAACGGAAGAGTACGTTTCAAGCACATCCCTAATTCGAATCAAATGTTTTTGATGTGATGTCTGTTTACGTATGTATGAGTTTGTGTTTGTGTGTAAGAATGTGTGTGTGTGTGTCCGTGAGTCTGTAGGAACGATATTTCATAAAAAAATGAAGCGTTTCGAACGAAATTTGGTGCAAAATGTACAATTTGTGAATAGTGGAAACCTATTGATTTTAAATGCGATCGGATTTTCGGAATATCCCCAAAATGTCGAATGAAATTTTGAAAAATCACCAAAAAATTACAAATTTTAGGACGCTATTATAAACCGTTCTTGAGATATTGCATTTTTTTCAAATAATTTTATCAAAAGAATTACATAACATAAAAAAAAGCATTAACTATATGAAATATGTGTACTTTTCATATGTAATATTATGCGTTTAATAAATTTGTTAACACCATTATCACGGATCTAGTTCGTTCCATTAACGAGAGAAGATACTTTGTGTAATGGTTTTGAATTTGATTTAACTCCTAACAATTAGCCAATAGTCATGTATATTTTTCCTTTGGTCTGTAATGTTTGGCGATACATTTTTCGAACTTGACGTCTCATTTAACGAAGTATTGCCATCTTGGCGATATTTCGCCCCCAGATTGAGGAAACTATCGTTAAAATTGCAAAAATAGCGCTAAGTTAACGAAATGAATGTCAAATGGATGTATTAATTATTAAAATATTTTAATATATGGACTACATTGCGTATTACAGTTGCTATAAATATTAATAATTGTCACATTACTTATACATCATTTTATTCACTGTAAAAGTCCTATACATCATTTTATTCACTATAAGAATCCTATACATCATTTTATTCACTGTAAAAGAAGTAAATTCATTGAAATATATAGAGAAAATCATGTTTTGCCCACGAAATAATTTTACTTTCTCACGCGTAGTATTGAGAAAATACTGTTTTCACGAAAATTTTCGATTTCGAGATTTTAATACCAATATATGTTTTAAGACTTCCTGAACACGTTTTGACTATTTTTGGACCGATTTCCGTCCTGTCTGTCAAATGTATGTGATCGATTTCTTGTGCACACAATAGCAGCGGCAAATTTTAATGGATTTTTGGATTCTTTTTATCGGGCTTTTTTATTGAAAAATCTAGAACTGGATAGAATTTTTTGAAATTCGAGAGAAAACTTCGAAATTGATTTGATTTCGAGATTTTCGATTTCGAGATTTTAATACCAATATATGTTTTAAGACTTCCTGAACACGTTTTGACTATTTTTGGACCGATTTCCGTCCTGTCTGTCAAATGTATGTGATCGATTTCTTGTGCACACAATAGCAGCGGCAAATTTTAATGGATTTTTGGATTCTTTTTATCGGGCTTTTTTATTGAAAAATCTAGAACTGGATAGAATTTTTTGAAATTCGAGAGAAAACTTCGAAATTGATTTGATTTTTTTTTTACAAGGCAGAATAGGACAAAATTTAACATAATAATATATCAAAGCGTTTATTTATAGCTCAATTATCACAAGACTTACTATAGTTTGTCATCGTTTCGAAAAATAGCCGAGATACAATTTTTTTGTTCGTGACGTCATTAGACCCCCTTGAGGGGGATATTTCCCCTGGGGGAGGGGTACATTATTAAGTATGGTAGCTATCTAAAGATGTTTTCCAGCCCATTAAAGTGATGAGTAAAATGCTATAACTGTAATAATTTGTACCCACGATACTAATTTTTTTTAAAAATGTGCTTATAAAATGTGAAAAAAAAGTGAATTATGGTGTGAGAACTTTGAGTTAATCCACACTAAAGTTAATTTGCATCAGAGAGCAATCATAAATTTCACAACGTCCCTTAGAGGAGCTCTTGTGAGTACAAAAATATGCACTAATATTGAAAGTTTGACAGTTATACGTGGTAAAAACTAATATGTTATTTTTTCTTATCTAGGATACAAGAACCCATATTGTTGGTGAACTGTATGAAACGGAGCTATCTTATGTGGAGTCCCTACAAATCATCGTCAGGGTAAGTTTATTCTCTGAGGTGATATTTTACTTATATAAATACTTGAATATCATAAAATGTTTGAGATTTCGTTCAAAATTGTTCATTCACGTAAACTGGGTGGTTAAAATGTTGTAAATGAATATGAAGTCACACGAAAATTCTTATTTTGTTTTTCAATTTTATAAGAATTAAGTCTGTAGCTTAATCAAAAAGGAGTTTCATGTTTTCTCGACACTTTTTGAATGGCAACAGCACCTGTTAAACTTAAATTTTCGAAAACTATAAATTGTTGGTAGACATTTGTCCGACCTCATATTAAATTTGAAGACTCTGTGACATGTGAAAATATGTTTTACGTTTGAAAATAACATTTAATCTCCCGAAACCCCATAAGGGCTTTTATATCGATGTCCAAAACTCCACCAAGTGCTTCTTATTGTTTGGTTAAGTCAGTTTGTTAAATTGGATTGAGCTAGAATAAAAGATATGAATTGGTATAGCTGTAAACACACACACACACACAGACACACACACACACACACATATATATATATATATATATATATATAGCATAAATATATGTATGTATATATATATATATATATATATATATATATATATATATATATATATATATATATATATATACATATATATATATATATACATATATATATATATATACATATATATATATATATATATATACATATACATATACATATATATATATATATATATACATATATATATATATATATATATATATACATATACATATACATATATATATATATATATATACATATATATATATATATATATACATATACATATATATATATATACATATACATATATATATATATACATATATATATATATACATATACATATATATATATATATATATATATATATATATATATATATATATATAAAGAACATTATGCACATTTCTATGATTTGTTGCCATAAACAGAATCACACAAGGGAATCTCACTGTAACCTTAATCCCGTAACTCATGCGTACTATCATTGACGGGCATGAATCGTATCGTGGTACACTGTATTATGTAGCATTGCCAGATTGTTTTGTTTTGATGATGTTGGTAATATTTGATGACGGAATCTTGTTCTCTTCCACTTTTGGTATTGTTTCCGTGTATGGATTCTGCTTTTCCTACTCGTACGGAAGGGTATTTGCTTCGGGCATGTAGTGGTCCTGGGAGTATTTCCCGGGTCTCAAAGCATGCTTCAATCAGGAATGAGGGGTTACAATCCCCTTCGGCCTTTCTACTTCCCCGTAAGCAGCCCTGATTTTGTTCCCTTTTTCATTTGTTTTTGTTCATATGTCTTCATTTGAAATCATATATATATATATATATATATATAATAGAAGTTTGAAAATCCAATGAACGAAAAGTAAGAAGATGTAACACGATAAACCTAACTTTTTAAAACACCCACAGAATAAAATATAATACAGCAAATCATCAATCAAATGGATAAAAAATACAAAACACAAGCTATCAAGTTACAGAAAATCAACAAAATTAAAAGGTATGGAAATAAAAAAAGAAAAACTTAAACTAAATTCAACTATCTAACTGGCTTACAAAACAAAAGTAAAAATCAACTAATCCTCAAGCAAATGGAAAAAAATAAATAAAATAAATATCGAATCAACAAGTCAATGAAATATATGTAATACAAAGGTATGGAATCGAAATAAGTATAACAAACGAAATCAAGCACAAACGCCATACACGTGGACGAGGCTCTAAGCCTAAATCATGAATTGTTAACCTCTACAAAAATCTAATCATGTCCAAGTTTTTTGTAAAAGCAAACACAAAAATGTAAGTTTCTGAAGAAATAGATAGATTAAATCTATAAACTATTTCTACTTGGACGACATACATAAAGAAGGAATAAAAAAGAAAAAATGAATACCTGGAAAAAGCACAGCGTATGTACAATCGATACAATACAGGGAACACTGATAGAAGAGACCAGTGTTGCCATTCGTAAAGAAAAAATAAAAAACCATTTACTGTTGCCATTCATAAGAATTGAAAAACTGTGAAGCGAAATGTTAAGAAAAAGTATTAATATACAAAAAGAGCTACTAAAAAGAGGGGCAAATAATAGTAATGCTGAAGTGGGAAGTGAATGAAAAAAAAAAAAATACAAGAGAATGGAGATGTCTGGCTAATATAAGATACTATGAATAGAATTATATGATACTATGAAAAGAATTATAAAAATCCAGCTATTTTAAATTTTTTAGCAATACTATTTACTAAATAAGAGGGATATTTATATAAATTACTAGTAATTTTGAGATTATTGATATGCATAGCATGAAATTTTTTATCAGATAATCTATAAATTCTAAAAAGTTGATTGAGTATAATATTTCTAAACAATTGAATCGAGTTACAGGAATTAAAAGGTAAGATTTTATTAATATTAAAATTATAAAAGTCTTTTTTATCATATAAATTTGTAACAATTCTATTAGAAGGATCAATAAAAAGATTTAAATCCAAAAAATTAACATTTTTACTAATAGTAGCTTCATTAGGAATTAATTCCAAATTGTCTGGATAGTAATCTATATCTATGAGATAATTTTCTGTATGTACTAAGCAAATCAGATCATCAACATATCTGTAAAAAGTATAATCTATTAAAGTAAATGACTTTTCATAATGATAAAGGTATAAATTAGCTTGCATACTGCTACTGCAGCCACCCTGTGGAACTCCTGAGACTTGTAAGTATAATTTATTTCCTTGAAAAATATAATTATTGAAAATAACAAAGTGAAGAAGTTTAGGAAAATTTATAAATTTAATTTGATTTGAAAGAGGTGAAATATAAGCATTATATAGAGCTAAAATTACATCATATAGATCAGATATCTTAATATTATTAAAAATATCTTTAAAATCAAAAGTTTGAAATCCTATTATTTTTCTAAGAGATGTTAATTTATTCTTTAATTCTTTACTATTATTTAGAATATGGTAATTATTGCTAGTCTGGCTTAAACTATTATTTATTAGATTTAAAGAATTTAGTAATAATTTACTCGCAGTAGTAGAGTAAGTATTATGGCCACTAGTAACTGTTCTAAATTTAATAGGATTTTATGAAATTTTGGAATAAGCACTATATAAGGAAATTTAAGATATTTATATTTAATATTTAAATCACTATACATATTGATAATTTTCAATTTAATACTATTGATGGAATGTAAATCAGGTTTAAAAAGACTATTATTTTTTAAATAATCTAACAGAAATTGAATATAAAATTTTTTACAGATAATAGCATAATTATTAGAGGCTTTATCAACATAGGTGATAACAAAGGATCTTTGTAAATCATTAATGGAATGTTTAATATTATCAATATTATATAAAGATCTAGACAATTTAATATCTCTAATAGCATTTTTAATTGATTCTAATATACTAAATTTCCACATATTAAATGCCTCTAATGGCAGAGTGTATTTACAAGCTAATTTATATATATATTTATCAAGACCTAGATTAATTGATTTTAAAACTTTAAAAGAATTATTACAAGAAGGTATCCTAAATTTAGTGCCAAATGACATAATGGTTCTTAACACATTGTCACTAACAATGTCTAAATCTCCTGTAACAATATGCCCCAAGTCTGGATTTAGAAATTTAGCAAATTTATTTAATTTACAAATACATTCACTATCTACAATTGACTGAGAAGAATGATCAATAGAGAGCGATTGTGAAACTTCATTATAATTAAATACAGACCTACCAATAGGCTTATTGTATTTGAATGTCTTTGAAACAAATAAATCACCAATAGGCAATAAATGTTTAAACTTGTTAAACAGATGTCCAAAATTTATAGAATTATATATAGGATGTTTGAAAGAGATAACACAATAAGAATTAGTAGTTGTATTATTATAATGAAATTGATTTAGTTTTAAATTTAAAAACTGAGATCTTGTAATAAGCAAATCAAAGAAAATATGATTAAAATGTTCATTAGCAAGATTTAATTTTAAAAAAATGGCATAAACCTTATTTAAATGTTTTTTCTTTACCGCCAAAACCAGCTATAGTATCTATCTATATATATATATATATATATATATATATATATATATATATTAATTATATATATATATATATTAATTATATATATATATATATATATTAATTATATATATATATATATATATATATATATATTAATTATATATATCAGTGTTAATGCAAAATAAAATTTAAGTTCAATAATAAATATTTGGCAACCATTCATCTCAACTTTACAATGAAAAGAAAATAGATTGGAAATAAAGCCTCTATTCCCATTCACTAAAGACGAAAATCGACAAAATAGAACATTCCTCTAATAAATTGAAATCAAAAGATACCTAATGCATGAATCACTATTAAACGGTGTTCTTTTAAAGTTGTGATAAATAAAATATTTTCAATCTTATATAAAAATTGACCAAATTATTACATTCATCAAGTTATTCTGCATGATGTAATTATCTCACAGATATTACTGACAAAATATAGCTGAATTGCTATAGGAGGAGAAAGATGAAGGGTATGCCATAGATAAAAGACGCTAATTGACGGATTTTAAGCGTGGAATAATTGAAGGCTGTTGAAGAGCTGATGCGATCGATAGCAAAACGTTGCACTTGGGAACTGTTTGATAACAAAGACTTCTAGAGTTTACAGAGAGCTGGTCACCAGACAAAAAGTCAGATCTTAGTGCAAGTCATGTGGTCATCAAGTGACTTTCATAGAAACACTGAATTTTGTACCGGGAAAGTAAACATATCCCATACTTCCAAAGTTCAAGACCGGTGTTCCTTCGAATGGGCTTTGCTATCTATTATTTCTGGAAGGAGATTTCAAAAAAGTATTTTCTGTTTTCATAAAATATTTATTTAATATATTTTTCCTTTTCTGAAATGAGTTCTAATTATATTTAAAGAAACAAATTAAAAACACCCATAGTCTTAAAACACCTACATCTCAAGTTTCTTATAGTAAAGTCATATGTGCTGCAACTTCATGTTCTCACTTTTAGGTGTATTTTTATTTGGCAAACACGCGTTCAAAAATGTGTATTATTTCACATTTATTTAGAGCACTGGTAAACAAACTAAATAAATATACAGGGTGCGGCGAAAGAACTTCCCCGATTTGGGAAGCTAATAGAAACTAAACGTAACAAGGTAGAAAAAAAATATTTTTATACCTGAGTAGTACACATAATGCAGTTTGAAATCAACAAGTTTTAAAAATTACATCACTTAAGTGGCGTCCTCCATTGGCGATACATTGATTGAGCCTTTCCCAGTAGCTTTCAATGGCCCTGCGGGTCATTTCAGGCGGAATGACAGCAATTTCCTGAGTGATTGCCACCTTGAGAGTTTCCAAAGTTTGGTGACGATGTTACCTTGGCTTTGAGGTGGCTCCAGAGAGAAAAATCGCACGAGTTCAAATCTGGCGAGAGCGACGGCCACCCAATGTCACCACGCAAGGAGATGACATGGCCAGGGAACATTTCTCTCAGAATTCCGAGTGAACGACGCGATGTGTGAGCTGTTGCCCCATCTTGTTGAAACCACACATTTTCTTCTCCATATTCATCGAAAAGATCACTCAATTTAGGCCGGAGGAAGATCAGAGTGCACTGTTACAGTAACTCCCGCCCAAGGCTGAAAACGGCATAAACGTAGCTGTCTAACGACACACTCCCCGCTGTTCTACCCCTACCCTACCCCTAGCGGCGTAGTTACCAAATCGGGGAGTTCTTTCTGCCGCACCCTGTATTACTTTTCTAACCATCTTACAAAATCCTAAAGTGATCGTTAGAAACAATGGGACTGCATTTAAATTCCCAAAAAGTTCACAAACGAAAATGAAAATCGCATTTTGAAAATACTGATGTGTTCAAAGTTTGTTGATCTTTCCCAATCGACAATTACTCATACTGACATTGTTTTTCTTAAATTGCTTTTTTGGGTGAAAATTTTGGAAACTCGTTAAAGTGTTATTTTTGGACTCAATTCTCGGATTTTCCGAAAATCAATACAAGTTGTCAAGTTGATGATATTACTCCAAATTTGACTCCAAAATCATATATTAACCCACCCAGTCAAAATTGATAAGACGTTGGTTTCACTATAATGACAATTAGCTTAAAATCTCTAAATTTTTCTCCCATTTAATAAATATAAGAGCAATATGCTATGTCAGAGCAATATGCTATGTATAAGAAAATATGCTATGTCACTTAAACATTATGTTGTATTCAAAATGTCTTGTATCGTTAATATTCCGATGATCAACTTGGAAGTATAGGTATTTCTGGAATTCATAAATAATTAAATGCAAAATATTAAACTTTTACAGAATTATCAACATTTTTATGTTTCTAAGCATTTTACAGAGTGGCATTTATAAATTGGATTTTTAAAAAATAAGCTTAAAATTTAATTTTGTTCAAATGATCTTGAAAGAAAATAAAACAAATATTAATAAAAATTCATTCTTTATAATAAGCTCATTTTTAATACTTGAAGAACGCATACAGTTACCTATTCAATGATAGATCTGTTAGTAATGATGAACTCTCTCTAAATTAAAATATCTCCTTCAGAATTGCATTAAATACACAGAGTAATTTACAATTTTAAACGGATCTAAATAAAAATCTCATTTACTTGCGCAATTACATGAAAGATTTATTTTAGAAATTTTAGATATAATTATTTCAGCAACTTTTAAATTTAAAAGATAATTATACATCATGCATTAATGAAATATTTTTTTATGATGAGTAGACGTTTAAAAGACATTATTGCTGATTTATATACTATAATCTCGGTAAGGCTAGCTTGAATAGTTTGTGGAAGTTATGATCGGTTAATACCTTAGTTTTGCCTTCATTCCCCCATTACGGGTACATTGACTAGATGATTTCCATAGTAACAGAATTCATTTCGAAAATCTCTTTAGAATATTTCCATTATTGAAATATGAAATATATGAATATAGTTTAGTATAAGAATCTGTTGATTTGAACTCAAACTATCGGTTTAATACAGAAAACTTTTAGTTTGTAATTATTAATATTGTTAAAAAGTTGAACTTAATGTTAAGTAGTTGTTTACCTGTTTTTCTTGCTAGAAAGGGAACTAGTGCTTGCATATTATAAATTTTATGACGAATATTTTGATAATTATAAGATATTGCAATTCTTAGAACCAATCTAAATTAAGATATTTGGCGATCCGAGGAAAGGAATGGTTATGAAATTTATAATTAAGGTCTTAGCTAATAAGTAAAATATTTTCGTCTTAAGTAATTGCAAGTGACCTTCACATGTTTTATAATATTTACGCAAATGTTAAATATATAGCAGACGTTAGATGAAATATATATCACAATTTCTTCGCTAATTTAATTTAATTATTATATATTTTACTTTACTTAAGTGTAGTGAAAAAATATTGAATAAGTAATTAATAATTATTAGTAATAGCTAATTAACTTATTTGGTGAGAGTATTATTTAATATTTATTTTAGTGACTAATTTAATTTTAGAAATTTTACTTTACTTTAGCACCTTATTTTGGCACCTTATTTAGCACCCGTAATCTTGTGTACATTCTCATGCGTCCGACAAATGATCCGCCTGTTTGCAGCGTCCGGTATCAACCTGCGAATAAGCATCCTTCTTAAAAGATAAACCGTACAATGCAACACTCTAAAATGACGAGACATTGTTTCTCAAACTTATATGTTTGTTAAACTTATTATTCAGATTATTAAAATTATTAAAATTATTATTCAGATTATTAAAATTATTCAGATTTTCATTTACAATTTTTCAATTCGCATTCATTAATTTGACATTATTAATTTATATTTTATCAGTCATTACGGTTTCCAATTAAACATTTAGAGCTGGTTGTGATTATAGACTTAGACTGACATTTTGCTAGACTTCAGGGTAAAATTCTTAATTGAAATGTATTGTCCTCATGGGCGGTAAAAGGATACCTTTTGCTTTTGTTTTCCATGTCATCTGAAGAGGTATTTTTGGACACAGTCGTTGTAGGCAAATTAATTTTTTTACCAGGGCACTTATCTGCATGAATGGCGAATTCTTCATATTCTCTGTCTGAAAAATTGTCCCCCTTGCACAGATTGGCTAGCGATCTGTTGCGAGGAAGTTCTTCTTCTCCTTTTTCTTCGACCCAGATCGTCTGACCGTCGTAAGATACCTGTTTAGACGGCCGTGAAGGGCTACCCAATTTAGACTGGAACCCAGTGGAGGGGAGGGGGGCTTCCACAGGGACCATACTCTCCTTCTCCTACCACCAACATCTCTAAATGACTTACGTACTCAAATGTTTAACGTAATCGTACTCCACGTTAACACGGCGACAGTTTGGGAAGAGGCGGGAATCGAAGTTGGGTCGCCCGAGTGCCATCCATGCGCCCTAAACTCTGAGCTATCGCGCCCTTGTTCCGAGGAAGTTGTCACTGGCTGGAGATACATTTGGCGTAACTGTTTGAGGTCCTAAGAACCCACGTGAAGTTTCGAAGTGTGTGGAAATTGCTCATTGCCCCATCATAAATTAAGTAGAATTTAACATCAAATCTTGGCGTTAACCGGTCTGATATATTGTTAGCAGGAGCTAACCTTTTATTGAACAGGCCTCGACTTGGCGTTTATATTTCTTGATACCACTGCATCGTAATATGAAATATTCCACAGCTGTCCAAATCTGTCTGTCATGTCTGTTATCACATTTAGAATATGAATAGTGAAGTTATCAATATGAAATCGCGTTCCTATTGCATGTAAATGATCCCATTGCTTGCGTTCACGCTTTTAATTACATAGTACTTTGAACTGTCAGGCTGTTAAGAAAAATCCTCCGTCCGCAACAATGTCCATATAAAATCGAGAAAGAATAAAACAGCGTGCTTTGACAAGTATTGTAGGTGTCACCGGCCAATAGCATCCGATGAAGTATGAGGCGTATTTATTGCTTTACATGTAGGTATTTTGTGTATTTGTTATGCTGATTCATATTCATTAGAAAATGCTCTTCAACTATGTAATTGATATTTTTAATACTTCACAACACAGTTGAAAATTATTTATGACTTTGTTCATTCTGTCTGTCTGTCTGTCCGTTCGCACGATAACTGCCGTAAAAATGACTTTAACAAAATGAAAGTTTAGTATGTTGTTCAGACGGTCTGTGGGACCTATGAGAATATAAATGAATATCAACACCCAATTAGGTTTGGATTGAACCCGCGTTGATAAAATGAAATACATTGAAACCTAGATGGGACCTAATTTTCCAAACATTTTTAAGTGAATTTAAAATTCACAAATTGCTTCAAAAGTTTTAGGAAATATCCAGATTATCCTATAAAAATATAAAAAAATTTCAGCAAAATATATTCGGTAATTTTTAAAATAAAAATAAAAATAATAATTACACGTATATCATATGAAGAAATCACGTGACCCACTTCAAAATAAAATATGGCATCCATCTTGTGTCAAAATCGAGATTTTTAAAGTTCCTTTTAATTTATATTTAGTGTCGCATCCGTCCTAAAACCGCTTTATTTTCTTTATCTGTGCATTTATATACTGCGACAACGCAATTACAATATTTTTGTGTTTAAATGATCTTCAAACTTTGATTATTTCTATAACGAAGCCTGATTTTCACGTATGGAGAATGTAAACACATCATGATGTAAGATGAGTTGTATAAGAATTGCTGAATTTCTTTAACGCAAAATTATTCAGCTCTGGAGTCTGCAATATAGCTGAGAGGAATGAAACATTCATTGATTTTACACATCCGGCATGAAATTTATAAAGATAGATCACAGGCTGCACCGATCAAGTTCATGTTCTCCGATCCCGCTTATGAGGGTGTTACCAAAGTGGTGGAACCCACTTATGGGGATGTTTTACTTAAGTTGCAGATAATGTCATATATGTACCCATCGATGTTGTTATGTGCAATGGGGGAGCGATCCTCCCTTTGGGAACGCCACCTGCAGTCGAGTTTTGCAAATATCATTTATTATAGGGGTCAAAAATTAGGATGTACTCATTTGAGGCACACTAGACACTAAAGAAAAGTAATTAACAGTCACCTACAGTTTTAGGACTTCTCTCGCTCTCTCTTTTTCTCTCTGTGTATAATATAATAGTACAGACCGCAGCAATGAACCTTGCTGCCCCAACTAGGAATCAAACTATGAATCTTCATACTGGCGATCTGACATTTTACCGTTGAGCTACTGGGATGGAATTGCAAGCTCTAATCGTCAAAGTGGACTTTGCATTATCCACTTCCTACTGTGAGATTGATGATTGGTCTTATAGCCTGACTGCTATTATTACCTCTGGTCTACTTTATATTTTGTAGGTTATCCTGCTGCTATTTTTGTCCTCCAGGTTAGCTACTTGCATGATCTTTGACCTCCCGATTTGAAATCGGCGATCAGTATACCAGAGTCTACTGAATCCGTGCTTGTTGTACTAGGGCCATTTTCATAACTAGGGCCATGTTTCTAGGGCCATGTTGCACTAACTTGCAGGGCTAATTTGTTCGGACAACATTGCAAATAACATTGGGTATCAAACCATGGATCTTCGTATTACCCAACCGATGCTTTACCGTTGAGCTAATGAGGACGGAAATTCAAGTTCTTATCGTCGAAGATTGACATTGTGATACTACGATCCCATATTTTTTATACATAACCCTGGGAAAAAAGGAAAGGTGTAATGTAATTGAAATGTATACAATGTTTTTGGATTATGTATATAGCTAGGCCTTTGCACAGACGGAATTAGGAGCTTTTTTGGCGCCGTGGGTTGTATGTGCACTGACATGGGTTATAAATATTAAGAGATTTGTAGCTCAACTTTGACATTTTGCTGCAAATAAATCTCTAAATATTTACAATCCATGTCAGTGCGCATACAACCCACGGCGCCAAAAAAACTCCCAATTCCGTCTGTGCAAAGGCCTAGCTATATACATAATCCAAAAACATTGTATACATTTCAATTACATTACACCTTTCCTTTTTTCCCAGGGCTATGTATAAAAAATATGGGATCGTAGTATCACATATTGTGTATAATTCACCTTACCATAGACACAACACTAATCAACATTTTTAGCATGACATTTTTCTTTCTCTCTCTCTCGCTCAATCTACCCCCCCCATCCCGCCCTCTCTCACTCTGGGTGTGTGTGTGTATGGTTGTGTATGTGTATTGCAGATCCAGATTTGCGGGGACTAAAGTAGACCCAGTTTTGTGACATTTGCATCTCTGGCGAAAATAATTCTTGTTAATACACTTAATCTTTGATAATCTAATGCTGTCTAAATTTAAATATTTATATTTTTGGAGGTTATATATAAAACTGATATGACAGTTAGAGAGACCGCAATCGAGAGTAATAGTGCAGTAAATCAAATATTAAATTAAATAATAAATAATAATTAAATATTAATAATAAATTAATAATTAAATAATAAATAATAATAAATATTAAATAATTAAATTAAATAATAAATACTGGAGTAATTGTACTTTAAATAGCGGATATTTCAATATATGCAGAAATGCCTGGTGTTTCGTGTCATATTGTATATTGATGCTGGTACAACAGTATTACATACACAGTAATTGTAGTAGTAACTCATATTTGGAATATATATATATATACTATAAAAGTAAAATTGAACTTGAAAAAACATAGTACAGCACTTAAAACTAATCAAAAGAATCTTATTGATTTCTAGAATAAAAGTTCAATGGAATGTAAGTCATTAAAAATTAACCGGAGAAAGAGAAAAACAATCCAAATGAATTCAAGCAAATAAATGAATTCAAGCAAGCAAATGGTATACCAAGGGAATGTGGGTAATTTCGCCACTTTGAAGGACCGAATAACATTGCAAGTCAAGCAAATCAATGAAGATCTGCTGCATTCTGCAGTAGAGAATGCTGTTCAGAGCTCTTTTTGGAACATATGCAAGGAAAATATATTGAACCACACATGTAATCGATATAAAACTCCAATATAAAAATCATGTAAAACGCTTGGTATACCAAGGGAATGTGGGTAATTTCGCCACTTTGAAGGACCGAATAACATTGCAAGTCAAGCAAATCAATGAAGATCTGCTGCATTCTGCAGTAGAGAATGCTGTTCAGAGCTCTTTTTGGAACATATGCAAGGAAAATATATTGAACCACACATGTAATCGATATAAAAATCCAATATAAAAATCATGTAAAGCGCTTGGTATACCAAGGGAATGTGGGTAATTTCGCCACTTTGAAGGACCGAATAACATTGCAAGTCAAGCAAATCAATGAAGATCTGCTGCATTCTGCAGTAGAGAATGCTGTTCAGAGCTCTTTTTGGAACATATGCAAGGAAAATATATTGAACCACACATGTAATCGATATAAAAATCCAATATAAAAATCATGTAAAACGCTTGGTATACCAAGGGAATGTGGGTAATTTCGCCACTTTGAAGGACCGAATAACATTGCAAGTCAAGCAAATCAATGAAGATCTGCTGCATTCTGCAGTAGAGAATGCTGTTCAGAGCTCTTTTTGGAACATATGCAAGGAAAATATATTGAACCACACATGTAATCGATATAAAAATCCAATATAAAAATCATGTAAAGCGCTTGGTATACCAAGGGAATGTGGGTAATTTCGCTACTTTGAAGGACCGAATAACATTGCAAGTCAAGCAAATCAATGAAGATCTGCTGCATTCTGCAGTAGAGAATGCTGTTCAGAGCTCTTTTTGGAACATATGCAAGGAAAATATATTGAACCACACATGTAATCGATATAAAAATCTAATATAAAAATCATGTAAAGCGCTTGGTATACCAAGGGAATGTGGGTAATTTCGCTACTTTGAAGGACCGAATAACATTGCAAGTCAAGCAAATCAATGAAGATCTGCTGCATTCTGCAGTAGAGAATGCTGTTCAGAGCTCTTTTTGGAACATATGCAAGGAAAATATATTGAACCACACATGTAATCGATATAAAAATCCAATATAAAAATCATGTAAAGCGCTTGGTATACCAAGGGAATGTGGGTAATTTCGCCACTTTGAAGGACCGAATAACATTGCAAGTCAAGCAAATCAATGAAGATCTGCTGCATTCTGCAGTAGAGAATGCTGTTCAGAGCTCTTTTTGGAACATACGCAAGGAAAATATATTGAACCACACATGTAATCGATATAAAAATCCAATATAAAAATCATGTAAAACGCTTGGTATACCAAGGGAATGTGGGTAATTTCGCCACTTTGAAGGACCGAATAACATTGCAAGTCAAGCAAATCAATGAAGATCTGCTGCATTCTGCAGTAGAGAATGCTGTTCAGAGCTCTTTTTGGAAC
Source organism: Amaurobius ferox (assembly GCA_951213105.1). NCBI lineage: Eukaryota > Metazoa > Arthropoda > Arachnida > Araneae > Amaurobiidae > Amaurobius > Amaurobius ferox. The sequence continues at coordinate 22,502,367 of OX578140.1, forward strand.
ATATGCAAGGAAAATATATTGAACCACACATGTAATCGATATAAAAATCCAATATAAAAATCATGTAAAGCGCTTGGTATACCAAGGGAATGTGGGTAATTTCGCCACTTTGAAGGACCGAATGGCATTGCAAGTCAAGCAAATCAATGAAGATCTGCTGCATTCTGCAGTAGAGAATGCTGTTCAGAGCTCTTTTTGGAACATATGCAAGGAAAATATATTGAACCACACATGTAATCGATATAAAAATCCAATATAAAAATCATGTAAAGCGCTTGGTATACCAAGGGAATGTGGGTAATTTCGCCACTTTGAAGGACCGAATAACATTGCAAGTCAAGCAAATCAGTGAAGATCAGCTGCATTCTGCAGTAGAGAATGCTGTTCAGAGCTCTTTTTGGAACATATGCAAGGAAAATATATTGAACCACACATGTAATCGATATAAAAATCCAATATAAAAATCATGTAAAACGCTTGGTATACCAAGGGAATGTGGGTAATTTCGCCACTTTGAAGGACCGAATAACATTGCAAGTCAAGCAAATCAATGAAGATCTGCTGCATTCTGCAGTAGAGAATGCTGTTCAGAGCTCTTTTTGGAACATATGCAAGGAAAATATATTGAACCACACATGTAATCGATATAAAAATCCAATATAAAAATCATGTAAAACGCTTGGTATACCAAGGGAATGTGGGTAATTTCGCCACTTTGAAGGACCGAATAACATTGCAAGTCAAGCAAATCAATGAAGATCTGCTGCATTCTGCAGTAGAGAATGCTGTTCAGAGCTCTTTTTGGAACATATGCAAGGAAAATATATTGAACCACACATGTAATCGATATAAAAATCCAATATAAAAATCATGTAAAGCGCTTGGTATACCAAGGGAATGTGGGTAATTTCGCTACTTTGAAGGACCGAATAACATTGCAAGTCAAGCAAATCAATGAAGATCTGCTGCATTCTGCAGTAGAGAATGCTGTTCAGAGCTCTTTTTGGAACATATGCAAGGACAATATATTGAACCACACATGTAATCGATATAAAAATCCAATATAAAAATCATGTAAAGCGCTTGGTATACCAAGGGAATGTGGGTAATTTCGCTACTTTGAAGGACCGAATAACATTGCAAGTCAAGCAAATCAATGAAGATCTGCTGCATTCTGCAGTAGAGAATGCTGTTCAGAGCTCTTTTTGGAACATATGCAAGGAAAATATATTGAACCACACATGTAATCGATATAAAAATCCAATATAAAAATCATGTAAAGCGCTTGGTATACCAAGGGAATGTGGGTAATTTCGCTACTTTGAAGGACCGAATAACATTGCAAGTCAAGCAGATCAATGAAGATCTGCTGCATTCTGCAGTAGAGAATGCTGTTCAGAGCTCTTTTTGGAACATATGCAAGGAAAATATATTGAACCACACATGTAATCGATATAAAAATCCAATATAAAAATCATGTAAAGCGCTTGGTATACCAAGGAAATGTGGGTAATTTCGCTACTTTGAAGGACCGAATAACATTGCAAGTCAAGCAAATCAATGCAGATCTGCTGCATTCTGCAGTAGAGAATGCTGTTCAGAGCTCTTTTTGGAACATATGCAAGGAAAATATATTGAACCACACATGTAATCGATATAAAAATCCAATATAAAAATCATGTAAAGCGCTTGGTATACCAAGGGAATGTGGGTAATTTCGCTACTTTGAAGGACCGAATAACATTGCAAGTCAAGCAAATCAATGAAGATCTGCTGCATTCTGCAGTAGAGAATGCTGTTCAGAGCTCTTTTTGGAACATATGCAAGGAAAATATATTGAACCACACATGTAATCGATATAAAAATCCAATATAAAAATCATGTAAAGCGCTTGGTATACCAAGGAAATGTGGGTAATTTCGCTACTTTGAAGGACCGAATAACATTGCAAGTCAAGCAAATCAATGCAGATCTGCTGCATTCTGCAGTAGAGAATGCTGTTCAGAGCTCTTTTTGGAACATATGCAAGGAAAATATATTGAACCACACATGTAATCGATATAAAAATCCAATATAAAAATCATGTAAAGCGCTTGGTATACCAAGGGAATGTGGGTAATTTCGCTACTTTGAAGGACCGAATAACATTGCAAGTCAAGCAAATCAATGAAGATCTGCTGCATTCTGCAGTAGAGAATGCTGTTCAGAGCTCTTTTTGGAACATATGCAAGGAAAATATATTGAACCACACATGTAATCGATATAAAAATCCAATATAAAAATCATGTAAAGCGCTTGGTATACCAAGGGAATGTGGGTAATTTCGCTACTTTGAAGGACCGAATAACATTGTAAGTCAAGCAGATCAATGAAGATCTGCTGCATTCTGCAGTAGAGAATGCTGTTCAGAGCTCTTTTTGGAACATATGCAAGGAAAATATATTGAACCACACATGTAATCGATATAAAAATCCAATATAAAAATCATGTAAAGCGCTTGGTATACCAAGGAAATGTGGGTAATTTCGCTACTTTGAAGGACCGAATAACATTGCAAGTCAAGCAAATCAATGCAGATCTGCTGCATTCTGCAGTAGAGAATGCTGTTCAGAGCTCTTTTTGGAACATATGCAAGGAAAATATATTGAACCACACATGTAATCGATATAAAAATCCAATATAAAAATCATGTAAAGCGCTTGGTATACCAAGGGAATGTGGGTAATTTCGCTACTTTGAAGGACCGAATAACATTGCAAGTCAAGCAAATCAATGAAGATCTGCTGCATTCTGCAGTAGAGAATGCTGTTCAGAGCTCTTTTTGGAACATATGCAAGGAAAATATATTGAACCACACATGTAATCGATATAAAAATCCAATATAAAAATCATGTAAAGCGCTTGGTATACCAAGGAAATGTGGGTAATTTCGCTACTTTGAAGGACCGAATAACATTGCAAGTCAAGCAAATCAATGCAGATCTGCTGCATTCTGCAGTAGAGAATGCTGTTCAGAGCTCTTTTTGGAACATATGCAAGGAAAATATATTGAACCACACATGTAATCGATATAAAAATCCAATATAAAAATCATGTAAAGCGCTTGGTATACCAAGGGAATGTGGGTAATTTCGCTACTTTGAAGGACCGAATAACATTGCAAGTCAAGCAAATCAATGAAGATCTGCTGCATTCTGCAGTAGAGAATGCTGTTCAGAGCTCTTTTTGGAACATATGCAAGGAAAATATATTGAACCACACATGTAATCGATATAAAAATCCAATATAAAAATCATGTAAAGCGCTTGGTATACCAAGGGAATGTGGGTAATTTCGCTACTTTGAAGGACCGAATAACATTGCAAGTCAAGCAGATCAATGAAGATCTGCTGCATTCTGCAGTAGAGAATGCTGTTCAGAGCTCTTTTTGGAACATATGCAAGGAAAATATATTGAACCACACATGTAATCGATATAAAAATCCAATATAAAAATCATGTAAAGCGCTTGGTATACCAAGGAAATGTGGGTAATTTCGCTACTTTGAAGGACCGAATAACATTGCAAGTCAAGCAAATCAATGCAGATCTGCTGCATTCTGCAGTAGAGAATGCTGTTCAGAGCTCTTTTTGGAACATATGCAAGGAAAATATATTGAACCACACATGTAATCGATATAAAAATCCAATATAAAAATCATGTAAAGCGCTTGGTATACCAAGGGAATGTGGGTAATTTCGCTACTTTGAAGGACCGAATAACATTGCAAGTCAAGCAAATCAATGAAGATCTGCTGCATTCTGCAGTAGAGAATGCTGTTCAGAGCTCTTTTTGGAACATATGCAAGGAAAATATATTGAACCACACATGTAATCGATATAAAAATCCAATATAAAAATCATGTAAAGCGCTTGGTATACCAAGGGAATGTGGGTAATTTCGCTACTTTGAAGGACCGAATAACATTGCAAGTCAAGCAAATCAATGAAGATCTGCTGCATTCTGCAGTAGAGAATGCAGTTCAGAGCTCTTTTTGGAACATATGCAAGGAAAATATATTGAACCACACATGTAATCGATATAAAAATCCAATATAAAAATTAATGTCATACGTATGTAAATATAAGATGAAAATATAAATATAAAATTTACTAAATACGTATAAAATGTAAATATGTCCTTTTCAAAATGCATGTAAAATGTTAACTTTCTGTACTTCCTATGCCTATTTTACTCCAAAAATGGACCTTACAGCGTCACTTTGGCCCGTGGTGGCAAAAATTCAAACTATTTTTATTTTCTTTTAAAAATCAAAACTCAATGGTCTAAATAGTAATTACTGCAAATTTGGTTGAGTTTGGACCAACAGTTTTCTCACTATCGGGCTTTGAACACCTTTACTTTAATTATGGCCACCTGTATATATATATATATATATATATATATATATATATATTATATATTTGTATATAAGCACTTGCAAAAACATAAAATTTCACAATGAGATAGATATTTATTTTCTTGTGTTTTACATGTTCTGAATTGTTACTAGAATTACCTTGCAGATTTTATAACTTAAATTGATAAATATAGTTTTTATCAATCAAAAATTGATAAATCTCAGGAAATAAAAATGCGAATTCAAAATTTAAATCCTTACATTTTGGTTATTAAATATAACTTTTATTTAATAGCAGAAGCAATGAAATTCATGAATTTACCTTAAAAATACCACGTTAATAAAATTTCGACATAATGTCCCCGATATGTGAATTTAATTACTTACATAATCTCTCAAATGCAAATGTCCTTTTAAGTTATCGTGGAAGGCTTTGCAGTCATAATTCTTTCCTTTTTATACATTAATTGTAAGTAATATTCTTATTTTCATGAATTAAAAGAGAAATTAGTTCTGAAATACGTCTGACATTTTCCAAGTATTTTGTGAAATGAAAACTTACTAAGCTCAGTTATGAGAATAATGACCCTTACATAACTTTCAAAATCCTTTCTTCGTTTAACTTATGTAATCATCAAGCTGCGGCAAACAGAATAAATCTGTATGAAGGTCAAGGACATTCTGTTCGAGGTAGAAGATTAAACACTTTTTTATCGTGTTCTGTTGGATAATATTTAAATTTTATATCCGAAAGGTATATTACCATAATATTACTTTCCCTACATACATAGTATTATGTATAAGGATTATGTATAGGGTATATTGAGACGAGGTCGAACATTCGAGTGCGAGTTTTCCATGAAAGAGCAAGATCTAAGCCTCTCTGAACTTTAATCGAGCGCTTTTGAGGTGATGTTTATATGTGTATTATGTCAGCGAGTGTGTGTATGTATGTTAGTGTGTTTGTATGTATGTTAGTGTGTACGTATGTCAGTAAGTGTGTATGCATGTATGTTAGCGTGTGTGTTAGCCAATTTGTAGACGCAATATCTCACAAACGAATGAAGCGTTTCGAAAATAATTTAGTAATTAATAACTGCAATCAGTGAATACTTTAACACTATTGATTTTCAACGCAATCGCATGTTTTGAAGACCAACCTCTCTTTCCTTATTTTCGAATACATTTCAAATACATTAGTGATGTCTGAACTTGGAAGCATGGAACGTTCTTGAGGGGATGACCTAGCGTATATGTGTACTATATGTATGTATGATGTGTATGTGAGAGAGTGTAAATGTGATATCTCACGAACGAAAAGAGTGTTTAGACCGTAATTTTGTACGATTATTACAATCGGAGAATACTAGAAATTATTGATTTTTAATGCAGTCAAATGTTTGAAAGACAGCAAATTTTTGAATATTTTTTTTAAAAAATGACCAAAAGTCAAATGATGAAAAGTCTTCAAAATGATGAAAAATCAAAACCTTTATTAATGTTTACAAAAAATCAATTCATTGTATATGTAATTTTTCATTAGAAATCAAATAACACACACTTTAAAACGCTCTTCCCGGTCGTCCAAATAGTTGCTCTAAGTCCTCTGGATGAGTCGGACGGCCTGGGGTTTCCACACTTTAAAACGGTATCATGTACCTCTCTCAAGATATTGTACGTTTTCCAAATATTTTATAAAAAGAGAATTACGTAAAATTTAAAAAGCAGTAACTATTGTGAAAAATGTTTACTTGTTATACGACAAAACTGTTACCATCATTCTCGTGGATCTAATTTGTTACATTTGCACGCGAAGATACTTTTTGTAATAGTTTTAAATTTCGCCTCCCAACAATTCACCCATTGCCATTTATCTCACGGGATATTAGTTTAATATCAATTACATTTTAATGTAGATTTTGCACGCAAGTTTGAATAACTTGCTTTGTTTTAAGTAATTGGTTCTGAAAACGCAAAATTTCAATTACCTTGGTGTAATTTTAATTCTAATAGCATAATTTTATTATTTATATGAAAGAAAAACCTTTGTTTTTCAGTCTGTCTATCTGGCAACCCGTAGCGTTTTGAAATGAATTTGGCGACAATTTGACGACCCTGGCGACTTTCTTGTAAATTCTGACCAAATTGGCAGAAATAGCTCGTAATTGACGAAAATGATGCCAAATTAAAGAAAATTCAATACCTGGAAAAATCAAGTTCAATTTTGCAGATAATCTCTGCCGTTTTGGAGGAATTGGTATTTTTCTTCCAAAATATAGGGAGTTTGAATGTTTGTTGGACAGGTAAGTTTTATTATGAAGTCTTGGGTGTTATAAAATATTTTCGTTTTGTAGGGGGTGGTATAGCAATTAGGTTTGATAGTCAGTCCTATGATAGTCAGTCCTTATTAACACTAATTGGGAGAGGTGTGTTAGCTTACATGTGTGCTGAGATATTTGGAACGTAAGTGTTGCAGTCGAGATAATGGGAAAGAATGTTTTATAACTTTAAGCACCCCCTCATTGACGGGCATAAATAATACTTTATTTATACGTACATTTGGCGATTATTATATGGTTGTCATAGTAACGAGATTCGCCTTTCCAAATTAAACAGGGAAATGCTAAATACATTATTGACGTATGAAAAATTTTATCAGAATTTGGATTTAGGATTTTATTGACTGAAACTCAAACCATTGGTTTTATACAATAAAATATTAGTTTCAAATAATTAAAATATATTAATATGTGGACTGCTACAAAATTTCTAATTGTCAAGCTAGATTCACGCAAAATATAAATAAATTGGGTATTTTGAAATTGTTTCACATGTTGTCATCTAGAAAAATCGTTCAATGTTAATTTGCAATTCAATGCTAAAAACATTTCGCTGTGGATAGCGTACATCATTATGTTTTGCTGTGGAAAAAGTAGTCAGTGATTGCATAATTCAGGGCAATTCGTGTGCTGTCCACAACATTTTTTTTCATTTTTACCGTGGATACATATGGAAAATACTATTTTCCTTGAAAATTTTTCACTTCGAGTTTTTATGGAAAAGCACGTTTTGATATATCCTGGACACATCTAGAACATTTTTCGAAAATATGAATGAGTTTCTTTATGTTACGAGTCTGCACGACAGGTGAATTGCGGATGCTTGAAATTTTATGTGAAGATACATTATGTAAAAAACTAGAACTAGATATAATTTTTTCTGTCTGAAAGATTTAGGACAGAAATTATTGTAAATTTAAGATATTCATAACTTTATGTCCTATGGGGCATCATTATAATATCCGGAACAATGAAATATATGAGAAAGTCAAATAAAACCCCACATGGTTTCCAGTCATAGAGCTGTCCATTCTCCAGTTTAAAAATTTATTTTCGGAAGAAGTTATAGCCCTAAGAGTATTAGCTCTAATTTTAGTTATTGAGACGACAATTAGCTATGTCCGATATTCGAACCCAAGTTTTGAATCCTGCGATCAGATGTGCTACCTATTACACTCTGACCATGTAAGAAACTATTTACAGTTACTATAATAATTTAAACTGAGAAATCTCATCGCTTCATGTAAGGACAATATAAATTTTACTATTATCACGTCAGCTCAACTAACTAAACGATCACCAGCTTACATACTCCCTGTGAAAATGCTTAGAAAAGCGACGTAACTTGAGAAATATTTACCTAATCTTTAAAATGTGAGCAGTTTCCAAAAATCGCCAAAAGTCGTTTAGTTGGCGATATTCCGTTAAATATGTCCCCAAAAGACAATCAACCCTGTATTTCAAATAATAATGGTTGCTGTAAATGTCGTGTTTCTTCAGGGATAGAAAATATGTCGTGAACACCTTTTAGGTATTTGTATCAATTTGAATTCCATTTGCTATTTAGAAACAGTGCATTTTTTATCGTATTATTTAACCGTATTCCGTTTGTTATCTTGAAACAGTACATTTTTTATAGTGTTCTTTGACGTCTCATAAGTAAGTTAATGTAATAACTTGACAAAATCTCTCAGTTGCTAGTGTTATTTTGTATATTATTATATAGCATGAACTATAATTCGTCTCTTTTTGATATATTAAGTTTTAATTATCCTTTCAGTTTCATTAATTAGGGATGAAACAATTAGGGAAAGATTCTATTATACTTCTCTCTCGCTCTAAGTATTTTACCAAACTAAAACTTACTCTCAGTGATGGAAATAATGACCCCCTTACATAACATTCAAAATCCTTTCTTCCTTTAATCATTAGCTAGCTGTAGATTGGATAAATCTTTCTGAAGGCCAAAGACTCTCTGTTCGCGGTAGAAGATTATAATCTGGTCCTTTTGCTCAGCTAGAGTAAATTTTCATTTTATATCCGGAGGGCATATTACTAAGATATAATTTTCCCTACATATATAGTTTAATGTTCAGGGAAAGTATTGTGATGAGGTCGAAAATTCAAATGCGAATTTTTGACGAAAGAGCACGTTTTAAGCATCTTCTACTCGAATCGAACGCTTTTGGGGTGATGCATATGTGTGTATAGATGCGATATCTCACGAACGAGTACGGAGCTTTGAGCGTAGTTTGGTACGATTATTGCAGCTTGTAAATACTAGAATTCTATTGATATTGAAAGCAATAGGATGTTCGAAAAATCCCCAAATTTTCGAAAGAAGTTTTGAAAAATTATTAAGAACTTGCAGAACTTCAAGAATGCTAAAAAATAATTATTGTCCAGTGATAAAAAATTGATCCTTTGAGACATTTTTTTCTTTAACTTGAGTGATCATGTGGCAGTTCTAGCAAATATCTCTGAAAGTCAAAGACACTGTTTGCCATAGAATATTAAAATTATTTTTTTTCATATTCAGCTGGAGAAAATTTCTCTTTATATCTTAAGTGTATATTACTGTAATATATAATTAAATGGATATATTATGTAATAATTTATCCATTTAAGTATCTCACTGCTGTGTAAAGAAAGCATTGTTTTAACACCAATTTTCCACGAAAATTCACGAACATTTTTCGAGATTTTAACGGAAAAGCACGTTTTGAGATATTTTGAACACATCGCAAGCATTTTCAAAAAATAAGTGTATGTGTGTATGTTTCTCACCATAATTGAAGAACAAATACTTGTGCCGATATTACATTTCATGTTTTAGATAAATTATAGAAAAAACTGAAACTAGATATAATTTTCTGTCACTCGAATGATTTAAAGTACAAATTATTCTAAATTTAAGATTTTCATAGCATTATCATCTATAAAGAATCATGATAATTCAATATCAATGAATTACCATGCATCATGTTTTATAGTATTAACTTTCATCAGCTTAAAGCATGTTGTTACTGACGTTATGAAGGATGAGTAAAATTTATTTTGAAAATAATTTGGTACGATTATTACAATCAGTAAATATTTAAACTCTATTAATTTTAAACGCAATCGAATGTTCGGAAGACTTCCTTCAATTCTCGAATAAATTTTTGAAAAAATCATTAAAAAACTGGATCTTTTATAATGATAATTAAATAATCATTTCAAACGCAATTTTTCGTTGGGAAACGAATGAAATAAACTTTAGAACACTATTGTAAACTATCCTCGTGACAGTGCACGATTTTCTAATTTTTGAAATTAGTATTAACGTATCAGGACCGCAATACTGTTAAATAAAAAATCATTTTATACCCAATTTTAACTTTCCCTGCAATACATGGTAATGTATAGGGAAAGTATCGGAATCATGTCGAAAATCACAACTCGAGTTTTCGACGGGTCTACACGTTTTGGGATCTCTAGAACACGAAAAAACTATTTTTAGCGTGATGTCTGTGTGTGTGTTTGTATGTCTCTCTGTGCATATGTATCCACGCTAACTCGAAAACTAATTATAGGTGTAATTTTGTTCAATTAAACTCAATGTAATGTATTATTGAAGAAATAAAGAGAACGTGAATATGAGTATGCAGGGAAAATCGTGTGCTGGCCGCATAAGATTTTTTATTTTAGAAAGCAAACTGTAGAAATGTCGTTCCCAAATCATATTTGAGTTGCGGATCACTACTACACATTTAGCTGCCTAGCGACTTAAATTAATAATCTCTAAATATTGACCAATGAAGCAATGGGTCTGTACACTCAGGAAAATGCATGTAAAATTGACAGTAAAATACTGAAAAAATAACATGATAAATAACAATCAAAAATAAATAGTGAGAAAATAATATGAAGAGTCACTACTGAACCAATCCATGATAACTAGTAAAGCTCATATATAAAGCTCAAAGTCAGGTGACTGAATAGAAAAGTATCAATGAAAGAAAATTAATTCGACAAACGTATGCTCGTGTATAATATATTGCTCTTCTTCACCAACGATATAATACAGTAATAGAGCCTGACTATTCCTCTCTGTCTTAGATGCTAGCCGTCTAGTATTCATAGCGGTAGTCTCACTTTTATAGTATTCCATCTTCTTCACCAAATCTTCTTCACCAAATCTTCTTCACCAAATCTTCTTCACCAACCTGTGGTCAGCTGGCGCGCGCGACAGATTAGGAAACATTGCTCTGGAGCACTAGCATTAGCCAGAGAATTTCGCCTGGAAAGCAGTATGTAGAAAAGTCATATGTTGTGCACACCAGGCTTTTTTTTTTAATTTATAATTTTTTTTAAATTAATGTTGTCGCGATGAATTTCATTTACGACTAGAAAATGCAGTCGGCGAATTTAATAACTATCATAATTTAAAATGCCCTTTTGTAAGTAGTATTACATAGCTTGGAACGTTATACAATAGAAATATTTAACTTACCTTTTGATGTATCGCATTTCAGTAATCCTCTTAGTTTCATTAATTAAGGAAGACATAAGCTATAATATACGTCTCCCGTTTTCGAAGTGCCTTACTAAATTGATACTAAACTCAGTGAGAGAAATAGCAACTCCTTATGTAACGTTTAAATTATGTATTTTATTCCATTAGTAGGAAGGAAAAATATATTTGAAGGTCAGGCAGTAGAAGATTAAAATTACGTTTTTTCATACTCGTTTTCGGAGAATTTCCATTTTATATTTATACTACCTTTCATTATGATAACTATTTTTCAATTTCGCTTCCCATAATTTATTATATAAAAAAAGAATAGTTCAATATACGCTTCTAACTTGAATATTTTCTGAACCACGCGATGCATTTTGAAATTCTTGCTTTCAAGCAATGATGTTGAGTTCAGAAAATATTATGTAAGTTTTATTATTCTACTGTGAAGTGCGGAATTACGAGAATTATAAACCCGGTCTGTCTGTCAAGACTTTTTGTCACTCAAGAACGACTCAACGTATTTACATACTTTTTCCTTTGATTTGTTAATCTTTCTAAAAATGATTGAAGATATTCAATGGCTATTAACTTGGCAACATTTTCAAAATATTGCCAATTTGGCGATGTTGATATGAATATGTCACCAAATTCGTTGATCTCCAAAGAGTCGACAAAGTTATTGCCGATTGGGACAGAGATAAATGTTTTCGACATGTGGTGTAAGGATACCTGCACGATAATAACGGTATCAAAAACCGGCTTTCTTTTTAGTTTTAAATAATCTTACAGGGTCACGTTGGAACAGATATTCATTTAATTTTCTTTATATGCTTCGTGAACATTTGCAGCAGGGGGTTCCAGTGATTCTCGGATAGCGGGAGGTTGAGGCTATCGATAAAATATACTATAGAATTTAGCATGGGTGGAATTCTGGCCCATAAGAATGGCGTTGTTATGTTAATCAATTGCCAATGCTATTAATGTCTCTAGTTGTTAATTTTTATTATTTTGTAATAAGTATTGTTAATTTTACACAGACTTTTATTGTTTTCGGGGGTTCGCTTTTGTTTAGTGTTGAAGTCTGAAGTCATTGAATAGTGGTGCACAGGCCTAGTAGGAGGTTATTTTGGATTTTCTTTAATGGAATATATACTGATAAAGTAGCAAGGCAAAAACAACATTTTAGCGGAGTTTCCCGCTATCAAAGTCAAAAATTTCACAAATTGCTCATTATAAGTTATGCCGTTAAAACATTTTACTCGTACTACCCCATTCACAGTACTAAATAGGTGCATTTTTTGCTAGGGAAATTTTTTGAAACCAATATTTTTTGAAAATTTTTATTTCTACTACATCTTACTTATTCCTTAATTATTCTTATTTTGAAGATTTGAATGTTATCTATATATACTAATTGCCAAGTGTCTATTTGTCTGTCTGTCTGCTACGATTTTTGTAGGCACTTCCCGAATAGTAGAGACTTGCAATCTGGTACATGTGTCGATCGTTCGATAAAACCCCCTGGAAAAATCGTATTTTCTGATATTGTTCTGAAGATAGGGTGCATCACACCAAAACGTTCGAAAAGTGAATTGATAGAAAAGCATGCTTTGCGATAAGATAGATACTTCAAATTTGGTGTATGGGTAAATCGTTCGAAAGGAAGAAAGAATGCAATTTCAAATTTCCAATATTTTCTACTTTAGGGTGTGCCGCACACCAAAATGTTCGATTTCCCGAATAAATGAGAAACGGCTCCTATAAAATTTGATAGAGGCTTGAAATTTGGTATATGGGTTAATCATTTAATAAAATACCCAAGTATAGTTTTTCAAAAATATTCGTTTAAGGGAGTGCTCTAGAGAAAAACGTTCGAAAGGTGAATTGATAAAAAAAAAACATGGTTTGGGATGAAATAAAGATTTCAAATTTAGTGTAAGTGTAGATAGTTTGGAAGAAATAAAGTGTACAATTTCAGTTTCCCATTATTTTCTACTTTAGGGTGTTCCGCCCACCAAAATATTCGATTTGCCGAATAAATGTTAAACGCGAATTATTCAAAAAGTTACATTATTCCAAGGTTAATAAAATATTATATATATATAAGATATTCTACGGACCTTGATATTATTCAGGGATTGCTTATTGCAAGATCGTTGGTTTTCAATGGTTGGTATTCGGCTAGTTTTGTACTAATTGTGGTTAAAAGTTATCCTTTAGATAAGTCTGTAGAGGGCTCTGAAGAGTTATGTTTTGCTTATGATTATACTGCACATTTACTTAGTTTCCGAATTGTTCATGCTTTTATGTTCATGAACTTTGATCTGATTGGTGTATCTGGTGGAATCTATGTATACGCGGGCTCAAAGAAGTTTGTAAGACTTATTAGTTAGCAGTTAACACATATGCAAACAAATTAATTTTAACTGTAATTACAAGTATCCCACTAGTGTAGACTTTTCTGTATGAAATTCTTATCTGCAATTTAATTTTTTTAATTATTCTAATTAATGAAATAATTATTTATAGACTTTCACGGTTTCCTATTATATGTTTTTACCTAAAGTTATGCAAGTAATCCAAGAACTGGAGTAGTTGATATTGGGAAATATTTTGAGAGCTGAATTATTCAAAGTGATTTGTGTAATTAAAACACACTTTTTTAAGATTCACTCCAAGAATATGTTAAGGACGAAGAGGTATTTTTTTTAACTTGATTCAACAAAAACGTGGAAAAAAAAGACTTGATTTCAATTGTAGTTTGGAAAACTAAATCATAAACTCCTCTATAATCACAGCATCAGAGAATGCAAGATCGTACTTTCTTTGCAGATTAAAGCATCAGAGAATGCAGATCGTACTCTCATTGCAGATCAAAGTATCAGAGAATGTAGGATCGTACTTTCTTTGCAGAATAAAGAATCAGAGAATGCAGATCGTACTCTCATTGCAGATTAACGTATCAGAGAATGCAGGATCGTACTTTCTTTGCAGATTAAAGCATCAGAGAATGCAGGATCGTACTCTCATTGCAGTTTACAGCGTCAGAGAATGCAGAATCATTGCAGACAGCAGCATCTATGAGCTAATTTTGAACTTTTTATGCTCTCGTCAGAATGGAATAGCCTAAACCTGTAATTGCGACAAAAATTAGTTATGTACCATCATTTTGCGAGTTATGTACCACCATTTTACGAACCTTACCTTGCAAATCGAGAAACAAAAATTCAGCCTTGTCTTACAGCCGGCTTCAAATTTCTTAAAAATTAAGTTCGGATGAGAGTGCCATGCCAAGTTGATAGTCATAAAATGCGTCTATAATTTCCTCCAAAGTTGGGACTGTGCTTCTTTCGCAGATAATATAATCCATAATAGCAATTATTATGTGATTATTAGCGTAGAATATTCAGAATAGTTTTATTGCTGTCATTGCAAGTATTGCGTCTATTTCAAACTGTCGTGCGAGAAGTCGATCCGTAGAAGCTGTTATCTGTAATGGCAGAGTTGAAGACCCAGACCGTCCGACTCGTCCAGAGGACTAAGAGCAACTATTTGGACGGCCGGGAAGACTGTAATGGCAGAGTGACTAAATCCATTACATAGCTTCTGGATCCCTGACAGAAATTTTTATACCAATGTATTTTTACGAAAATCGTGTTAACACGATTTGAAAGGGTATTTCTAATAAATTTTGTTCAGTTTTAGCTTCGTGATAATTCTGCAGAACTTCTTTAACAATGATCAACAGGTGCATTATGCCATTTTTGATTAGTTACCGAATTAGTTCACGTGTTTCTATATTCCAGTGCTCAAATATTATACGTGATGTAATCTATATGAACTCGAGACTTGTATGAATTCTCAAGACAGCATGTGTAAACACAGTTTTAATTTTGACTGCAATTGCGAGTAATCCGCTAGTGCAGAATGCTCTCCGGGAAATACTTATGTGCAACTCAGTTTTCTTAATTATGCTAATCAATGGCTGTGAATTTAATTATATAATTTCAAGGTTATCCACTGTGTGAGCTAGACTCGGGTTACGCAAGTAATTCAAGAACTGGGGTATAGTTAATATTAAGAAATGTTTTGCAAGTTGAATTATTCAAATAAGTGAATGTTGTAATTGAAACATGCGGTTTAAGATTTACATATAGAATACGTTTATACGGAGAAGGTATTATTTACCTAGCTAGATTTTACAAATGTGTAGGGAAAGCAAGTAAAGGAATCTATTTTTACTTTCCTTATATACATAATGTATAAGGAAAGTATTGTGACGGGGTCGAAAATTCGAATTCGAGTTTTCGACGGGAGAGCACCTTTCAAGCATCCCTGATCACGAATCAAACATTTTTGAA
The DNA here is from genome assembly GCA_951213105.1 of Amaurobius ferox. NCBI lineage: Eukaryota > Metazoa > Arthropoda > Arachnida > Araneae > Amaurobiidae > Amaurobius > Amaurobius ferox. Next base: position 22,517,970 of record OX578140.1, read on the forward strand.
GTGATGTCTGTGTGTGTGTGTGTGTGTGTGTGTGTGTATGTATGTGTGTGGTTGTGAAAGTATGTGTGTGTGTGTGTGCGTGTGTGTGTGTGTGTGTGTGCGTGTGTGTGTGTGTATGTATGTGTGTGGTTGTGAAAGTATGTGTGTGTGTGTGTGCGTGTGTGTGTGTGTGTGTGTGCGTGTGTGTGTGTGTGGACGATAACTGACGAACGAATGGACCGATTCGAACGAAATTTGGTACAAAAATCACAATCCGTAAACACTGGAAGCCTATTGTTTTGATACGCAATCGAATGTTCAGAATCCCCTAAATTTTCGAGTGAAATTTTGAAAAAGTCGTCAAAAAATCAAAACCGTTAATAAAGTTACGCAAATAGACATTTCTTATGTAATTTTTCATTAGAAAACGATTGACATAAATTTTAGAACGCTAGCATGAACCCGTTCTCGAGATATTACATATTTTTAAAAAAAATTATCAAAATGTCATATAAAATTAAAAAAAAATTCCTATTGAGAAACATGTTCACTTTTCATATGTAATACCATGTGATAAATTTGGTGTCATCATTCTCGTGGATCTAGCTCGTTCCATTTATGAGAAAAAAGACTTCGAGTAATACTTTTGTATTTGAACGCCAATAGTCATTTATCTTCTATAAGAATAGCTTATTTCTCCATCAGTAAAGCTTGGCGTGATTTTTGCGACCAATTTAGCGGAATGTCGGCAACTTGGCGACTTTTTGAAATGTTGTCAAATTAACGAAAATCTCGCCAAATGGATTGAAATGACACTAAATCAATGAAAATGACGACTAATTATCGAAAATTCAATATCTTGGAAAGCATATAAGTATCTACTATAAGAAAAACCTATTTTTTTTTACTGTAAAAGTAGTAAATTCATTGCATTATATAAGGAAAGTCATGTGCTGCCCACATCAGATTTTTTTTAATTGTAGGTCGAAAACTAAATTTGATAGTGTTGAGGCAATTGCGGAGTCAGAGAAACTAAGTTTGTGCTCTCATTTCAAATTATAACATCCACGGACTGGTTTAGTACTTTTTAATTCACTGTTCAACATGGAATATCTCGTACCTGCTATGGTAGGAAAAAACGTAGTATTAGCTACAATTGTACGAATCTCCTTGGAAACAAAGAATTCAGTCCTATCATCGAGGGATCTGTCTACTACGTCTCCTACAGGCTGATTTTGTGAGCATTATCAGAATTTATTTTTTATCTTATATTTTTCTATAATTATAAAGCAAATACGTATAATATATGCATATAGTATATAAATGGAAAAAAGTAAGTTAAATTGCAATATGTACTAATTAGCGTTATTTTGACATCAAAATTAAAGCTAGTTAAGATAAAATTATACATTAAAAGTTCTGTGGTTGTTTTTTATTTTAAAAAATGCTCACGATGCTATCACGTCTTGGAACCCTTCAAACACTGTCACGGAACTCCAGGGTTCCGTGGAACACAGTTTGAAAACAACTGTTATAAACTAAACCTTATAAGCTCTAACGTTTCAACTCTATCTAATATGACTTCAAGGTCAAATACATAATGCGGCCACAAATTCTTGTAATCGTATTTCAAATGGTGGCATCAACCAATAATAAACAATCTTTAACCTGCCATAAATTTTATAAATGAATTTATGTAACAGTCAGTTTTATCAGTTAACTCAGAAAATTAAAAATCATTTCTCGCATTTCAAGGGTTTACTGTTTTATAAAAAATACTAGCAGCATACCCATTCTTCGTACAGAGTGTATAATATAAAAAAAAACTTAAAATTCACAATCATGTACAAATTCCTATAATATTCTAAATGGCATTATTATTCAAATAATTCTATTAAAATATTTAAATTAATGCTCCTAAAAAATTTTAAAAATCTATGTTTTTACTAGACAAAATTATCATCCCAGGAAGATCTGACGAATAAAATATCCTGGTTCCGATTGTAAACAAATTTACAAAAAAACAAGAAAGATAAATCATGCTTAAAGCATTAATTATGAAACACTTTCCAACTTCAATGCAATTTTATTTAAACATGTCTAAAATGCAATACATTCCTCGATAATATTTTTTAACTTATCACAATACTACATTAATTTATTATATTTGAAACCTTAAACCTTCATCGAAAAAAATTAACTTCATTCAAATGACGGCATTAAAGTATAAATTGCCTGGTTTAAATATCTCTAAAATGTGATACATTCCTCGGTAATAATTTTAGAATTATCATAATACTACGATAATTTATTATATTTGAAAACTTCTTCGAAAACAACTGAAATTCATTCAAATGACGTCATAAAAAAATAACACGCCTGGCTTTCTCTATAAAAGCAACATTTCATTCATAAATAATTCCCCCATTCATGTCATTCATCACAATACTATAATAATTTATTTTATTTAAAATTAAGACCATTGAGCTACAAGTAAGTAATCTCTATGCGTAAAACTTCAGCAAAAAATATCGTCCTTCTCTTTCTAAAATCAATGAATATTTCATTCATATCAGCTAAGCAGACTCCATGGACTAAATTATTTTGTGTTAAAGAATTACAGCGATTCTAATACAACTCATTCTATATATTTTGCTGTTTACATTTTACATAGGTGAAAAATAGGCTTAATAGTAGAAATAATCATATTTGGATGAGCATTTAAACTGAAATATATTGTCATTGCGTTGTTTTAGTATGTAGATGCACAGAATTTAGGCAAAAATAAAGTAGTTTTAGGACGGATACAACACTCAATATGAATTAAAAAGAACTTTAAAAATCACGATTTTGACACAAGATGGATGCCATATATCATTTTGAAGTGGGTCATGTGATCGTTTCATATCATGGACACGTGATCGCTTCATATAAGAGGTGTTATTATTATTTTAATTTTTATTTAAAAAACTACTGAATATATTTCGCTGAATTTTTTTTTATATATTTTATGGAACAATTTGAATATTGCCTAAAATTTTCGAAGCAATTTGTGAATTTTAAATCCGCTTAAAAAATGCTTGAAAAATTAGGTCCCATAGGGCTCAATGTATTCCATTTTTTCAACCCGGGTTCAATCCAAAACTAATTGGGTGATATTATTCATTTATATTCCCATAGGTCCTATAGACCGTCTGAACAACATACTAAAATTTCATTTTGATTAAGTCATTTTTACGGCAGTTATCGTGCTAACGGACAGACAGACAGACAGACAGACAGACAGAATGAACAAAGTCATAAACACTTTTCAACTTTGTTGTAAAGTGTTAAAAATGAATTTAAATCAATATATGCCAAAATAAAAGCGCTGAAGTTGTATGAGAAGATATATACCCCGTACTGCTTATATTATCGAATATTAGAAGATATATATATCTGTGTATCAGTAGGATAAATAAATTTGCCAAAAAATAACAGATAACGTAATAAATTGAAAATATCAATAGTTCCACTAATCTTTAAACTCAAAGGCTATAATTGAGGCCAATATATACCAAAATGAAAGTGCTAAAACTATATGGGAAGATATATACACCCCAAATACTTTCATTCTCGTAGATTAGAAAATCTCTGTTTTCGCTATACAAACATTATCTGCACTATATTCCCGAATATTAGAAGATATACCCGTGTATTAGTAGAAAATTACCCGCACTATAATATATGAATTTCAAAAATCCTTGCCAAAATACAACAGATGACGTGATTAAGTTAAAATATTAATTATCTTATAAATTGAGAGCCGTAATTGATTCCAATATATGTCAAACTGAAATCACTAAAATTGTATGATAAGGTATAACTGGACTACTTATAGTTTAGAAGATATACCCGTTGTTGTTGTTGAGACCCAGACCGTCCGACCTACCAGAAAGGTGTAAGGTAACTGTATGGACGGCCGGGAAGTGCCACCCAATTTAGACCGGAACCCAGTGGGGGAGGCATCCACAGGGACCGTACCCTCCTTCCCCTACCACCAACCTCTCGGAAGGACTTACGGACCCACATGTTTAACGTGATCGTACTCCGCATGAACACGGCGGCATTTGTGGTAGCGTGCAAATCTAGCGCGCAAACCACGGGGATACCGCACCCGAGATGGCCAACAGCACGCGGTGTTCCGAGGTGGTCACCCACCAAGTACTAACCGCGCCCGATGCTGCTTGACTTCGGTGATCTAACGAAAACCGGTGTTTTCAGCACGGTACGGCCGTTGCCCCCGAAGATATACCCGTGTATTAATAGAAGATCACCCGTACTGCAATATAAGAGTTTCAACGAATTTTGCCAAAATAATGCCAGATGATATAATAAATTGAAATTATCAATAATCTCAAAGTAATATTTAAACCTGAAGACCGTAATTGATAAAATCCAGTCAAAAATGCAATTTCGTTCAAATTTATTTCATATACATTTCTTTATTATTTAATTTGGAAGATAAAATTTATTTCATATACATTTCTTTATTATTTAAATTGGAAGATAAAAAAGATAAAAATTATTTCATATACATTTCTTTATTATTTAAATTGGAAGATAAAAAAGATAAAAGTTATTTCATATACATTTCTTTATTATTTAAATTGGAAAAGATTAGATAAAATCGTCTGCCGCATAAACACATTGGATTGAAACCCGTTGCTAAGGGACATGATATCATTTTCTTCAAATAAATTTAGAGGGAAAATCTATCGTCTGCTTAATGCTAAGTCTATGGAAGGTTTAACTGTGCGTTTTTAATTAATATCTAGACAGCTCTTTATCATAGAAACTTGAAACACGGACTAAATTTTAAGTGGGGTTATTTCAAGACTACCTACAAAATTTCATCAAATTCGGTTCATCCGGTCTCCTGTTATGATGTGAGACAGGCATACAGACAATTTAATTTATTTTTCAATTTATTATATTCACTTTCAATTTTATTTATATAGATAATGTTTATATGTTTTCCTGTCAACTTGATGTCATTTTAAATGAAATAAATTTCATAAATAATGGAATTGCATATTAGTTCATGAAACCAATTCAATTTAATGAAATAGCATATTAGTTTGACAAAAAAAAAAATCGGCTGTGACTCAAGTTCTTTTTCATTCTGATCTATTAGGTTCGGAGTCTGTCAAAAATATTAAAGTGTATTAACAAAAGAAAAATTATCCAATTTTTTGTATTATAGTACACACTTTATAAATTCTAATAACTTAAACATCTGAATTGCATTCAACAAAAGTGAATGCATTTATTCGTTATAATTATACTCCGAACGAAAATGGGACATATCTGTAAATTTCTTGGACACAATCATACGGCTTAATGCAATTATTCGGGAAAATAAATAGCTTCTCAAATCATTCCCTCCTAAACAGATTTTTTTGTATAAAATGCGTATTTATTCTGGGATATAAATTCGGAAAAAGCTTCAAAACAATAAGACAGCGATAATATTTTTCTGTATTAGATCAAATTACGCAGCATAAACTGTCTTTGTCTAGTCTAGACATTGCAATTTTCTGGTTTTGTGCGTTAAAACTTGTAAATAAGGTTTTATCAACGATGTTGAAAGCCTGTGAGATAATCAGATTATGTGTATTGAATTACTTAATAAACATTGACATACATTTTATTGTTTTGAAAAGGTAATGGAACGGATTGGTGAATTAATAAATTAAAGAATCTGATGTGGGTAGCGCTTGACTTCCCTTATATAATGCAATGAATTTACTACTTTTACAGCAAAAAAAAATAGATTATTTTTGTAGTAGATATTTATTATCTTTCCAGGATATTGAATTTTCGTCAATGTGTCGTCATTTTCATTGATTTATCGTCATTTTTATCCATTTGGCGAGTTTTTCGTTAATTTGGCAACATTTAAAAAGTTACCAAGTTGACGAGATTCCGCCAAATTTGTCGCCAAACTCTCGCCAAGCGTTATGGAAGGAGAAATAAGTTATTCTTAAGCAGATAAATGATTATTGGCGTTCAAATACAAAAGTATTACTCAAAGTATATTTTTCATGAAGGGAACGAACTAGATCCACGAGAATGATGGCACCCAATTTATCGCATGGTATTACATATGAAAAGTGAACATGTTTCTCAATAGGAATTTTTTTTTAATATGACTTTTTGATATTTTTTTGAAAAATGTACAATATCTCGAGAACGGTTCATGTTAGAGTTCTAAAATTTATGTCAATCGTTTTCTAATGAAAACTTACATAAGAAATGTCTATTTGCGTAACTTAATTAGAGGTTTTGATTTTTTGACGATTTTTTCAAAATTTCACTCGAAAATTTAGGGGGGTGCTGACCATTCGATTGCGTATAAAAACAATAGGCTTCTAGTGTTTATGGATTTTAATTTTTGTACCAAATTTCATTCGAATCGGTCTATTCATTCGTCAGTTATCGTTGCTACAGACTCACTGACACACACACACACACACATACACACGCACACATACACACTTTCACACACACACACACACAGACTTCACTTCAAAAATGTTCGATTCGTGATCAGGGATGCTTGAAACGTGCTCTCCCGTCGAAAACTCGAATTCGAATTTTCGACCCCGTCACAATACTTTCCTTATATGTACATTATTGTATATAAGGAAAGTAACTAGCCGTTTTGGCGACTATGCAATAACGATGCCCTCGTTGCGCGGGTGCATTAAATCCGCATATTGGGTTCACAGAATAAATTGCCTTATATTTGAAATATTAATAGACGACGCAAATCTGCTGCGCGGGCACATGCTATCTGAATAGTGAATTCGCTAAATAAATCGACTTTTATTCCACAGTTAAAGTGCTTCTATCTATATATAATGAAAATGCAGTTTTTGCCTTCTCCAACCCATCAGAACTACACAAGCCGCGATCTTAGCTGTGTATTAACAAAGTGCATTCGCATACGTACATACGTGCAGAGTTGTGGATTGGGTCTTATTCTTTTCGTCGCCTCAAAATTATATATAAAATAAGAATTTTACTGATACATTTGAGAATGTTGAAGACCCAGACAGTCCGACTGATCCAAGGACATAGAACATCTATTTGGACGGCCGGACATTTGAGCATGTGTAGTTTTCTATTTCAGATTTTGCAAATTTCTGCGGGCCATTTTGTAGAAAAAGGCAGGGTTTTTTTCCCCTTGGAATCGTACCAAAATCTTATCAGCACCAGAGTCACCCACAAATGACTTACCTACAAAATTTTATGAAAATTTGATACAATAGTTGAGTTAGAGTGGATATATACATTGCACAGACACACACGCACATGCACACACACACACAAAGAAAGAGAGAGAGAGACGTCAAGCTAAAAATAATCTTTTCGTATTCTAGAGCTCCCAAAACGTGTAGATCCGTCGAAAATTCGAGCTGGGATTTTCAACATTGTTCCAATTCTTTCCCTATACATTACCATGTATGATATGGAAAATAAAGTGTTGGAATTTAAATGCACAGGTGTACTTATAAAAATCGAAATATTGGACGTTATAGGAAGGGTTTTAACTCTTTTCGAAACCTAATTATGAAACGACATTCAACTATTTGATAATAAATTATTTCTCGAACTATTTGCAAAAAATGACTACGCTAGATAAAATGAAAATTTATCCTTTATATTATGTAATCTAAAAACTGTTACAAAATACACTGATATAACGTGCCTATTTTATACATATTAAACCAATTATGAAACCGAGACAGCCTTCGTCTAGACATCGCAATTTTACAATTTCGCGCGTTAAAATGCGTAAACACGTAGTTAGCATCCACGTATCGTTTCCGACTTGTATGCGCAATGTGCCTGATATTAAACTTACATTTTGTGTGAAGTGTAAGCAATGGATTGCTCAGTTGTTTTTCTGAAAGGGTGTTATATAAGATGAGCAAATATGGATTGTTTACAGAGTTTTGAGTAGAAATCTAATAAGGAGATGCAAATGAACATTGTGTAATGATCTTTATCTTTCTCACTATATTGAAAAAAAGTCGCTACCGCCGCCGCTCATTTCTCGTTCCTCGAGTTTATCTGCTTCGTACTGCACAAATTATAATATCTATATAATAAAAGGCAATGTCTGTGTGTGTGTGTGTGTGTGTGTCTTATACACTATACGTTTCGCGACCGCGCGTCGGAGAGTTACGAAATTTGGCAATCGGAGACCCTGGGGGGTGGGAAGGGGACACGTGAAAACCGATTTTCAAAATTTTAATTATTTTTTTATTTATTTAATGTTTTATGCGATTACGACCTTTTTTTGATCTTTTTGCCCTTTTTTCTCCACGATCCAGACATCGTAGAAAAAAACAAATCACACCATCGGAAAGAGCAGAGAATTTCGAGTAAAAATATATCAATTTCAAATCTGAATTTCGATTTCTAGCGATCTATAGCGGTTTGGTGCAGATATTGAGATTTGTATTTTTGTAGCAATAAACGGCAATTGTAGCAGTTTACTACAGATTTTCCAACCATCAATTGAAATCAGCAGCACGTTTTGTAAATGAAAATTCTTGCAAAATCTGATATTTTTATTTTAGTACAGTGGCGGCTCATGTCCAGAATGCACGCCTTCCACATTATTTTTATTTATATAAGTGTATTAATTTTTTTTTTATGCATTTAAAATAGTACATCATTTTACAAAACTGTACTCCTGTCATCTTGTAACTGTCACATTTAACAAGTAAAAATGACAGTTTAATCTTTTAACATAGGCGTCTATTTCAAACACCATTTTCATTTTCTCAGACATAAAAGTCCCTGGAAATTATTTTTTCTATACAACTACGATGCCTTATCTTTCATTTGACACCTGTCATTTGTTGATAAAATAATTAGAAGTAATTTTAATTAATTTAGAAATATATCGCCAAGCCTGGTCACCCCAGTGGTTAGTGCGCGGGATTTGCACTTGGTAGGCCCGGGTTCGATTCCCAAAATTGCCGAATAAAAATAAAGTTATGGAGATTGTCGCGGATGGCACGGTAGCCCAGTGGTTAGCGCGCGGGAATTTCACTCGGTAGGCCCGGGTTCGATTCCCGCCATTGCCAAAACTGCAGCCGTGTTCACGCGGAGTACGATCACGTTAAACGTGTGGGACTGCAAGTCCTTCCGAGAGGTTTGTGGTAGGGGAAGGAGGGTACGGTCTCTTTGGATGCCTCCCCCATTGGGTTCCGGTCTAAATTGTGTGGCACTTCCTGGCCTTCCAAGCAGTTACCTTACACCTTTCTGGTAGGTCGCGCCAACGAGTTTGCCACGGTCAGAATTTTCAAGGGTAGCGAACAGGCTGGTCGCCAAAGGCGGCTAGTCTATATAATAAAAGGCAATGTCTGTGTGTCTGTGTGTCTGTCTTATACACTATACGTTTCGCGACCGCGCGTCGGAGAGCTACGAAATTTGGCAATCGGAGACCCGGGGGGGAGGGAAGGGGACACGTGAAAACCGATTTTTAAAATTTTAATTATTTTTTTATTTATTTAATGTTTTATGCGATTTCGACCGTTTTTTGCCCTTTTTGCCCTTTTTTCTCCACGATCCAGACATCGTAGAAAAAAACAATTACACCATCGGAAAGAGCAGAGAATTTCGAGTAAAAATATATCAATTTCAAATCTGAATTTCGATTTCTAATATTTTTTAAAGATTTTAAAACAAAAGTCACTTTTTGCTCAAGAAAACGATTTTTGGTTTTTAAATTCTCGCATCGTGAAAAGTACTCATAATTTCGACTAATAATTTACATTTTCAGAAAGGTCAAACATCTGGCATTCTTACAAGTCTAATCTGGTCCAGAAATAATGAAAATTGCCTTCAGGATCGCAATTTTAAAGACGTCATGATTTTAAATTTCTCGCCGTTCCGCTCGGCGTTCCGTTCGTTTCTCCCCCGCTGAAGCAGGGAAGGTGGTGGGTGGGGACGTCAAGGTGGAGGTGACGTCACGGTTCTGAATAGAGCGCCTTTGCTCTATATAAATTATTATATTTATATTTTAAATGATGGGACGATCTGGATTTTTTAAATGTATATTTTAACTTTTGGATATTTTAAATGGATATTTTAATTTTATGGATATTTTAAATGATGGAACAATGAAACAATGGAATGAGGATGATGGAATTAAGCATATGGTCATTTTAAATTGCAAATTAGCGCGCGGGAAGTTAGCGGTAGGCCCGGGTTCGATTCCCGCCACTGCCAAAACTGCCGCCGTGTTTACGTGGAATACGATCCCGTTAAATATGTGGGTCCGTAAGTCCTTCCGAGAGGTTGGTGGTAGGGGAAGGAGGATACGGCCCCTGTGGATGCCTCCCCCACTGGGTTCCCGTCTAAATTGGGTGAATATGTAGAAAGTTATGGAGATTGTCGCGGAGGGCGCGGCAGCCCAGTGGTTAGCGCGCGGGAATTGCACTCAGTAGGCCCGGGTTCGATTCCCCCCACTGCCAAAACTTACGCCACGTTCACGCAGAGTACGATCACGTTAAACATGTGGGTTCGTGAGTCCTTCCGAGAGGTTGGTGGTAGGGGAAGGAGGGTACGGTCTAAATTGGGTGAATAAAAAGAGAGTTATGGAGATTGTCGCGGAGGGCGAAGTAGCCCAGTGGTTAGCGCGCGGGAATTGCACGCGGTAGGCCCGGGTTCGATTTCCGCCACTGACATGGAGTACGATCACGTTAAACATATGGGTCCGTATGTTTTTCCGAGAGGTTGGTGGTAGGGGAAGGAGGGTACGTTCCCTGTGGATGTCTCCCCCACTGGGTTCCGGTCTAAATTGGGTGGCACATCCTGGCCGTCCAACCAGTTACCAGGCCCGGGTTCGATTCCCAAAATTGCCGCCGTGTTTACGCGGAGTACGAGCACGTTAAACATGTGGGTCCGTGAGTCCTTCCGAGAAGTTGGTGGTAGGGGAAGGAGGGTACGGTCTAAATTGGATGAATAAAAAGAAAGTTATGGAGATTGTCGCGTAGGGCAAAGTAGCCCAATGGTTAGCGCGCGGAAATTGCACTCGGTAGGCCCGGGTTCGATTCCCAAAATTGCCGCCGTGTTTACGCGGAGTACGATCACGTTAAACATGTGGGTCTGTAAGTCCTTCCGAGAGGTTGGTGGTAGGGGAAGAAGGGTACGGTCCCTGTGGATGCTTTTCCCACTTGGTTCCGGTCTAAATTGGGTGAATAAAAAGAAAGTTATGAAGAATATCGCGGAGGGTGAAGTACCCCAGTGGTTAGTGCGCGGGATTTGCACTTGGTAGGCCCGGGTTCGATTCCCAAAATTGCCGAATAAAAATAAAGTTATGGAGATTGTCGCGGATGGCACTGTAGCCCAGTGGTTAGCGCGCGGGAATTTCACTCGGTAGGCCCGGGTTCGATTCCCGCCATTGCCAAAACTGCAGCCGTGTTCACGCGGAGTACGATCACGTTAAACGTGTGGGACTGCAAGTCCTTCCGAGAGGTTTGTGGTAGGGGAAGGAGGGTACGGTCTCTTTGGATGCCTCCCCCATTGGGTTCCGGTCTAAATTGTGTGGCACTTCCTGGCCTTCCAAGCAGTTACCTTACACCTTTCTGGTAGTTACCTTACACCTTTATGGATATTTGAATTTATAGATATTTTAAATGGATATTTTAATTTTATGGCTATTTTAAATGATAGAACGATGGAACGAGGATGGTGGAATTAAGAGCCTAGCATATGGTCATTATAAATTTAAATTAGCGCGCGAGAATTGCACTCAGTAGGCCTGGGTTCGATTCCCGCCACTGATGCGGAGTACGATCACCTTAAACATATGGGTCGATAATTCCTTCCGAGAGGTTGGTGGCAGGGAAAGGAGGGTACGGTCTCTGTGGATGCCTCCCCCACTGGGTCCTGGTCCAAATTGGGTGAATAAAAAGAAAGTTATGGAGATTGTCGCGGAGGGCGCGGTAGCCCAGTGGTTAGCGTGCGGGAATTTCACTCGGTAGGCCCGGGTTCGATTCCCTCCACTGACAAAACTGCTGCCGTGTTCACGCGGAGTACGATCACGTTAAACATGTGGGTCCCTAAGTCCTTCCGAGAGGTTGGTGGTAGAGGAAGGAGGGTACGGACCCTGTGGATGACTTTCCCACTGGGTTCCGGTCTAAATTGGGTGAATAAAAAGAAGGTTATGGAGATTGTCGCGGAGGGCGCGGTAGCCCAGTGGTTGGCGCGCGGGAATTGCACTCGGTAGGCTCGGGTTCGATTGCCGCCACTGCCAAAACTGCTGCCATTTTCACGCGGAGTACGATCACGTTAAACATGTGGATCCGTAAGTCCTTCCGAGAGGTTGTTGGTAGAGGAAGGAGGGTACGGACCCTGTGGATGCCTCCCCTACTGGGTTCCGGTTTAAATTGGGTGAATAAAAAGAAGGTTATGGAGATTGTCGCGGAGGGCGCGGTAGCCCAATGGTTAGCGCGCGGGATTTGCACTAGGTAGGTCCGGGTTCGATTCCCGCCATTGCCAAAACTGCCGCCGTGTTCAGGCGGAGTACGATCACGTTAAACATGCGGGACCGTAAGTCCTTCCGAGAGGTTGGTGGTAGGGGAAGGAGGGTACGGTCCCTGTGGATGCCTCCCCCACTGAGTTCCTGTCTAAATTGGGTGGCACTTCCTGGCCCTCCAAACAGTTACCTTACACTTTACTGGTAGGTCGCGCCAGCGAGTGTGCCACGGTTAGAATTTGCCACGGTCAGAATTTTCAAGGGTAGCGAACAGGCTGGTCGCCAAAGGCGGCTAGTACATCAATATAAAATTCGGTACACTTGTAGAGAAAAGTGTGCGGAATACGCTGAAACAAAAGGTATATATTCTTGATACTACATTATATATATTTTTTATATTTATATTCTTGATATTACAATATATGATTTCTTAAACTAATATATATATATATATATATATATATATATATATATATATATATACACTCATATTCAAAAGTTAAGCATAGTTGCTGTGTGTGTAAAAAATTCAGGAAATCTCCATCGGAATGGAAGAAAACGCGGTATGCGGATGTGATGGGGTTATAGAAGAAGAAAACAATGAAAAATAAGGATGATAACGACTTTTATTATCCAAAGAAAAGAGTTGAAAGAAAAAGGGTCATAATACGAGTATCATCCTCAGTAAAACAGAATGATTAAAATAATTTGATGCTACAGTTTAATACGGTGTGTGGGAACCTCGGGTAGCCACACAAGCTGCAAAACGATTTCTCATACTTTCGATGAGGGTTTGGATGAATTGTGCGCTCAAAGAGTTCCAAGCCTCACGGAGAGCAGTTTTTAATCCCGGAACTGAGCTTGGTGGGTAGCGGAGGGCTGCAAGATGTCCCCCTAACATATCCCACACACGCTCTATTGGATTCAGATACGTAGATTTGGCAGGCCACTACATGTGCTGGATATCTTCAGTTTGAAGAAAGTCATCGATCAAGACCGCACGGCGAGGAGGCGCGTTACCATCCATGAATATGAAATCAGAACCAACAGCATCTCGAAACAATCGAACGGTAGGCTCAAGGACTTCGTCTTTGTATGATTGACCGGTAACCGACCCCGTCTCAAAGATGTCTAGGTCTTCGCGGCCGTCCATCATGATGCCTGCCCAGATCATGACTCTCCCAAACGGAAAGCTATGTCTTTCCGTGATGTTTCCCGGGTGAAAAAGCATTCCACGATCTCTCCAGATCGCGGCACGACGAGATTCAGTTTTGCAGGCTAAACCTGAACTCGTCACTGAACATGACATTGTCCCAATGTTGTCCACTCCACTGCCGATGTTCCAAACTCCACTGTAAATGCGTTTCTGTGCAGACGTCAGGGGGATGTAAACTGCTGGTTGTCTGACATAGAGACCAACGTGTCTGAGTCTCCTGTAAACAGTTTGTCACGAAACAGTGACTCCTGTCAGGGCTGAACCCAGTTGTCTGGCAGAACGGTTTCTCTGACGTTGCGCAGTTATCACCAAATATCAGTCTTGCCGAGCGGTTGTTATCCTTGGCCGACCTAGTACTGGTCGTCGGGTAATATCTCCAGTGGTTTGGAACCCCTGCCATAGTCGGGAGATCACACACTGGGGCACATTCAGAAATCGAGACGGTGGGCGCGGTAGCCCTGTGGTTAGCGCGCGGAAGTTGCACTCGGTAGGTCCGGGTTCGATTCCCGCCGCTTCCCAAACTGCCGCCGTGTTCACGTGGAGTACGATCACGTTAAACATGTGGGTACGTAAGTCCTTCCGAGAGGTTGGTGGTAGGGGAAGGAGGGTACGGTCCCTGTGGATGCCTCCCCCACTGGGTTCCGGTCTAAATTGGGTGGTACTTCACGGCCATCCAAACAGATACCTTACACCTTTCTGGTAGGTCGGACGGTCTGGGTCGAAGAAGAAGAAATCGAGACTCTTCTATTTGGGATCGACCGTATTCCATCATTCCAATAATTCATCCCTTCCAAAACATGTCCATTTGGTATCTTTATGATATCATTCGTCCTTTTTTATTGTTAACAATGCTCCGTACCTTAGCAATTGCGAAATTCTGTCTTAACCGGCCATGCCGCTAAGTCGTTTTATACTCGTTCCGACGTGCGCCGGTGTTTTGCGCATGTTTCCGCTGAACGGTTTTGCATATGCACAATGTATATATATATATATATATATACATACACATATACATACACACATACATAAACATATACATACATACATACATAAATTAAAATAATGAAAACGAAAGTGCAGTAGTGCAAATCAGTAAACACAGTATCAAACCGCGGGCAATATAATAACGTGCATATAATAACAGAAAGTAAAAAATAACGAGGAGAGGCTGGAAAAGTAGAGCACGGAAAGGTCAGGACAAGGAAAATAAATCAATGAATAGTATATCTGTTAGAAACATCTTCAGGGGAACATTCTAGACATTTATACTAAAATCCGTAGTTTCTATGTTTGCATAAAAACACATGGTTAAAATTTTATGCAATCTGTGCCCAACAACGGAATAAACGAGATTAACAGAAACAAGAAAGATCAATCATGCATAAGCATTGATTATGAAACACTTTCCAACTGAAATGTAATTTCATTTAAAAATTTCTAAAATGTGATTCATTCAGTGGTAATATCTTTTACATTATCACAGTACTACAGTAATTTATTATACTTAAATATTTAAAACTGTATCGAAATATAAATCATCTGATTCTTTATGCAAAATCAATGAATATTTCATTCATATAACTTGTATTCCAGACTCCAGAGCTAAATAATTTTGTGTGAAAAAAATTCAGCAATTCTTATGTAATTCATCTTACAATCGCTTGAGATATTTGCATTCTGCATATGTTAAAATTAGGCTTCCTTGAAGAAATAATAAAAGTTTAGGGATCATTTAAAATCACAACTATTGTAATTGCATAGGCACGGAATTTAGATACACAGATAATATATATGTGTATGTGTATGTACTCAAAGTATTGGAATCGTGCCGAAGATCGGAACTCGAATTTTCAAAGGATCTACACGTTTTGGGACTTCTAGAACACGAAAAAACTACTTTTAGGAAGACGTCTGTGTGTGTAAGGGTGTATCTGTGTATGTTTCTGTGTGTCTGTGTGGATATTACATCCACTCTAATTGAAAAACTAATGGACCGAATTTCATACAATTTGGTAAGTTTTTTGTGGGAAACCCTGATGTTCATTTGATTATAGTACGATTCGTATTAAAAGAATCTGCCTTCTTTGCGAAATGGCCGCAGAAATTGCCTTTATCCACTCTAGCTAAAAACTAATGAACCAAATTTAACAAAATTTGGAGTATAATATTTCAATAACCTACAAGTGATTTATATACCAAATTTAACAAAATTTTGTATATAAATCATTTGTAGGTTATTCTACTACGATTCGGGAAAAAGGAACGGGCTATTTTTGCGAAATGGCCAGCAAAAATCGTTATATATAAAAATAAAAGACTACGTGTGCTCAATTACATCAATTAAATTCCTATTTTATATGTGATTTTTGACAACAAAAAGAATAAGACTAACCCCATTACTCTAGGACTAGCCGTTCTTGAGATATTCTAGTTTTTTCGCGTTTTCGCTACGCCACCTTTGACAATAAGTCCAGCTATCAAATGAGAACCAATTTAAGTTTAACGTGTAAATTCAATGTCATTTAAAATACTTATGTTGTGCAGATAAACTCAAATTATCATTAAATAAATAAAGAGAACGAATATGAGTCTGCAGAGAAAGACATGTGCTGTCCACATCAGAATTTTTAACAATATTACACCAATGATTTATAGAAGTGAACGGGGATTATTTTCAGGCCATTTCGAAAAAAATGTATGATCTATATTTAAAGATCCATCAAATTTTTGTCGAATAAAATGTTCAACAAATTTAAGCTGTGTACCAAATTTTAACTCTCTAGGACGTAGGAAAGTGCATTTAAAATGCCATCAATTACATTTATCAAGAAGAGTTATATAAAATTTAAAAAAAATGAAAAATTGTTATGTACCAAATTTATTTTAAAATATGAAGCCACTCCCATATGCAAAACGTTTAAACAAAGGGAGAGATATTTATTATATAATATCTCTCTCTTTTCTTTCTGGAAGATATCCCAAAGTCAGAATTTAATTGAATTTGTTTTTTCCCTATATTAAATAATTTTTTTAATTAAAAAACTACTTAACATATTTTACTGAATTTTTTTTTATATATTCTATGGGACAATGTGAATATTTCCTAAAAATTTCGAAGCAATTCGTGAATTTTAAATTTACTTAAAAAATGTTTGAAAAATTAGGTCCCATAGGGTTCAATGTATTTCATTTTTTCAACCCGGGTTCAATAAAAAACTAATTGGGTGATATTATTTATTTATATTCCCATAGGTCCTACAGACCGTCTGAACAACATACTAAAATTTCATTTTGATAAACTCATTTTTACGGCAGTTATCGTGCTAACGGACAGACAGACAGACAGACAGACAGACAGACAGACAGACAGAATGAACAAAGTCATAAACACTTTTCAACTTTGTTGTAAAGTGTTAAAAACCATAATCCCCGGATGGCGATTCAGAATAAATTTCATTTTTAATACGATGAGTAAATACAAGAAAGATCAATCATGCTTAAAGCATTGATTATGAAACACTTTCCAACTTCAATGCAATTTTATTTAAAAAAGTCGAAAATGCAATACATTCCTCGGTAATATTTTAAAACTTATCACGATACTACATTAATTTATTATATTTGAAAACTTAAACCTTCATTGAAAAAAATGAACTTCATTCAAAAGACGGCATTGAAATATAAATTGCGTGGTTTAAATATCTCTAAAATGCAATACATTCCACGGTAATATTTTTAAATCTATCATAATACTACGATAATTTATTATATTTGAAAACTTCATCGAAAACAACTGAAATTAATTCAAATGACGTCATAGAAAAATAACACGCCTGGATCTCTCTATAAAAGCAGGATTTCATTCATAACTTTCTCCATTTCATTCATCACAATACTATAATAATTTATTTTATTTAAAAATTAAGACCATGGAGCTACAATTCATAAACTTTATGCTTAAAACTTCATCGAAAAATATCGTCCTTCTGTTTATAAAATCAATTAATATTTCATTCATATCAGCCATGCAGACTCCATGGACTGAATTATTTTGTGTTAAAGAAATACAGTAATTCTAATACAACTCATTCTACATATTTTGCTGTTTACATTTTACATAGGTGAAAAATAGGCTTAATTGCAGAAATAATTAAATTTGAATGAGAATTTAAACTCAAATATTTTGTCATTGTGTTGTTTTATTATGTAGATGCACAGAATTTAAGCAGAAATAAAGTAGTTTTAGTATGGATACAACACTCAATATGAATTAAAAAGAACTTTAAAAAATCACGAATTTGAAACAAGATGGATGCCATATCTCATTTTGAAGTGGGTCATGTGATCGTTTCATATCATGGTCACGTGATCGTTTATATAAGATGTGTAATTATTATTTTAATTTTTATTTAAAAAACTACTGAATATATTTAGCTGAATTTTTTTTTTATATATTTTATGGAACAATTTGACTATTACCTAAAATTTTCGAAGCAATTTGTGAATTTTAAATCCGCTTGAAAAATGTTAGAAAAATTAGGTCCCATAGGGCTCAATGTATTTCATTTTTTCAACCCGGGTTCAATCCAAAACTAATTGTGTGATATTATTTATTTATATTCCCATAGGTCCTACAGACCGTCTGAACAACATACTAAAATTTCATTTTGATTAAGTCATTTTTACGGCAGTTATCGTGCTAACGGACAGACAGACAGACAGACAGACAGACAGACAGACAGACAGAATGAACAAAGTCATAAACACTTTTCAACTTTGTTGTAAAGTGTTAAAAAGACGAAAGGGGACAAAATTCAACTTAAAAACATAAAATACCACATAATCATGAAAAATATAGCGCACAAATGCACAAACATGCAAAAAAAGGGCAACTCACGAGTCTGAAGGCCGCCAGCATGAATAATCTTCATGGGAGTCCACCACGTGATCCAGCTTGAATGCTTACCATGCGAATGGATCAGACCAGAGAGAGTGGAAGTAGTTGTACATGATTTCGGTGAGACAAATCCAGGAGTTCAGAAACTAACCGAGAAGTGATCGAAAACATTTAAGTGTGGATAACACTGTTTATTGGAGCCGTAGCCTATTTGTTTTATTTGCTTTTTAGATATCCGCCTTAACGGTTTTATTAGTGTTTTAAACTTTTTTTATAACCCGCCGAGGCGGGTTTTTTTTAATTTTGCACGTTTTTTGTGTAACCGAAATTACTGTTATTGTAATATTTGCACACTTTTATTTTTGCCCGCCGGGGCGGTATATATATATATATATATATATATATATATATAAATTCCCAAAAAGGACAAGTAGCAATGTACCCGTACAGATTCTAGATGTGTGACAGAAGTACCGGCCGGGGGGAGTTGCGACCCCCAGCACTCCGGTTAAAGCTTTTTCCGCCATGGCAAACGCTCCCGGTAACCGATACTCCCTACACGATTTCCTTCATGACCCTTTATAAATCCGTAAAAATACATACATATACAATTTCAATAACATGTAAAATCTAAAAGTTTACTTTTCTACGCTAAAACTATCCATGAAGCATTCTGTAAAAATATAACAAATAATTTAAAATACAAAATACTTAAGACTAATGAAATCCCAGTCTGAGAGGATATTTTTTAAAAATTGGATATAAGACCCATAAACCGCATATATATATATATATATATATATATATATATATATATATATATAATATATATAATATATATATATATATATATATATATATATAATATATATATATATATATATATATATATATATAATATATATATATATAATATATCTATATAAATAAAAATGAAAATCTGTCTGTCTGTCTGTCTGTCTGTCTGTCTGTCTGTCTGTCTGTCTGTCTGTCTGTCTGTCTGTCTGTTTGTCACACCATCACGGGAGAACGGCTGAACCGAATTTGATGAAATTTTGTGGGTAGCCCAGAAATAGCCCCACTTAAAATTATATCTGTGTTTTGAGTTTCTACGACCAGTGGTTCTCGAGATATTAGTAAAAAACAAAATTTTCGTTTGTCTCATCATCACGGAAAAACGGCTAATCCGAATTTAATGAAATTTGGTGAATAGCCTGGAAATATCCCCCCATACATTTTGTCCAAGTTTCGAGTTTCTAAAATCTGGGGTTGTCGAGATATTAATGAAAAACGGAACTTTTTCCTAGGAGTTCTACTCCCTAACTCCGTGGTTTATCCAAACGAAAAGCTTGAAAATCGTTTGAAAGTGAATTAAAATTTAATCTCTGAGTTTGATGGGAGATTTTTTGCGTTAATTAGTCACTTTCTGAAAAAATGAATTGCTTGAAACATGATTTAAAGGGGAAATCTATCTCCATGGTTCATGGTTTATTTAAAACAAGCTTTTGCGGAACATAGAGAAAGTTTTGAGAAGTATAGAGAAATCAAATTCGTTATTTAATTTCGCAGTTTATGTTATAAGACATGACATATTTAACATGTTATAAGATTCTATCTTATATCATGTTACTCAGAAACGCAATTACATTAAATCTGTCTGTTAATTTTAATAATTATTTTTTCGATTTGAATAATAAATAAATGGATATAAAAATATATTTTAGAAAAGAACGATTTGATTTTTCTTATAGCATTTTTGACTGGATAATATCAATTACGGTCTTCAGGTTTAAACATTATTATTATTGATATTTTCGGGGATTATTGATTCAAGGATTATTGATATTTTCAAGTTATTATGCAATTATTTTATTATGACAAAAATTGTTTAAACTCATATATTGTATGTTGTACGAATCTTCTACAAATACACGTGTATATCTTTTAATCTACGAGAATATAAGTAGTACAGGTATATTGACATATGTTTTGATATATATTTTCATATATTGGAATCAATTACGACCTTCTGGTATAAAGAGTACGGATATTATTGATGTTTTCAATTTATTACGTCATCTCTTTTATTTGGGCAAATATTTTTGAGACGCATATTGTAATACGGGTAATCTTCTACTAACACATTGGCATATTTTCTGATCTGCGACAATATAATTAGTACGGGGTTGCATATATTCATTCAATTCCTATTTTTTCTTCTGTAAATTTGCTTACAAAAGGGGGCAGGATGTTTTATTCTTCAGATCTGATCGTGAAGATAATTTTGCATAGTGAGAACATATATTCTTAAACTTCTCTTTAAGAGCAATAAATTTAATATTTTAACATAATTTGCACATGATTGCGAACTATAAGTTTCTTTAAATTATACACTCCGTACGAATAACGGGTGTGCTGTTAGTGGTTAATAAATTTTAACATTTTAGGAGGATATATCATGTTGCTCGGCATCGCAATTAAATTAAATGTGTTTGTTAATGTTTTTATTATTTTTTTTCGATTTAAATAATAAATAAATGGATAAATGGATATAAAAGTATATCTTATGAATGGACGGTTTGATTTTTCTTTTAATTATATTAATTGCTGACTGCGTACATCAATTTCATTTATTTTGGCAAAGAGTTTTCAAGCTTATATCGTATTTAGCTACTAAACTCATTTATTGTGTTTAGCCAATAAATTCATATAGCCGATTGTTGAAACAGAAAAAGAGTAGAGCGGGAATATCTTCTAATACAATTGTAGTGTTTTCATTTAGTATATTGAAACGGGATAAGAATGTTTCATTCAGATCTGCAAATTCAAAGCTACGAATTTGGAGGGATATCGCTAATTTGACAACTTTTCTTAAACTTTGACAAGTTGACGGAAATGTCGCCAAATTGATATAAACGACACACAAACAGCTGCCATAAACTTTCGGGTTGGTCGTGTGGCTTGGGTCTTCTACATATCAATGAAATTTTTTTTTGTTTTGTTAGAAGAGAGTACTGAAATGATGTTTGGTTAGCATTTATCTGTCAGACCAACCATCCTACTTAGTAATACATTTAGCGAATTTTTAAAATGTCACCAAATTGATAAAAATGTTTTCAAATTTATAAAAATATCTTGAAATTGATAAAATTGCGCTACATAAATGATATTAATTGTTTTTTGTTAGGGGATAGTATTGTGATGATATTTCGTCAATTTGTCGCAAAGTGGAACTGCCAGTTCTACAGTCCCACTTGGCGATAAATTTGGCGATTTTTTAAAATCTCGCTAATTTGACGAAACTGTCGCCAAATGTTCCATAGAAATATAACTATTTAGACGATATTTTTTCTACCAATTTATTTGAAGCAAATGATATCATGTCGCTTAGCAACGGATTTAAATCTAATGTGTTTATGCGGCAGACGATTTTTATTAAATCCTTTCCGATTTGAATAATGAAGATATGTATATAAAATAAATTTCATTGCCATTTCATTTTGGACTGGATAATATCAATTATACTCTTCAGGTTTAAACATTATTATTATTGATATTTTCCGGAATTATTGATTCAGTGATTATTGATATTTTTAAGTTATTACGCCATTGTTTTATTGCGGCAAAAATTGCTGACACACGCATATTGTACGTTGTACGAGTAATCTTCTAGGAATGCACGGTTATATCTTCCAACCTACGAGAATATAAGTAGTACAGGTATATTGGCATATATTTTGACATATATTGGCATATATATTGGAATCAAGTACAGTCTTCTGGTATGAAGATTACGGGGATTAATTATATATTCAATTTATTACGTCGTCTGTTGTATTTTACCAAAAAACATTTGTGACTCATATTGCAAAACGGGTAATCTTCTACTAATAATCGGACATTATAAGTAGTACGTGTATATCTTCCCATATAATTTTAGCACTTTAATTTTGACATATATTGGAATAAATGACTGTCTTCAGATTTAAAGATTACGGGTTTATTGGTATTTTCAATTTATACATGTAATCTACTAATACAGGTTATATTTTCTAATATTCACGTATATAATTAGTACGGGTCCCATAAATTTTAACGCTTTTATTTTGCATATATTGATTCAATTCTATATTTTTTTTTTATATTTGCTTACATAAGGGGTCCAAGATGTTTCATTCTTCAGATATGTCCATGAAGATAATTTTATATAGCGAGAACAGAGATTCTTAAACTTCTTTTTAGGAGCATTATATTAAATATTTTAACAGAATATTTTGATTAAACATGTCATTTAGTATACTATAAGAATTTGGGCATGATTATGAATTTCAAGTTTCTTTATATTATATACTCCGTACGAAGAACGGGTATGCTGCTAGTATAATATATATATATATATAATATATATATATATATATATATATATAATATATATAATATATATATATATAATATATATATATATATATATATATATATATATATATATATTGTAATTTAAGAAATATTTGATGTCAAATACAAAATATTTGAGTTGCGAGTTTGCGTCCTGTCCTGGATAAACTGACAATAGCAATACCACGGATTTCTGCAAGCATGTACCTACATAGTTGAATTTTTGCAGGACTTGACTCTTTTCTAAATTTCAATGTAGCTTACGAGACCTTTCAATGTTATGCATTTGTGAAGAGAAACGTGTTCTTCCGCATCGGAGCGTCTTTCGATGTTTCCTGGGTCGTACAGCACAAACTATAGCATACAAAAATATGAAATTCGGTACATTTGAAGAGAAATAACAGGTTACACGATGGCATAAACTGTTTAGTAAACCAATGAGTAGGAGGCGAAGCCTTCCTACACAAGAAACGATTGATGGGCGGTTGCTGAAGAGTAGCGAGCAGTTTCCTAATAACAAATGAGAAGGTAAACATCAGATTATTGAACACCGCTCTTTGAATATTAAGCTAACTTGGATCCATATTATTTGTTTTCTCATACTATGTAATATACATAGTACAGAGAAAGTATTGTTTTCACGAAAATTTCGAATTCGATATTTTATGTTTTAGGACACAGGAGAATCCAATATACATATATAGGAAAATAGAAAGTGTTACGAAAAATCTTTCTAGATCATGCATAAACCCTCCTGGTGACCTTGAATGATAAATATCCGCATACTCATAGTATCAATCACGAGAAATAACTAAATGGAAATGAGATTTTGATTTCTCCCCTGGGAATAGACAGAATGCGATGACGAAAAGTCTTTACAGACCCACACCAACAACCTAGATGGACAAAAAACTTGGCACACTTATGCTATCTGCCAAGAGACAGAATCTATTTGGGCTAAATTTTCGATTGATATACTTTTTCCACGGCTAAGCGCCGTCAATTATAACACGAAATAAAACTCAATAGGAAAAGTTGCAAACCTAATTTAGCGCGTGGTATTTTCTTTGTTCTTCACAGGTTTAAGTGCTAGTTAAATTATATTATACAAGAAAGATCAATCATGCATAAAGCATTGATTATGAAACACTTTCCAACTTCAATGCAATTTTATACAAACATCTCTCAAATGCGATACATTTCTCGGCAATATTTTTAAAATTATCATAATACTACGATAATTTATTATATTTGAAAATTTCATCGAAAACAAATGAACTTTATTCAAATGACGTCATCGAAATATAAATCCCCTCTATATAAAAGCAGCATTTCATTCATAATCATTTTCCAATCGTTTAATTCATCACAATGCTATAATAATTTATTTTATTTAGAAATTTAAAAAATTGTTATCTACCATATTTATTTTAAAATGTGAAACCTTTCTCATATATAAAATAATTCCATCACGTAGTGTCGTACAAGACAGAGCACCAGGCGCGAAGCGCCTTTAATCTCCAGTTTCAATATGTGGTTCTTATCGTCAAACTGTGACATTAATTCAGTGACCCTAATTGGAGGTTCGAGGTTTTTATTTACTACTTTTTATTATTTGTCCTAGCTCCTAGTGTGGCAGTTTGTTGCACATTTAGAGTTTAAGCAGTTTGGGGGGTTGATGCAGATCTAAGGGTTACCTAGCGTTTTGGCAGTTTAGTGTTTAGAATATTTTTTTTTTTTTTTTTTTATAAAATAATAGTCGCGAGTTTTATTTTAAAATCAGATGTTTGAGGTGGGATCATTTAATTCCGATTATCGATGTTTAGAACAGCGCGGGGTCTCTTACGAGATTTGGCCTTGCGATGATCATAGTCATGCAGATTGAATAACAGTTCGTTTGGAACGGATGGCAAATTTCTGTAAAATTTAAGCGCTAGCTTTTTAATTTGGGCTCTAACAGTTTTTATTTTGAAGTCATTCCTAATTACCGAGTTTCTTAAGTACCTGGGAGCTTTCCTGATAATCCGTAGGATTTTGTTTTGTTTTGTCTCTAGGAGGTCTATTGTAGTTTTACAGGCATATCCCCATACGGGTGCTGCATACAGCATTCCCGGGCGGATGACCGATTTATAAATTAGGAGTTTATTTTGATAACTTAGATTTCCGTTTCCTATCATTGGGTATAAGGCTCCTGTGGCCATATACGCTTTTTTGATTAAGTTCGTTACGTGCTGTTTCCAGGTTAGGTGGGAATCTATCGTTACACCTAGGTATTTAGTAGATTTTTCCGCTTTTAGGGCATGGTTGTTTATGTAAAGAGGCGGCGGAGGTTTACGTTTTCTTGAGAAATAAATCCAATGACATTTATTGGGGTTTAATTTTATTCGCCATTTTTCCAGCCAAGTTTGGAGTATGTCTAAGTGTTGTTGTAGCTGTCTGTGCATTACTGAGACATAGGGGTGTTTTGCAAGTATCGCACTGTCGTCTGCATAGAGTGCCAGCTCTGTGTTTGGAGTCCTAGGGATGTCGTTCAGGTATATGTTAAAGAGTGTCGGGCCCAGGATAGAACCTTGCGGTACACTACTTTTAATGAGCTTGGGTGTAGATAAGTTATCTCCTACTCTGACTTGAAAGTGTCTGTTATTTAAGTATGAGATTAAAAGTTTGACAAGAGCGTCAGGGACTTTTAAAGTGATCAATTTGTACGCTAATCCACAGTGCCATACTTTATCAAAGGCTTTTTGTATGTCCAGAAAAATCGCAGCTGTGGGTGTCTTGTTATTGAGACCAGAAGATATGTACTCTACCACTCTCAGCAATTGATGAGTGGTGGAGTGCTTTGGCCGAAATCCAAACTGCTCCGGAATGATAATGTCATTCTCACTAAGGTGCGTGTTCAGTCTCTTAAGAATAATTTTCTCAGTAATTTTACTAAGTGTCGGTAGCAAGCTAATTGGTCTATAGTTGGCTGGAATTGTGGCATCCTCACCAGGCTTATGGATTGCTATAATTATCGCTTCCTTCCATTCTTTGGGAAAATAGTTTAGTTTTAATATTTTATTTATTAAGATTGTCAAGTAACATATTACGTTTAAGGGTAGGTTTTTAACCGCAATATTTTTGATTTTGTCGTGCCCTGGGCTTTTACGGTTTTTGAGATTTTTAATGATTTCTACTATCTCCTGCGGGGTGGCTGGGCTAATCTCAGCCGTTACCGGGGAATTCCTGAAATTATTTAAAGTTTGTCTGACCATTCTTAGGGTGTCCTGACACATTAGATCGTGGTTTGGTTGGAATTGTTTTTCATAATGGCTTGCGAGCGCCTCGGCTTTTTCCTCGTCTGAGTACGCGATTTTAGCACCATCTATTAGTGGCGGGAGCTTAATTTGAGGTTTCCTGAGTCTTTTTGCGAATTGCCAGAGCGATACGTCTTCTGGGCTAAGGGATTCGATTAGTTCTTTATACTGTTGCTGCTTTTCTGCGACAATTTTTTCCCTGACTTTGCACGTGAGTCTGTTAAGCTCCCTTTTAAGGGCGGGGTCTCTGTTAGCCTGCCATGTCTTACGTATTCTGTTTCTTTGCCTGACTAATTGTTTGACATGGTGGGAAAGTGTGGGCAGTTTTGGAGACTCACGATGTGTTGTGGCAGAGGCAATTGCTCTCTTGATTTCTGTTGTGAGTGTGTGCGTGGCAGAGTCAATATCCGCCGTGCTCATTATGTTAGGTACTGCTAAGTGCGGCTCGAAGAGTGCTCTTTTGAATACTTCCCAGTTGACCCTCTCTTGTCCCAAAGAGGCTGGAAGAGGTGTGTTCAGGTCGAATGTCACCAGTACCGGCAGATGATTCGAGTCGAATTCATCCAAGGTACTAATAGTGTGAGCGTAATCTATGTTTCGCGTTAGGACAAAGTCTATAAATGAGCCGTTGGCGCCTGAGAAGCAGGTTGGTGTCGACGGTACAATAATGTTAGTGTTTGTCGTGTTCAGCAGTCTGTGTATCTGTGTACCGCGTGAATTGGCTCTCCTACAGCCCCACGCTCGGTGGTGCGCGTTGAAGTCGCCTGCGAGTATAGTGTTTGGATATCGCGCGAAAAGCAGTTCCAGTTGCGCAGCTACATCTACTCTACTCATATTTTTGACATATGTTGAGGTTAGGATAAACGGGCTAGTATTATTAATTTTAATTTTTATACTAGTATTTTCTATACCTTGAAGATTTATGTTGTTTAGTTCCTCGTGGGGAATATTTCTTTTAATGTATACTGCTGTTCCTCCATGGGGCGTTCTAGCATTAGTATTTGAGCTAAGATTATGATAGCATATATAGTTGGCTATGTTTAGTTTTTTACTTTCTCTAACTTTAGTTTCCTGAATTAATAAGGCGTCTACGTCATTTTCATTTACATAGTTCCTAAGTTCATTTATTCTTGGAGATATGCCGTTCGCATTCCAAAATATTATTTTTAAGGATTCTTTTTGGGACCTAGCCATGACGGGTTTGATTCTCACTGTTATTTTTAAAGTCCGCGATTATTTTAAGGGCCTCAAAGACCATTACCATAGGATCGCTCTTTTTTTGTACTAACTCTGCGAACTGCATCAACAGATGTTTTATGTCGTCTAGATTGAACATGCTAATAAATCCTCTGATGAGGTTGATGATATCCTCCATCTTTTCAGCATCAGATTTATCAGTCGGTTCAGTCTCAGCTTCCATTTCCTCAGCCTCAACCGCGGTTTGCACTTTTTTGTGAGTGTCCTTTTGGAACTCGATAGTTTTTTGCTTTTTCTCACCCGTTTTAACTAACGGCTGGGTTTGCGCGATCTCTTCATCCCTGACTCGTTTATTTTGTTTCCAATCCTCAACCTTAATGTCAAGCCTATCCTTTGCCTGTCTGGCTTTTTCTATTTCCGATCTCTTTTTAATGGCAGCTGTATATATAAATAATATAAAATAATTAAACTCTTGGAAAGATATTTATTGTATAATATATCTCTTTTTTTTCTGGAAGATATAACGAGGGTCAGAATTTAATTGAATTTGTTTTTCTCCCTATATTAAATAATTTTTATGTAAAAAACTACTTAACATATTTTACTGAAATTTTTTTATATATATTTTATGGGATAATTTGAATATTTTCTAAAATTTTCGAAGCAATTTGTGAATTTTAAATTTGCTTAAAAAATGTTTGAAACATTAGGTCTCATAGGATTCAATGTATTTCATTTTTTCAATCCGGGTTCAATAAAAAACTAATTGGGTGTTATTATTCATTTATATTCCCATAGGTCCCACAGACCGTCTGAAAAACATACTGAAATTTCGTTTTGATAAAGCCATTTTTACGGCAGTTATCGAGCTAACGGACAGACAGACAGACAGACAGAATGAGCAAAGTCATAAAAACACTTTCAACTATGTTGTAAAGTGTTAAGAAAAAGACTGATTTTGTAATACATACTGCTCTTTCTATAACAACTCCAAGAAACCTTACAGAAAGTTGCACAATAAATTTCCTTTTTACGTAACAAGATCTTGGACTGAAGAGAGGGAAACTGCGAATGGTCAGAAAGAAATACGAGCGTCAGCAATGGGTTTTCAGTGGTAAGAGAGACAGAAAATGATATTGGAAGAAAATCTTTATGCGATAACAATGAAAAATAGACAATGTATTTCCTAGAACCCTTTGGGCTGTAATTTCTTTCTCCTGGAAAAATAAAAGTCTGAAGGTTTTCGTATATCGAGCGGACTATGGAATTACTTTGGCTTCACCTGTCAGTGGGATAGAAAACTTGCTAGACAAAAACAAAACAAAACCTTCTAGATTGTCTCGGCAGTGGGGGATATTCTTTTTCAGTTAGTTTTATTAAATACAATTAGATGCGCGCTATTTCTTTTAATAAAACAGTTATTGACATAAGTAATATGTTAGCCTGTCAAAGACTGGTAAACTAACATTCTTGAAACAAAGTTAATAAGTTTTATTTTGTTTTATAATGTACTGCGCTTAGCGTAAAAATAGTTGCCTTAATCTAAAATTGATTAAGTAAAGTTTTGTCTAACGGTGGATATTATAAGTATGCAAAGTTTCACCCTTTTAGGTCGAAAAGGATTTTGGGGAATCTAGAAGAACTTTTTGTCCCCTCAAGTGGAGAAATGGGAGATTCGGATTCGTTGATCTCTATTCTAGTTGATTCTATAAATGCGCAAAGTTTTACCCTTCTAAAACATTGAGGGTTTTTGGAGAATCTAGGAAATACTTTTAAACCACTCTTTCTTCCATTTTGTCCACTTGTTGGAGAGAAATCAAAAATGCATCTCCGTTAGGTTCTATTCCGTGATTCGATTCAAGTGTTTAAGAGCTGCAAAAGCAGGGCCCGCAAATAGAAAAGTGACAATGTGCTATCGTTTGACAAAGTTTGAAGCACCTCTAGCGCCGAATTAGAGAAGTCAGAGTTTCTATCTTGAAAACGCAGCAAGATAGGTGAAAATTTTTAATTTCAAAGTTGTAGAAAGGTTTCCTCTTTAGTATAGAAATACGTGGGTTTGCACATAATATGTACACAGACGATAACATATGATGTAAAAAAAAAGGGATAATTTTTTTACTGTATTATTTGTCAGCCATTTTTAAACAACGTTTATTTTGTACTATAAAAAAGAATAATTCTAAATAAATTTAAATTATCTTATTACGCTCATTATTATTTTTCCACGCGTATTTCTCGCCATTTTCTTTAGAAGTACTTTAATATAACGAAACATGTGCATATTTACCGCTTTTTGCAGACTTCAATATTTATTGTCTATGTACATTTAATGTGCAAACATTTTATGTACATTCATGTACATGTTATGCATTTTCTTTCCCTACCAAATAGAGAACGCTCTACAATTTTGCACTTAATTTTCGATCTGGCTTCGCTTTTGAGATAGGAATTCTAACTTCTCCAATTCCCCGCTAGAAGAGCTGCTAACCATCTCAATCGGTAACGAATAGTCATTTTCCCATTACTAATATACCCTCATTTGGTAATTTAATTCTAGAGCATTTTAATCAGAAGTTACAGGGATGCATATGAACTTCGAAGGGAACACTGTATACTATGTATCGTGGGGAAAATAAAAATGCAGAGAAATGAGGAAGTCGGTATTGAATTTATCATTTAATATGGAATCTGAAGAAATGGTATGTTGAGTCATTTGTGATTTATAGAAGTAATGCATATTTTTCAGTAAAGTAGTTTAATGAACAGGGCTTAAACTGGCTAGATAAAATTTGGAATCATCACTGGGACATCACTTCTTTACGCATGTATTTCTTCAGTTAATGTCTGGCCACCTCGTATATACACACACAGAAATATTGTAAAGAATCTTGCTGCCCCAACTGAGAATCAAATTACGGCTCTTCATATTGGTCAGTCGACACTCTACCGTTGAGCTACTGGGACTGAATTGCGTCGAACTGGAATCTGCATTTTCCACCCTCTAATGTCAGAGGGGTGTGCAACTGACAATCTGACTGAACACCTTCTTGTATTTTTTTTATCTCAAGTCAGCTTCCTGATGCTATTTTTATCCTTCAGGTGAGCTTCCTGTTTGGTCGTTGTTCTCTCGATTTCAAAATCGGCGCTCAATATATCAGAGTCCACCGAATCTGTTCTACTCGTACTATGGTCACTTTCAAACCTCTGCCATCTTTGCACTAACCTACAGGTTTGATATATTTGGGCGCGATTGCAAAGAATCTAGCTGCCCAATCGGTAATCGAACCCCGGATCTTTTTACTGGCCAGTTGACGCTATCGTTCAGCTACAGGAACGAAATTGCAAGCTCTTGTCGTAGAAATGGACTTTGCAATATTCCGTCAAAATTTTGTGTTAAAAATTAGAAAATGAATTCATTCTACTAAATCGCGAAATAGTAAACATTAAACCTTATAAAATAAAAACGAACCTCTGAAGATTCACAAAGCCCTTTCGGATCTTGGGAGAGCTATTTTTGTATTTAGTTGTACTTCTAAATTCTTTAATCTGCACACCGGAGTTTTATTCTCTGATGGTTGCAATTAATGTCTTTCTGACCTCGGAGACAAAAACTTTCGGCATACCTAAGCTGCCTAAGCTTTCAGAATAATCAATCGTCTCTTTCTTGCAGGAGAAAAACACCCTCATGAGTTATATGATGTTTTGATGTTTTTAAGATTATTGGCGGAAGTAAAAATTGGCCATTTATGTTTTACAAGAAAATTAAGCATTTATATCTCAGTTGCGGCTTAGATGATGACTCATATGAATTCAGCATAGAATTTCAATAGGAGGATCACTGGCTATATTGGCTAGAGCTTAGATAATGACTGGTGTGGATTCAGTATTATATGTGAAATGGGGTAGGATGACTCCCTAAAGATTTCTACTTCCGATTTTGACGATGTCATTTTCGATTTAAAAATTTACATTTTCCTTGTAACATTATTTTCTCAGCATCGATATTAGAAAGACCTTAGATGATAATTGATATGGCTTTAGGAGTGAAAGGATTGTCCCTACCGGTGTTTTCCTCTTTCGGTTCAAAAAAATTCTTTGAAACATCCATTTCTCAAGACTGGTCATAGATAAAGCCTAGATAATGACACTGATATGGATTCAGCATCGAATTCCGGAAGGGATAGTTGAGTTCATTCCCTCACAGCAAAGATCGTCACATGTGTGACAGTGGCGTTGTAGTCACGTGACACCTGGGTCACAATGTGACATCATATTTGTAACTTCTATGCGACGTTACGTATTAGTAACTTTGTAACTTCATTGTGACTGTATTCTGCGACGTTTCCACAATTTAATTAATACGTAACAATGTGACGACATTACAATGGCAATTACAATGTGACGTCACAAACAAGTTAATATGCGACGTCACAAACGACCATGATAATGACCAAAATAACTTCGCTGTGACTTCAATATAACATTGCCGAGACGTGCTGCGACGTCCAAAAGTCACAGTGTAACGGAAAGCTTAGGTCACTGTGAAAAAAAATGCTGTTAGGGTTAAGTATTTCCATTTCCGGTTCTAAAGATGCCACTTTTGGTCTTCCCGAAAATTCACAGAACTGTGTGAAATCAGTGTGCAAAAGGGTATAATAATTCTTTATAGTTCCATCAAAAATGGACGCGCAACAAGTGTATACACCACTTGCCACTATATGAAGACTTTTTCATAATTTTCTTGTGTAATACACTTATTTACCTAAAATAATTTTACATTATGCAAGTATTTACAGAATGTCTGGAACATGAGACGCCACTCGTTTTTCTCAAACAATATAATATTTGTGCACATTTATACAGGGCCTGTTTAAATCGCTGGCCTACTTTGCCTAGGCTCTGGGCACATATTAAGGGCAAATGAACAACGACATTTTAGGGGCACCAATTCAATTTTTGATAAATATATATTTAATAAAACAAACTACTTTTAGGCTTTCTTAAAAAATAGTATTTAACAAAAATTGGATTGGAGAAAAGTATTGTATTGCATTTATTTACCTTTAGAAAATAAAATACAAAATATAAATATTTCAATCTTCATTGTATTATCCCATACGGAGGCCGTACAACTTAAAATACGAGATGGTGAATTGTAATATTTATATAGATTATTGTAATATTTTGTATTGTAACACGCACACACACACACACACACATATATATATATATATACATACATATATATTCATATATATATATATATATACATATACACACACACATATATATATATATATACAGGGTGGTCCAAAAGTCAGGAAAACTTTAAAAATTAATAATTCATGAACTAATAAAGATAAATAGATGCCGTTTGCACAGAAAGAATGGAAATGAAGCCAGATTTTTTGTCAAGAAAAAAATTATTGTTAATATAATTTACATTTCTACCAACATATGGGGCTATATTAGGTACCAAGTTTACATTACATAGGATAAGATACATTACATAAGACAGATCGACTACCACTACTATCTGCTTCAAGAATGGCGTTATCAGCTGCAGATGCTCATTTTATACCGTCTGATAATTTGCATACTCTTATATCTGTGCCTAATACAGCGCCATCTGTTGGTAGAAATGTAAGTTATACTAATAATAATTTTTATTTTCTTGACAAAAAATCCGGCTTCATTTCCATTCTTTCTGTGCAAACGGCATCTATTTATCTTTACTAGTTCATAAATTATTAATTTTTATAATTTTTTCTGACTTTTAGATCACCCTGTATATATATATAGATATATATCTATATATTGAAGTCTGTGGATATTTTAATATTTTGATTATTATATTCCAAAATTTTTCAAAAGGCACTAAGTGCTTGATCTAACACGAATTATGCTTATTGCATTACTTATAGAACTTAGAAAACATTTATTGCTAATATCAGAACTAATTTTCCTTTTTGGCCAATGTAATTCCGAAAAAGAAAAATTGAAACAAAATTCTTTACTTTTCTAGAGAATTCCTTATTGATGCTCCTTGATGACTCGTGTGATGATACGAGATAACATGATGACCGTTGATGATATTTTAATATTTTGAAGATTAGCATTTATGCATATTTTTGTTTACGCGTGTTAGTATGGGATTTCTTACGTTTATTGGTATTCTATCATGTTACATGGTACATACACGTACTTTGAAATAGTCTTTACTGCCATGAGCATTATTGTGAAAGTGACACCGTATGACCTGGGCACCAGTATCTGTAAACCGAGTCAAGCACAATTAGTTGCACCGTCACAATTAGTTGCACCGCAATTCATATTTATATCACCCTTCTCTGCCCATGTACAAACAAAAATATTGTTATTAACATCTAAAACACCTTCACTAAGAGGCTTTTTTAAGAACCGGAAGGAAAAACACCTTTACAAGCAGCCATTTCTATTACGTCAGTGTATGGTTGCCATATTTAAACACGCGGGACAGGGTTTCCAGATGTGGTGATTTATCACTAATTGAGAGAGTTTTTGAAGACATTAGAACTTTCTTAATGTAATGAATATTCTTGGATATACCAGCTGGAAGTTTTTACGGAGAATATATAAAAGGAGTTATCGCTCAGTTGGAGAGCAGTTGACGTGATACGAGCTACATTGAACTGTGGCATACGTTAATATTTTGAGAATAGTATCGGCTGTTTTGTGAAATTCGATGAACGTTTCATTGCTGTTTTACTGTACCTGGCAGTTGTTTAGTGATCTTGTGAGATAGTTATCGAGATATTTGATGTACATCCTTCCTGTTTGCGCTGTGTTTATAAATAAATGTGTTACTCATCCAGAAATTTGGCCTCGTTCTTGTATCCTGAGAGTATACCTACAATTCCAGAGGATACGGCGCAACAATATTCCACAAAAAATTTCTTTCCGAAAATTAGCAGAAAAACAACACTTTCGACTAAAGTTTGAGGCAGTAAAAATAAAATGGAAGAAATAAACGAACCGTTATCGGTTCCAAACCTTTAAAATCGAAAGATAATGGTTGTTTTTGAGATTTTTCTTTCATTTGCAAGTTGTTCTTTAAAAAAATCTTTATTCCTCAGAAAAAGTATTGGGTTGGAAGTTGAGAATATTATCACGTCTCAACAAGGACTGTCAATAACACTGAAATGATGCATTATTTTAAACCTTTCTTTGTATGTATTTTAATTATTCATTTTGTAATTTATGTCAATGTATGATAGGTGAATTAGGCATTACAGTGTGTAAATATCTCATACTTCTACAGAGAATCTAACCACGGATCTTCACTTACCCTATCTACTCTCTATCCACTGAGCTACTGCTACTATATTTTTAATCTTCTAATACCTGTGATTTTATACGTTCCCTACACAGTTCAATGGAAACTATTACAACACGATTAAAAATTCGAGTTTTCGACGGAAGAGCACATTTCAAGCATCCCTGAAAGCGAATAGATTATTTTTTAAGCAATCTTTGTGTGTGTGTGTGTGTGTGTGCGCACGCGCGAATGCATTGTGCGCATGTATTTATGTTAGTATGTGTGTGTATGCATGGTGTGTATGTGTTTATGTTAGTATGTGTGTGTGAATGGTGTGTATGTATTTATGTGTGTGTGTCAGTGAGTCTGTGGATGTGATATCACACGAACGAATTTAGCGTTTCAAACGCGATTTGGTACGATTGTTACAATCAGTAAATACTTGAACTCTATTGATTTTAGACGTAATCGAATGTTTGGAAGGCACAGCAATTTTTGAATGAATTTTTGAGAAATCATTGAAAAATAGAAATCTTTAGTGAAAAGTAAATAATTTCATACGTAAAATTTTGAAAACTCATTAAAATATTCGAGATCCGCAATTCAAAAACATTTTTAACAACATATATATGGAATTTAGGAAAATAGTAAGTATTATCAAATATGTTCACTTTCTTTATGCATTATTATGCAACAAATCTTTTAACACCATTCTTGTTGATCTAGTTTGTTCCATTTACTGGAGAAGTTACTTTTTGTAATAGTTTTGTAATTTAACGCCAACGAATTCGTCCATAGTGATTTATTTCATGATATTAATTATTTGTCTGCATTTTGATAGACATTTTGCACGTGAGTATGGATAGGTACTTCCGTTTGGACTCTTAAATTGCCAAAAGCGCCAAATTTCAATATACATGGTATAAATTCAATACCAAAAACCATTGTGCAGTGGAATTTCCATACATTTTTACGCTGTAAAAGAAGTCCTTGATTTATATATGAAAAGTAATGTGCTGACCACATCATTTTTTTTTTATTCAGGATACCTTTTATATACAATATATTATATACAATAAGTGAATTTACAATAATCTAGAGACTTGATTGGACCGTTCAAGTGTACACTCAAGTTGTAGGACTCCATTTCAAATGTAGAAATAAATATGTAAGCATCAGACTCCTTTGCCTCTACTATTTATTATTGTCAGATTTATTTATTTAATGATTGATTTAATAAGTTAAAATATCTCAAAAACGGTTGATTGTACACCAATAAAAGAAAATGTAGGATATTTATTTATTTTTGCACATGGTATAAAAACAAATATTGTGTGTCTGTAGCTGGGCTCGAGGTTATAGTTGAAAGAATGTTAGAACAATATATTCCGCGGTTTATAAATAGTTTAAAACATATTCCAAAATTTTCGATTTTTCTTATTACTTCCCAGATCAACTCCCACGTATATGCAAAATTTCAAGTTTCTGTCTTCACTAATTTGGGCTGTGTGCGAGAGGATAGGACCGATAAAGCCAAACAGTTTGACCGAGTGGTGACCAATGTTCACCCCCTGATGTTTTTTTTTACTTCCTCTGCGTGTTGTAAGGAAACTTGACATTTATGTAAAATTGACAATGATTGTAGGACAAATGGTCGCATAGTGTATAAATATGAGAACAGCGAGTGGTGACTGATGTTCCTTTTACTTCTTCTGCGTGTTGTAGAGAAACTTAAAGAATCATTTAGCTTTTTGCCGAGAATATTTCTTTATCAACTTATTTGTAAACATTGATATATTGCTTTTCTCTAAGCTGTTCGCTTCAGAAAATGTTTCGTGATCATAAATTCTTAAGAACTTGATATGAACTCATTTTTCTTCCATGAGTGCTTTGACAGCCGTAGCTGTTTGAGTCTGCCGCATATGTGCCATGTCTCATCTTTAAACCACAAAAAAATATGCGAGCATCGCTTAGAAGTTATTAAAATATGAATTTCCTTCTGCGTTTAATGCATTTCAGATAGATGGATGTGACAAGTGCCATTAGTTTTATTAAACCGCATTTTAGACCACTGGGCTGTATAGTGTTCGGGTTAAAAATATCTAACTCCCTAGGCTGTGATCTGTCCCGCATGATTTTGTTTTTATAATCCATAACTGGTTTTTTAACGTAACTAGCCAAATACCCGTTGAGCATTCAAAGTATGGTTGCGAATTTGGCGGAATGCCACCGATTTCGTAACTTTTGGCGAGTTTCGGGAAGTTCGAAAAATAAAGAGATTAGTCAAAATTTCATATGAAGTACACATATTTTCCGAAGTCTGTCCACAGAAAATGTGGACAGGGGGTGCTTCAAAACGATTGATCTGACTCGCATTTATACCCGTTAACACATACTTCCAATTGGAAAAAATTGCTTTGAATTGCAAGAAAAATGTGTATAAAATATTTTTAAAACTAGGGGAAGTTAACATTTTTAGTACTTCCTTAAAAAAAAAACACATATGCAAATTACTTGACAATCACATAATTTTCATATGTCTGCTTTCTTTAAGAATGTACTAAAAGTGTTATTCCCACAAGCAGCAGTTTCGTATTTCTTGGAAGGTGGTGGTGGTATGTGTGTCTGTGTGTGTGTGTGTGTGTGGGGGGGGGGTGTATATATATAAAAATGATAAATCTAATTTTATACGGCTCTTTTAGAGCAAAATATCAAATGAATAGAAAAATGTTTATATACTTTTATGTAATAATTAGCTAGATTTGCATTTATATCTATAAAATCAAGGCGTGAAGAATCAACAAAATTCCTGACTTGAACCCAAAAAGCCACGCTCTTACCAAGAAATTTTAGGAAGAATGTACAAACTCTTCGCGAAATAAGGCTTTAGTGTACTTTGTGTAATTGTTTCTTTTGAAAACCACTTTTCAAATAATATAATATACGGACTTAAAAAATTTGGCTCATGACTATCATCACGAGTTAAAACAGTTATTCTTTTTTATGGATTTGAAATTTTATGCAATTTTTTTCAGTAATCAAACTTTCTTCACTTTAGGGGTCTATTTGAAAAATTATATTTAGTATTTTTATGTTAATACTTCAAACTGATTTGTCAGCGGCTTAATATTATTCTTCTTACCATGTACAAAAATTTTCCAATTGGAATATGTGTTTTGCGCCAACGGCTCAAAAGTTATAATCACGATCAGTCGTTTTGCAACACTCCGTATAAGGATGCTTATTGCTCAGAGAGCATAATAACTTGATACCAGTAATAGTGTTTGAAGAATACAATCTTGTTGTTTGTGAATTAGTTAAGCACAATAATTTGCTATTTTATTGTATTTGATAGTTGTTCTGTGATTTTTCTAGAAAGCTGGAATATGATTAACTAACTGTACATTGTTCCTGATTACTGCTTTGAATGAAACTTGAACAGTCATAAGAGCTGTGTTTTTTATTTTACTAGAAAGCTGGAATGTGATTAACTGTACTTTGTTCCTTATTACTGCTATGAAGCTTAAGCAGACGTGACAGTAGCTTTTGATTTGCTAGAAAATTGGAATGTGATTAACTGTACTTTGTTCCTTATTACTGCTTTGAATGAAGCTTTAGCTATATCCTACATTTCTGTATTCATATTTGTTTACTGAGAGGATACTCTTTCAAGAGAATACATATTAATAATGAAATTATTTAATTACGAATGACAATTATAAGACGTTTACGCCCATCGTTTGTCAAACGTGAGGCATCGCATTTTACTTCATCAATGAATTAAAATCATCATGAGTAATCATGTGGAACAAAGATCTTTAGTATGAAATTGAGTAAATCATCATGCTTTGATAATAATTCAATAATCACCATGAAATATTTTTTATTTTAAAATATTGTTTAGTATTTTATTTATTTAGTTCCTAATGTGGCATTTGTTTCATATTTGGTATTGACAATTTAGAGGATTGGCACATGTATAATTTTGAAGTTTGTGAAATAGTTCAGGAGAAATATCCTAAATCGTGAGAGATTGTCAATTACAGAATGATTATTAATTAGTAATTTGGAGTAGTTGCAAGATAAAGAATGTATTCCAAATAAAGAAGGGTTTTTGAATAGGTATTAAATTTGAAATTGTAAAAAAAAAGTTCTATAGGTGTGTTTTAATGACACATGGATAAGAACAGAACAAGGTCTCTTATACGAGATTTTTTCTTGCGATGATAATAATCGTCCAAATTAAATATAAAATTCATTGAGAACAATAGGAAGTTTAACTTGGAGTGTTTGTTTTTCTTTGTGATCTGTTTGTTTTGATATCAAAGTATTTTATTATAACCGACTTTCATAGATATCTAAGGAGTCTTATAAATTAGCAACACGTGTTTTATTTTGTTTATATTCCGGGATGCCTAGTTCGGTTTTACATGCATATATATCCCCATACTAGCGATGTATAAAACGTTAGAGGACGAATTGTAGATTTATAAAGTAATATTTGGTTTGCTAGTTTAAGTTTATATTTTCTACAAAGAGAAACCTGTTTGTAATATTGATTGTTTTAATAACATTTAATATGTGTAATTTCCAAGTGAGGTGATAATGAAGAGTTATACCTAAATATTTAGTTGATTTTTTTCCTTGCGTAAAGGGATTGCGCATTTATGTAAATAGTCGGAGGTGAGGTCCCATAGGGAAAAAAAAATAAAACCAGTGGCATTTGTTGGAGTTTATCTTCACACGCCACTTGGTGAGCCAGGTGGTAAGGAGTATTTTAAAGTTATCTTATAACCGTCTATGCATTACTAAGAAGCATTTATTTTTGGAGACGAACTGCGTTGTCATTCGAATAGAAAAGCGACTTTCAAATTTATTTGTTTGAAGAAAGCCTTGAAATATTTCTTCAAATATTGGGGAGCCCCTAAATGGCTGATACATACCTGACAAATTAAACTCCGCCCTCGGGGAGGCGGTAACTTGACGTCAAGAACCAAAAAAAAATGCAGGCCGGTTATTTTTTACAATAGATTGAAACATTTAAGTCTCGTGATCAGCAAGCCATAAATAACCCCTGTTATGCATGATTATGTCAAATTTTGTCCTATACTGCCATGTTAAAAAATATAAAGGGGCAACAAGTGTTTTATTTTGTTTAGATTCTGGGATGCCTAGTTCGGTTTTTCATGCATATATATCGAAAATTCGCTTGAATTAAAAAAATAGTCTATCTAATTAAAAAAATTTTTCATAACAAAGCCGGATATAAAGTTTCCTGAAAATCCATTATTATTTGTGGCTGCTACCGTGTACACTAGAAATCGACTACAGACATGAGACAGACTGACAGACAGACATGTCTCCAAAATGTGTCAAACCCTGTTTAGGAGGTCTGGAAACCGGCTCAGGAGGTTCAGGTACATTGGTCTCAAAATCGAAAATTTTCGCGAAAACAATACTGTCTCAATATGAGAAAGTAAAAATGTGATAAAGTATGGTCCTTAAAAAAAATATTGCGGG
The DNA here is from genome assembly GCA_951213105.1 of Amaurobius ferox. Classification (NCBI taxonomy): domain Eukaryota; kingdom Metazoa; phylum Arthropoda; class Arachnida; order Araneae; family Amaurobiidae; genus Amaurobius; species Amaurobius ferox. Next base: position 22,558,311 of record OX578140.1, read on the forward strand.
TAGACAACTCAATCCGCAGTTTAGAAAAAAGCGGAAACCCAAATCGCAAAGCGGGACCCAGGGGTACTCAGACGTATAGAGCCAATAAATGAAAGCTATTCCTTCCTAATTGATCTCTTTAAACCGAATATTTATTCGTATGTGTGGATCCAGCTCACAGGGTGTTGTTTGATCCTCCACTTCTATTCTCTAAATAATCCGTGCTTTCACGGCCAGGTTGGACTGGTGCCAATATCAGCCTACTCGTTCTCCGGGAGTATTTTCGCTGTCGCTGTTTATTATTTGCAGACAATAGAAATTGTTTGACATTAGCTGTTCACACATGTTTCTCTCCAAACGAGATGAAGTGGAAATTAGCTTTCGAGATGTTAATGAAAAGGCGTTCTTGCTAAGAATGTTCGGAACCTGAGCAGAGAGTTGAGTTATATCGGTGGGAATGTAGATTTGTCATTTTAAACTATTATTTATTTCATTTATTTAGATTAATGCGTGTAGAAAGTAAAATATGTCATAACGAATGTGTAGTTTCTGTTTTGACTTCTATCCGGAACAATTAATTTATCACTTTATCTAAAACACATGGTAATGTATAGGGAAAGTACGGGAATCGTGTCGAAAATCGCAACTGGAGATTTTGACGGATCGACACGTTTTGGGTCCTCTAAAACACGAAACAACTATTTTTTAGCGCGGCGTCTCTGGGTGTGTCAGTCTATGCAATGTATGTATCCACTCTAACTCAAAAAGTATTGAACCGAATTTAATAAAATTTTATAAGTCACTTGTGTGTGACCCTGGCGCTGAATAGATTTTGGTTCGATTTGGAATTAAAAAATCCCTGCTTATTTTTGCGAAATGGCCCGCAAAAATTATACACTCTAGCTAAAAATTTAATTGACCAAATTTCATAAAATCTGGTAAATAAGTCACTTGTGGGATATCCTAGTGCTGATTAGAATTTGGTACGATTCGTAATCTAAAAATCTGCCCTTTTTATAAAACGACCCGCAAAAATTGCTTAAACGTATTAATTAAATGCTTGTTTTATAAATTTTTGACAAGCCCAATAATCGTCCGATTCAGTTATTTTAAGATGAACCGTTCTTGAGATATATTAGTTATTTCCCACTTTTGCTACGCCGTCTTTTAAAAATATCCAGTTAAAATCAAAAATTGAATTAAAATTGCAAATTTAGTGTTATTTTGCGTCATTAAAATCAATGTACTGAATTATTAAAGAAATAAAGAGAGAACGAATTTGAGTCTATAGGGAAAGTCGTATTGGAATTGTGCCGAAAATCGCAACTCAACTTTTCGACATTTTAGAACCTCTAGAACATGAAAATCTATTTTCAGCTTGACGTCTGTGTGTGTCTGCCTGTGGAATGTATGTATCCATTGTTATGCAAAAACTAATGGACCCAATTCCATAAAATTTTCAAAAATTCAATAAAAGTCACTTGTGGGTGACCCCGGTGCCGATTAGATTTGGGTACGATTAGAGATTAAAGAACCCATCTTTCTTTGTGAAATGGTCCGCAAAAATCGAATGTATCCACTCTATCTAAAATTCTAATTGACTAAATTTCGCAAAATTTGGTAGATATGTCACTTGCGGGTTAGATTTTGGTACAATTAGGAAAAAGGGAACCTGCTTTTGTTTTTGCGAAATGGTTCTGAAAAATCGTCAAAATCTAGAATAAAAGACTACGTATGCTCAAATGTATCAACTCAATGCTTGTTTAATACGTAATTTTTGACGATAAAAAGAAGACGACCAACTTTAATACTCTAAGACTAGCCGTTCTCGAGATGTTTTTAGCTTCTTCGCATTTTTGCTACGCCGCCTTTGAAAATACTTTCAGTTACCCAAAGAAAACGAAAATTGAATTAAAAGTGCAAATTCAGTGTCATTTCAAATAATGATGCTTGTTATTTTGGGCCATTAAACTCCATTTAATGAATAATTAAAGAAATAAAGAAACAAGAAAGATCAATCATGCTTAAAGCATTGATTATGAAACACTTTCCAACTTCAATGCAATTTTATTTAAACATGTCTAAAATGCAATACATTCCTCGGTAATATTTTAAAACTTATCACAATACTACATTAATTTATTATATTTGAAAACTTAAACATTTATCGAAAAAAATTAACTTCATTCAAATGACGGTATTAAAATATAAATTGCCTAGTTTAAACATGTCTAAAATGTGATACATTCCTCGGTAATAATTTTAGAATTATCATAATACTACGATAATTTATTTTATTTGAAAACTTCATCGAAAACAACTGAAATTCATTCAAATGACGTCATAGAAAAAAAAACACGCCTGGCTCTCTCTATAAAAGCAGCATTTCATTCATAAATAATTTCCCATTCATGTCATTCATCACAATACTATAATAATTTATTTTATTTAAAAATTAAGACCATGGAGCTACAAGTAATTAAACTCTATGCGTAAAACTTCATCGAAAAAAATTGTCCTTCTCCTTGTAAAATCAATGAATATTTCTTTCATATCAGCTATGCAGACTCCATGAACTAAATGATTTTGTGTTAAAGAAAGACAGCAATTCTAATACAACTCATTCTACATATTTTGCTGTTTACATTTTACATAGGTGAAAAATAAACTTCGTTGTAGAACTAATCAAATTTGGATGAACATTTAAACTCAAATATATTGTCATTGCGTTATTTCAGTATGTAGATGCACAGAATTTAAGCAAAAATAAAGCGGTTTTAGGACGGATACAACACTCAATATGAATTAGAAAGAACTTTAAAAATAACGATTTTGACACAAGACGGATGCCATATTTTACTTTGAAGTGAGTCACGTGATCTTTTCATATAGTGGTCACGTGATCGCTGCATATAAAAGGTGTAATTATTATTTTAATTTTTATTTAAAAATCTACTTAATATATTTTGCTGAAATTTTTTTTATAAATTTTATGGGATAATTTGAATATTTCCTAAAATTTTCGAAGTAATTTTTGAATTTTAAATCCGTTTAAAAAATGTTTGAAAAATTAGGTCCCATAGGATTCAATGTATTTCATTTTTTCAACCCGGGTTCAATCCAAAACTAATTGGGTGACATTATTCATTTATATTCCCATAGGTCCCACAGACCGTCTGAACAACATACTAAAATTTCATTTTGATTAAGTCATTTTTACGGCAGTTATCGTGCTAACGGACAGACAGACAGACAGAATGAACAAAGTCATAAACACTTTTCAACTTTGTTTTAAAGTGTTAAAAATGAATTTGAGTGTGTAGGGAAAATCATGCGCTACCTACATCAGATTTTTTTTTAATTCAGAATTGTGATTAGAACGGGTGAGTGTCGAGCAAAATTCGGGAAAATGTGCTTTTTAGAGCAAGGGAGAAAGGGGATGAAAGGGACATGAAAATTTATTTCTTAACCTTTTCTTTAAGGAGTGGGACAGCGTCGATTTCAAACGAAGAACCTCTCAAATAGGCAGGTATTTGACATACCTTTTCCCAAACATTGGCGTCCATGGACGCCAATGTTTGCAAAGGTGGATCGGTCTGTTTTGGATAGGGTATGTCAAATAGTACCTGTCTTTTTGAGAGGTTTTTTGTATGGAATAGACGCTGTCCCACCCGTAAGCAAAAGGTTAAATTGAACCATTATATGTATTATTCATAAAAGGCTCAACATATACTCATGGTGGAGACAATATATTTCATTCAAAATATAATAAGTTTCACTATTCATGGAACAGGTATGTTTAGTTAAGAAGGTGCGATGGGATCATAAATTAATAGTGGTTTGGTCGGGGACGGTATTGTAATTATATTTCAGTACGGTCTGTTTACCTTCCCATTCGGAGACAAACTGAGGGACGATGGTAACTTTTCGATAATGTCACTCCATTTATAGAATATTATGAAATGAGCTCAAATCGACGAAAATATCGCCAAACTACATTATTAATTAAGTAGAATCTACACTATTCATTAAGTTGAATGTATTTGATAATCCCCGTCACTTTGTGGATATTTTTAATTTAATATCCTTGATTCAAAATAGTGCGAGTTTCCAAAGTAATTTTCTGAGATTCAAAATAATGTGAGTTTTCAGAATCATTTTGTGAGATTCAAAATAATGTGAGTTTTCAGAATCATTTTGTGAGATTCAAAATAATGTGAGTTTACAAAATCATTTTGTGAGATTCAAAATAATGTGAGTTTTCAGAATCATTTTGTGAGATTCAAAATAATGTGAGTTATCAAAATTTGGTGAGATTCAAAATAATGTGAGCCTAGGGGGTCGTAAATTAATTGCATTTTATTAAGAAATTTTGTAGTATGTTTGTTTTGATAGAGTCGTATAAGAATTAATAATGTATTCATTCGGAGAGGTGCATGCTTTGCACGTGCCCTTGGAGAGTAAGAGCGCAAGTACTGCAAGTTGGCGAATGGAACGGAATTGTTTGGAACTTTGCGCATTCTGTCATATGACGAGCTTGTATTTCTAGTCGTATAATGGTTTACTTTAATAAATAATGGATAACATTTGAGGTCTACACAGCCCGAAATTTTAGATTTTTACTCGCCCCACCTGACAATATCAATGCATAAACTCAGCTCGAGTCCGACGAAATTACTAAATGTAGAATTCGAGCCCTTTTCGCCCCTAAGACCAATGAGTCTCGGCTTGAGTCGGCCTTAAATGATTTGTATTCAAAATCCAAATGTGTTAAAAGCATGAATATGTAAAATTTTTCTACGAAGAACTGAGATAAAAGTTTTTATACACTAATCTTTATATAGCTGAGATAAACACAATATTTTCACGTATTCAATTCAAATGCAGTTAAATTTTTTTCAAAATTAAATATGTTCGTCCCGGCGGTACCCGACCCGTCCCGAAACAATGTTAGAGAACTCAGATCCAAGTCCGTGAATTGGGCCCGAGCCCCGAGCCCGAGCCCGAGCTAGTGTCTCTAATCGTCCTGCGCCTCTTTCATTCCTTCTCTCCCTGTACGTTATAACGAGGCATTTGCATAATACAATATGAAGTTTTCCAACACAATAATCAGTTATTGGTTCCATTATTTTTTACTATTCTGAAGGGAAAATAGGAAGAAAATCAGACAATAGGATCAGAAGTCGGTGTTAAAATCAATAAAGGGTTGTCAAAGAAAGTTATTGTCAGCTGAGCAAATATTCGAAATTTCATCGGGGAAAGATCGTTTGGGCTTTTCCAACTAAGTTGGAGTGCTGCCAAAATCAGTTTTCCATGCTGCGAGAGCATTTTCGCTGCCACAATTTCTTGTTTGCAGACAAGGGAAATTGGCATTAGTTGTTCGTCCGTATTGCACTATAAACAAGGCGTGGCACTTTAAAATTAACTTAAACGGATAAATCGTCCATGCTTATGGACAGTGGGTGAGTTTAGATGGGGGAATGATTTAAAGTTTTATTGAAGCCAGCCTGCATGATAGCAAACAAATTTGTAGAACGAGTTGCATAAATTATGTTCTCACTTTCAGGGAAAGTCATGAGCTGTCCACATCAGATTCTTACTTATGTAAGTAAAAATCTGATGTGGGCAGCCCATTACTTTCCCTGCAGACTTATATCCACGTTCTTTTTATTTTAATTAAATTTATTTCACTTTTAAATTAATTTTCGTTCTCATTTGATAACTGGAGTTATTTTCAAAGGTGACGAAGAGAAAATACGAAAAACTAAAATATCTCGAGAATGGCTAGTCCTAGTGAAACAATGGGGTTGGTCCTATTTTTTTCTTCGTTAAAAAATACGTATTAAACAAGCATTTAATGGATTATTTGAGCATACGTAAATTTTTTAGATTTTGGCGATTTTTGCTGGCCATTTGGCAAACAAAGGCAGGTTATATTTTTTCGAATCATACCAAAATCTAATCAGCACCAGCGTGAACCACAAGTGACCACAAGTGACTTATCTACCGAATTTTGTGAGATTCAGTCCATTAGTTTTCCAGCTAGAGTAGATACAAGCTTTTGGGGGCCATTTTGCAAAAAAAGACGGATTCTTTAATCCCGAATCGTATCCAAAACTAATCAGCACCAGATTGGTTCACAAGTGACTTATCTACCAAATTTTATGAAATTCGGTCCATTAGTTTTTTAGTTATAATGAATACAAAATCTGCACAGACAGACAGACACACAGACACACAGATAGACAGATACACACAGACGTCACGCTAAAAACGGTTTCTTCGTATTCTAGAGGTCTCGAAAAGTGTAGATCCCAAGGTAAGTTAAACATAAGGTAGGTCAGAGAGAGGGGTTTGCTTCTCGACCCGGAGAGCAGCTTGAAGTAAGGCTCCTCTATATACGAGCTGACTCATCAAGCATATTGAAGCCCACCATCCACCATAGCTAGAAACGCAATCCATTAGCATTAGCTCTATTCGTATTTTCACTTTAGGAAGTATATTCGTATTTTCACTTTAGGAAATAATTATGGGTGGTTGTTCTGCACCGAAACGCTGTAATCATATTAAAAAGGGTTTTAGGCTTTTTCGCTTTCCTAGAAACGAAGAAAGAAGAAAACAATGGCTAATAAATAATTGGGTACCCGGTATTGGAGCATACTTGTACGAGCTAAGTTTTACAATATTATTATTGAAACTTAATTTTTTATATAAAATATTTATTTTAAACACTTCTTTTATAATTTCTGTAACTGTAGTATGGAACCCTATGGGCTTCAATATGCTTGATAAGTCAGCCTGTAGTAGAGGAGCTCTAGCTTGAAGCGTGACGTCACTGACTTACAAGTCAAGAAGAGGGGACATAGAGATAAGTGTATAAAGTTTAGAAAGTTCGCGTTTATAATTCGAAAAGAAGATAAGATCATTCGTAATAAAATTTTAGTAGAATGAAATTAAATGATTCTACTCATACATGCATAGGGCTATCATTAAAATATTATAATACATATATTATTTATAATAAAAGCTGAAATATATCGTGAAAAGTGTAGTAAATATAAAAATTACATTTCAAGTGTTTTAATTCAGATATGATGATATGAATAAATATCTAAGCATCGGATTTTTAAAAATATATTATCCATTATCTTAAACATTGATAATACTTTCTACATGTAATATAAATATGTATTTCAAAAATATCTAGTTGCGTAAAAAATCCCACATACATATAACATATATTGATGACTTTGAAATATCATCAATCTAGTAGTTACATAAATATATATTATATAAGGAAGCGTCGTAGATCGGATCTTGGGAAAAGGGGGGAGTTGAAGATCGAATGGATGGTCAATGGTAGTAGATTTATTTTATTTACCCAACAAAAAGACGATGCATTTTGTGAGCTAGTAGAATATTATGACTCTTGGTTAAGCCACTGGATCTGTCAGTTTCACAAAGATATTTTAAGCATGCAAAATTGATGTTATTAAACTTCAATTGCATTTTAAATATATAAACTATGTACAGTTTTAAAATTTTAAAGCAATGTTCACATGGATCATAAATAATAAATCAATACATACCATTTTTATGCTATGATACTGCTTTTACACCATTTAGAGGCTTTTCTTTGCTTTTTCTCTCTACTAATTGTTGCATGAAAGTCTTATTTCAGTGTTTAATGCAAATGAATGTTCTGGTTCGTGAAAATAAAATTATGGCTTTTCGTGATATAGAAGGTGAAATGTTTGCTAACTTTGACTGAAAGTTCTTAATGACGTATTTCTCTTTTGATATATATGCGCCATGCATTTCTAAGAAAGTATCCTCCCACATTTTTATTTCTTCTGAAAAATGTGCCTCTGGCTTTTAGTTTTATTGTAAATAAATTTTTTATGCATTATATTTCAACTTTGATGATGTTAGTTTTGTATTCTAAGCTTTTTACATATCAAAACGAAATGTCCCATAACTTGAGATGATGTGAATATAATGTCAATATTATGATTACTAAAGAATTGCGTTTTATGATTATGTATATTACTAACAAAGTAAAATGCTTAAGGTATTTAAAATTAACTTTAATTACATTTTGCAATAAACTAAACTGTGTAAATTAGCTTACAAAATGCTAATATCTCCCCCCCCCCTCCTCCAAAAAAAGAAAGAAAACTCCATAATTGCTAGTATCAGAAATATAAATTATTTTTATATATTTTAGATACTGCATATGAAGTCGATTTTATCTTATTGATTTTGTTTTTCGGATTACTTAGAGGACCACCTATTTTACATATCAATGAAACATATCAATCATAAGTATTTTTTATACTGCTATATTAAAAACATTATTTTTAACTGCGGTATTAATGGTATGTGAGATTTTTGTGCCGTTGGCTTCTTGTTTTAATCGTTTAACCGGCTTCAAATTCAAAAATTTAGCGCTCGAAAATCTTCTTCAAAATCTTCATCAGAAAAGTGACTCGAACAGCCAGTTGCGTTAACAATGGTTACTTTATCCTCTCTTTTGCACTTCACGATCCATAATTTTTGCAGTGTAGGATCTTTTGGAGATCTATGAAAACTGATAGATCCCATTGACTTCTTATAATAATTTGAACACAAAGCAACCGAGCATCAACCCGGCATTTTTGTGCTCACCAAAATTATACTTTATATACGTGAAAATACTAATATATATACATCTATAATACACACATTTACACTTAAACTTCACTTTTACGATAGAATTACAAATTATATTAAAACAACGACTGACACAGTCTATGTTTTCCCATAGAAATGAATGGTACTCGGAGAAACTAACACTTCTCCTTCTAAACCAGTGACGTCACGAACGGCGATAACGTCCACATTCTAGAATACTGTCAACAGCGGCATTCTGGTCTTTTGATCTCTGACCCTTCCTGTGTAGATACGTCGAAAACTCGAGTTGCGATTTTCCACATGATTCCAATACTTTCCGTATACATTACCATGTATTGCAGGGAAAGTAAAAACATGATTTATGAGACACGCACTCCTAAAGAGCCGCCGAAGGAAATAGGTGCCAAAAGTACCCTGACGGACGGAGAAGAAAATACACTTGCAAATTTAAGATTTCTTTTTATCTGATTATACAACATGAAAAGATGCATTAACGCTACCAAATCTGACTGAATCTGTATTATATTATATTTATCTATTTAATCATATTTTTTCAAAAGTTTCCGTAAATGCGTTTTAATGAGACAAGCAGAAAACAGGAACACAGTGACGTCGAAGCCACTAGCACTGCAAGGTGTACAATTGCTTGTAATTAAACTGTTCATTGTTCAATGTTGAATGCATGCACATGCAGTCATGAAGTGGAAAATTAGAAACTTGGCCACTCCAAGAACTTAGATTGTCCATTTCAGAAACATTGATACTGGAAATTTGGTATTAGTAAAAGATAATGTGCTTCGAATTATTTCACATTGATATCATTTTTCTAGAACGTAATACATAAGTTTTCCGTATCTACATCAAATTTTTACTTACATTTCTATACTGTTGTATGAAAAAGTATTGTTTTTTCAAAATTTCGAAATTCGATATTCTGTCTGAAAAGACTTCCTAAATATATTCCCCATACTTTCGAAAGATGTCCGTCTACGTGAGTGTGTATGCCTGTATATAAGGCCGGATTTACAACTAGGCTAATATAGGCCGTAGCCGGCATGGGTGGAGTTGTATTATTTTTATCATTAAATTTTAATCTGGCCTATGCGAAATTTGATAGAAAACTAATGCAAAATAATTACACTAATAACACATTCTTTGAACTCTTAAAACTTCGCCATTTACATTTCTCATTTTAGGTACAAGGCGAATTTTTAATCTTTAACCGTCTTTAATTTCCGTCAGGCACCATTTTTTTTCATCACTTTCGTCTGCCATAACTCAGCAAATTCAGAATAATAAGGTTGGTATTATTCATTTTGTCATCAGAAATTACGTGTAAAACAAGTCTTTAATTTGCACATTTAAGATTATTTAGTCAGCGTCAGTTCTTTTGCAAGCTATTTTGATAAAAGGAGGAAAAAAAGCCAATTCTAATTTTTACGCCTGTATCAAAATCTAATTAGCACCAGGAAACACATATAAGTGACATAACTACTCAATTTCAAGTAATTTCGTCGGATGTTTTAACATTATATATTTTTTAAATTAGCAAAATTTCATAAGAACATTCAAAACTTTTAAACAGTTTTTACATTTCCTACATAGTATAATGTAAGTATATGGAGTAAGTATGATAGGATTAGTATTGTAACAGGATCAACAACTCGCATTCCAGTTTGAATTTTCGACCACGGATGAGCAAGTTCTAAGTATCCCTTAACTCGAATTTAACATTTTTAAGGTGTCTGTATATAACTATGTATGTATCTATGTATGTTAGAGTGCGTTTGTATATATGTATGTTAGTGTGTGTGCATATGTATGTATGTTAGTGTGTGTGCTTGTGTGTATGTATGTATGTATGCATGTCAGTGTGTGTGTATGTATGTATGTATATATGTATGTATTTTAGTGTGTGTACACGTTTGTATGTATGTAATGAATGTATGTATTTTAGTGTGTGTACGTGTGTATATGTATGTAATGAATGTATGTATTTTAGTGTCTGTACGTATGTGTATGTATGTATGTATGTACGTATGTATGTTAGTGTGTGTATGTATGTATGTATATTAGTGTGTGTGTGTGTGTTTGAGTCAATAGACGCGATATCTCACGAACAATTATATCGTTTCATAATGATTTTTGGTTTCATTATTGCAATAAGTGAATACTAAACCCTATTGATTTCAAACGCAATTGAATGTTTGGAACCCCAGTTCTCCAATGAATATTTAAAGCTAAAATTATAAAAATAAGATCATAAATAATAATTTATGATCTAATTTGTCGTTAAAAACGAATAACAATCATTTCAGAATGTAGCATGAACCGTTCCTCGAGATATTGCACGCTCTTCGAATAAAATTATCAAAAAATTACATTAAATTAATAAACTATCAAATACTATTCAATTTCCACATGAAATATTATGCAACAAATCTGTTAACATCCTTCTTGTGGATCTTGTGCATTCCATTCACGAGAGAAAATATTTCTGTATTAGTTTTGTATTTTAGCGTCAAAGAATTCGCCAACATTCATTTGGCTGGATATTCATCAACAGTTAATTGCATTTTGCTGATGATTTTGCACGCGAGTGTGAATAAGTCACTCTGTTTGGACTCATAGGTTGCCAAAAGCACAAAACTTCAGTTTTTATATAGTTAATTCAATGCCACAATCATTGCGCTGCTGATAATGAACACCATTATTTCGCTGTCAAAGAAGTAAAACTATTGAGTAATGTAATCATATGCTGGTCACATCAGATCTCATACTAGGTAATATAGAATTGTTGAAAATAATATAGTATTGTTTTCACGCAAATTTTCGAGATTTTAATGCCAATATATGTTTTAAGACCTCCTGAACATGTTTTGACTATTTTTAGAGTGATGTCAGCCTTGTCTGTATATATGTCTGGAATTGATTTCGTGTGTACACGATAGCGGTTACAAATATTAGTGGATTTTCACGAAACTTTATATTCTGCTTTTTGCTATCAAAAAATCTAGAACTAGATAGAATTTTTTTAAATTAGAGCAAAAAAGATTCGAAATTATATATTTTTTTTAACATGGTAGCATAGGACAAAATTTGACATAATCATGCATGAATGTGTTTATGCGTGGTTCAATGATCACGAGACTTAATAGTTTCAATCATTGTTGTGAAAAATTGCCGCGATACAATTTTTTTGTTCGTGACGTCATTTGCCCCTCCCCCTTGGAGTCAAGTTACCCCCCCCCCCCGAGGGGTACATTGTCAAGTAAGGTATCAATCGAAAGATTTTTTCAATACTTTAAAGTGAAAGGGTAGCACGTTATAATTGTAAACATGTGGACCCACGATATCGATTTTTCGCAATTTTTCTTCTACAATTTGGGGGAAAAAAACTACTGAAATGGATTCTGGTATGAGAAAGTGGAGTTGAGAAACACTCCAGTTATTACTTTCCTTATATACATAATGTATAAGGAAAGTATTGTGACGGGGTCGAAAATTCGAAATCGAGTTTTCGACGGGAGAGCACGTTTCAAGCATCCCTGATCACGAATCGAACATTTTTGAAGTGATGTCTGTGTGTGTGTATGTGTGTGTGTGTGTGTGTGTGTGTGTGTGTGTGTGAAAGTATGTGTGTGTGTCAGTGAGTCTGTGGAGACGATAACTGACGAACGAATGGACCGATTTGAACCAAATTTGGTACAAAAATCACAATCCGTAAACACTGGAAGCCTATTGTTTTTATACGTAATCGAATGTTCAGAAACCCCCTAAATTTTCGAATAAAATTTTGAAAAAATCGTCAAAAAATCGAAACCACTAATAAAGTTACGCAAATAGACATTTCTTATGTAATTTTTCATTAGAAAACGATTGACATAAATTTTAGAACGCTAACATGAACCGTTCTCGAGATATTGCACATTTTTCAAAAAAATTATTAAAAAGTCATATAAAATGAAAAAAAAATATTTCCTATTGAGAAACATGTTCACTTTTCATATGTAATACCATGCGATAAATTGGATGACATTACTCTCGTGGATCTAGCTCGTTCCATTCATGAAAAAAAATACTTTGAGTAATACTTTTGTATTTGAACGCCAATAGTCATTTATCTGCTGTAAGAACAACTTATTTCTTCGTCCATAACGCTTGGCGAAATTTTGGCGACGATTTTGGCGGAATGTCGCCAACTTGGCGACTTTTTGAAATGTTGCCAAATTAACGAAAATCTCGCCAAATGGATAAAATTGACGCTAAATCAATGAAAATGTCGACTCATTGTCGAAAATTCAATATCTTGGACAGAATATTAGTATCTACTATAAGAAAAAACCTATTTTTTTTACTGAAAAGTAGTAAATTCATTACATTATATAAGGAAAGTCATGTGTTGCCCACATCAGATTTTTTATAACTTATGCGCGGATGTCCAGAAACATACATCTTTTATACTGTCGTACTGTTTATCTTTCTCCATATTAAAAAATACGAAGTGGTCACCACAAGACTTTCTTCACATAATGCAGTGAATTTACTTCTTCCACAGTCAAAAAATGATGTATAAGATCCACGGCACAGTGCTTTTAACGTTGAATTGTACATTTGGGTACATATTTGCACAATTGTACATACATTTGTGCCCAATGAACTTATATTTCGGACAATTATCAATATTATTAATAATTGCAATTAATATTTATAGCATTCGGCATTTATAGGATACTTATAGCAGATTTATGGCATTTATAGCAATTCGGCAATTATTAATACTTATAGCATTCGTAATAAGCAAATGTAGTCCATATATTAAAATATCTGAATAATTAATTCATCAATTTGGCGTCATTTCCATTAATTTAGCATTATTTTTGCATTTTTGGCGTAAATATCGCCAAATTAATCGCCACGCGTTATAAACAGACGGAGAGATAGATGAACCTGTCCTTTTAATAAAAAAAAATATGACTATTGATGAATTATTGGGCGTCAAAATACAAAGCTGTTATCTAAATTATCTTTACCCGTAAATTGAATTATCTAGAACCACGAGAATGATGCCAACAAACATATGAAAACATTACATATGATATGTAATGTTTTCATACTTAATGTTACGCTTAACATTACATATAAAAAATGAACGTATGTAATAGTTAATGCCTTTTTATTTATATGTAATTTTTTTGATAAATTTGACTAAAAAACGCAAACTAAATTTATTTGTAATATCTTGAGAACGATTCATGCTAGCACTTTACAGTTTGTTGTGATTCATTTTCTAATGAAAAATTTCAAAGTTAATAACCATTTATGTAACATTATTGAATGTTCTGATTTTGTCATGATATTTTCAAAATTTCATTCGAAAATTGAGGCATCTTCCCAACATTTGGTTACGTTTAAAATCTGTAAGTTTCTAGTATTTATCGATTGTAATATGTGTACAAAATTTCGTTCGAAACACTCTATTCGTTCGTGAGATATCGCCTCCAGTGGCTCACGCACAGACTAACATACATACACACACACTAACATACATATACACACTAACATACACACACATACACTAACATACACATACACACTAACATACACACACACTAACATACACACACACACTAACATACAAACACACACTAACATACAAACACACACAGACATCACCTCAAAAACACTCGATTCAAATTCAGAGGTGAAAGAAAGGCGCTCTTCCATCAAAAACTCGAATTTAAATTTTCAACCCTGTCACATTTCTTTCCCAATATACCATGTACTATGTATATAGGCAAAGTAATAACAGCATCCCTGGATAGATTTTGCCCTTAATAAGATCTCGTCTGCATGAAATAGCTGATACTTCTTGTAAAGTACCTATCTAATTCCTGAATTAGCTTCAATATAATATAAACTTCCAATAATCGAATGACTAGTGTTCGACGAAGGAATCACGACATTAACAAAGCAACTTTATTTTCAGCTAACTTCTCTGGGAATTTAAAACATCTATATATATATATTACAAATCTATATACAAAGTTATTAAGATCTATATACAATGCTAGCATTACAAATTCTACCCGAGACATGCTAAGCTACAATGAAATTCAACCTTAAGTTATTAGTAAACTGACTTTCAATCTGAATCCATGATGATCAAACTACGACGCAATATGATATATACTCACAAGATTGTAGACTATACTCTCGCTGCTACCTTTCATGGATGACCAGGACACACCCACGCGCAAACTCAGACATGACAGATCCGTATGACAGATCCCGAATGGCAGATCCGTAATTATAAAGTCTGCCCTTCTTATAGATTTGGCCAGTCATGAGTATGCGATTCTTCGGAATGAAAGTTGAGAAGTTTAGTTCATAAATTAAAATCAGCAAAAAGTAGAATTAGAATAAAATGATAATAAATAATAGAATCTAGAATCCTCATACTCTATAAAAGGAGGAGTTCGGTTTCTAATTATACAAATAGACGCAAAATTGTGAAATTGTAGAATATGAGTGTATGAGAAAGATATTTTTATTTTTAAAACGAATCAACTATTTTATTTGAATATTGTATTTTAGTTGATCACGTATTTCATAACCCATTAAAATCATTTACACTTTCACGACCTAGCTGAAAGGCTACTTATATCAGTTTATAATTCCTTTGAAACATTTTCGCAACCTCTAATATCTGTAGACAATGCAAATCTTTGATGATATAAGCTACTCACGCCGATTTCGTTACAGAAGGTGAGAAGTGTAAAAAATTGGCGTTACAAAAGATTTTAATAAAATAGCTTCCATGTTTCTCATTGAGTTTGTTCTAAACATTAAAGAGGTGTAGTAGAAGAGAGACGAAGGCGATAGTTTTCAAAAATTCGTGAAATAAATTTAAACTATATGTACTTTATGTTCATTGTTAATGTGTTTCATGCATACTTCCTCTTTCTTTACGGAAAATAATCTCCAGATTATTAATTTTAGTGTACAATAATCAGTCGAGTGTGAGGAATTTACGCACGTTATTATCACTTACCAAATGGCAATAAGCATTAAGCATATATATATGTATACATATATATATATATACACTGGCTTCCAAAAGTTAAGCACGGACAGTAAAATCAACAAAAATGAAAAAGTAAAGTTTTGATTAACTCAAAATTGTACATGAAGGTAGCAAATGTGTTTATGCATTAAAGAAAACAAGAATTAAGTACAAAGATGAAAAAATATTTACTTTACGTAAGTTATATGATGACGTCACATTTGGGTCATTAACAAAATGATGTTTAAAGGCAAACAAACCAAACAAAACTCACATTAATATGATATGCGACCACCCCGGACCTTCACACAAACTGTACAACGATTTTCCATGCTTTTAATAAGGTGATCAACGATTGAAAGATGCCAGCAATGGCTATTCCTCCAATAGGGCAGTTTTCAACTCTCTGAGACTGGCTGAAGGAGGTAAACATGCAGAGACAACACGCCCGAGGGCATCCCAAAGGTTTTCAATGGGATTAAGGTCGGGGTAATACGCCAGCCACTCCATACGAGAAATGCCCTCACTTTCCAGGTATTCGTCAACGATGTTAGCTCGATGGGGACGGGAATTTTCGTCCATAAGGATGAAATCGAGACCAACTGCTGCAGCGTAGAGTCTCCCAACGGGATCTAGGACTTCATCCCGATACCATGCAAATGTTACAGAACCGCCTTTAAAGATGTGCAGCTCTGTGCGATATCCTATTGAAATTCCATCCCACACCATGACGCTGCCACCTCTGAATGCGTAATGTTCGATGATGTTCTTGACCTGATTGCGTGTGCCTCGTTCTCTCCAGATCCTTACACGCTTATCTGATTCCAGGGCAAATCTGGACTCGTCCGTGAACAGGACGTTGCACCAATCTGAGCCAGTCCAATTGACATGTTGAAGCCACCAATTTAATCTTGCCCCTCTGGCTTGGACGGTTTGTGGAACACAAAAACGTGGTACTCGGCTTACAGTCCCTTCAAGTGGAGCCTTCGCCGCACAGTACTAGCAGATATTGTCTTACCAATTGCCTCTGCAACCATGGATGTAACAGTTGTGGGGGTCGCTCGTCGATTCCGCTTGGCTACTAAATATACCCATTATCAGAGCGGGTGATAACCCTTGGACGACAGGGCACAGGTCTCCGGGCAACTGTTTGATTTGCTTGGAATTGTTTCCATAATCGAGAAAGTACCGAATGATCAACGTCAAAGAAAATAGCGACATCTTTGCTTGACTGTCCTACTTCAATGCGTCCGACAGCACGACAGTGCTCACTATCTGTCACTCATCTTCTTTCAACCATAGAAACACGAATATCATAAAAAATAACCAAGCAAAAGCTATAAACACTTCGTATAAGCATTTAAATGCACCTCCTCAAACTCTTCAGAATGCTGGCGTCTTCAACAACTGCCTAATTAGCATATATACGGACAGTCAATCGTGATTAGCTATAACATACAAAATTTGCATATTGTCATCTACATCCGCAGCGATTTTCAGCCACTCAAATTCAAATACGCTTTAGAAAATTGAAAATTTGCATTGCTTGCTTAACTTTTGGAAGTCAGTGTACATATATATATATATATATATATATATATATATATGTATATCTGTCCAAAAAGGAAAAATAAAATTAGAAAGCAAAGTACCAAAAGATGGCTGAGGGGGGGAGGAGTTACCCCATCACCACGGTTAAAGCAAGCTTTATATCGCGACAACACTCCCGGAAGCCGATACATTGTCATAAAAAGAATACATATGTATCAATTTAAAAATGGAAAACCCAACACTAAAGATATCTACTCAGCTAGAAATATATAAAGATTAAACATCTGATGTAGTCGAGATGTAAAAACATCCATCGACGCTATTATTACACATCAAAACCATATAAGTCAACGTTTAAAGACTGAACCACTCCACCACATGATTAAATCTATGACATCAATGTAATATAACATTTTACATCAAAACTATATAACTTAAACTATTTCGAACGTTTCTACTCTGTATTGAGCTGATTTCACGCACCGAACAAAACGTATAGTGTTGTGAACCTCCTGCATCAGAGACCTGTAATAATGGTATTGACATCACTTGACATGGTAATAATGGTATTGATATTTGTTTGAAATCAACTCAATGATGTCAATACAATTATTACAGGTCTTCTCCTTAAATTATTTCTGAGTTAAAATCTTGTATTTAG
Organism: Amaurobius ferox; assembly: GCA_951213105.1. Taxonomy (NCBI): domain Eukaryota; kingdom Metazoa; phylum Arthropoda; class Arachnida; order Araneae; family Amaurobiidae; genus Amaurobius; species Amaurobius ferox. Next base: position 22,576,241 of record OX578140.1, read on the forward strand.
AATAGAATAAATAGTCTGAGGAATAAATTACTATACGCACTTAAACAGAAAATGAATAATGAAAAACGTGAATTGATAACAAAACAAAATTTATGAATATATTTTCCCCACTAAAATATTAGTGGTAAAAATATTACAGTTAAAAATATTAGGGCACAAAAATATTAGGGGTTCAAAGAACTGGCCACAGAATGTTTAGAGGGTTCAAAAAGTGTCTCGAACCCAGGAAGTCGACGCCGCTGATTAGATTTATTAATTTATTGAGAAATATCTCAGATAGAGCTCTAAGAACCTTATTTATATATTTCCCAGTGCTCTAAAAAATTTAGAAATGGTACCATATGTATATCGAAGACTATTTTATGCGAAACATCATTGGATAGCACAGAATTCCACTTTTCCATTTAGTTTTGAAACGTAAGTTATTCCTTTTTCTCTTGCAAAATGGGTATGATGAAGGTATAAATAAGAAATATGAACGAATTTCTTGAGAGCTATCGATATTTTCCGCAAATATTTTTAAAGCAAAATTTGGAATTTGGAATGCTAAAATGGTTTTTGCTCAAACACTCTGTATTAATGTAAATTTTATGGCACATTGCCCATCCGCTTGAAAAAACGTCATGCAACCATAGTTAGTATTTGAAAGTCCGGGTCGTTTGACCTTGGCTACAAATGTGGCCTTTGGCACCAAGTTTGATCAAAGGCACCAAGTTTCCATCAAATTAAGACATTTTTTACGAAATTAAGGCCCTTGGCACCAAATTTGGCTAAATTTCGACAACATGCGGTATTTTTAACGAGTTCTGGAAACTTCTCGAATTTTGAAGTTTGGTTTCAGAAGAATTTCTTGTTGTATCGATTTTTCTAAAAGACTGACTTCAGTATTTTTACCTGGTTCTGCGTATATGATGACATAGGAATTAAGGAAGCGCGCATTTTGTTCTCGGGCGCTCAAGAGGAGGCCGAACTCGTTAACTGCGACCTTCTTCTTACCACACTCACGTCACTAAATTTTCTTGAACGGCATTGGATCCCCTGTGCACAGCACAGTTTGAAATCTTTGCACAAGTTGTTTTACGTCTGGATACTGCCACTTCAAAATTTATAAACAATTTTTAACTGTAACAGTGCAAAAACTTTGTGTTTTGGCATCTAAGTTTATTCAGAACCGTGGTATCAAGAATGACAAAACTTCATTCCCATGATGTCAAGTTGACAACTTTTTGATTGGTTGCCAGGTTGAGTGTTCAACCTTATATCAAAGCACCTTGTATAATATATTGCTGGTTATCGTTAATTTAAAGGAAGTTGGCGTAATATGAGTCGAAGTGGATTATGAATACGTCAGTGTCTTAAGAATATAATATTTCGTGGATCAGTTAAGCAATTAATGGTTGTTTATAGTGATTGTTTATATTGATCTTGAAAGATAGTTACAGAGTTATCAGCTGCATGTTGTACCTGTTTACGCTTACTGGTAATCTTAAATGTTAGTTATTTTGAAGTTTAGATGCATTCCTGTATGCTGGAAATATACTCACGATTCCAGAGGATTTATCCTAACAATATGTTTTAGGAAGAAGATGAATTAAATAATCTAGATATGTAAATCCATCAGTAATCTAAAATTCCAGTCTGAAAGCTAATTTAATAAACTAGATTATGAGATTAACATTTTTTTAATACACAAGTAAGCATTTTCAAGGATAAGTAGTCAAATGCAGACAGAGATTAGCAAATACAGAAGCTGTTAATTGTAAATAATTCGGCGAATCCAGTTAACCAGATTAACTTTCTCGCTGATTTTCCGATCAAATCTTAGATTAATCCTAAGAGGATTTATCCTAACAATATGTTTTAGGAAGAAGATGAATTAAATAATCTAGATATGTAAATTCATCAGTAATCTAAAATTCCAGTCTGAAAGCTAATTTAATAAACTAGATTATGATATTAACATTTTTTTAATACACAAGTAAGCATTTTCAAGGATAAGTAGTCAAATGCAGACAGAGATTAACAAATACAGAAGCTGTTAATTGTAAATAATTCGGCGAATCCAGTTAACCAGATTAACTTTCTCGCTGATTTTCCGATCAAATCTTAGATTAAACATTCTCCGATTCTTTTCGAAGAAGTCTGCGATCCTTTATTTTATGGGATTTTTACCAATTGTGATAAAGGACAACTAGGTGTAGATTTTTTCTCATTTGTTCATGCTTATTAAAATATTTAAATTTATTTTAATGCGCACACTTTTTAACTTTAGAGAAATAGTTTCAAAATCTTAATTATTTTTTGTTATTGTTGTTTATTTACGCATGTAAAGTTATGGTAATTATGATGTTTTTCTATACAAAGTTACTGTTTCTAAAATTAAAACAAATCCGGAAAAATACATTCGTAAAAATACAAAACATATTGAAAATGCAATTAAGAAATGCAAATGTTGCTTTCTTTGCCGTTCTTTTTCCCCCACACAGAAAACATTAAATTAAATACACTCTTTTACAAAAAAAAAAAAAAAAAAAAAAAAAAAAAAAAAACACCATGAAGAAAGTGGCTGTTTTATTGAAATTAAATATGCGTACATCTCATACACAGGTAATTAAATGATTACAAAATCAAGGCCACAGGACCCATCAATGGTTAGCAATTGTACATTGAATTTTCAAATCAGTAATTGGTGAAAAACCCTTTGACGACAATGCATGCTTGTATACCTCTAGGTAAGGAGTGATAAAGTTTACTAATGTCATCCTGCGATACATTCTGCAAGGCATTTCTCAATTGTTGCTCTAGATCTGCTATATTTCGGGGTGTCCGAATCTGGTTGCCTAGCATGTCCCAAACATGCTCGATTGGTGAAAGGGTTGGTGACCTTGTTGGCCAAGGAACAGTATCAACAGCACGAAAACAGTCCACTGATATGCGAGCCGTATGTGGCAGGGTTTTTATTGGGCTGCCAGAGGGCTCATGGTCGATATGTCCTCCGCCCCGACGTAGGAAAAAAAAAGTATGTAGCGGGGCACTATCTTGTTGAAAAATGTCCCCAGAATAACGTGCCATGAAGGGTAACGCAAACGGCTGCAGGATTTCAACAACATATCGTTGAGCTGTTAAAATTGTACGCAGGATGACTAGGGGTGACCTGCTGTCGTAAGAGATAGCACCCCACCATTACGCCAGGGGTAATGAGTGTGTGCCTATGTAAAATAAAGGCTGATTGGGACCACTGGCCCTGTCGCCTCCACATACGAACCCGACGGTCATCTGCTGAAAGACTGAAACGTGATGTATCTCTGAACACTATGCAATGCCAGTCTGCTGGTAGCCATGGTGCTCGACTACGACACCACTTCAAACGACTCTGTCAATGTTGCGGGGTTACGGGCAGACGTCTTAAAGGCCACCGTGAGCGTAACCCTACCTCATCTAAGCGCCGTGAGATGGTGGAAGGTACCACGAGTGGTATGGAGGAGGCTGTAACACGTTGGATGGCGGACAGTGATGCCTTTGGGCCGGTTCAAGCCTGTCGCACAATCATCCGATCTTGCCTCGCATAAGTGCACCTTGGCCTTCCAGAGCCTTTATTCCGCTGATGAGTTCTTTACAGCCGATCTGAATGCCGATCCTTAGCCGTTCACGTTCAGCAACGTACTCGATCTATCTGTCTGAACCACATACCCAAATTGTAAAGAAATCTGTTAGTTTTATAGAAGTTATAATCGTACTGTGTAAAGGGGGCGCAACACTTGCAATCATTATTCGACCACATTCATCAATGAAATCGGGCTGTAAAATATTAACCTTTACGTTACGGCTCCAAGAATTCACTTTTTCATCTCCAGAATGGCAAAATAACTGAAAATTCCATTTCTCTAAATAAACACCCTCAATGACCTTGTCTTTTCTTCGTAACTGGTTTCACCTTCAGTCAGGAGAAACTTGAAGAAGGGGCTGCAGGCATTCTTCAAACCACTCAACTGGGTACAATAGGCATTCTTCTCCTTTCCCAGAAAAATGGGGGTAAAAAGGACTGGTACAGCAGTTGAACCAGCGCCGTTCTAGAAGAAGAGATTTTCAGTGGTACAACTGTTGTATCGCCGTAGCTAAAAGGTTAATATCTACCGCATATCCAAATTGTAGAATATTTGGTTACGTTTCAGAGGAGTTATTGTCAAATAATGAATATATATTAATAAAGGTTTCGGGGTGGAGCACGCTCAGTTTTTGTCCGAACATCTTTAGCAACGAACTCGATATGTAAAATAGCAAATCGAGGTGTTTAGTTATCAAAAGTTAAACACTTACTCACTTCGTTCCCTTGCATCAAATATTTAAAGGCATTTATAAAATAACGTAGTATCATTCAATTGCTCTAATTTAACATTGGTGAAACTTTAAGCAACCTTGCATAGTGAACTTTTAAGGCATGCAACAAGTTTTCTCATAGCTAACTAGTGCTGTCTGAAGAGACCACGGTAATTTGTTTGTTCTACTCATGGAGGTAAAGGGAAAATTTGTTAGAAAAATTCAGGAGTTTTCGTCATTTATTATGAAAAATTAATTTAATTACTACTAAAAATTTTTAAAAAAATTACTACTAAACACTAAAAATTATTTTTTTTTGCATCATGCAAATTATGTATACCGATAATATTTTTAAATTATATTTTATATAATGAATGATATAGTTTTTAAACAAAACCATGACATCGCACACTCATTAGAGGGTATACTTTCTCCTGCATCGTTTCACCAATATTAATTTGTTGCGGCTTTATTCAGCGCAGCTTTCTGGATGCTAAAGTTTTTGAAAGATAGAGTTCTCGATTAAGCGAAATTATTTATAATATAAAATATAATTTTAAAATATTATTGATGGATATATGAATTGTGGGTAAAAAAAAAAAAAAAAAAAAATTACTTTTAATTTTTCGCAACCCTTACTCTGTGGAGAGAGAGAATAATGTTACCCGTTTTAAACTTAACTAAAAGTTATCCAAATGGCTGACATTGAAAAACGTTTCTTGTGTCCTTTCTGGCTATAAATGAAATTAAATTGCGTTTCTTTAAAACTTAAAATGATAGAATTAGTAGCAGTATGAAATCCATACAGAGAAGTTATTTAAATGTCCGTATTTTTTTCTGTTTATTTTAGCATTTTCGGAAATATTGATTTAGATTGAAACCATCTGCTTAAAAATTACTTCCCCTCTTTTATATTTTTTGCAAATAAACATTATTTCAATGGCGCCCAGAAACTCCGAATACTATATACATGGGTATGGCCAAATGTAGGCGTGGCCAAATGTGAGCTTGGATAAATGTGGGTGTGGTCAATACACGACACGCGTTTCAGCTATTCGCAATACAATGTTGTCGAAAGCCCAGGCCAGCCGATTTGTCCGAAGACTTAGAGCAGCAAGATGGGCAATACAATGTTGTAGATATTTTCGAAATATATACACTGTCCTCTAATAGTTAAACTCGGAACGGTAAATCGTGCATAAGTCGTGAAGTTTTGCCCCGATTAACTTGAAATTTCACAGAAAAATGCCCTGAGGAGATAGTTATTCAGTCATACAAACTTTAATGAGACAAAACGTGTACATGTAGGGATTCTATTTATAGCTGTATTACTACATATTCCATCACACTACCGAGACCAAAATGATGGTATTCAACGATGTTACTGAACTGGTTATGCATTCCTTATTCTGCTTAGACTAGCAAACCTCTATTATTCGATTGCAGGACAAATATCCTTTCGTCTGAGAAGAGTTTCTCTTTAATTATAGAGTTAAAGAGAAACAAGAAAGATCAATCATGCATAAAGCATTGATTATGAAACACTTTCCAACTTCAATGCAATTTCACTTAAACATCTCTAAAATGCGATACATTACTCGGTAATATTTTAAAAATTATCACAATACTACATTAATTTATTATATTTGAAAACTTAAGTTCATCGAAAAAAATGAACTTAATTCAAATGACGTCAATTAGATAGAAATCGTTTAGTTCCTCGGTAGTGTTTTTAACATGATCATAATACTACAATAATTTATTATATTTGAAAACTTCATCAAAAACAACTGAAATTTATTCAAATGACACCATCGAAATATAATACGCCTGGCTCTCTCTATAAAAGCAGCATTTCATTCATAAACATTTTCCCATTCATATCATTCATCACAATACCATAGTAATTTATTTTATTTAAAAACTTAAGACCATGGAGATAGAAGTAATTGAGCTCTATGCTTAAAACATCATAAAAAAATCGTCCTTTTCTTTGTAAAATCAATGAATATTTCATTCATATCAGCTATAAAGAATCCGTGAGCTAAATATGTTTGCGTTAAAGAAATACAGCAATTCTTATACAACTCATCCTACATATTTTGCTGTTTACATTTTACATAAGTGAAAAATAGGCTTTGTTGTAGAAATAATCAAATTTGGATGATCATTTAAACTCAAATATACTGTAAATGCGTTGTTTCAGTATGTAGATGCACAGAATTTAAGCAAAAATAAAGCGGTTTTAGGACGGATACAACACTCAATATGAATTAAAAAGAACTTTAAAAAATCACGATTTTGAAACAAGATGGATGCCATATATCATTTTGATGTGGGTCATGTGATCGTTTCATATCATGGTCACGTGATCGTTTCATATAAGAGGTGTAATTATTATTTTAATTTTTATTTAAAAACTACTGAATATATTTCGCTGAATTTTTTTTATATATTTTATGGAACAATTTGAATATTACCTAAAATTTTCGAAGCAATTTGTGAATTTTAAATCCGCTTAAAAAATGCTTGAAAAATTAGGTCCCATAGGGCTCAATGTATTTCATTTTTTCAACCCGGGTTCAATCCAAAAATAATTGGGTGATATTTTTCATTTATATTCCCATAGGTCCTATAGACCGTCTGAACAACATACTAAAATTTCATTTTGATTAAGTCATTTTTACGGCAGTTATCGTGCTAACGGACAGACAGACAGACAGACAGACAGAATGAACAAAGTCATAAACACTTTTCAACTTTGTTGTAAAGTGTTAAAAATCATTTTGTTCTGTGGAAACATAAATTGCCAACACATTTTGTTTATAAAAGCTGAAGATAAGGATTGCTTTTTAGTCTAAGGTAGGCCAATAAATCCAATTTGTATGCCGAGTCGCTTCGTTTATTACGTCATTATCCCCCCCTCACCCCTTGCATTCTTTTCATCAAGTGTCACTTGATTACAACTGCACAGTACTAATTGGGAGAATTCGAATGATTTACGAGAACATTAAGCATAATGAAGGACATTCGTAGATGCTTAAAATGTGTCAAGGAATTCTGATCTTATCAATTCTCGGGTTTCATTTGTTACAATTACACTGCAACAGTTTCAGAAAGTATTATAAAATTTCCTTGTTAAAACATTGTTTTTCTGTTTTTGAACAAAAGTATAAATGTGTATAATTATGTTACATTTTTGTTATGGATGTCAACATGAAATATCTAAAGTTAAGTTGCTACTGGATTTTGTCCAGCTTGTTTAGTTAGTTTGTATTAATGATGTGTAATTAATGCTATTAATGATGTGTAATTAATCCTATTAATGATGTGTAATTAATCCTATTAATGATGTGTAATTAATTCTATTATTGCTAAGTAATTGATGCTATAATGTGTAATTAATATATTAATTATGTGTAGTTAATGTACTGAATATATTTCGCTGAATATATTTCGTAGTCTACTGAATATATTTCGCTGAATTTTTTTTTATATATTTTATAGAACAATATAAATATTACGTAAAATTTTCGAAGCAATTTGTGAATTTTAAATCCGCTTAAAAAATGTTTGAAAAATTAGGTCCCATAGGGCTCAATGTATTTCAATTTTTCAACCCGGGTTCAATCCAAAACTAATTGGGTGATATTATTCATTTATATTCCCATAGGTCCTACAGACCGTCTGAACAACATACTAAAATTTTATTTTGATTAAGTCATTTTTACGGCAGTTATAGTGTTAACGGACAGACAGACAGACAGACAGACAGACAGAATGAATAAAGTCATAAACACTCTTCAACTTTGTTGTAAAGTGTTAAAAAGAGACTATATAGAGATCAACTACATGCTATAGAAACGATTGTACAGCTTGAAAATAGTATCAATAGAATGGGAGGAAAAAATAAGTATTAAATTAAAAAATATTCTGGCAAATTTTGCCGAAGAAAAAACAAAAGAAAATTTTCTATTCAGTATTTTTTTTTCAAATAGATTATAAATACTCGTTATATATATGTAACCTCTTAATTTTTGATGTAAATTATTTTTTATAGATAAATATTAAAATACTATAAATTGTATATTCCTTAGTCTATCCAGTATGATAGGAAAATAAAACAATCAAAATCAGTTCTATCACAACACGGTTTCCCAAAAATATTATTGTCCAATTAGAGTTAAACTGTATGAAAACACTGTATAAAATATGAAGAAACGTAAAAATTGACGTAAACAAATTCAGTGGAGATGCTAGTATCCTGCTAATGATACTTCCAATGGGACCCTGCGTGTTCTTAGGCCACTCTGTTAAAGGTAAACATAATTTTTATATAAATAAGGAAATAAGGAAAAGCTCTATTTTTAAACATATAAAATACAATTTTCGCCGTCAAAAAATATGCATGCAGCAGTCATGCATAAATTGTATGAATACATTTGTATGGATAATTGTATGGATACATTTGAGCATGTGCAATCTTTTATTTCAGATTTTGACAATTTTTACTGTCCATTTCGCAAAAACAGCAAGTTACTTTTTCCGAAAACTCGAGTTGCAATTTTCTACACAATTCCAATACTTTCCCTATACATTACATATATTGTAGGGAAAGTAATATAATATCAGAAAGTTGAAAACATTTTAAAGCGAAGCTCTCTACAATTTTTAACACTTTACAACACAGTTAAAAAGTGTTTATGACTTTGTTCATTATGTCTGTCTGTCTGTCCGTTCCCACGATAACTGCCGTAAAAATATCTTTATCAAAATTAAATTTTAGTATGTTGTCGAGACGGTCTGTGGAACATATGGGAATGTAAATGAATAATATCACCCAATTAGTTTTCAATTGAACCCTGGTTAAAAATATAAAAAAAATTTAATTACATTGAACCCAAAGGGACCTAATTTTTCAAACATATTTTAAGCGAAGTTAAAATTCATAAATTGCTTCAAAAATTTAAGGAAGTATTCAAATTATCCCATAAAATATATACAAAAAATCTGATGTGGGCAACACATGACTTTCCTTATATAATGTAATGAATTTACTACTTTTACAGTAAAAAAATAGGTTTTTCTTATAGTAGATACTAATATTCTTTCCAAGATATTGAATTTTCGACAGTTAGTCGTCATTTTCATTGATTTAGCGTCATTTTTATCCATTTGGCGAGATTTTCGTTAATTTGGCAACATTTCAAAAAGTTGCCAAGTTGGCGACATTCCGCCAAATTCATCGCCAAAATATCGTCAAGCATTAGGGACGGAGAAATAAGTTATTCTTACAGCAGATAAATGACTATTGGCGTTCAAATACAAAAGTATTATTCAAAGAATCTTTATTCATGAATGGAACGAGCTAGATCCACGAGAATGATGTCACCCAATTTATCGTAATTTATTACATACTAGCCGCCTTTGGCGACCAGCCTGTTAGCTACCCTTGAAAATTCTGACCGTGGCAAACTCGTTGGCGCGACCTACCAGAAAGGTGTAAGGTAACTGCTTGGAAGGCCAGGAAGTGCCACACAATTTAGACCGGAACCCAATGGGGGAGGCATCCAAAGAGACCGTACCCTCCTTCCCCTACCACAAACCTCTCGGAAGGACTTGCAGTCCCACACGTTTAACGTGATCGTACTCCGCGTGAACACGGCTGCAGTTTTGGCAATGGCGGGAATCGAACCCGGGCCTACCGAGTGAAATTCCCGCGCGCTAACAACTGGGCTACCGTGCCATCCGCGACAATCTCCATAACTTTATTTTTATTCGGCAATTTTGGGAATCGAACCCGGGCCTACCAAGTGCAAATCCCGCGCACTAACCACTGGGGTACTTCACCCTCCGCGATATTCTTCATAACTTTCTTTTTATTCACCCAATTTAGACCGGAACCAAGTGGGAGAAGCATCCACAGGGACCGTACCCTTCTTCCCCTACCACCAACCTCTCGGAAGGACTTACAGACCCACATGTTTAACGTGATCGTACTCCGCGTAAACACGGCGGCAATTTTGGGAATCGAACCCGGGCCTACCGAGTGCAATTTCCGCGCGCTAACCATTGGGCTACTTTGCCCTCCGCGACAATCTCCATAACTTTCTTTTTATTCATCCAATTTAGACCGTACCCTCCTTCCCCTACCACCAACTTCTCGGAAGGACTCACGGACCCACATGTTTAACGTGATCGTACTCCGCGTAAACACGGCGGCAATTTTGGGAATCGAACCCGGGCCTACTGAGTGCAATTCCCGCGCGCTAACCACTGGGCTTCTTCGCCCCCAGCGACTATCTCCATAACATTCTTTTTATTTACCCAATTTAGAACGGAACCCAGTGGGAGAGGCATCCACAGGGACCGTACCCTCCTTCCCCTACCACCAACCTCTCGGAAGGACTTCCGGACCCACATGTTTATCGTGATCGTACTCCGCGTGAACACGGCGGCAGTTTTGGAAGTGGCGGGAATCGAACCCGGGCCTACCGAGTGCAATTCCTGAGCGCTAACCACTGGGCTGCCTCGCCCTCCGCAACTTTCTTTATATTCACCCAATTTAGACGGGAACCCTGTGAGGGAGGCATCCACAGGGACCGTACCCTCCTTCCCCTACCACCAACCTCTCGGAAGGACTTCCGGACCCACATGTTTATCGTGATCGTACTCCGCGTGAACACGGCGGCAGTTTTGGAAGTGGCGGGAATCGAACCCGGGCCTACCGAGTGCAATTCCTGAGCGCTAACCACTGGGCTGCCTCGCCCTCCGCAACTTTCTTTATATTCACCCAATTTAGACGGGAACCCTGTGAAGGAGGCATCCACAGGGACCGTACCCTCCTTCCCCTACCACCAACCTCTCGGAAGGACTTACGGGCCCACATGTTTAACGTGATCGTATTTCGCGTGAACACTTCGGCAGTTTTGGCAGTGGCGGGAATCGTACCCGGGCCTACCGCTAACTTCCCGCGCGCTAATTTACAATTTAAAATGACCATATGCTCTCTAAGCTCTTAATTCCATCATCCTCATTCCATTGTTCCATCATTTAAAATATCCATAAAATTTAAATATCCATCGTTCCATCATTTAAAATATCCATAAAATTAAAATATCCATCGTTCCATCATTTAAAATATCCATAAAATTAAAATATCCATTTAAAAAATCCATATCGTTCCATCATTTAAAATATAAATATAATAATTTCTACAGTGCATATGTTAAGCTCTTATTTCATTTAAAATCGGAAGCGCGGGAAACGGAAAGTAAAAACTAATTCGGTTTCTTATTGTCCCACCCATCGCTATGCATATACAGAACCGTGACGTCACCTCCACCTTGACGTCCCCACCCACCACCTTCCCTGCTTCAGCGGGGGAGAAACGAAGCGTCACGCCGAGCGGAACGGCGAGAAATTTAAAATCATATTTAAAATCATGACGTCTTTAAAATTGCGATCCTGAAGGCAATTTTCATTATTTCTGGACCAGATTAGACTTGTAAGAATGCCAGATGTTTGACCTTTCTGAAAATGTAAATTATTAGTCGAAATTATGAATACTTTTCACGATGCGAGAATTTAAAAACAAAAAATTGATTTTTTGAGCCAAAAGTGAGTTTTGTTTTAAAATCTTTAAAAAATATTAGAAATCGAAATTCAGATTTGAAATTGATATATTTTTACTCGAAATTCTCTGCTCTTTCCGATGGTGTAATTTGTTTTTTTCTACGATGTCTGGATCGTGGAGAAAAAAGGGCAAAAAACGGTCGAAATCGCATAAAACATTAAATAAATAAAAAAATAATTAAAATTTTAAAAATCGGTTTTCACGTGTCCCCTTCCCTCCCCCCCGGGTCTCCGATTGCCAAATTTCGTAGCTCTCCGACGCGCGGTCGCGAAACGTATAGTGTATAAGACAGACACACAGACATTGCCTTTTATTATATAGATGAAAAGTGAACATGTTTCTCAACAGGAAATATTTTTTTTTATTTTCTATGACTTTTTGATAATGTTTTTGAAAAATGTACAATATCTCGAGAACGGTTCATGTTAGCGTTCTAAAATTGATGTCAATCATTTTCTAATGAAAAATTACATAAGAAATGTCTATTTGCATAACTTTTTTTGTGGTTTTGATTTTTTGACGATTTTTTCAAAATTTTATTCGAAAATTTAGGGGGTTCTGAACATTCGATTACGTATAAAAACAATAGGCTTCCAGTGTTTACGGATTGTGATTTTTGTATGAAATTTGGTTCGAATCGGTCCATTCGTTCGTCAGTTATCGTCTCCACAGACTCACTGACACACACACACACACACACACCACTTTAAGAATGTTTGATTCGTGATCAGGGATGCTTGAAACGTGCTCTCCCGTCGAAAACTCGATTTCGAATTTTCGACCCCGTCACAATACTTTCCTTATACATTATGTATATAAGGAAAGTAAAAATTTCAGCAAAATACGTTAATAAAAATTAAAATAATAATTACACCCATATAATATGAAGAAATCCCCTGACCCACTTCAAAATAAAATATCGTATCCATCTTTTTTTTCCCAGAGTAAAAATCGTGATTTTTAAAGTTTTTTTAAATTTATACTTAGTGTTGCATCTCGTCCTAAAACCGCTTTATTTTTGCATATTTTCTGTGCAGCTATATTCTGAAACAGCGCCATTACAGTATTTTTGAGTTTTAATAATCATCAAACTTTGATTATTGCTACAATGAAGCCTAATTTTAATGGATGCAGAATGTACGAGTAAGCAAGTGATTGTTAGATGAGTTGTATAAGAATTGTTGAATTTTTTTCAGGTAAAATTATTTAACTCTGTAGTCTGGAATAAAAGTGTATGAATGAAATATTCACTTATTTTACACAGAGAGTCAGACGATTTATATTTCGATGACGTCATTTGAATAAAGTTCACTTTTTTGTTGAAGTTTTAAGTTTGTTTTCATGTAAAATAAATTATTGTAGTTCTGTGATAATTAAAAAAATATCATCCACTGAATGTTTCGCATTCTAGAGATGTTTAAATAAAATTGCATTTCTGTTGGTATGTGTTTCATAATTAATGCTTTATGCGTGATTGATCTTTATTGTTTAAACATTGAAAAGTTTGTTTGACAGTGCATATAACCGTAAAATTTAACATTAAAGTAACGCACAGAAAGGATATATTACCATTATATCATTAACGACATATAACTAATTAAATAGCAGCTCTTTGTTTTAAAGATTAATTTTTTCTCGTCCTTTCTTCGTTGAATGGTGGAATAAAAAAATACGCTGTTGAATTTGCATTTCAAATTTCGGCAGTTTTAAGGAAAAAATAAAGTACTTTCTTGCCTCTGAGTGAGTTCTTCGAGACATGTAAATGAGAATGTGCATTTTGTATGTTTTTAAGAGATTTTTAAAGTATAAATAAAGCTAATTTGTTTTGAACCCTGTTCTATATTTACTAATCCTTTTTTACGAAGCTCTGACCACAGAATACATTGCTTGACATAAAAAGTGTCACACTTGATTGCATTTTCTATAATACTCGATATCGAAAATGCAACGAAGTGTGACATTTTCATTATTGAGCAGTGATAATGGAAACATTTTTACATTTATTATTTTTTTTAATCCTTCAATTCTACATTATATAATTAAATAATTTAAATTCTTTACTTTTATATAGAATTAAAGAATGAAAAGCTTTGCCTACAAAATACACTGCTCCACATAGAAAATGCCACATGATTGCAATTTCTATATTGCTCGACATAGAAAATCCAAGAAAGTATGTATTTTCAATATCGAGCAATACGCAGAATAAAATTATTTTTACATTCTTTATTATTTTTTTTATTCTTTATTCCTATATTATGGAAATAAAGAAAGAAAATCACTGCTCTCAAAATACACTGCTCGACATAAAACGCTCTTGGTTGCACTTTTTACATTGCTCGACATAGAACACTCTTGGTTGCATTTTTTACATTGCTCGACATAGAACACTCTTTGTTGCATTTTTTACATTGCTCGCCATAGAACATTATTGGTTGCATTTTTTACATTGCTCGACATAGAACATTATTTGTTGCATTTTTTACATTGCTCGACATAGAACACTCTTGGTTGCATTTTTTACATTGCTCGACATAGAACGCTCTTGGTTGCATTTTTTACATTACTCGACATAGAAATGTAACAATGTCACATTTTCTATGTCAAGCAGTGTGCATAATAAAAATATTTTTACATGTTTATTAGTGTGCATAATAAAAATATATTTACATGTTTATTTATTTTTTATTCTTTAATTTTACATAGTATACAGATAGTCAGATAGTAATGTTTCCCTTCTTTTTATTAAATTCGAGATTTTGAAAAGAATGCATTTTGGATAACTTATCATTTTGAGCAATTTTGAATATTGTTATAAAATTTGATATGAATTTTTGTAGTTTGAGTAAACACTATTCCGTATTGCAGAATTTAGCTTTGGATAAAAATATTCGTTAGCAAAATGATATAAAACAGAAAGTAACTATATCAATTAGTTTCAAACACAAAATGCTTTCTTCACTTTAGCAAAGTAATGCATTTTCAACAAACGATTAAAAGGGTTCGCTTTCTAAGAAAGTGCTTTGAATCCTTCTGCTGTACTTTTTTTTTCTCCTAAGATTTTGCTATCTTTTCCATTTTTATTTGGCAACGACTATTTTTCATTTGGTAACGTGACACAACAATTTACTAGCAGATGCATGTTTTCTTTTGTTGGTGAGGTTGTTCTGTTTTACATCCGAAACAAAGAGGTTGCATTTTGCTCCCGAAACCAGTTGATACTGTTAATAATTTTTTTTCATGCTGCGTTTTTAACAAATGTTTTACTCTTTAAATGTTCTTTCCCAACCACCTACAAAAGTGCTCTAAGTCTTTGGACGAGTCGGATGGTCTGGGCTTTCGACACTCTTTAAATGTTCTTGAAGAAGTTTTACATCTATATTTTGGAAAAGTTCCTATATCTCTCTGTTTTTTATATTTCGATAGATATACAAAAGAGAAAAGAAAAACTACGTGATTTCACGTAAATAAAGAATGATGCCAGACGAGTGCTTCCGTAAACATAAACAACAATAAATGTTGACTCGTGAAGCCGCAGAAGCTTCTTACAGAATAGTTAATTGAGAAGAACTAGTTTTACGCTGCCTTGGTTTTTGACATTGACAAATTCATATGATATAGCATTTAATGGAGAATTTGCATATGTGGAATATGACTTCATGCGGAGATGTATTAGAATTTTCAGGACAAAGCTAAGTGCCAGCTAAAGCATATAATGTATTAGTAAAGTAGGATGCTTATGTTACCTTTTTATACAAGAAAAATGTTCGAGTTATAATTTTAACAAAATTTGGAACCATGCAAAAATCAGCATTAATGCACTAATTTAGCGCTCTTCAACAGCAAATAGCCGATGTTTATTCGGGTATTTTGGGATTAAAATTGCAAACGATTTCAAATTAGTCTACTAATGCTATTTGTTATGCTGGAAGCAAAATATCCCATTTAAGCATTACTAGAAAAGGCACCCGCCGTTGCCCGATATTTCAATTGAGCGGTAGTGGCGTAGCCGTGTGTTCACTCACACAAGAGTTTTTATTTTATTTTTGTTACAAGCTGGCTTAGTGTTAAGACGTTCTGAATTGGTTTCTGGAAATTCACTCTGAGTTTCGGTGTAGTTCTTATCAGATATTTCCATGTTAAATCCCGGCCAACGCCAGAACGTTCTAGAAAATGTACCTGGCGTTGACAGAGATTTTGGATGCAAACTTTTAACTACAAACAGATTGGAACTCACAGCGAATTCTCAAAAATCAAAGAACGCTTTAACAATACGCCCACTTTTAGCAACAATTACAAAAAGAAAAAGAAAAGCTATGCAAAGTGTTAAAATGCAAACTAACTGTGCGAGTATATTTCGGGAGCGGATCATATCGGAATCTTCAACACGCGAAAAGTATGTATATATATATATATATATTAATTAAAATAACAAAAACTAAAGTGCAAGAGTGTGAATCAGTAACCACAGTATCTAACCGCGAGCAAAATAAAAGCGTGTGTGAAAAGCAAAAAGCAACGAGGAAGGGCCGAAAAAGCAGAGCACGGAGAGGCCAGGACAAGGAAAATATATTAAAAAATAGTATATCTGCCAGAAACGTCTTCAGGGGCACATTCTAGACAGATATACTAAAATCCGTTGTTTCTATGATTGCATAAAAACACGTGGTTAAAATATTATGCAATCTGTGCCCAACAACGGAATAACAGAAAAAAACCAAATAGGATAAATTCAATTATATAACATAAAATACCACATAAACATGAAATATAAAATACCACATAGACATGAACATGAAAAATATAGCGCACAAATATACGAATTTGCAAAAAAGAGCAACTCACATGTCGAAAGGTCGTCACCGTGAATAATCTTCAAATGATTCCCCCACATGCTACAATCTGTACGCTTACCTCGCTGAATACCACGTGGGAATAATCCAGACCAGAAGAAGTGGAAGTAGCAGTACATAGTTTCGGAGAGATAAACCCAAGAGTTTAGAAACTGACCGAGATGTGACCACGATTATCGAAAACTTTGAAAGAATGGATAACACTGTTTTTTGGAGCCGTAGCCTGTTTTTTGTTTTATTAGTTTTTTAGATATCCGCCTTAACGGTTTTATGAGTGTTTTAAACTTTTTCCTTTACCCGCCGAGGCGGTTTTTTTAAAAAAATTTTTCGTTTTTAGTGTAATCGAAATTACTGTTTTTTAATATTTTTACATTTTTATGTTTGCCCGCCGGGGCGGTGTTTATTTTATGGTGTTTCCACGACTTTAGAATACTGTACTTATACTGCGATCTACAAATAAGGGGGGGAAGTTGTACATATAGCAAAGATTTTTGAGACTATTAATGTGTGATAGTGTACACTTATTACTATCCAGGCGTTTAATGCGGAGCAAATAGCTAGTGATTAGATTTCTAAAAACTTGGTTGCTAAGGCAAGAAGAGAAATGTGGGAAGAATTTTACATTAAATTTAAATTGATGTCTCTTATCATAAATAGTAGTAGTGAAAGAGTTACAATGTATATCAATGGTGATGTCAAGATAATTTACAGATTTGGAAGGGTGGGATTCATTCGGTATTAATTCAAGATTGGATGGATATATATTAAGTGTGGGTAAAGAAACGTGTGCAGTATGAAAACAAAGAAAAACATCATCAATGTATCGAAAAATAGAAATGTTACGAGTGAACAGAGTGGATTTTCTTTCGTAGAAGTAGAGATAAATATTGGCGAGCATGGAGCTACTAGTGGATCCAATCGTTTGGAGATATACAGCATTGCCATGTACAAGATAGTTGTGAAAAAGCACAAAATGCAATAAATTATTAAAGGTGGACGAGTCATATTTAGTAAGAGTATTTAATTTGAATTGATCGAAGAGTTGTTTAATGACAGAGAATAAATCTTTAATGTCGATGTTATTAAAAAGATCTTTAAAATCTAATGTTTGGAAAGAGTCAATGGCAGAAAAGGATTTCAGTTTTTGAATAAGTTCATAGCTATTTCGGATAATGCAATGTGGCTCTCGGGAAATAGCATGAAAAAGAATGTTCAAGACTTTGAGAAGTTTTTTATTAGCTTTTGATGCATAAGAGTTGTGTCCACTGGTAACTGTTCTAAATTTTACTGGGTCCTTGTGAAATTTTGGTATGATTACTAAATATGGAATGTTTAAATTTTGATGGGTATCAAAAAATTGTTTATACTTGGAAATAAGTTTGCGTTTTAAATCATGTATGGTTGTTTTTTGCAATTTGAAGGTATTAATTTGATTTAAATTGGATAACAATGTTTTAATGTAGAAAAATTTGCAGAAAATAGCATAGTTTGATGAAGCTTTGTCTACATACGTAAAAACTAGGAATTTCTGCATATGTGTAATACTTTTCTTTAATTTTGATAATTGGAAATTCGACTGTGGAATATTCGAATGTGATAGCTTAAGTTGAACATGGGATAAGATTTTAGATTTCCAGATACAAAAGGCTTCCATAGGTGTTGAATGTGTAATGGACATTTTATATATGAATTTATCTATGAATTTATCTATGAATTTATATATATATATATATAATGTATATATATATACAGGGTGTCCAGAAAGTTCCGAAACGTCGCATTATCTCGAGAAATACACTTCGGATCAAAAAATAAAAAAACACGTATTCAATATTTTTAGAAAAGCTATCCAATAATACCAAAATTTACCCCCTCTCCCCTCCTGGGGGGAGAGTGGTCATTTGGGATTGAAAACTTCAAAGTTGCCCCACCTCCCCTCCTGGGGGGAGGCGTGTGGGGCAATTTTGAAACTTTCAATGGAACCCCCATTTTTTATCGCAGATTTGGATTCTCCAGAAAAAATTACATACATTTGACCTACGATTTTCTATTTTTGCTCCCACAAACGGCGCTACAATCGAGAGAAACGGAAGTGGGGCACAAAATGTTTAAAAATGTGAATATCTCGGGGAAATACACTTCGGATAGGAAAATAAAAAATTACGTGTTCAATATTTTCAAAAAAACTATCCAATGATGCTAAAATTGAACCCCTCCCCCTGCTAACCGTTCACTTAGCGACAACTGTTGACTTCAGTTTAGAAAACGGTTCAAAACTACTTTTAGCACTACCCAGGAACAATGATGTGGACGTAGTAGTTTTCTGTTCCCTTCGGGGTGCTTGATTAACATGAGTCCCCTTGCCTCTCATAATCAGGGTGTTCTTTTCTGTAACTCCCCTTGCCTCTCATAATCAGGGTGCTTTTTTCTGTAACTTTTAAACGATAGTGCCCCACTTCCGTTTTTCTTGATTATAGCGCGGTTTGTGCGAGCAAAAATCAAAAATCGTAGGTCAAATGTATGTAATTTTTTCTGGAGAATCCAAATCTGCAATAAAAAATGGGGGTCCTATGGAAATTTCAAAGTTGCCCCACCCCCCTTCCCGCCAGGAGTGGGGCTGTGGGGAGGGGGGTCAATTTTAGTTTAATTAGATAGCTTTTCTAAAAATATTGAATACGTGTTTTTTTATATTTTGATCCGAAGTGTATTTCTCGAGATATTGCGCCGTTCCGGAACTTTCTGGACACCCTGTATATATATATATATATATATATATATATATATATATTAAAAATTCGCCAAAATTCATCTATTACTCGTATGGATTCCGTTTAAAGTTTGTCTGAAACAGATTTTTTTGTCTTTTTGATGATGTCATGATGAAAACAGTGAACTCTGAAATGATATATATTTTTAGTCTCTACGAAAAACATTTGTGTGAAAATTGTACTAAAACATAAAATAACTAAAACACTAATTCGAATTTAAAAAATAACGCCACGATGCACTTTTTCGGATCCTAAAGTGCCTCTTTATCAAATTTCATGATCGTAAGTTGCTTAGATTTTCCCATACAGATTGATACAAGCAAACAGATAGACATTTTCCTTTATTGCTATAGAAGACAAGAGTTGACTTTCCTTCAAAGTAAATATATTTTATGGCGTCATTATAGCTTAGGCTGGAATTTGCATGCTAGCAAAATACTGGTTTTATCCACACAAAAAGTTTGCTATGTATTGGTCTGTTCTGATTTTGATCCACAAAGAAGATGCAAGAAAACTTATATCAACACATTTTCTAGTTAGGTCTCATAACTTTTAAACGTTTTATCAAAATGGATCACATCGAATATATTTTGATTGAAAATATCTTTTCGAGGTTTTGCATATTATATTTAACTTACCACAACTTATGTTACTACAACTGTTGTCACAACTTATTTGTAATCATATTTTCAGCTTTTAAAAATTCGTTTAATGAAACAGCAGTTGCTTTCTTCCTCTTTCATGCACCACATTTCAAATATCTGTCTCACTTCAAACCGGGCATTTCTCATTTATTCATCCAATTAAACATTGAAGTGCATTTCTCATTTATTCATCCATTTATCATTGCAGGTCTCATTTATTCATCCCATTAAACATCCCTAAATTAGCAAATATAAAAAAGCTTTATTCTTATCTAATGATCAATCCTTTCACCAATATTGAAATCTCTATCTCATTGCAAAATCTGTTTTTCTATCATTTCGCATTTCAAACGTTTTTTCTGTGGAGCACGTATTAAACGAACAGTTTTGAGAAATATATTCTAATTAGTATTTTTTATCAGATGATTGACGCATATACCAAATATCAAGCCTCTATCGTAATTTAAATGAATTATTTCTCATTTATTTGGAAAATAAAAAATTTTGGTGTGTGGCGCCCCCTAAAGAAGCAAATATTAGAAATTTGAACTTGCACACTTTCTTCCTTACTAACTATACTGCTGGCCATCCAAAATGCAACACCATGAAAGACAAGAGATATCAAAGCCAAATTTATTGGAAAAAGAACATAAAGTACAAGGATGAATTGATTGGAAATACAGCCCCGTTCGACTTGCGTAACACAAAGAAATCAGTATTTTGTGCAGCCGCCATGGCTGACAATAACTGCTGCTACACGCCACGACATTGGAAGAAAGAGACTTTGGATGTGTTCTTGGGGTATGTCAGTCCATACTGCTTCCATACGTTGCCAAACCTCATCTGTCGTAGCAGCTGGTGGTGTTTGCGGGGCCAGTCATTTGCCAATCATCGACCAGACGCGTTCAATGGGCGACAGATCTGAAAAACGGGCGGGGCAAGGAAGCAGTGGAACTTGGTGGGCAATGAAGAAATGCTGAACGATATGTGCCACGTGTGGTCTCGCATTGTCCTGTTGAAACTTGGCCGCAGGAAAGCCTTGAAGGTAAGGTAAGACAACAGGCTCCAAAACTTCAGAAATGTAGAGGTGGCTGTTGAGTGTACCGGCAATGCGTATTAGGGGGGTGCGGGAGTAAAATCCAATGCCACCCCAAAACATGACGCCAGGTGAAGGACCGTTTGTAGGTGGCGCTACTAGCGCACATGATTTGCATAAGAATTAAAATTCTAATCACTTGTATGTACTATCGAGGCCTACGTATGGTACAAATTTCATGCTTATTGGATGCTTCCTTTATGGTGTTGCATTTTGGATGGCCAGCAGTGTATTTACCCACACACCAAATTTAAATTCAATATCTCATCGCAAAGTACAATTTTCTATCAGTTCATTTTCGAACGTTTTGGTGTAGAACACCACCTCTACGGAACATTTTTGAAAAATTCGATTTTTGTAGGGGAGGTTATAGAACGATGGACCGGCGTACCAAATTTCAAGTCTCTCTCTATTCGGGAAGTGTTTAAAACACGTAACAGACAGACAGACTGAAACTTGCCGATTAGTATATATAGATTGTTTCGTGCACAGGAATGGTCAAAACGTGCAGACCCACGAAAATACAATCTATAATTTTTGATTCCATGATGATATTTTTCTTTTCCAAATACTATTGCGAATTTCCTTTTGCGTACAGTACATGGTATATACAAAGAGAAAGTATTCTAATAAATGGTGCCACAAGGCACATTATCTGCTATTCGATCCTAACTAGTACACGACTAGTACACGAAACCAGTCCATGGATGCGGTTATCTCCATAGGTTTAAACCCGGAAATGTTAGTGGGTTTTTTTTCGTCAAAACTGGAGGAAAGTCTAGAAATGTTAACACAGTCCGGCTCCCATCGAGACGAAAAGAATGACACGGGGAAAAAAAAACTTTCTCAGAACTAAAGAAAGATAAATATTGACTCAAGACAGTTTCTGCGACTTCTTGTGGTGTAATTAAGTGACTAGAAATGAGTTTTGCAATGTTGGAAAATTGGCAAATAAAGAGTATAGTAAGCGCATTTAGTGGTAGATAAGTATACGAATCGGGTAATATTAATTAGCGTATAAAGACGTTTTGGAATGCAAAAAAAGTTTTGTGCTCGAAATAGTGTGAAATTAATTTGCAATGAAGGAAAGTGTTCCACCTGATAAACAATTTGTTTTAAGTGAGAAATGTGCTCTTAAATTTCCTTACAGTATGACACTAGATAGCATATATATTTCAACAATCTCCACTGGCGCACTTTAATAATAGTCACTCCTTTGGTGTTTCTCCCGATTTTTTATGGCTTGGGTGTCATAAAACGGTGACGAAACAATGTAACAACAACAAAACACAAAAATGTGACAAATCCGAATCAAATGCACCACAACAATAAAAAAATCTGATGTGGGCAGTATTTGACTTTCCCTATATAATACAATGGATTTAATTACTTCACAGTGAAAAAAAGTTTAAGATTTACGGCGCAATGTCTTTAATGTTAAATTGCAGATTTGGTGTTTGTCCGGATGACTATAAGTAAAACTATTTCAAAGTACACAAGTAACTTATATATCACGCAATTCTAAATTGACAATTATCGATATTAATAGCATCCGCAATAGATATTATAGTCTATATACATGTTAATACTTAATTCGGCCGACGCGGTGGTCGATGCAAGCGTTTCCTAGCGATCGTTCGGCTGCCGGATTGTGAGTTTGAGTTCCACCTTCAGACATGGATGTTGTGTGTTCCGACCCCCACTGGTGCGCCGGGGCAACGTCATGTGACGGCTAAGTACACGGTTCTGGCCGGAGTATAGGCGAATGATGAAATATCAAATTCCTGGCCATTGGAGAAAAAAAAATACTTAATTCATCAATTTGGCGTCATTTTCGTTCATTTTGATTCATCAATTCATTTTGATTAATTAATTTTAGCAATTTTAACGATGTCCTCGTCCATCTGGGGAAGAAATATCGCCAAGTTGGCGATAAGAAATTTTATCACCATTTGGTGATATAAACTAATTTAGAGAAATACCGCCAAGTTGGCGATATTTCTCTAAATTAGTCGCAAAGATCGCCAAAATATTCACCAAGCATTACAGAATGACGGAGAGAAGAGCATTTCTTATATATGAATGACTATTGGATATTTGTTACACATCAATGTAAAAAAACTATTACACAATGTATATTTTCTCGTAAATGGAACGAACTAGATGCACTAGAAGGATGTTAAAAAATTTATCGCATAATATCACATATGAAAAGTGAACATATTTCGCAATAGTTAATACTTTTTAAATTTTATGTGATTGTCATGACAAATTTTTTTAAAAAGTTGCAATATCTCGGGAACGGTTCGTGCTAGCGTTCTAAAGTTTCTGTCAATCGTTTTTCAACGAAAAATTACATAAACATAATTATTTACGTAACGTTATTGAAGATCCTGATTTTTTGATGATTTTTTTTAATTTCATTCGAAAATTTGGGGGGTGTTCTGAACATTCGTTTAAAATTAATTGGCCTCCAGTATTGACTGATTATAATTTTCGTTCGAAATGCCCCATTCGTTCGTCTTCACAGACTGTCGGACACACGCACACTGAGGGAACAGCATCACCTCGAAAACGTTTGATTTGAGTTCATTGTTACTTGAAACGTGATCTTCCGTCAAAAACTAGAATTTATCAAACGAAAACAAAAAGTGAATTTAAAAGTGCAAATTCAATGTAAATTCAAATAAATATGCGTGTTATTTTGGCAACTGAACCCCATTTAATGAATTATTATAAAGATAAACGTTTGAAATTTTTACATTTTTCGTAATATTTCGATTTCAGACGGATGCCCCGACCATGGACGCCATTCAGGCAAAAACACAATCGTGTGCTGGGCACATCAGATTTTTATCCAGTTATAACGGATAAAGCTTATTTCCTTCAGAGCCTTCAGCTCATAAATAATTCAAACATCGAACGTACCGACAGACAATTCAAATGTGGAATCGAACGCAAAAAAATATTCTGGGAACAGCATTTTATTTTCCGAGCAAATAGACAACAGACGTGAGTTTTGGAGGGAATCGAATCAGCTGACTTGTAGCAGCAGGGATTTCCAAAAACGTTCTTCGGTGGCGCAGAGTTTGCGAATCGTTTGCATGAGGGAGCAAAGCTAATTGCGAATCATTCGGAAGTCAAACATTAGTTCATCAGTATTGCCAAGAGGGACATGACATAACATAGCATGGCGTGAAGGAAAAGGTAGTAATTCTCACGCGTGTTGTATGTAATGAGGGATAGAAATATTTCAGAAAATACCGAAATTTAATAAACTACACAAGAGTTTTTGCATAACAGTTCTCTATAATACAGAATGTATTGCATCGTACAATATAATATCGAATGTGAGTAATTTACGCTATTATCGTTTGCTGAATGGCAGAAAGCACCTTACTACTAACGTGTTATATATATATATATATATATATATATATATATATATATATATATATATATATATATATATATATATATATATATATATATAAGATTTAAAAAGAAAAAATAAATTATATAGATGGAATGATTGTTTTTACAGGGTTGCAGAAAGGTCAAGGGGGATTGCGACCCCTATTTCCTGGTTAGAAGCTAGCTTTGACTTCATGAAAACGCTCCCAGAGACTCTGCACGCCCGAAACAACAATCGATCATGCCCGTGGGGAAAAAATGGCCGAATCCCAGACAACATAAACAACCCTGTAAAAACCCTGCAACCCTGTAAAAACAATCATTCCATCTATATAATTTATTTTTTCTTTTTAAATCTTATTTTTCAAGACTCTGATAGTGCGGCAATTTGCGCCTTTCTCTTTCTTGGATTTCATACTTTTTGGGATTGTATTTCTTTATATATATATATATATATATATATATATATATACCGGATATTTCAAATCTAAAGAAACAAAGTTGCAGGGGTGATAGAACACATCGAAACAAACACTTTTCTTCATGGAATGTCTGGTCGCAAGTGAAGCGGATACGCTAGGGGGCACTTTCAAGCGTTAGAGGACTCTTTCAAGCACTCGTATAAAAGCGTTGATTTTCGCATGTACGGTCATTGGCGACTTGGAATGTATCGGTATACCAATGTGGAGAAGACGGATATACATTTTATCTACGGTCTTATCAAAGGTAATGGCATGGAAGCGCAAAAATTTACCAAGGTCGATTCCCTAACAGGCGTGTCCCTATCGCGGAATGTTTTCTCGCGTGCACTGCAAACTGTCTGAAAGACTAAAGTGACTACATTGACTACAGTGGCTAAAGTGACTACATTGACTACAGTGACTAAAGTGACTACATTCGGTAATGTGTTTGTCAAGACTTTAACTTTTCTCTCGTATTGTACCTCAAGAAAATTTTTTCCAAGGGGAAGGAAAGCTGTAACATACGAAAACTGAAACATACTACGTTATGTTTAAAATGTAGATTGTGTAAAAATTATGAGTTTCCCCCTTGGTGAAACAATTAATGCACGTACAAGATAAATTGTTTGACTTTTAAAAATAAGTTAGGAAGAGAAGTGAACTGGGAGTTATCCTGTAAATTGTTTTTACAAATATTGAAGGATTAAATGATGGGAGAGAATGGATGTATTAGTGGTATGCCGTCAGGCAAATTAATAAAATAATTTTATGTTATCTTCGTGTACTACGTTATATATATATATATATATATATATATATATATATATATATATATATGTGTGTGTATATATATATATATATATATATATATATATATATAAGAGTGCATTATTTTTAACACGAGGCAATATAGTAATAGGTGGTCTATATTTTAAGAAGTTTTATCCCCCTTCCCCCCCCCCCCCATGCCGTTCTTTACGACAAGAGAAACATGGTGAAATCAATGTGCCTGATCATTCCCTATGTGCTGATATAAATTTTATGGGTCAGAACCATTGCGATTCGAACATGGGGAACGGTTTATTTTTTGTAATTAATGGCTTTTTCTTTAAATATATATAATTAAAGCTAAAATGATTGTACTGGCGTAGTTTGTTAAATTATGCACGTAGAAGAATAAGGAGTACCAATGAAACCGTTAATGAAGTTATTGAATGAGATAAAAAAAAATCAGGCTGAAGAAATAATATTGAAATAAATCTCAGACAAATAAGAAATGCAAAATACAGGCCCAATGAAATTGGTATTTTTAGAGTCCTATCGCTTTATTTATAAATGATCTTAAATTTCCTGAAAACGTGAAACATAAAATGTCATAGATGCCAGAGCGCAGATATTTTGCATGGGTACAGCTAGTTTCCTATATAATATGCAGGGCGAGTCACTCAAAAGGTATTACCACCTATATTAGCAATGCAACATCATGTGTATTGCAATGTCACTTAATATGGAAACACGACTTACTCACAGTTTGGAAGAAAGTAGGAAGATTGCAGCTTGAATGGAAGTCTTTCTGTCAGCATCAGTAATCTATGCCAATAAAATTTTAAATATATTTGTTTATTTGCGTGTGTGTGTGTGGTTTTAAAAAGTCAGACTGTGGAAACGATATTTGACGAGCGAATTTAGCGATGCGAACGAAATTTGGTACACAAATTACAATCCGTGAATACTGGAAGCCAAATGTTTTCAAACACAATCAAATGTTCAGAACCCCACTAAATTTTCAAGTGAAATTTAGAAAAATCATTAAAAAATCAAAATCTTTCATAAAGTTACGCAAATAGTCATTTCTTATGTAAATTTTCATTAGAAAACGATTGACATAAACTTTAAAACGCTAACATGAACCGTTCTCAAGATATTGCACATTTTTTAAATAAATTTATCGAAAAATCTTATAAAATAAAAAAACAAGAAAGATCAATCATGCATAAGCATTAATAAGGAACCCTTTCCAACTGAAATGTAATTTCATTTAAAAATTTCTAAAAGTAGTGCATTCAGTGGTGATATCTTTTACATTATCACATTACTACAGTAATTTATTATACTTAAATATTTAAAACTATATAAATCATCTGATTCTTTATGCAAAATCAATGAATATTTCATTCATATAACTTGTATTCCAGACTCCAGAGCTAAATAATTTTGTGTGAAAAAAATTCAGCAATTCTTATGTAATTCATCTTACAATCGCTTGAGATATTTGCATTCTGCATATGTTAAAATTAGGCTTCATTGAAGAAATAATAAAAGTTTAGGGATCATTTAAAATCACAACTATTGTAATTGCATAGGCACGGAATTTAGATACACAGATAATACACAGATACACAGATAATATATGTGTGTATGTGTGTGTACTCAAAGTATTGGAATCGTGCCGAAGATCGGGACTCGAATTTTCAAAGGATCTACACGTTTTGGGACTTCTAGAACACGAAAAAATTATTTTTAGGAAGACGTCTGTGTGTGTAAGGGTGTATCTGTGTATGTTTCTGTGTGTCTGTGTGGATAGTACATCCACTCTAATTGAAAAACTAATGGACCGAATTTCATACAATTTGGTAGGTATGTTTTTTGTGGGAAATCCTGATGTTCATTAGATTATAGTACGATTCGTAATAAAAGAATCTGCCTTCTTTGCGAAATGGCCGCAGAAATTGCCTTTATCCACTCTAGCTAAAAACTAATGGAACAAATTTAACAAAATTTGGTGTATAATATTTCAATAACCTACAAGTGATTTATATACCAAATTTAACAAAATTTTGTATATAAATCATTTGTAGGTTATTCTAGTACGATTCGGGAAAAAGGAACGCGCTATTTTTGCGAAATGGCCGCAAAAATCGTTATATATAAAAATAAAAGACTACGTGTGCTCAATTATATCAATTAAATTCCTATTTTATACGTGATTTTTGACAACAAAAAGAATAAGACTAACCCCATTACTCTAGGACTAGCTGTTCTTGAGATATTCTAGTTTTTTCGCGTTTTCGTTACGCCGCCTTTGACAATAAGTCCATCTATCAAATGAGAACCAAATTTAAGTTTAAAGTGCAAATTCAATGTCATTTAAAATACTTATGGCTGTTATTTTGTGCAGATAAACTCAAATTATTATTGAAGAAATAAAGAGAACGTGAATATGAGTCTGCAGGGAAAGACATGTGCTGTCCACATCAGAATTTTTAACAATATTACAACAATGATTTATAGAAGTAAAAGGGGATTATTTTTAGGCCATTTCGAAAAAAATGTATGATCTATATTTAAAGATCCATCAAATTTTTGTCGAATAAAATGTTCAACAAATTTAAGCTGTGTACCAAATTTTAACTCTCTAGGACGTAGGAAAGTGCATTAAAAATGCCATCAAATAAGTATATCACGAAGAGTTATATAAAACAAGAAAGATCAATCATGCTTAAAGCATTGATTATGAAACACTTTCCAACTTCAATGCAATTTTATTTAAAAAAGTCGAAAATGCAATACATTCCTCGGTAATATTTTAAAACTTATCACGATACTACATTGATTTATTATATTTGAAAACTTAAACCTTCATTGAAAAAAATGAACTTCATTCAAAAGACGGCATTGAAATATAAATTGCTTGGTTTAAATATCTCTAAAATGCAATACATTCCACGGTAATATTTTCAAATCTATCATAATACTACGATAATTTATTATATTTGAAAACTTCATCGAAAACTACTGAAATTAATTCAAATGACGTCATAGAAAAAATAACACGCCTGGATCTCTCTATAAAAGCAGGATTTCATTCATAACTTTCTCCATTTCATTCATCACAATACTATAATAATTTATTTTATTTAAAAATTAAGACCATGGAGCTACAATTCATAAACTTTATGCTTAAAACTTCATCGAAAAATATCGTCCTTCTGTTTATAAAATCAATTAATATTTCATTCATATCAGCCATGCAGACTCCATGGACTGAATTATTTTGTGTTAAAGAAATACAGTAATTCTAATACAACTCATTCTACATATTTTGCTGTTTACATTTTGCATAGGTGAAAAATAGGCTTAATTGCAGAAATAATCAAATTTGAATGAGAATTTAAACTCAAATATATTGTCATTGTGTTGTTTTAGTATGTAGATGCACAGAATTTAAGCAGAAATAAAGTAGTTTTAGTATGGATACAACACTCAATATGAATTAAAAAGAACTTTAAAAAATCACGAATTTGAAACAAGATGGATGCCATATCTCATTTTGAAGTGGGTCATGTGATCGTTTCATATCATGGTCACGTGATCGTTTCATATAAGATGTGTAATTATTATTTTAATTTTTATTTAAAAAACTACTGAATATATTTAGCTGAATTTTTTTTTTTATATATTTTATGGAACAATTTGACTATTACCTAAAATTTTCGAAGCAATTTGTGAATTTTAAATCCGCTTAAAAAATGTTAGAAAAATTAGGTCCCATAGGGCTCAATGTATTTCATTTTTTCAACCCGGGTTCAATCCAAAACTAATTGTGTGATATTATTTATTTATATTCCCATAGGTCCTACAGACCGTCTGAACAACATACTAAAATTTCATTTTGATTAAGTCATTTTTACGGCAGTTATCGTGCTAACGGACAGACAGACAGACAGACAGACAGACAGACAGAATGAACAAAGTCATAAACACTTTTCAACTTTGTTGTAAAGTGTTAATTAAAATAAAATGAAAAATTGTTATCTACCAAATTTATTTTAAAATGTGAAGCTTCTCTCATATGCAAAACGTTTAAACATTTGGAAAGATATTTATTATATAATATACCTCTCTTTTCTTTCTGGAGGATATCCCAAAGTCAGAATTTAATTGAATTTATTTTTTTCCCTGTATTAAATAATTTTTAATTAAAAAACTACTTAACATATTTTACTGAATTTTTTATTGTATATTCTATGGGATAATGAGAATATTTCATAAAAATTTCGAAGCAATTTGTGAATTTTAAATTTACTTAAATGTTTGAAAAATTAGGTCTCATAGGGTTCAATGTATTTCATTTTTTCAACCCGGGTTCAATAAAAAACTAATTGGGTGATATTATTTATTTACATTCCCATAGGTCCTACAGACCGTCTGAACAACATACTAAAATTTCATTTTGATAAAGTCATTTTTACGGCAGTTATCGTGCTAACGGACGGACAGACAGACAAACAGAAAGACAGACAGACAGAATGAACAAAGTCATAAACACTTTTCAACTTTGTTGTAAAGTGTTAAAAATGATTAACTATTGTGAAATATGTTCCCTTTTTATGGATAATATCATGCGATAAAGTTGGTGACATCATTCTCGTGGATCTAGCTCGTTCCATTCATGGAAAAGATATACTTTGGGTAATACATTTGTAGTTGGACGCCAATAGTCATTTACCTGCTATAAGAATAACTTATTTCTCCTTCCATACATACCACTTGGCGAGATTTTGCCTATGAATTTGGCGGAATGTTGCCAACTTAACGACTTATTAAAATATTGTCAAATTTACAAAAATATCGGCAAATTGATAAAAATGCACTAATTGACGAAAATTCAATATGTTCGAAAAATATAAGAATTTACAAGTACTTTAAGAATAACCTATTTTTCCGTCCTTGGCATTTGGATAAAATTTTGGTGACGAATTTTTCAGAATATCTCCTACAAGAACTTGTTGACTTTTTAATTTTTTCCAAATTGACGAAAATGTCGCCCGATTGATAAATATTTACCAAATTGATGAAACTGACGCCAAATTAATGAAATGGCGACTAATTGATAAAAGTTCAATATCTTAGAAAGAACATAAGAATAGACTATAAGAATAACCCATTTCTCTGTTCGTCCGCCCGTAACGTTTGACGATAAATTTAGCGGGACGTTGCCAGCGTGGCGATTTTTTTAAATATTGTCAAAGTGACAAAAATGTCGCCAAATTGTTAAAAAATGACGCCAAATGAGAAGTAATGTTTCGCAAATTCTGATTTCCGTCATATGACGGACATATATTCTAGTATATAAGAAATGCTCTCTTCTCTCCGTTTGTCTGTAACACTTGCTAGTGTATTTGGCAGACTTGGCGAATAATCTAGTAAGTATCGCCAACTTGGCAATGTTTCGCCCCATATTGAAGAGAATTGTGTCAAAATTGCAGAAATTGCTCTCAATTAATAAACATAACGCCTAATTGATGAATTAATTATTAAAATACTCGTATTTTAATATATGGAATATATCGCTTATTGAGGATGCTATCAATATTGATATTTGTTAATTTAGAGTTGTGTGAAACATAAGCTAATTGGGTACTTTAAAATAGTTTTACATGGTATCATCCAGAAAATCGCCAAATGTACAATTCAACGTTAAAAACACAGTATTGTGGATCCTCTACATTATTTTCTGACTGTAAAAAAAGTAAATTTATTGCAGTATTTTAGGAAAGTCATGTGTTGCCCACATCATATTTTTTTTAATTTGCCCTGTGTAATAAAGGAGCCATTCTTTTCTTTTAATCTAAAGTTTTTTTCAATAATACTATTTATAATCTAAATTATAAAGTGTATTTTTTAAAAACATTTTATTATTTTCCCTATACACATAGTATTATGAAAAGGGAAAAGTATTGTGATGGGGTCGAAAATTCGAATTCGAGTTTTGTAAAGCCACGTTTAAAACAGCCCTAAACCTGAATCAAGGTTTCTTTGGGTTATGCCTGTGTGTGTATGCAGTATGTTAGTGTATATGTATGTCAGTGTGTGCGTCTTTGAGTCCATGCTTGCGATATCTCACTAACGAAAGGAGCATTTCGAACGATATTTTGTACAAATATTAGAATCGAAGAATACTCGATCCATATTGATTTTAAACGCAATTAAATGTTCAGAAACCTTTTAAATTTCCGAATGAAATTTTAAAGAAATATCTAAAGCATCAGATCATTCGATAATGTTACATATATAATCATTGATTGAGTAATTTTTCAATAGAAAATGAATGACATAAATTTTAAAACGCTAGTATAAAACGTTCTCGATATGTATTTTTATAAAAGAAACTACAAAAAATTAACTACTGTAAAATTGAGTATTAACCCATTAGTGCCTAGCGTTCATCCAGTACAATGGGACGCTAGGCTCTAACGGCTTAACTACTATAAAATAGGTTCATTTTTCATATGCAGTTTTACGGCAATCTGGCTTCGTAGCCAAATTGTCTAAGGTAAGCATTTCCTCGTGCTCTGTCGTCTATCGGGTTGTTGGTTCGAATCTCACATGTTGGTATGGATGTTGTGGTGTTCTTATAGGGTGTAATGTGTTCCGTCCTCCCTCGGGTGCGCCAGTGCAAAGTCAGGTGAAAGCAAAATGGTTCCCGTTCTGACCGAGCTTTGGGCGAATTATATGTTAATCAAGTGCCTGGCTATTAATTGTAAACAATACAAACATTATTATGCGAAGAATTTGTAAACATCATTCTCATGAATCTAGTTGATTCCATTCGCGAGAGAATATACTTTGTACAATAATTTATTTTGATTCCCAAAAACTTGGCATTAGTCATTCATTTATAAGAAAATTTCTTCTCTTGTTCTGTCTGTAACGCTTCAAAACAAATTTGGCGGACTTGACGATTAATTTGGCAAAATATTGCGAACTTAGCGACTTTTCTTATAATGATGCCAAAATGCCGAAAGTATCTTCAAAAGTGCAAAAATAACTCTAAATTAACGAAAATAGCGCCAAATTGATTAATTTTTAAAATATTTTACTTCATAAAAAAGTTTTCTCTCTGTGTGTAGTCTAAATTTGCATCTATACAGACTGTAGCGTGAAATCTAAACGCCGTACGGCCATGAAATTTGGAACACAGACAGGTGTACCTCGACGTTATATTTAGGAGCCTTAACTCCGAACATATACGTTGTTCGTGTCAAAAGTGTTAAAATGGACTTTATTGCGAATATTGACGAAATCAATCTACGATTTCTAAAGCAGTTTACGTTTATCTGTTATATTTATTGAAGTTTTTTCGAATAAAATGTAATACCGGATAAATGATAAAAAAAAGAACATGTATACAGAGCTTTTTAAGGATTTTCAAGCCTTTTTAAGTTCTCCGAAAGAAATAGATAGCAATTGAAAAGATTTTCGGAGTCTTTTGAGGATGCTTTTTACTAAAAAGAAAAAAAAAAGTGCGGAAGAAAAAGACTCGACAGGAAAGAAATAGAAGATTTTAGACATACGTTTCATAGCTTGTTAGGAAAATAAAGAAAACATATTATTTTATCACTCAAAATAAAGCATGAAAATTATATCACACAAAATAAAATATCCCATGATATCACACAAAATAGAGCATCCAACTTATAACTTTTTATATAAATTACTAGAACAAATTAGCCGGCGTTGTCCGGTTTCTAAATAAGCGTCCACTACGTATAAATAATTAAATAAGACCCTCTGTTTAAATAATATATTTGAACACAATTAAAAACGGTTACGAACTGAAAATTGCACAAATCAAATCGCACGCACTCTTCGCAAAATGAAAACAATATGAAAATCACAATTGGCCGCATATCCATGAAACAAGCGATTCCGCGGAAATCCAGATACATCCAAATAAATATGAAACGCTCTATCGTCTGGAATCCCTGGTTTCTCGAACCGGGAAACGCTTGCTTATGATCTTGCCACCGTGCCTCGAATGAAATTCGAGCCCCATTTTTCCTCCACGCGTTTTATTGAGAATATAGCAGTCGCAAAGGAGATTCGAGCCTATAAAATAAATAAAAGAACTAATACGAAATAAAAAAAAAAATCTGATGTGGGCAACACACGACTTTCCCTGCAGACTTATATACACGTTCTCTCTATTTTAATTAAATTTAATTCACCATTAATTCAATTTTCGTTTGCATTTGTTAACTGGACTCATTTTCAAAGGTGGCTTAGAGAAAAAACGAAAAAACGAAAATATCTCGAGAACGGCTAGTCCTAGTGTAATGGGGTTGGTCTTATTCTTTTCTTCGTTAAAAGTTACGTATAATACAAGCATTTAATGGATATATTTCAGCATACGTAGTTTTCTATTTTAGATTTTGTCGATTTTTGAGGGCCATTTTGCAGAAAAAGGCAGGTTGTTTTTTCCGAATCGTACCAAAATCTAATCAGCACCAGGGTAACCCGCAAGTGATTTATCTTCTAAATTTTGTGAAATTTGGTCCATTAGATTTTCAGCTAGAATGGATACAAGCTTTTGCGGGTCATTTCGCAAAAAAGGCGTGTTCTTTTATCCCGAATCGTACCCAAAACTAATCAGCACCATATTCGCCTACAAGTGACTTACCCACCAAATTTTATGAAATTCGGTCAATTAGTTTTTTAGTTAGAGTGGATACAAAATCTGCACAGACAGACAGATACACAGACTGACACACAGACAGACAGACACACACACAGACGTCACGCTAAAAATAGTTTTTTCGTATTCTAGAGGTCTCGAAACGTGTAGATCTGTCGAAAACTCGAGTTGCGATTTTCGACATGATTCCAATACTTTCCCTATACATTACCATGTATTGCAGGGAAAGTAATAATAACGCCGCGGTGCACCTATTCGTGTCCTGAAATACATATGTACCAAATGTCGGTAGTACGACGCTTACGTTCCCGTCTACAGACTGAACGGACAGACATATTCCTTTATTAAGTAAGATGTCTTTATTTGGCGATTTGGAGCAAATTTTAAATACCGTCATCTCGTCAAAAGTAAAAGAAAATGATAAAATCTATCGCTAGTATAATTTAGAGTACTGAAAGTAATTTCATTATTTATTTTCATCAAAATTGACGTGAAAAAGCATTTAATTACCGTAATTAAACAACTGATTTATTTATTTTGTTTTATTTTATTGAGAACTAAAATAATAATAGAGAGTTACTTTGTTATTCGTTATAGATGGTTGTGAAACGTTAATTATTTCGTTTGAATAATATGATACAAACTTCCAATACTTTACGTTAGTTACTCCTTCGATTTTTCCATTTCCGATATTTCGAATGGGAAAATGTGTGTTGTGTGTATAGCGATGGTACAAGATAGCTAGATAAAAGTTTCAATATTTTCTATTTAAAAATTATTTAATTTTGTTACATTATTAGAAAGCAGTTCATTTTGTTGAAATCGGAACACAAATGATGAAGTAAGTTATTAACTATGATACTCATTCACCAGATGTACTTACAGTTGGCGCGAGCGATAAGCTCACATTGGCACTATTGCCCAGATGTCGATGCGCAGATGTCGTTGATCTAAATTTTAATTATTTTTTTCTTACACGTTTCTACTGGAATCGTTTATATATACCTTTAAAGTTGTATTATAAATCTGAAGAAACATTACGTATTAGGTTCTGTATTAAGGTCGGCTTATATATCCTCTGCGGAAGGTTCGTAAAAAGCACTCAGCTCGTGAAGTTTTTAGCTACTCTTCAAAGTTCGAGAAGTTTCTAGAACTCGCAAATTGGCAATATTTCGTTAAATTCGTCACAACGGTCAAGTGATCCATATTTTCAAATTATAACAATGATTTTGTGTTGCATATTCGTAGCAATAGGATGTTACTTTCGTTACATACTTCTACTTCCGTTTCATCTAAATAACATTTCTTTCAAGCCGCCCAGGCGGTGAAGTGGATAGCGTCTCCGACTGCTGTCTAGTGGGCTTGGGTTCGAATCCCGAGTAAGGCATGGTTGTTTTATTGAGGATGAAGACAGTCTTCCGCCCTCTGGGTCCTCGCTAAATGAGAAGCTGCACCCCCCTTGACCTTCATCAGTGATGTTGTTTGTGTTAATAAACTTTGTGATCTTGTCTTGTGTCATTCTTTGTCCGTCTTCTGGCATCACTGGTCCTGTTTGTGGTTCCACCGAAACAGGAGGTTATAAGCAACAACAACAACAACATTTCTTTCAAGATTTACTCTAACTTTCATCGTAAAGATGCTTCACACCAAGAAACTAAATAAGGTTAAATGCATTGATTAAATTGTTCCATACATAATTTATAACGACAAGATCAACCCCATTACTCTAAAACAAACCATTTTTTAGAATTTTTTTATTTTATTTTATTTTATATTTTATTTATTTATTTATTTATTTTTATTTTTTAGAGAGCTGGCGACGTGTCATAATGCGATAAATCGTTAAATGGAAATAAAAGCAATATTTCGAAACTGCAAATTCGCTGTTATTTCAAATTGGTCTTGGTGTTATTTTGAGCAATTAATTTTAATTCAATGCATTATGCAAGGAAGCAAAAAATAAAATTAATTTAGGTCTGTAGAGAATGTGTTGAGCCGTCCACATCAGCTTTTTTAGTTGTACTTTGAGAAATAATTTCTTAGTTAAACGTTTTATAGCATAGTTTCACAAATCAAATTTTTGAATCCGTTTCCTCTTTTTTGACGAAACAAGTATAATGCGGATAAAAAGCGGAAAAAAACTGTATTTCTTTGTTCAGGCTCATAAAACTTTTTCGAACAAATCCCTGCAGATTTGAAGAAAGTTAGATAATCCCTTCTGACAACAAAAATTCATTTTTGCCGGCGCCATATTTGCTTATATTTGAAGAAAGTTATAGGGATTTCAAAGAAAGGTGTAGAATATAGATTGCCACATCTATGAATGGGTTTATTATATTACTTTCACTGTAATGCATAATGATGTATAGGAAAAGTATTGCAAAAGGAGTTGTAAATTGGAGTTCGTGTTTTCGATGGTATTTACGCGTTTGGGACTCTTTAAAATAGTGATCGCCAAAGTGATGCGTGCGAGGTGATATGTGAGATATACCAAGAAAACTTGAAATTATATATTTGAACAAAAATTTAAAATTTTATTTTTTAAAATTCTATTTTTAAAAATTCTATTTTTAAAAATTCTACCTTTAAAGTTTAATACTGATAGAAAAGAAACTATAAAACATTTCGCAATTTACCAAATTTAACAAAGTTTGTTAGATAAGTCACTCGTCGGTTAACCTGGTGCTGATTAGATTTTTGATACGAATCGGGAAAGAAAAAGAATCTGAAAAATCTCAAAAAATCTAAAATAAAAGATAATATATTATCAAATGTACCAATCAAATGCTACTTGTTTTATACGTAAATTTTAACGACGGAAAGAATAAGATCAACTTCATTACTCTCGGACTGATCTTTCGCGTGAAGTTTTTGATTTTCGTATGTTCGCGACGTCACCTTTTTAAGTACACCCATTCGCCAAATGAGACTAAAAGTATAATTTAAACTGTAAATTCAAATAATTAGTGTGCAATTAAATGGAAGTTAAGGAATTATGAAGGAAAAGGAAATTAATTTGAGACTGTGAGAAAAATCATGTGTTCCCCACACAAGATTTTTTTTTTGTTTTGTGCCTATGAAAACGATTTTACCTGTTCAATAATTTAATGGAAATACCTTGAACGTTTTTCTCAATTTCGAAAAGGGCATATCTCGGATGTTTAAGGAATATTTTCATAGTTCCAATAATTGAAAAAAAAATGATTCCATTATTATTAGATTATTTATTATTTGGCCCTGTAAGTTATAATTATAACCCCCTGTAAGTTATAATTTTACTGCCATCATCACTGTGGCCGCAAATTGTTTTTTAGGTTCTTGCAAAATGTCAATCTTTGAAGATGTGCACTTTTAGAAATTTCCTATTCAAGTGAATGCTGTATTTAGACGAAGTTTTTATTTTATAGGTTAGAGGATACAGACTTTTCTTCTATAGTATTTAGCTTTTGCTGTAGAAGAGTTTTGAGTAAAATATAATAACTATCTCGGTTAAATTATAATAGTTTTTATAAGAATATTTCAAAAATATAATATTTCGAATTCTAAAAACTTTTTTCTTGTCCTTCCACTATTCTGACCTATATCGCACCAAATCTCACTTGAATCGAGCAATTTGTTCGAGCAGATAAACTCGAACAACATCGACAAAATTATTGTCGTCTTCGGGGTTTCTCAAAACGTGCAAATCTCAGTCAGACATCCAACGATCATATTGCTACACCTCCCCGATATTTTTTCTCATTGCATATACTATATATACACTGTAGAGCAAGTAATAAAAGAATGGGCCATATAGAAATCATTTCACATTACCAGACGATAATGAATCACTAAAGGGGCTTCTTTGTATACCACATTTCTTTCATGAAACGAGACAGGGAATCTTGATGGAAAGTTACAGTCCTTTAATCAAGTAGTCTGCAAGTAGTCTGCTACATGTTGCAGTGTGCTTTTTTTTTCTAGCGCAAAACAAAAATATGTCTGAGAAAATGCTTGGGAATGGAAGTACCAAAAGTCAGCAATGACTTTCAATAAATTTCTTTACGATGGTAAGGAACGTTACAACAGCCGAAAATATGACTGTGTTGATATATGTAATCATGAATATGAATGCAATAAATAACTGTTTTATTAAAGGATAAAAATCTGATGTGGACAGTACATGACTTTCCCTATAGATTTACATTCATTTTCTCTTTATTTATTTAACAATTCATTGAGTTTAATTGTTCAAAGTAACACGCATAATTGCTTGAAATGACACTGAATTTGTACTTTTAATTCAGTTTTCTTTTTTATTTGGTAATTGGACGTATTTTCTAAGGGTGACGTAGCAAAAATGCGAAAAATTTAAGATATTTTAAGAACGGTTAGTCCTAGGCTAATGGAGTTGATCTTATTCTTTTCATCGTCAAAAATTACGTATAAAACAAGCATTTAATTAATACATTTGAGCGCACGTAGTCTTTTTCAGATTATTTTAGAATTTTAGGATTTTTGCTAACCATTTCGCAAAAAAAGGCAGACACTTTTATTTCAAAGCATACCAAGATCTAATCAGCACCTGGGTAACAAGTCACTTATCTATAAAATGTTATGGAATTTGGTCTATGAGTTTTAGAGTGAATTAGAGTAGATACATACATTGCACACACACACACAAATATATATATATATATATATATATATATATATATATATATATATATATATATATATATATATATATATATATATATATATATATATATATATATATATATATATATATACATACATACATATATATATATATACACGCACTGACATCACCTCAAGAACGTTCGATTCGTGTTCAGGGATTCTTGAAACGTACTCGCCCGTCGAAAACTCGAATTCGAATTTTCGACCCCGCCACAGTGCTTTCCCTAAACATTATACTATATACGTAGGGAAAGTAAAAACATCCTAATCGAAGCTGGGTTCAAGAACATCTACGTTTGCAGAGCGGAATAAAACGTTTTAAAGCCCTCCAGGGTTTCTATTTACAAAAGCAAATATTTGGCAACAAGAGGATGACACGGAAAAGTTTTTTGCTCAGTTAATAATTTTAGGGAAAATATATTCCTAACAAAATTAAAAGTGATAATATTTGGAATAAAAAAAAATTCTACAAGAAAATCTAATAGACTTATTTTTACTGAATAATGTTAATAGCTGTTTTGTTCCTCTACACTATTATATTTAGGGCGCGGTAGCCCAGTGGTTAGCGCGCTGGAATTGCACTCGGTAGCCCCGGGTTCGATTCCAGCCACTGCCAAAACTGCCGCCGTATTGACGCGGAGTACGATCACGTTAACGTATATCACCATTAAATTATTGCACGCAGAGAGCTGAAACTCAGCACACAGCTTATCTTGCGCAGTATTTCATTTATAATATTTTTGTGTCATTACGTTACGTCGTTACCTGCTTTATTACTATATTCTTGCCTTTTTCAATCATTTTCTTTGTGAATTACGATTCAATGTTATCAGATGAAATGCTATCCTAATGAGTCGTACGTAAAAACTTTACATCACTGCACTATGTCGTAACGTCATTTACGTACGTCATCTTTTACAGGCTCATTCTCCCGGCCACACACTTAGCTACAGTAAACCTTCGGGTCTGTCGTGTGGTCTGGGTTTTCAACAGGCTCATTCTCGGCTCTCAGAGCACGTAGAGAGCTGAAACTCGGCGTACAGTTCCTTCTCATTGATAAGTTTCATCTCTCAGATTTCCATGTCATTATGTTACGTTGTTATATCGTTACTTTATTTACGTACTTCATGACTATGATTTTGTCCTTTCCGAGCATTTTTGCGAATTACGGTTACCCAAAATTGATATGCAAAATTGTCAAAACTGTTTCATCTGTTTACACCATCCTTTTCCTTCAACAATTTTGCACAATAATAATTTTGGATAGATGCGATTGTTTGGACAGATATGATATTATTGTTTTAAATTGAATCTTCCAACTATACCACACCATCAACTTCATTCCATTTCCTGTGTGATTATAATTTAACTTCTACTTTTCCGTGCGCCACATTTGTGTTATGCAGGGGAGGACATTGAAAACTCGTTTTTTCTCATAATCTATTTATTCAATGACAAATCATTGTCCTCTGCGGTTTTGCTAAAATAATTGCTTTTACTTTCCATACAATGTGTAGTGCATTTATTAGGAGAATATTGTGAAAAGGATCAATATTTACTTTCATTAATTTCATTTTTACTTTCCTAACATACATAGTATATAACATAGGAGGAAAGTATTTTGACTAGGTCGAAAATTCGAATTCTAGTTTTTGAATAAAGGTCACGTTTTAAGCATCCTTGAACTCGAATGGACCATTTAAAGGTAATTATTTTTGTGTATATGTATTGTATGTATGTTAGTGTGTATGTGTGTGTATATGTTAGTGTTTGTGCGTAAAGTCAGTGTGTGTGTCCGTGAGTCTGTGTGTATATGTTAGTGTGTGTGTATACGTTAGTCTGTATGTGTATATGTTAGTATGTAAGTATATGTTAGTATGTATGTGTGTGTGAAGTTAGTGTGTGTGTCCGTGAGTCTGTGTGTATATGTTAGTCTGCGTGGGTGTGTGTATATGTTAGTGTGTGTGTACATATGTTAATGTGTGTATATGTTAGTATGTGTGTATATGCTAGTCTGTGTGTATATATCTTAGCTTGTGTGTGTTGTTGTTGTTGAGACCCAGACCGTCCGACCTACCAGAAAGGTGTAAGGTAACTGTATGGACGGCCGGGAAGTAGCTTGTGTGTGTGCATATGTTAGCCTGTGTGTGTGCATATGTTAGTGTGTGTGTGTATATGTTAGTGTGTGTGTATATATGTTGATGTGTGTATATGTTAGTGTCTGTATATATATGTTAATTTGTGTGTAGATGCATATGTAAGTGCATGTATATGTTAGTCTGTGTGTGTGTATATGCTAGTGTGTGTGTGTGTATGTTAGTCTGTGTGTGTATATATTACTCTGTGTATGCATATGTAAGTGTGTATATGTTAGTCTGAGTGTGTATTAGTGTGTACTATAGTGTGTGTGTATGTGTGTGTGTGTGTGTGTGAAATTAATGTGTGTGCCCATAAATCTGCGATCGCGATACCTCACTAACGAATCAATTTATTAATATTTTTAAAATTTGGTACGATTATTACAATATATGAATACTGAAACCCTACATATTTCAAACGCACTCAAATGTTCGGAAGACCCCCCCCCCCAATTTTTGAATGAATATTTGAGAAAATCATTAAAAATCAAGATATTCAATAATTATAATAACATAATCAGTTTAGATGCATTTTTTTTTTATTATGAAACGAATGATACAAATTTTAGGACATTCTCTTCATGATCCGTTCCCGAGATATTGCACGTTTTTCAAAACAATTTAAAAAAATGCAAAAAATTACTAAGTAGTGTGTACTATCATCCAACATGTTCAATTTCCATATGCGATGTCATGCAACAAATCTGTCAATATCATTCTCGTGGAACCAGTTCGTTCTATTTAATAGAGAAGATACTTCTCGTTATTGTTTTAAATATTGAAGTGCAAAATTTCGTCAATAGTCAGTCATTTTTTACTGGATATTAAAAATAAGTCAATCTCATTTTGATGAGGATTTTCCACGCGAGTATGAATAATGCCATTCTGTTTAGTCTCATAAATTGTTAAAATCATTTCATAAGTTGCCATTCAATTTATGTGGAATTAATTCAATGCCAATAACATTGTGCTGTGCATCTTGTTTATCATCATGTTGTTGTGAAAAAAGTAAAGTATTTGCAGTAAGTAGTAAAAGAAATATGCTGACCACATTAGAATTTTTGATTAATAGGTATGATATAAGCCACCTTGAATACGAATCAACCACGGAATTGAAATAACAGGAAGCGGCCTGAGGCAATATCGCTGAAGCCGTTTTCGGTTTTCGCCACTGAAGTCCCACTTCCGGTAGCCATCTTGACCGGTGCAGAAAAAAATAATCCCTCTCATTGCTCAGTGTTAAAACCTGGTAAAAACGATTGCTTAAGTGGATCTTCATTTACCCTTTTTTTAGTATCAGTTTTTCTGAGCTTATGTTTTCATTAGAAATATGTATTATAAAGTAGCATATCATTATATAAGGAAAAATATTATTAATTAGATTACTCTCCTTCAAAAGGTTCGAACCAAAATATAAGCTTTTGGTACTGTTGTCTGTAATATTGAATTGGTAACTCGTGGGTTTTTAAATAATACTTATTGTAAACACAGTTATAATATTTCAATGCCGAGCTGCACTGCTATAGGATGTGTGAACAGATCATCGAAACCGAAGCTTGGAGTTACATTTCATATGTAAGTTATGAAATCTGTTTGTTTATACTTTGAAACTGTTTAGCCAACTTGTAGTTTTATTTAATTCCTCCTAACTAGTGTTGCATTTCAAGCAAAGGGTTTCCAATTCTCTTGACAAACCTGGATTTGGGAATAAAAATCTTTTAAATATCTTTTTATATTATTTCCAAAATGTGGCCAATTAACAGCCTGTCAAAATGTCCTATTGAACAAGTGATCCAGAACATATTTAAGATAGCAATTGATAAGCAATTATTCCACTAGTGATTAAAAATTTCCCGCCAATAGTGAAAAATTGCTCATCCTCAAAAACACAAAAATTAAAATTTTTTATTTTATGTGGTAATAAATAGGATTGAAATAAGTTTCGCCCTTGACTATCAATTTTTTAAACCTACCTGTTGCAGAGTCAGTTCACCTTCAAGTAGTGGCGTAGCACAAAATCTGGGGGGCCCCCTATTTTAAAATTTCTTTTTTTTTAAACATATATATTTATGAGGCGAATGGGGGGCCCCTGCACCACGGGGACTGCAGGGGTTATCGTTATGCCCCTGCCTTCAGGACTTCATGTGTCCCATCATAGCTGTCCTCCCCCCCCCCTGTTCCCCGCGGGGGATAAGTAAGCTCAAGTCGTAAAAGTGTATTTAAATGTAAAATAAATAAAAAATGCATGTTTTATTAAATCACATTATTTTATGTTAAATTTCCCTTCTTCTCCCACCCAAAAAAAAATTGTCTTGAGTGTCTGTAGTTGAACGTTCTCATGTATTATGAGTAACTGTCGAATTATATTCAGAAAAATTTATTGCATTTTTTATAAGTTTTATAAGAATTGAGTTATCATTGTTTCCCAGGCACCAGTGCTTCTGTTGAGAGACTATTTTTGATTGCAAATGACTACTGGAGCAGCGAAACATCCCGATTGTCGGTAAAGACAATGATATTTTCCTTTATATAATGGTATGTTATATAAAGACATGTTTCTAATTTACGCATACAATTTCACAGATTGGATTATTATTAAAAATAATGAAATAAAGGTCTCTTTACACAGCTGTTTTGCACAGTGCCCAAGGAAGAAATTCCCTTTTTTTTTGCACCGGACAACATGGCTACCGGAAGTGACGTTTGAGTGCGAGAGCGCCCAAAACAGGCTTCATCCTCCCATACGAGAATCGCCCCGTAGGGCGGTTCCTGTTATTTCAATTCCGTGGAATCAACTGAATTTAGGTATCTTCGTATCCGAATACCAAAAACGCACCTATTGTAATCCGTTTGTTTGTCTGTCTGTCCTTCCACGTGTAACACAACAAAAACCATATGTCTCTGTTTTTACAAAATTGAATATATAGCATCTATAAATAATTTTATCAAGCCAACAACGGAAAAAACACCTTGAACAGAATTAAACAAATTATAATAAACACGTGTTGCCTTTCGATGTTTTGGTACGTAAATTTTTTTTATGGGCAGGCACTTGATCTTCCAATCATTTACAT
Source organism: Amaurobius ferox (assembly GCA_951213105.1). Lineage (NCBI taxonomy): Eukaryota > Metazoa > Arthropoda > Arachnida > Araneae > Amaurobiidae > Amaurobius > Amaurobius ferox. The sequence goes on from OX578140.1 coordinate 22,620,803, forward strand.
ATAGTTTTAGCGGCCAGATCACCATTTTGCCGTCATATGATGTTGCTAAAGCACACAAGAGGATGTGGAACACATAATTCCCTTAATAGACACCAAACATGCCCGATAGTAAGACTCGAACCCATAGCACTGTAGCCGAGAGAGCACAAGGGAACGTTTGCCATAGACCGCTAAGCCACCAGGCCGGCTGGTTCGTAAAATAGATTACACTACCTAGACAAAAGAATATACAAAGAATCCAGTGCCCAGATTGTCTGAGTACAGGAAGGTTTAGAGAAGCAATTAGAAGTGCGGAAGATTTATTTGAAAACCTTGAAACGAATTCTTAGACAGTCTATAAGACAATAATTTGGCCCAAACAAATAAAGTAACGCATATTTATATGCGATTGGTACAGAAAATAACAAAAAAAATATTGTAGCAGAAAATAATTGAAAAGTTTCTGGTAGTTAATGTATATAACTCAAAATAATTCCTAATTAAAGGAATCATAAGTTGGAGATCAATCATCGGAGTTTTTCTCCGATTTTGGTAGATAAAGTATTTGATTTTTAGCACATCCAAGTTATTGGAATTCGTTGTCGGAAATCAAAGTTTTTCATTCAATTTTGGTAGATAAAGCATTTGCTTTTGGAAACATCAAAGATATTGGAATTCGTAGCTGGAAATCAATCATTAGAGTTTTTCTCTAAGTTATACAATACGAAATTTTTATGGAAATCAATCGTTATTGTTCACTTCTAGTCTTTTCAGTAAAGGAGTCATTCATTAAGACACGCCCACATTGTCTTTCATTTTACATTATAATATTGATGAAAAGTTTCAGGATACGTCCAAGAAGATGTGAATCAATTTATCATTTGATTCAACTTAAACTAAGTGACTTATAGTGCCACCAAGTCGCAACCTTTGGTTTATGTGCGCTTAATATTGAATATGCAACAACTCGTACCGTTAAGTGGCAGGACCTCTTGACTTACATGCACGTTATTAAACAATTTTATTTACGAGAGTTCAATACTATGTTAAATACTTGTATGTCATAAATATCAACGAGACAAAACGGAACAATACAAAACAGATTAAATAAGAACAATTCAGTAAGACAAAACAAGACATAATTTTATTCATCGGGAAAAAAAATACCACCAAATGATGTCACAAGCAAAATTTTAGCCTTTTTCTGACTGGCAATTTCTCGTGTTTCAATAATACATTGTTTGGTGTAAAATATTTTTTTCCTTTTTTCTGATAACATTTATTTAAATGGACATTTTTAGTAAAAGGACAATCATAAATATAGGGATCGATGTCACCTATTTCACTACAAGGAGAATTAGGTGGATAGCGGATTTTTTATGTAATAGTAGTCACTATGTTCTGCTATGGCAAATGATGATTGTGTAGATGTCTGGGAGTAAGGCTCCTATACAGGGTGTCCCAAAAAGATTGAAACGCGCTTTAATTCTCTACCTGTTGGACATAAGTGGGCAATGTAAATTGCAAAAATGCTGAAAGTAAGGTAGGGAATAATACTACGTAAATGAAATAGTCCTCCCATTAATTTAAAAAAAGATACACTTTTTAAATTTTTATACGACCCCCTTAGACAAATTGGGTGAATCAGAAAATTTTTATTTTTAATGCAACAAGATCATTAAAAAACCGCATATCTGTATCTTTAAAATCTACTGAATTATAATAAAGGAAAAAGTCTGACTTATGCCACTTTTCCGTACCATGTGAAAGGCTGTTTCATCAGTGAAAATAGGGATCATAAACAAATTGGCGATGGAAATTGGTTAGATCAAAAATACGTTAATATATGTCAACATTTTTTATCACAAATGCATCTAAATAAAGCATTACACAGACAGAGATCATATAAAGCAGGGGTACTCATTACGCGGTTAGACATCCTATGTATTATCATCCAGTTTTATCTTTTTTGTGATATGTCACAAATTTACATTTCTAATTTGATATAGGGTCCCCATTCAGAATGTTCAATTTTCAATTAAATATAACTCGCTCAATTTTAAAGATACAGATATGCGGCTTTTTTTAATGATCTTGTTGCATTAAAAATAAAAATTTTCTGATTGACCCAACTTGTCTAAGGGGTTTCGTACAAATATTTACAAAGTGTAACTTTTTGAAAATGAATGGGGGGACTATTTCATTAACGCAGTCTTATTTCCTACCTTACTTTCAACATTTTTGCAGTCTACATTGCCCACTTATCTCCAACAGGTAAAGAATTAAAGCGCGTTTCAATCTTTTTGGGACACCCTGTATATACAGGCTGGCGCAACAGTGACCCAGTTAAAACGATCGCAGCACCTGGTGAAAAAAAGCTACTTTCTCGTCCTTTTCTCAGGATCTAGAACAAAAAACATTCTGGGCTATTTTCTTGAATGCTTGGTACAATTTTTTGAAAGCAGAAACACCTATTTTACAGATAAATTGTGTATCAAATATCAGCCATGTAACATGCGCGCGCCGTTGAAATAACACAGGTAAACGGAAACTTACTGGACAGGTTGGAATCAAAATGGCGGTTGCTTCAGCCTGTATATTTAGGAGTCTTAACTAGAAGGGTCTCACAGCTCGGACAATTCAGTTGGTAAAGTGATTGTTTCAGAATTAAAGGGACCGAGGAACTTCCGCGTTTCATATAAAATGGTGGTTGTACAGGTAAATGTCATTTTCTATATGGCATATAAAAGGGTGGTTATACATGTAAATTTCATTTTCTATGTGGCACATAAAATTGTTATTATACAAGTAAATGTCATATTCTATGTGGCATATAAAATAGTGGTGGTACAAGTAAATGTCAGTTACTATGTGGCATGTAAAATGCTGATTTTAAAGGTAATTGGTACTTACTGTGTAGCATATAAAATAGCGATAGAACTATTTATCCTAGTCTGATTATTAAATTTGCAAAAAAGTTACAAAATAAAAAAGAAAAGGCTCCAAATATCTAAGAACTTGGCGAAAAGAGAAATATTTAGAGAACTAATGCGGTTGTACTTATTCAATTCAATTTGTAAAAAATAATTACATATAAAAAGGCATTTAAGTAATACATTTAAGCATATTCAGCTTTTATTTCAGATTGTGTGTATTTTTGCGAGCCTTTTTAAACAAATGGATCGGTTCTATTTTGTTCAATCGTACCAAAATCGAATCAGAACCAAGGGAACTCATAAGTGACTTAACTATTAAATTTCTTAAAATACCATATAATAATCTGGGTTCATACATGCATTATATAGACAAACATCACACATACAGATCATTTAGAAAAAAAGGGTTGTCCTACTTATCAAACTTCTATCAGAAAAATAGTTTTAACTCAAGTAGCTCAAGTAACTACCAAATTGCATGACATTAGCTAAATTGAATACACACACATATATTATGTGTATGTAGTCAATTTAGATAGTTTTTTGTATTTAAGAGTACTGAAAACGTGCAGATCCGTCAAAAAGCGAACTCCAATACTTTCCTTTCCATTAACTTGCATAAAAAAGGTTAAGAAAAAAAAAATTGCCGATGGCTCCAATACTCTGCAGCTGAAATGGTTTTGCGTGAATAGCATTTTCTAAAATAAAACTCCAGTAAAGTTTTCTCGAGTTTGTTTGATTTTTGCAGACTCATTTATTTCGTTTACAGGCTTTCAAACCGCTACAAATTGCTCGCATACCGTTTATAGCTAGCTAGCACTTTTAGTTTTCGCATCGATTTAATCTGGATGCCCGACACTACACTTCCCGTCAAAGTATCAAATTGTTTTACTAACTTGCTTTTCGGTATATAAAATAAACTTATATGTACTGGCGTCCATGAACGCAAATGCCTGCAAAAGGGGATCGTACTGTTTGGGATAGGGTGTGTCAAATACCTGCCTTTTGGAGAGGTTCTTCGTTCCTGATTGACGCTGTCTCCCCGGAAAGCAAAAGGTTAAGAAAACGAAATTTTCCTGGCGGCACATAAATACGTACTTGAATACATATATTTTTATCTATTCCGTCCAAACATCACCAATCATTAAACATCCTTAGAATTTCCAAGCGATAACATAACCTCCTTTTCATAATCTTCTAATTTTTTAAACAAAATAAAATATATCGTATTTATGCACCCATATTTCAACAAAGGACACATTTTGACAAAGTAAACAGATTAAGTGTGCAACAAACATGACATTTTAAGTATTACAGCTTTCCCTCCATTAGAAAACACAAGTTAAAATTCTAAAAATATCGAAATTATAAGCACTATTCTTCAAAAACTAAGAGCTTGATCCACAACTCAATTATATACATTTGTAGGGCTTTTAGAGAACTACAAATTCTTGCTTATTGTTTATAGCTAGCAATTTTAGATTTTGATATATAAGCATTACAAACGTAAAGCATGCAAAATTTGTATATTTTTTCAACTTCACAAGCCGATTACTAGAAAACTATAAAAGATTTTCTTTAAATAAACATAAATTTAAAAACTAAATTTCTTCATACATGATTTTATCGCTTATTATTTATATCTATCTTTTATAGTTTCGCAGATATTTCGAGTGAAAGTATAAAAAATGAAAAAATAACTTGTTAGGCAGATACTTAAATTTTTTTAATATAAATTTCGATTTAAAATCCAACTATATACACTTAAAGGGTTTTCAATGAGCTAAAAATTCTTGCTTATTGCTTAAAGCTAGCTCATTTAGTCTTTGAGATATGCATTACAAACTTGCAAAAAAACGGAAAATCTTCATTGTTCTTCAACTTGACAATTACTTGAAAACTATAAGAGCTTTTCTTTAAAAAATAAATGCATATTTTAATACTAAATTTTCTAGTACACATTTTTGCCGTTTAATATTTATATCTATCTTTTATAACTTACTATATGTTTTGAGTAAAAATTAAAAAAATAAAGCGCACTCGCTCGAAAAGCTGCTGTTAAGTTTTTTTTGAAAAAAAAAAAGTTCAAATTTTAAAATTATTTTTACACATTAATAATTTGGACCCCATTTCCGACAAAACAAGAAAACTTATTTATATTTTTATTTATTAGGTTCGGAGGTATAAGCGTCCAAAGTGTTTACATTTTTCGTAACGTCCCGTTCATCCGTCAGATCAAACCCCAAACATAGATGTTATTCACATCAAAAATCGCTTCACAGATGCGATTGTCTTTATAAAATAATCAAACTGAGTATACATAAACTCCCAACAAATGGAAGGAAAAAAACATGAAATAACGATAATGGCACGGCATGCTCTTTGGATAACGCCTTTGATATTGCTTCAATTTTGTGTGTTACGCAACGCTAAGTAAATCCGAGAGTTTATCGCAAATCGTTGCCGTTACGGTCAGAGCGAAGAAGCCGATGAATTGAAATATTCATACCAGCTCTCCACGGGGCAAAAAAGAGTCCTGAAAGAATATGGGTCTTGGCGTGACGCAAAAGTCTCAGAAGAAGCATGATGGATTGGCAATACTTAAGCTCTCGAAGTGCAGAGATTGAAAAACACAAGAGAAGCAGGTTTTGGTAAAAGCATAAAATATTCCCCCATTTTATAACAGAGGATATACTTCAAAGACTTATTTTTTAGTTTTAGGTCAAACATTTATTTATTGAATGATGCGTATTAGAGTCTTATAAATTACTATTATTTAGGTCTTTTTGAAGGATATGAAAATTAACACTCTTAAAACAATAAGTTGAATCTATTTTTCAGCTTATAAGTTTTTATTTTGTTTAACAATGTATGGCGCTTAGCGTCAGAGATTGTCGAAAATTAGCTCAATTAGGTTGTGCTAATTTTGGTCGATACTGTAAGTGTTCGAATATTCAGTCTTCTAAGTCACCAGGGGGTTTATAGAATGTCTGAAAAACACAAATACCTTAAACAATCACTGTATATAGTTGTCTAACGTATCAAATGCGTTTTTATTTCCTCAAACCTCTCAAAAGTTCCCCAAAACCAAGAAGGTGACCAAGAAGGCTGAATTTTTGCACACTTTTAGTAACCCGGCCGTCCAAATAGTTGCTCAAGTCCAATGGATGAGTCGGACGGTCTGGGTCTTCAACACTTTTAGTAACGGCTACAATATAGAACCTAACGGAGCCGGATTTTTCATTTATCACCCTGAGGACCGAGAAAGTCTTTTCAGACTTTCCAGAAGCCCCTACTTTGACCTATAAGACTGAATCTTTGCACACTTTATCGATTAAGGTACAGAACCTAATGGAGCCGGATTTTTGACAGAGAAAATGGGGATCTTTCGAAAAGTCTTTTCAGACCCTCCAGAAGCCCCCTGGTGTCTCCTAGTGACCCAAACGTCTTAAACTTTGCACAATTATAGTATCAAATACGGATTAGAATCTCAAGGACATGGCTTTTAGATGTCTTACTCGGGAGTGAACAGAATAGTAAAGATGATTGGAAAGCTTTTCTCGGCACCTTCCCCTCCGCAAAAGCCCGCTGTGGCTCGAAAAGCTGAAACTTTGATACTTATAGTACAGTGTCTAGAAGTACAGTAGTCTCTCCTAGGCATTGTACTTATAGTATCGATCACTAGACAGAACTTAACTAAGTCAATTTTCGAGTCCATACATTATTGAACAAAGTAAAATTTATTGAAGGACGTTTTAACTTAATTTCTAAGAGTGTTGGTTTTAACGTATTTGACAGTTTTAAATACTATTTATTATACAGATGCCATCTGGTTTTAAATAAAATATTACAACTGAAAAGGACATTAGCACGTTAACCATATTATGGGATAATCTTCTATTTTCCGCAATATGTTACCAGATGCTGAACATCCTGAATGCTTTCATTAAATAAACCGCTTTCTTACTTAAGCATTTAATGAAAATTTCCAGGATGTTATTGTTCCCATAATTATCATTTTTATTACATAGGAGATACTACTTTTAAAATGTTTCAATTCGAATCATTCGAGTTCTAATCATGAAAATTGCTAAACATTCTATGTAGCTCTAAATTTTTCCTTAAGGCATCAGCACATAAAGTTTGATGTCGGTAGGTGATTTCGTTCTTGACTTATCATATCCACATATACATATACACAAAATGACATCTTTCCAAAAGTGTTTGAAATGAGTTCAAGAGGTCTTAAAGCGTACTTATCAGCCAAAATCATGAATTAGAAATTATTCAAGAAAATAATGCTATTTTTATACAATAGTATAAAAGAGTAAAAATGACATAATTTTGAATAATCGATTCTTCGGATACACTACATTCAGATATCCGACGCTTTTCCGAATTAGAAATTTTCTAAATGAAACTCAAAACTTTCGCATTTACTGTTATATTACACACCTTCGTTTCTCTTTCTGGTAGGTCGGATGGTCTGGGTCTCAACAACAACACCTTCTCTTCTCTCTACTGTTGTGCAATTATAATGCAGTATCACTGATCCACTATAATCTCCAAGGATTACAGATGCAGGTGAATAACACACTATTTGGCGGTCACGTTTAGTCTGGGACTCAAATTTTAATAAGCTATTTTTGAAGCATTCTGGACAAACTTAGATCGATTCTTCGAATACATTACATTCGGATATCTGACGCTCTTTCGTAGTAAACACTTTCTAAGTAAAATGCAAAAATTTTCGTCTGCTGTTATATTACACACCTTATCTCTCCTCTACAGTTGTGTTTTAATATATAATGCAGTATCACTGATCCACTATAATCTCCAAGGATTACGGATGCAGTTGAATGACACACTACTAGGCGGTCACGTTTATCCTCAAACTCAAATTTTAATAAGCTATTTTGGAAGTATTCTGGACGAACTTAGGACAATCGATTCTTCAAATATATTTCACACATTCGGATATCCCCGGCCACTCAAGTTGCTGCTCATGCCCTAGGGTGAGTCGAGTGGTCTGGGTTTTCGACATTCGGATATCCGACGCTATTTCGTAGTAGACACTTTCTAAGTAAAAGTCAAAAATTTCCGTCCGCTGTTATATTACACACCTTATGTTTCCTCTACTGTTGTGTTTAATATATAACACAGTATCACTGATCCACTATAATATCCAAGGATTGCAGATGCGGTGGAATAACACACAACTAGGCGGTCACATTTAGCCTCGGACTCAAATTTTAATAAGTCATTTTTGAAGCATTCTGGACAAACTTAGATCGATTCTTCGAATACATGACATTCGGATATCCGACGCTCTTTCGAAGTAAACACTTTCTAAGTAAAAGGCAAAAATTTCCGTCCACTGTTATATTACACACCTTATCTTTCCTTTACTGTTGTGTTTTAATATATAACGCAGTATTACTCATCCACTATAATCTCCAAGGATTACAGATGCAGTGGAATAACACATTACTTGACGGTCACGTTTAGCCTCGGACCCAAATTCTAATAAGCAATTCTTGAAGCATTTCGGGACACACTTAGAAAGATCGATTTCTCCGTTTACGGTATTATAGTAATCTCCAGGGATAGTTCGATAACACGAAGAATCTCGGTTGTAGTAAAGAGGCACAACAAAAACGAACTTCTGTTATGGATGCGAATTAGATGCACCGTCATAACATGAATAGCTATCTAAAGAAAATATTCTTGACATGGAAAATGTGCTCTTGACAGGTATTGTCTGCAGGAACGATTAAATCCGAGATTTCGTCTGTAGCAGACATGCTGTTTATGAATCCTCTGACTATTATAAAAGGGAACGTATTGTTTATTGGAAAGTTTCGAATTCGAGATTTTAACGTATAAGGAGAGTTTAGCCCTTTTGAACGCCATATTTTCGCTTTTGCTCACTGTCATTAAAAAAAAGTTTTTACTTTACATTCATCGAAATATATTGCCCTAAAAATACGATTCATTCTGTATTAGAAACACTTTTCGGAGTGCCCAGTCTTGCACTTGCACTTGTTTTTGGAGTTCTTGTAAGATATTAGTTTTTCACTCAATTTATTTATTTCGTGGCTTTGCTTGCTCTAAATCTGCTTAAATATTAATCTAAGAAAGTTTAAACTAAAAGTAAAAACTGAATTAATATAACTAAAGATTACATTTCCTTAGGAGAATATTTTACTTTATTAAATATTGCAACACACGACAAACCATGTACATATAAATAGTATATTAAGAAAATTTTAAAATATCACACTTTCAATTTTTATTATACCTGCAGTACTTGGTAATGTTCACGGAAAGTATTAGAATTTTGTCGAAAATAGCACGTTTTTCGACCTTTAAAACACGAAAAAACTGTCTTTAGCGTGACGTCTGTGTGTGTGTGTGTGTGTCTGTGAGTGAGTCTGTGTGTCTGTTTGTCTGTGCAGTGTACGTATCCACTCTAACTCAAAAACTAATAGACCCAATTTCATAAAGTTTGGTAGGTAAGTCACTTGTGTGTGACCCTGGTGTTGATTAGTTTTTGGAACGATTCGGGTTAAAAGAATCTGCCTTTTTTTTAGAAATAGCTCCCAAAATTGTCTGTATTCACTCTAGCTGAAGAACTAATAGACCTAATTTCACAATATTTGTTAGATAAGTCACTTGTGGGTTACCCTGGTGCTGATTTTATTTTGGTACGATTCGAAATAAAAAACCTGCCTTCTTATTTTCTAAAATGGCATACAAAAATTTTATGTATCGATTCTAGCTGCGAAACTAATAGATCAAATTTCACAAAATTTGGCAGATATATGTTGCTTGTGAGTAACCATGGTATTAGTTTGATTTTGGTACGATTCGAACAAAAAGAATCTTTCTTTTTTAGCGAAATGGCCCGCAAAAATCGCCAAGAAATAAAATAAAATACTATAAATGTGTCAATTAATACGTGTCTTATAAGTAATTTTTGACGATGAAACGAACAAGACCAACCCCACTACTCTAAGATGGACTATTTTTGAGATATTTAAGTTTTTTAATTTAGAGGAACTGAAGACGTTTTTCACTGTAGTGAAAATACTATATAATGAAATTTCTTGAAATATAGTAGTCATTATCCCTTGGTGGTTATTCCGCTACTGATTAAATAGATTTCGGCATGATTCGAAAAAAATATAACCGGCCCTTTCTGCGAAATAGCCCGCAAAGATCGTGAAAATGTGAAATACATAAAATCGCTGAAATATATAATTTAATAACTTGTTCTTCATGTAATTTTTGACAACACAGTAAATAAGACTGAGTGCATGACTCTAGGATGAATAGTTCTTGAGATATTTTTTTTTTTTTTTTTTTTGGGGGGAATTTCAAAGAACCAAAGAATTTAAAGTGCATTAAGTAGCCAAATGAAACGAACATGCATTAAAACTACCCAATGGATATGATATTAGAAATCTATCCATGTTATTTTCTTCAATTAAATCCAATACATCGTGAAATAAAAAATAAGAAAATGAATTTGAATTTGTAAGGAAAGTCACGTGTTGTTCACATCAGATTTTTTTACTTTTCCTGCAATACTATACTTATTGCAATAATATACTTTCTGCAATGCACAGAGAAAGTATTGGGATCATGTCAAAAATAGCAACTCGAGTTTTTAATGGATCTACTGGTTTCAAAACATCTAGAAAGCAAAAAACTACTTTTTAGCGTGACGTATGTGTGTGTGTTTGCGTGTGCCTGTGTGTGTGTGTATATTTGTACGTGCCTGTGTGTGTGTGTCTGTGCAATGTATGTAGTCACTCTAACTTAAAAACTAATTGACCAAATTTCATAAAATTTTATAAATAAGTCACTTACGTGGGACCCTGGTTCTAATTATATTTTGGCACCATTCTTGTTAAAAGAATATGCGTTGTTTTGCTAAAGGACCGCAAAAATTATCTATATCCACTCTAACTGAAGAACTAATTGACCTAAATTCACAAAATTCGGTAGATTTGTGGGTCACACGGGTACTGATTAGATTTTGGTGTGATTCGGAAAATAAGAACCTGCTTTTTATGCGAAATGGCCTGCAAAAATCGTCAAAGTCTAAAATAAAAGACTACGTATGCTCAAATGCATTAATATTAAACGCTTGTTTTATATGTAATCTTTGATGCTGAAAAGAGTAATACCAATCCCATTACTCTGGGACTAGTCGTTCTCTAGATATTTTAGTTTTTTCGCATTTTTACTACGCCGGTTTTGAGAATAAGTCCAGTTAACAAATGAAAACGAATAATGCTTGTTATTTAGTGCAATTAAACTCAGTTTAATGAATTGTTAATAATAAAAACATCTTGACTTATCTGTCTGTTTATCTATCTGTCTCTGGGCAATGCTACTACAAAATGGTGCCAAACGTGTTTCAATCACAGATTAACATTTCAATTTAGATACTAATCCAGATCATCAGCATTTTCATAACCCTCCACGTGAACACTCAATTTTTTCGATCACTCGTTGATTTTCCACGTTCATTGCTGCTTGAATTCAGTGTTCATGTTAAAAACCGGAGCGTTCTTCTTATAGATAATTAAATATTTACTTGAACGCGGTTCTTTTTTTTCTTTTCTTCAAAGAAATATTTCAAAAGTCAATTATTGTTCTGTTAAAACTTTTCGCATCAGAGTGATCGGCTTGTCGAAAAAAATAAATGTAAATATTTTCTCCTCTCAAATTGTTTTCAATTTCTTTTCCTTTGTAATCTTAAGTTTACAGTTATTCTTTTTTTCTAAAGGCTTAGATAAAACTTAAAATAAATTGTTTCTTTTAAAACGTACGCTACAGACGTCAATATTATTTTCTAATTAATGAAATAAAGATAATATGGATTTGAGTCTGCAAGGAAAGTAATGTACTGCTCATATCAGACTTTTACTTTCCTTATATACATATAATGTATCAGGAAAGTATTGTGACAGGGTCGAAAATTCGAATTCGAGTTTTCGACGGGAGATCACGTTTCAAGCATCCCTGAACACGCATCAGACGTTTTTGAGGTGATATCTGTGTGTGTGTGTGTGAAAGTATGTATGTGTGTGTGTGTGTGTGTGTGTGTGTGTGTGTGTGTGTGTGTTGTTGTTGAGACCCAGACCGTCCGACCTACCAGAAAGGTGTAAGGTAACTGTTTGGACGGCCGGGAAGTGCCACACAATTTAGACCGGAACCCAGTGGGGGAGGCATCCACAAGGACCGTACCCTCCTTCCCCTACCACCAACCTCTCGGAAGGACTTACGGACCCATATGTTTAACGTGACCGTACTCCGCATGAATACGGCGGCAGTTGTGGCAGCGTGCAAATCCAGCGCGCAAACCACCAAGCTACCGCGCCCGAAATGTGCCAACAGCACGCGGTGTTCCCAGGTGGTCACCCAAGTACTAACCGCGCCCGATGTTGCTTGACTTCGGTGATCTAACGAGAACCGATGTTATTATCACGGTAGGGCCGTTGGCTGCGTGTGTGTGTGTGAAAGTATGTGTGTGTGTGTGTGTCAGTGAGCCTTTGGAGACGATAACTGACGAACAAATGGACCGATTTAAACGAAATATGGTACAAAAATTGCAAGCTATGAATACTAGAAGCCTATTGTTTTCAAACGCAATCAAATGTTCAGAACCCCCCCTAAATTTTCGAGTGAAATTTTGAAAAAATCATCAAAAAATTAAAACCTTTAATAAAGTTACGCAAATAGACATTTCTTATGTAATTTTTCCTTAGAAAATAATTCACATAAACTTTAGAACGCTAGCACGAACCGTTCTCGAGATATTGCACATATTTTTCAAATAAATTTATCAAAATATACAATAAATTAAAAAGAAAATATTAACTGTTGAGAAACATGTTCCCTTTTCATATGTAATATCATGCAATAAATTTGGTGACATCATTCTCGTGGATCTAGCTCGTTCCATTCATGAGAAAAGATACTTTGAGTTATACTTTTGTATTTGAACGCCAATAATCATTTATCTGCTATAAGAATAATATATTTCTCCGTCCATAACGCTTGGTGATTTTGGTGACGAATTTGGCGGAATGTCGGGGACTTGGCGACTTTTTAAATGTTGCCCAATAAATGAAAATCTCACCAAATGTATAAAAATGACACAAAATCAAAGAAAATGATGACTAATTGACGAAAATTCAATATCTTCGAAAGAATATAAGTATCTGCTATAAGAATAACTTATTTTTTTTACTGTAAAAGTAGTAAATACATTGCATTATGTAAGGAAAGTCATGTGCTGCCCACATCAATTTTTTTAAATATGTAATTACTGGTGTAACATGTGAAAACATGTGAAACATACTACGTTATATTTAAAATGTCGATTGTGTTACAATTCTAAGTTTCTTCCTTGGTGAAACAATTAATGCACGTGCACGATAAATTGCTTGACTTTTAAAAGAAGTTAGGAAGAAAAGTGAACTGGGAGTTAATCTGAAAATTGTGTTTAAAAAATGTTGAAGCATGAAATGGTGGGAGAGAATGTTTGTATTAATAGTATGCCGTCAGGCAAATCAATAAAATAATTTTATGTTATCTTTGTGTACTACGTTACACAGGGTTCATATCACCCTAAATACAAATTTTCAGATTCTTCTCATTTAATTTTCGTCCGAAAGGGCTAAAACCATCAGAACAGATTAGTACAATTTTAGAAAACATCCGTATGTGTGTGTGTGTGTGTGTGTATGTATGTATGTATGTATGTGAGATATTAACAGTGTGAACATGGGGTGGGATAGCCCCGTGGTTAGCGCGCGAGGATTGCAGTCGGACGACCCGGGTTCGATTCCCGGCTCTGCCCAAACTGTCCCCGTGTTCACGCAGAGTACGGGCACGTTAAATATGTGACCCTTTAAGTCGTTTCGAGAGGTTGGTGGTAAGGGAAAGAGGGCACAGTTTCTGGGGATACCCCCCCCCCCCCACACTGGGTTCCAGTTCAAATTGGGTAGCACTGTCCCAACCGTACAAACAGATACCTTACATCAACGGGTAGGCCGGACTGTCTGGGTTGAAGAAGAAGAGCAGTATGAACATGATAACTTAAGAACGAATACACGTATCCCCAGGTATTTCTATTCATGAATAAATTATGTAAAATTTTGAACTAGCGAGAATCTATATCCTACAGTTCAATGAGAATGAACTTAGCGATGAATTTGGCGGCCCAAACTGTTGCAGGTAGAAATATGGACCTTTGCATACACGTGGGACTTGACCTATATGAGTAATGAAAAATATCTAACTTGAAATTCTGTTCGAAAAATTTATAAATCTCGGAATTTTTTGTTCCAACTTTCTTCCATCTATAATAACTCGTGTTTCTTAAGTTGGAAATAGATGTGTCACAATGTTTTGCAATCATTTGGATGATTTGTGTTAATTAATACCCTTTACATCCACAGCGTCACCCCACTTTCCGAAATTGACTACAGTAATGTTGAAAACCCAGACCACACGACAGACCCGAAGGTTTACTGCAGCTAAGTGTGTGGCCGGGACTACAGTAATGTGAAAAATTTTAAATTTTTAAATTTTGTACGGAAAATTTAGAAATCTTGAAAAGTTCTGTTCCATTGTTCTTCCAGCAAAAAAAAAAAAACAATGTGCTTGTTAACTTCCAAAACGTTAATAACATGTACATAGTTATGGGAAATATCCAGTTTCTCCATAGCAAATAATGCTATGAAAAATTATAAATTTCAAATAATTAGGGTGCTAATTATGTAAATTATTAAATATTAGCCATTTCCACCTTTTCTTCGTGGGAGAAAAATGGTTAGCAGTCACTCAATGCGGCCACAAGTTCTGACTAAGAACCGTTTCAGTTTAATGCATCTTAATTATGTTGCCTTATTTTCAACGCTTTTAGACATTTTGATCTAAAAATCAATGTATATAAATAAAATTGAGAATCTGTCTGTCTGTATGTTTGTCTCAATATCACAATAGAACGGCTGAACCGAATTTGATGACATTTTGCGTGTAGGCTTATAATAGCTCCACTTAAAATTTAGTCCATGTTTCGAGTTTCTATAACTAGAGGTTGTGTAGATATTAATTAAAAACGCGCAGGTTAAACCGTCCACAGACATAGCATTACACAGACAATATTTTTTCCCCGTAAATTTATTTGAAGAAAATTATATCATGTCGCTTAGCAACGGGTTTAAATCCAATGTGTTCGTGCAGCAGACGACATTTATTAAATTTTTTCCAATTTAAATAATAAAGAAATGTATATGAAATTAATTTTATAGAAACTGCATTTTTAACTGGATTTTTAATGATTACTTTGGGATTATTGATATTTTCAATTTATTATGTCAATCCTTATTATTTTGGTAAAAACGGTTGAAACTCATATATTGTAGTACGGGTAATCTTCTATCAGCGCATGGGTAATCTTCTATCTAAAGAAAACTTCTAAAATATAAGTGGCCCGGTTATACCTTCCCATACAATTTTAGCCCTTTCATTTTGACATATATTGGAATCAATTACGGCCTTCAAGTTCAAAGACAATTAATATTTTCACTTCATCACGTCATTTGTTGTATTTCGGCAAAGAATTTTGAAATTCATATATTGTAGTACGGGTAATTTTCTACTAATACACGGGTATTTCTTCTAATATTCGGGTATATAAGTTGTAGGGGTATATATATATATATATATATATATATATATATATATATATATATCTTCCGAGACAATTTTAGCGCTTTTATGTTGGTATATATTGATTCAATTTCATATTTTTTCAAATTTGTTTACCAACGGGGCCAGGCTGTTTTATTCTTGAGATCTGTCTTTGACGATATTTTTGTATAGCGAGAACAGAGATTCTTAAACTTCTCTTTAGGAACATTAGATTGTGAATTTTAAGTTTTATATATTATATACTCCGTACGAAGAACGGGTATACTGCTAGTTATTACTAAAAATATTGATTTTAATTGTTTGATTAAAAGAATATTCAGCAGACGATTATGTCGGTATTTGAAATATAACTTTGTTAATGTGCTTGCAGATGGAATAAAAAACTTCATAAAAATTTGACTTATAAAATATAAAAATATCATTTGCTATAACTATGAATTATAATATATCCCAGGAACTATTGATTGTACACCAATAGAATTAGACCAAGAAATAGCATATACCAAGTTTACACCAAGAAAATTTAGCATATTCTTTTTTGCTCGTGAAGGCATAAAAATTAAATTTGTGTGTTTAGCAGTTCTCCACTTATATCTGGAAGAATATTGGAACAAGAAAAATTCGATATTTATTAATTTTTCTGACAAAATTCTAAGATTTTAGACTTTAATACTAGTTATCCGTAAGTCTCACTTATATACAGAATGTGATAAATTTACCATTCTCTGCTGCTGGATACTATGCCTCTGCATGGTTGTTGACTCAGTAGCGTTATTCCGGTCCGCGCACATAAAGTGAAATGTGCCGACCTAAATACCAGTAACCGTTCCCTTCTGAATTCGTGAGTTCGAATCAGTGATAAGATCATGAAAATAATGACTTTCTCCAAGTCTAGATAAAACAGGCATCGTTGATAAAGAAAATAAGCTTTTATTATAGCATGACGAGGAATATCAACAAGTTACAGAATAACATTCTGGTGAGGGCGAGAACCTGTGCATCAGGAGCACCAAACGTGCGACCTGTCTCTACGAAAATTGTCTCGCCTCTCTCGAAAAGCGTCCCTTTCGTGTATATATTCTGGTCCAAAATCTGAGGACCACCCTGACAAAGCTCTGGAATGTCTTTTTCCAAGCTCTGCATCTCATAGACCACCTAACGTTCCCCTCTGGGATTAGTTCTCCCTTCTCTGATGACGGCTCAAATTGGGTGCATTTCTCCGAAATCAGACTGTGATGACAGAGTTTTATAGCCTTGTTTTCCAAAAACTGCAATGCAGGCGGTCTTAAGGTGTATCTCTGAAACTGTTCTGAAAATGGCTGAAATAGGCTTGAAAAAGTGACGGGTTCGTCACACAGAATTTCAAATTTGAACCATTTCCTTCAATTTATCTATTAGTCACTCAGGCTTACTCAAATGAATGTTTAAGTATATCGTATTTCAGATACTTCATGATAAGTCGTTGTGATTAGTTGCTTATTAATTTATAATTCCTTTTCCAGAAGTACTATTTTATAATCATCTTTTCAGGAGTACTATTTTGCAATTATTTTTTTCCAGAAGTACATGATCCCCCTGAAGAGCAGCGAGCACTCTGCGGAGATTGAGAGCTCGCAGGTGGACCAGATCTTTTGCCGGGTTCCCGAGATCCTCAAGTTTCATGAAGGATTCTTGGACACTCTCAGGACCAGGCTTGGATACTGGGACACTAAGCAGAAAATAGGGGATGTCTTCGTTGACGTGGTGAGTCTGCTTTCTTTTGCGCATGCTTAGCTCATTCCCATAAAATTAGTTTTACTGGAGATACAATGTCTGTTGTTTCTGGCACTGTAAACTTGGATACACTGGGGGGAAACTGTGACTCCTCTTTATTTAGCTCTGTTTCATACATACATTATGCATGCATTGACTAGATGGTTACTATAGTAAAAGATTCGCTTTTAATTACTTTTGATTAAGATTACTTCAGATTGTTTGATTTTCGATTAAAAATACTTTTAGCTTTTCAATTAAGATTACTTTAATCTGTTTGTATGGTTACCAACTTTTATTTGTCTTTTTTATGATTGTATATTTTTATCTGTTTGTATGGTTTATCTGTTGCTATGATTACCGACCATAGCAAAAGATTAGCTTTTGATTACAATTAAAAATACTTTTATCTGTTACTATAGATGATTATTATAGCAACAGGTTCACTTTTGATTAAGGATACTTTTATCTATGCTATAGATATATGTGCTATAGCAGCAGATTCACCTTTGATTACTAATTAATAATACCTTTATCTGTACTATAGATGATTACTATAGCAACAAATTATCTTTTGATTACTAATTAAGAATATTTTTTCTATTGATATAGATGATTATTAGAGCAATAAATTCGTTTTCGATTACCAATTAAGAATGCTTTCGAATTAAATGTGGAAAAATATGAGTCGAAGTTTAAACATTTATTTTACAAATTAATTGATTTGAACATAAATTATCAGTTTTTTATATTTATATATTTTTTAATCATTAATTGCGTTTAATAGATATATTATATAGCTAAGGATTACAGTTACTGCCGGGTCTATATATCTACTCAAAATTGCAGCTAATACTAACAGTATCGTATCTGCTTATAAGGGATGGTTCCAAAGTTAAGATAGCCCTCCCATTACATATCTCATTTGCAAAAATATATTACATGATAAAATCAACATTGATAATAGTTGATTACAAAATATTTTTAGGGATAGCATAAGCAAAAATGTTTGAATAGGTATTTTCTAGTGAATTTAGAGGTTTATTGTAATAAATTATTAAAGACTAATTATTAATTTAGAGACTAATGTCATTAATATAAGTGTCGTCTGACAAATCAAGCAAAAATTTAAAAGCTTTTAATTATATTCTACAGACTATAACGTTCGAATTATAAAATAAATTCAAATAAAAGCTGGAACTTGCTTACAGTAATACCTGTAGATCTCGATAAAACAACGGAGAAAAAAATAACACACACTTTTAAAAAGTAAAAATTTTATGCGTGGCGCAGACTAAAACATTCGAATTCGAAATTTCAAGCGAATTTATAAATATAATTTCTGTACAAGATAAAATTAAAATTTGGTAAACAAATAAAAGGATAGAAAATAAAATATGTAACATATATTCATTTAAAGATGTACTAGGAAATAAGCTCTTTGATTTGTGCAATAAATTCGAAATGTATTTTTTGGGATTAAAAATTTTAAATTATTTGCACGAGCAGATCGTAAAAAATAACAATAAAAATCAATATTTACTATTTTAATGTTCTCGCTGATCAAAGCATTCGAATTATGAATTGAATGCGAATTTCAAGAGACGTGACTTGGAACTATTATTTATACAGACTGTCTGGCAGAGCCAACCAAAAAATTGCATCTTTCAAAAGTGTTTTTTTTTTTTCAAATGTTTAAAGTTTTAGGAGTAACACAGACTAAAAACATAAAAATTTCAAACAAACGTATAAAAATAATTTTTATTCGAGGTAAATTTAATTTTTGTTAAATAAAAATAGATCGTTCAGCAAAATAAAATGTAGAATAAAATATTCTAAATCTATTTATTTAAGGAAGTGCTGAAAAATAAACCGTTCGATTTTAGCAATAAATTAGAAACGCATTTTGTGACAAGATAAAAAGTTGAAATTATTTTCAGGGATATGTCGCAAAAAAAAATTGTAAAATTGACTTTCTTCAAAAATTTATTACTTTCGGGGTGTCGCATATTTCAATTATCAAAATCGAACGCGAAATGCTTACTTCCATGCGGCATCATCTGTAAAGTTCTTACTTTAGGTCTCTGAATTCTTTAAGCCTAAAGTAACACGACTCAGAATTATATCCTGAAAAGCAAACAATCTATACTCCTAACCACACATTTATTTAATTTAATTACACAGCTTTTCGCCTGACAGAACAAACACAATAGTACGCCTTTATAGTTTTTATTTATAGTTTTTGTTATCTTTATAGTTTACTATAGCTGTCGTTTATATTTCACTATGCATTTCGAGTGCAGATTAAAAGAATGAATAAAAAAAAAACTTTTGCTTAGGGACTACTTTTTCTCGAAAAATTCAAGATATTAAGATATTAAAATTATTAATATATATTCATAATCTGGACCCTATTTCCGACAAAACAAGAAAAATTATTTACATTTTTATCTATCAGGTTCGCCCCCATCTTTCCAGACGCTTCGTTTTTACGACAGAGAAACCCCCAATCACAGATGTTATTCACATAAAAATTAAAATTCTCACATGATATAGAAACAGGATTTCAATTTTCGTTACTTTTCACTTTTCTGTAAGAATGATAAAACTTACATCCGAACATCCCTTGGACTCAGATTCACTAAAAAATAATTTATCAAAATATATCGCATGGTTCAGGAGGTATAATTAAATTAAGTTACTAGATTCTTGTAGTGAAGTATTTCCTTTTATATAACAGACTGTGTCACTTCAAATCCTAAAAGTTTGATAATTAGAGCATTATTTCAAGCTACTGATTTGTTCAAGCTACTGATTTGTGAGGCTGATTTGTTCAAGCTACTGATTTGATCACATACTACTGATTTGTTCAAGCTAAGATTTTTGCAAAATTATAATTTACAAAAGCTAATTTACATTTAATAATACTAATTTACATTTAATAATGCTAATTTACATTTAATAATACAATATTTATGTGCAGGCAGGTAATATTTAATAATACAATATTTTTGTGCAAATTACACTATATACATAATTTACATTTAGTAATACAATATTTTTGTATATACTAATTTACATTTAATAATACAAAATTTACATTTAATAATGCTAATTTACATTTAATAATACTGATAATTTACAAAAGCTAATTTGTTCAAGCTAATTTGTTGAGGCTAATTTGTTCAAGCTACTGATTTGATCACATGCTACTGATTTTCTCAAGATACTGATTGATTTCAAGCTACTGATTTGTTTCCAATCCGTATCATCCATTCATTTTATGAAGAATTTCCTTTAATTCGAGTACCAGAAAATTGTTTCTTTCTTATCAGATAACAAAGCCCATAGCTTTAACTTAATTTGTCAAAGAGCTGAATACAATCGAAGAGAATCTTTCGCTGCTGCAAACTTTTCTACACATTGCGAAACCTCATCCATCATATTTAGCAAATAATTAGCGTTAAAAGCAGACGTTGTTATAAGATACTTTAATTTTCTCCAAAAAACATTTCGTTATCTATCTCGAAAGTGACGTAACATTGTAACGCTTGGGGAAGAATGATGTCCATCATCGGAATGAACTTTTTCGTCATAAAGTAACTTGTAACTGATTAATATTGTTTTGCAAAAATAAAAATAGAAATAGGGAGCAGAAACTTCAAATTAATTACATATGTTCTTTCAGCACGATATTTGTGGTTGCAGTTCGGAGAGTTAGAAAAGTGTTCAGAAATTTACACAAATTTTTAAAACTGTGCTGAAATTTGGATCAAAAAGTTGACAACATTTCTGAAAAGAAGCACGTAAGACTTTAGTCAATTGGATCATTAGACATAATGACTCTTGGGATGAAGCCTAAACTTCAATTCTTTTTCTCCCAAATTTAGAGACGATCAATCAATCAATTAATCGGCAGTCAATTGATTTATAGATCAAACAAAATATATGATGTGTCAAATACGTGATATTACCTGCAGATTAACGCACATCGGTATTGTATAAAAGCAATAAGACACACATCTGGTAGGAAAACTATAAAATGTACAATGTATATAGTTGCAGCTTGTAGAATACATTTTTTGATATGAATAACATCTATGGTAGGGTACTTATATCTCCGAATTTATAGATAAAAATTCAAACAATTTATACAAGTTTTTTCAGAAATAGGGCACTATTTATGAATATACAAAAATACTTAAAGTATTTTAAGATATTTATAAATATACAAAAATACGTAGTATTTTAAGATTTTGAACTTTTTTCTTTAAGAAAATAAAATGTTTTGCCCGATCGAGTTTTCACTTTAATTTGATTACTTTCACCCGAAATATCTTCTAAACTGTAAAATATAGATATAAATAGTAAGTGATAAAAATGTTCCGTGGGTAATCCAGACAAATCATTAACAAGAAAGATCAATCATGCATAAGCATTGATTATGAAACACTTTCCAACTGAAATGTAATTTCATTTAAAAATTTCTAAAATGTGATTCATTCAGTGGTAATATCTTTTACATTATCACAGTACTACAGTAATTTATTATACTTAAATATTTAAAACTGTATCGAAATATAAATCATCTGATTCTTTATGCAAAATCAATGAATATTTCATTCATATAACTTGTATTCCAGACTCGAGAGCTAAATAATTTTGTGTGAAAAAAATTCAGCAATTCTTATGTAATTCATCTTACAATCGCTTGAGATATTTGCTTCTTCCTTGAAGAAATAATAAAAGTTTAGGGATCATTTAAAATCACAACTATTGTAATTGCATAGGCACGGAATTTAGATACACAGATAATACACAGATAATATATATGTGTATGTGTATGTACTCAAAGTATTGGAATCGTGCCGAAGATCGGAACTCGAATTTTCAAAGGATCTACACGTTTTGGGACTTCTAGAACACGAAAAAACTACTTTTAGGAAGACGTCTGTGTGTGTAAGGGTGTATCTGTGTATGTTTCTGTGTGTCTGTGTGGATATTACATCCACTCTAATTGAAAAACTAATGGACCGAATTTCATACAATTTGGTAGGTATGTTTTTTGTGGGAAATCCTGATGTTCATTAGATTATAGAACGATTCGTAATAAAAGAATCTGCCTTCTTTGCGAAATGGCCGCAGAAATTGCCTTTATCCACTCTAGCTAAAAACTAATGAACCAAATTTAACAAAATTTGGAGTATAATATTTCAATAACCTACAAGTGATTTATATACCAAATTTAACAAAATTTTGTATATAAATCATTTGCAGGTTATTCTACTACGATTCGGGAAAAAGGAACGGGCTATTTTTGCGAAATGGCCAGCAAAAATCGTTATATATAAAAATAAAAGACTACGTGTGCTCAATTATATCAATTAAATTCCTATTTTATATGTGATTTTTGACAACAAAAAGAATAAGACTAACCCCATTACTCTAGGACTAGCCGTTCTTGAGATATTCTAGTTTTTTCGCGTTTTCGCTACGCCACCTTTGACAATAAGTCCAGCTATCAAATGAGAACCAAATTTAAGTTTAACGTGTAAATTCAATGTCATTTAAAATGCTTATGTTGTGCAGATAAACTCAAATTATCATTGAATAAATAAAGAGAACGAATATGAGTCTGCAGAGAAAGACATGTGCTGTCCACATCAGAATTTTTAACAATATTACACCAATGATTTATAGAAGTGAACGGGGATTATTTTCAGGCCATTTCGAAAAAAATGTATGATCTATATTTAAAGATCCATCAAATTTTTGTCGAATAAAATGTTCAACAAATTTAAGCTGTGTACCAAATTTTAACTCTCTAGGACGTAGGAAAGTGCATTTAAAATGCCATCAATTAAATTTATCATGAAGAGTTATATAAAATTTAAAAAAAATGAAAAATTGTTATCTACCAAATTTATTTTAAAATATGAAGCCACTCCCATATGCAAAACGTTTAAACAAATGAAGAGATATTTATTATATAATATCTCTCTCTTTTCTTTCTGAAAGATATCCCAAAGTCAGAATTTAAATGAATTTGTTTTTTTCCCTATATTAAATAATTTTTTTAATTAAAAAACTACTTAACATATTTTACTGAATTTTTTTTTATATATTCTATGGGATAATGTGAATATTTCCTAAAAATTTCGAAGCAATTCGTGAATTTTAAATTTACTTAAAAAATGTTTGAAAAATTAGGTCCCATAGGGTTCAATGTATTTCATTTTTTCAACCCGGGTTCAATAAAAAACTAATTGGGTGATATTATTTATTTATATTCCCATAGGTCCTACAGACCGTCTGAACAACATACTAAAATTTCATTTTGATACTCATTTTTACGGCAGTTATCGTGCTAACGGACAGACAGACAGACAGACAGACAGACAGACAGACAGACAGACAGAATGAACAAAGTCATAAACACTTTTCAACTTTGTTGTAAAGTGTTAAAAATCATTAGACAAATCAAAACTAACTTGATATAGTTGGGAAATAAAGACGTATGGAAAATAATGATAATTTCCGGAACAATGTTGGTAGTATATAACATATGTGACTCAGATTGATCATTTTAAATACCCTATGGATGCTAATGGTATAACAATTTTTATTAACAAACATAAGTCGAATGCATCCTTGAATGTCAATAAATTGTGGTCAACGTGAAAAAGAAACTATTAAAAAATGCATATTAATCACTTAGGAATCTAAGGAAGATACAGCTTTGCATTTTGATAAAAATTGTGATACAATTAGAATTGAATACTATAGAACATGAAAAAGTCGCTCGATATTTTATTTAGAATTCGCATATTATTTTAAATTGCGAGCAACGCGTGGTAATTCTGCTAGTAAATTTAGAAAATAGAAAAGACATAATGAAAATATAATATAAATATAAATGGAAAGGTTTGCCTCGTGCGAATAGTATTCACAGAATCTTCAAAGTCGCCTTTAGTACAATGTTTTCGTATCTTTAGAAACAGTTTGTAAACAGCTTATGATATATGGCCGTTTCTTGTTTATCACGGGACTTTTTATTTGTTTAGAAAATATGACCAAGCACTGCCCACGCAGTTCTTTAAAGAATGACGTATGATATGTTTTATTTTCACGTTATTGACGCAGTTGTTGTTTTCTTATTTATTTTTTAATAATTAGTATAGCCATTATTTTGAACTTCTACCATTTAATGTCTTGAAGCAGGTGACGAAGATGGATATAGGCAAACAGCCGCTATAATTGCGTGATTAGGGATCTCATTGATATTCTGAATACACTTGGAAGTACCGCAGTTGAGTGAAATTGAAACATTGTTTTTATCTGGTCTATTTTTACAGTAATTGACTTTTTATAAGATGCTCTTAATTTATAGACCCACGTGTATCTATGATCTTGGTGATATTTGGTGACAAGATGATAGGCACACCCACTGCCTGTGGAAGTTGCTTCACAACAATGGAACGTTGTCTGCAGCAAAACAAATAAATAAATAAATAAAAATAAATAAAAATAAACAAATAAATAAATATATAAATAAAATACATTAATTAAAAATATAAATGAATAAATAAATAAATAAAAATTTGTATAGAAACAATATTGAAAAGTTACTGGAAATTAGTTTCTGAGTTCATATCTCTTTATCTCGAGACAAAAGCTATACAAACTGTTCTACCCAAGCACATAAAGAAGAAGCTCATGGAATGGCAGTATATTTGACTACACTCCCATTGCTAGTAACAGAATCCATGGACCGGTTTCACTTTTACTATACGCTCGTCAACACGAAATAGCCAATATCTTCAATAGCAGCAAGAAAGCTTGCCGTAATTCTGTTAAACTCTGTCGAAGCTGATACATTTAGTTCTACCACATAGCCGGCTTCATTGTTTTCTTTCCAAAATTAACCTCAGCTAGTACACGAAGCTTCCACGGTGCAGTGGCGGATTTCAGGAGGGGCGATCGAGGCGATCGCACAGGGAGATACTTTGGGCTTGCTATCCCTCCCTCAGTTTATCCACGAAATCTCGCCCCCATAATGAAAGTCAAAAGCCTGCGCCTGGATGTCTGGATGTCTTATATTTACAAGATTTAGTACCATCGACTCTTTTAGTGAAAATCAACACGGGCGAAGAGTCGGTCAATCCTCACATCTTGGACAGAGCTAAGCAAGAAGTATCACAGAATAGCCGAACTGGGAGTGGAAGAAATGAACAATACACTTCAAGTTGAGGTGACTAACTGGAGATGGATGGGAGAATGGATGCGAGAAAATACCGATATCGGCAAAGTACCAAAGTCTGCTTTTGAAGCACTACAGAACTGTGATCCTGCAGTGTACCATGTGATCTACGTGTTACTGAAATTTCTTGTAGCATTACCAATTACTGTAGCAACCGCCAAGTGTAGCTTCTCAGCACTAAAACGATTGAAGACATGGCTTCGAAACACAATTAGAGAAAATCGGCTAGTGGGATTGGCTTTGCTGCATGTGCGTTATAATATCGCAATTTCACCAGTAACAATTTTAGATCGATTTGCTAAAGAAAAAGCAAGAAGACTTGAGTTCCTATTATAATGATGATCCTTCCTGGGAGGTTAACGGCGCCAGGGTTTTTGCGATGGACCCCGTAAGACTGTTAGGGATAATGATCGACTATAAGCTGAATTGGCAATTACATTTGAATAGTGTTATAGGTACTACCCCTGACAAAAATTATGGAATCACTTCCATGTTATTTCAATGGGATACGAAGTTCAATACCCTAAAACTTTTGATGCACAGATACCCTGAAAAACCCTTTTTGAGCGAAATTGAAGAACTTTAAACGATTAACAAAACAAAAAATATTTGAAAAATTTTGCACTTTTCATTATTTAATAACTCACGATCAAAAAATGGGAAAAAAGCTAGAGATTGAAAGAAAAAACTCGTAAAAACTAATTTGGAATAATAAATTTGATCATGGAAAATCATTAAGATATAGCTCCTCATGTTTATATGATCAAATTTATTATTCCAAATTAGTTTTTTCGAGTTTTTTCTTTCACAGCTCTTTTCCCATTTTTTGGTTGCGAATTATTAAATAATGAAAAGTGCAACATTTTTCAAACACTTTTTATTTTGTTAAGTTTTTAAAGTTCTTAAATTTCGCTCAAAAAGGGTTTTTTAGGGCATCAAAAATTGTAGAGCATTGAACTTCGTATCCCATTGAAATAACATGGAAGTGATTCCATAATTTTTGCCAGGGGTAGTAAACTCGATCAAACCATTGGTCTTTTCTTTTGATGTTTTTGCGTAATGTTTTTGCGTAATGTTTTTGCGTAATGTTTATACGTGATGTTTTTCGCGTAAAAATTTATTGATTCCTGTGCAGCTAAAAATGTAAAAAAATGGGAAAATGTAAATCAATGTTCAGTGCTTATTAATACCTATATTAACAATGTTCAGTGCTTATTAATACCTATATAACATTTACTCATGTTCATCCTCCTTTTCTAACACAATTTAAGAAAAATAAAATTTATTTGTATTATATCGTATGATAACCATATTTAGTGAATAGAATATAAATGTGTGTTTATTTAGTTAATATTCAGTATTAATCTTCTCACATGGAAATCTCTTACTTGTGTATACTTTTGTGTAAACTTAATACAGAATATAATTTAATTTCCTGTTTCGACTTCAACAATAAGTTTGCTTCCTTATATAGTCACGTAATTTTTTTTCCTTCCAATCTTCATTGTTTTGCTGTGGTCTTAAAAAAATGATAGACCGTATTTCATAAACTGCAAAGAACTTACTATAAACTTCCGAATTTGTTCTAGTTATTTCAAAAATGTCAAATATCCGTATATAGGAAGCCGTTAAGAAATTCCTAGGTGAACAAACCTCCGAGAACATTTCGATCTACAAAATCGCCCCCCCCCCCCCCAAACAAGAGGCCAAAATCCGCCACTGCCACTGTGAGATTTATGCTCTCAGGACCTACCTGTAGGAGGCACTTTTACATTAGAAGCTTTGAAAATACCGCTATCGGCTATTTGCAAGTGAAGTCACAACCGGTAAATTTACTTCCTGTCTCAGAGCTGTTGGACGTAAAGGTCTATTTTCCGTCCTAAATGTTAGAGCATGCTGTTAGAGCATGTTCAGGATTTTTGCTAGAACTATTAGATACTCTTTTGAAAGGGTATAATGGTTATAAATTGTTATGCGATACAATGCTCACTATGTACGTATAATTTCTCAATATACATTTCGCGATGTCGTAGACACAAAAATTTTAACGTATATCATAAAGATATCATGACTGGGTCCATTACTACATCGGTGTTTATTCCGTCCAACGTGGTGGCGTAAACAACCGTGACGTCACATTGCGATGTACGTGCAAACGGTCAATAAGCGCGTTCTATGAGTGTATTTGATATTTTAATTTTGATGTTAAGAAATAAAAATTCCAAAATATTATTCAAGTAGTTTTCAATTCCATTTCCGTAAAAGATAATCCTCCTGAAATATATTTTCATAACTTTTCGAAAACTGCAAATCGATTTCGCAAACCCTTTGTAAGAGGCCACGTTTCCTATTGAATTAAAGAAGTCATATTATATATGAAATAAATTCCGACTTTTTGATACCAAATACTGCAAAATATGATATTCTGATACCATTCGAGAAATTGCCCTTGAAATGATTTATCCCATTCAGTTGATTTTGTGAGACAGAGTGAATATTTTTTGGGTTTCACATGAAACGAAAACTTGCATAAATGTCGCTGAAAGGTAAATGTAAAATATTGATACATAACTTTCCCTATTTAACTCATTCTTCAGTTTTTTCATATATTTTTTCATATTATTCAGGTTCTTCATATATTACTTTATATTCTTCAGTTTTTTATATATTTCTTCATCTTCTTCATATATTCCTTTATATTCTTTAGTGTCATCATATATTCCTTCATCTTCTTCAGTTTCTTCATACATTCGTTCATCTTCTTCAGTTTCTTCATATATGTATTCATATATTTATTCATATATCCAATCATATAGTTTCTTCATATATTTCTTCATATCCTTCATGTTCCTTCGTATTTTTCATATATTCCTTCATCTGTTTCAGTTTCTTCATATAATTCTTCATATTCTTTAGTTTCTTCATATATTCCTTAATATTCTTCAGTTTCTTCATATATTCCTTCATCTTCTTCGGTTTCTTCATATATTCCTTTACATTCTTCAGTTTTTTATATATTTCTTCATTTTCTTCATTTTCATCATATATTCCTTTATATTCTTTAGTTTCGTCATAGATTCCTTCATCTTCTTCATGCATTCATTCATCTTCTTCAGTTTCTTCATATATTTATTCATATATTCAATCATATTATATTGTTTCTTCAGATATTCCTTCATATTCTTCAGTTTCTTCATATATTCCTTCGTATTGTTCATATATTCCTTCGTATTATTCATATATTCCTTCATCTTTTTTAATTTCCTTATATTCTTTAGTTTCTTCATATATTCCTTAATATTCTTCAGTTTCTTCATGTATTCCTTCATCTTTTTTAATTTCCTCATATTCTTTAGTTTCTTCTTATATTCCTTAATATTCTTCAGTTTCTTCATGTATTCCTTCATCTTCTTCAGTTTCTTCATAAATTCCTTCATTTTCTTTAGTTTTCTTCATATATTCCTTCATCTTCTTCAGTTTCATCATATATTCCTTCAAATTCCTCAGTTTTTTTTCACATGTTCCATAATAATAAATCCCCTAAGTTTTATCGCATAAAAAGCACATAATAGGATAAAACTTTTCTCCCTATACTGCATGATACTGTATAGGGAAAATGGTAGGATAAATGGGTAAATCGGAACCCGAGTTCTCAGCTGATCTACGCGTTTCGAAAGCTTTAAAACACGAATCACCCTGTCAACGTTGGGTATGTTTTTGAGTTACTTATAAGGCACAATTGCCAACAGATTCACTAGTGGTCATAACGAATTAAATAATGAAAGTGTTTAAAAATAGAGGAACCGTGGGTAAAATGAAAATCTCATTCAAAAATGAAAATGAAAATTCAAGCAATCAGAACGTGCATTTTTAACACATTACAACATAATTGAAAAGTGTTTATGACTTTGTTCATTCTGTCTGCCTATCTGTCTGTTAGCACGATAACTGCCGTAAAAATGACTTTATCAAAATGAAATTTTAGTATTAACACTTTACAACATAGTTGAAAAGTGTTTAAGACTTTGTTCATTCTGTCTGCCTATCTGTCTGTTGAACCCTATGGGACCTAATTTTTCAAACATCTTTTAAGCGAATTTAAAATTCACAAATTGCTTCGAAAATTTTAAGAAATATTCAAATTATCCCATAAAATATATAAAAAAAATGTCAGTAAAATATTGTAGGTAGTTTTTTAAATAAAAATTATTTAATATAGGGAGAAAAACAAATTCAATTAAATTCTGACTCTTGCTATATCCTCCAGAAAGAAAAAAGAGATATATTATATAATAAATATTTTCCCAAGTGCTTAATTATTTTATGTATAAGGGAGGTTCAACATTTTAAAATAAATGTGGTAGATAACAATTTTTCAAATTTTTAAATAAAATACATTTTTATAGTATTGTGATGAATGAAACGCTGCTTTCATGTAGAGGCGATTTATATTTCGATGACGTCATTTGAATAAAGTTCATTTGTTTTGGATGAAGTTTTTAAATATAATAAAATATTGTAGTATTATGATCATTTTAAAAATATTACCGAGGATTGTATCGCATTTTAGAGATGTTTATATAAAATTGCATTGATGTTGGAAAGTGTTTCATAATCAATGCTTTATGTATGATTGATCTTTCTTGTATTAAAATTTAAATATATCTCCGACGTCAACTAATACTTCATTGTACGCGCAGTCTTATGAAACTCTCGCAGTGTATTGACAGGCAGTCACCTATAAAACGAGGAATTGAATTGGCTCAAAGTGCATTTAGCATGTAAGAAACCGTACTGAGACAGCATTCAATTACTCCGCAGCTTTCGAGCTTTTAAAGGCAGGTGTGCGAACAGAAGGGTCAATATGCATTTCCCCCTTAAAGTCGGTTCTAATCTCGAATGGGCGTTATTATATGTCGAGATTTGGGGGGAGTGGGAAACAGGGTTATGCTAATGAGTAAAATGAAAGTGTTGGAATTTTTAAGGAAAATGATTTTGGTTGTACCTTGTACTGTTGTATTTAACTTTCTCTGCAATATATGATAATATATAGGAAAAGTATTGGAATCGTGCCGAAAATCCTTTTCGATGAATCTTCACATTTTGAGCACAATAGATCACGAATTCACCATTTTTAGCGGGACGTCTGTGAGTGTGTTGTTGTTGTTGAGACCCAGACCGTCCGACCTACCAAAAAGGTGTTGTTGTTGAGACCCAGACCGTCCGACCTACCAGAAAGGTGTAAGGTAACTGTTTGGACAGCCGGGAAGTGCCACCCAATTTAGACTGGAACCCAGTGGAAGAGGCATCCACAGGGACCGTACCCTCCTTCCCCTACCACCAACCACTCGGAAGGACTTACGGACCCACATGTTTAGCGTGATCGTACTCCGCGTGAACACGGCGGCAGTTTTGGCAGTGACTGGAATCGAACCCGGGCCTATACTAAAAAGGTGTAAGGTATCTGTTTGGACGGCCGGGAAGTGCCACCAATTTAGACCGGAACCCAGTAGGGGAGGCAAAGACGGGGACTATACCCTCCTTCCCCTACCACCAACCTCTTGGAAGGACTTACGGACCCACATGTTTAACGTGATCGTAATCCGCGTGAACACGGGGGCAGTTTTGGCAGTGGCGGGAATCGAACCAGGGCCTACCGAGTGCAACTCCCGCGCGCTAACCACTGGACTACAGCGCCCCCTGGTCACATGTCGAAAGCCCAGGACGTCCGACTCATCCGTAGACTAAGAGCAGCAGTTTGGGCGGCAGGCCCTGGTTACATGTGTAACATTTTGGTGATAACTCTCTTGCTTTGACTGAGGTGGCTGTTCGATGTATATTACTCTTTTTAGAAATTTTTAGACACAATTTCACAAAACTGAGTAGGAGTACACTTGTGGGCTATCCTAGTGTTGATTAGATTTTGGTACGATTCGGGAAAAATTAAGCTGGATATTCTCCCCCGAAAGGGCCAATAAAAGTAGTAAAAATCTGAAATAAGAGAGAAAAAATGTTGAAATATATTGCATAAAATTGCTTATTTTATACGTTATTTTTGAAGACGGAACGAATAAGATCAACGCCATTGCACTGGAATGAGATTTCAGTATTTTGGAATATTTAAATACGCTAACATCTGCTTTAAAATACGCTGAGCTTTCAAATGAGAAAGAAGCTGTATAAAAGCAGCAAATTGGATATATTATCAATAATCTGATGTGCACATTACTTTCCCTATAAACTCAAATTCATTCTCTTTATTTAATTTTTCATAATTCCCTAAAATGAGTTTTATTGCAAAAAATAACACACATCATTCTCTAAAATGACACTGAATTTGCACTTTTAATTCAATTTTCGTTTTCGTCTGGTAACTGCGCGTATTTTCAGAGATGACGTGGCAAAAATACAAAAAGACAAAAATATCTTAGGAACGGCTAGTCGTAGAGTAATGGGGTTGGTCTTATTCTTTTTACCGTCAAAAATTACGTATTAAACAAGCATGTAGTTGATGCATTTATGCATACGTAGTCTTTTATTTTAGATTTTGATGACTGTTGCGGGAATAGAGTCAACGTCAGGGTAAACCACACGTGAATTATTTACCAAATTTTGTGAAATTTGATCAAATAGTGTTTCAGCTAGCGTGAACACGTATGATTTTTGTGGGCCATTTCGCAAAAAAAAAAAAAAAAAAAAAAAAAATCTTCTTTTTCTAATTGTATTAAAAGTTAATTTTAGCTAAAATGAAATGATACATTGTACAGACAGACTCACAAAGACACACAAAGGCACACACAGATAGAGAGATGTCGCGCTAAAAATAGTTTTTTCGTCTTTTTTCGAATGGAAGTTTGAAATAATCATCAAAAAATTGGAACCTTCAATAATGTTATGTAAATCATCATTTCTTATGTAATTTCTTTTATTAGAAAACGATTGACTCTAACTTGCACCGTTCTTCAGAAATTGCATTTTTTTTTCAAATAATTTTATCGAAAAATTCCATAAAATTGTAAAAAAAAAAAAGTATTAACTATTGCGAAATATTTTTACTTTTCATATGTAATATAATGTGGTTCTTGTGGATCTAGTTCATTTCATGTAATAGTTTTATGTTTTGGCGCTTACATTCGCCGTCGATTATAAGAAATATTCTTATTTCCGTTTGTTTGTAACGCTTAGAGATCAATTTGGCGAATTTGGAGACTCATTTAGCGAAATATTTCGTCCCAGATTGATGAAAATGTAATTAAATTGCAAAATTAACGCTAAGTTAGCGAGAATGACGCCAAATTGATGAATTAATTATTAAAATATTTTAACATATGGTCTATATTGCGTATTGCGGAAGATATCAATATTGGTAATTGTCAATTCAGAGTTGCTTGAAATATAAGTTAATTGGGTACTTAAATAGTTTTACAGGTTACTATCCGGATAAGCGCTAAATGCACGATTCATTATTGAAAACATTGTGCATAGATCTTATACATCATTTTTCTACCGTGAAAGAAGTAAATTCATTATACTGTATAGGGAAAATCGTGTGCTGCTCACATCAGCTTTTTTTATTGTGTTTTGTTACGAAGTGGTTAGGCTACCTGCAAATGCGGTTGCGGAAACGATGTAATTTGGCTGCCGTCAAGTGCGGACTCGCATTGAGCTACCTGCCAGTGAGCTACCGTCAAATTAACCGGATGGTTGTTGTCTTACGGCGGAAGGTAACAAATTATATTTCGTTTACTAACATTAGACGACAGTGTTATTTAAATTGTAATTCTTCAAATAATTAAAAAATAAATTACCAATAAAAGAGTCGAATTTTACGGTTTCTAGCTCCTACAAATGTATATATAGCATTAAAAAATATATATAGCTTGAAGAATGGAGCGATTTCTCTTTGCCACTTCTATTTTTCTGAAAATAAAATATAATAATCTTTCCAAACTTTTTAAGGAACTTGACAAGAAGTATTTGATCATAAAATTGTCTAATTAATAGACCCGAGCTGGAGCCCCCCACCCCACCCCTCCCGGTGTGCAGGGGAACCCGACCCGGACAGGAAAAATTAGGTACAAAAATGAGGGGACGGGGGCCCGGAGAGGACCCTTCCCCTCTCACTTTCCACGGGCCTGTATGTGTGTGCTTTATTTTGAAGAAAAAGGATAAGAGAAAGGTACAAGTGACATTTTACTCCTTCCCAGAAAAACGCTGGTAAAGTTGTGAAGGAAGAATATAAAATATTTACACAAGTACTTCTAGTGAAGGAATATGATTTAATAGCACTAAATTTATGCTTAACTTATCTTCAAACAAATTTTCTCTGCAAATTTTCTTAACAAATTTTCTCTTCCATTTCATAATATTCAACCGTTCAATTACAAGCAGCTATTTTTTTTAATATTATATATAATAATATATTCTTAAAAAAGACTTAATTATAAACCGGTTTTTCATTTTTTTAATTATTCAATAATGAATTTTTCATGTATATAATAAACTGAGTAAATTATGGTGTTTTTTTTTTTGTTATGAATTTTATTTTTTTCATAAGTGGTAAAAAGGTTTCCCCTCGGTAAGTATTTAAAACGAATTCTAATATAATAATTAATAATATATTTTTCAAAAGCATTTTTAAATTTGTTCTTATAATTTAATAATTTACTCTTATTTATTATATTTAATAATTTACGTTTTAAGAATTTTAAATTATTTTTTCCTGCTATTCCTTTTGTGTAATGTTTTAAATTTATTATTAAAAAAATCCTGTTATAGATAAAAAATAATTATTTTATAACTTTTCTTTATCAAGAAAGAAAATATTTAAAAATAAACTACTTTAAAAAATTAAAAATATACTATTTTTAGATCTCACCAATGCATATATAACATCAAAATAGATCTTGAAAAATGGAATTTTTTTCTTCCATATACATATAGGAGGAGAGAATTGGGGGTGGGGGGGGGGCTTTGATTTTATTGAAATTATTTTCATTATTACATGTTAGCTGGAATAATATGCCCAATGACTTTTTAAAGTATTTATTCTTATATTACAGCTACAGTTAAACATATATTACACAACATAGCTATAAAAAGGGGTTTGAATTTAAAAATATATAAAATTTCTTATACTTGTACAATTGCAGTCAGCATAATATCGACCTAAACGGAATATAACGCTACTTTCCACCGGAAGACAACCGTCCGACTAATTTGACGGAAGACCACTTGCAGGTTTCCTACTACAACTCCATCCGCGACCGCACATGCAGGCAGCCTAACCACAGCCGTTTTGTTACTGTTTCATTGTTTCGTCACCGTTTTATGACACCCATGCAATGCAAAATCGGGAGAAACACCAAACTGGTGACTATTATTAATTAATTTTATTATGTAAGATTACAAAGTTAATTAATGCTTTTTTCAATTTTTTTTTACTTGGGTACGGTTTGTAAGCTGCCATATTATTAAATTTTGACTACAGCGTTTTTTACATTGTTCAAATATATTACTTCTTTACCGCCCCCTTTACTAAGACATATATTCACACTCTGGGAGTAATCCGTAATTTGCACCGATTATTTCCCAAAAACTACGTTGTTGAACGCATTCAACAAATATCCAATTCAATAAATACATTTTTTTTTCAAATTTCCATAAATTTTCTTTTAAAATTCCATTTTTGCAAATATTTTACGATAAATATATTTGCCAAGAATGCAGAAACCTTATTTGTGGAAGGACAAAAAATTGCAGTCCGATACTCTGCTTCAACAATGATCAAGGCACGCGTGTAATAGGCAACCCAAGGATATCCCTTTGTATACCTCAAGGTCGCACTGCAGGGATTTCTTAGCATTATCCCGAGAAAAAAAACTTTATAAATCATCTCAGGATAAAATAGCTGGTTGATATTGACTAATAAATGTTTTTAGACGTTAAAAGCTATATATTTCGAAGAAAGAGCATGGCTTCTGATCAAAATGTTTAATATATTGTATTTATTGACTTAACTAAAAATATAATGAAAACCGCGCAGGATTTTCTCTACAAATTTAAATTTGTTACTTTTCTCGCATATCAGGGGTATTTTATAAAGATTGCGCGACTCAATATCTCCTGAAGGGTGGTCGCAGACCCACAGTTCCAATTTAAGACATGCTTTAAATTCGATAAACTGTGACAATTTTGGTCACATGACACGTATTAGTAAAATTACAAAATTTAACTTTGTATACTAGCTTGTATACAATTTACTTTAATTTTGTATACAATTTAACTTTGTATACAAAGGAGATTCCAGTTAGTAAATTGTACTTATTTAAGATCTTTTGATAAAAGAAAGAAAATAAAATGTTCTCTAACATACGAAATTGGACTTAACCCATTTTGATCCGATCAAAAGAGAGGGCAAAGATCATAGAGTTCATGGGTCGTACAAAAATTTTATTTCCTTTGATAAAATTTGTAAAGGTGGCGGATTAAACACGTAGGCATATTTTTATAAAAACAACACGTTTATTCTTAAACACTGTAGAAAATTATAAAATAAACACCCATTACCGTAAGTTACAAATAATAAATCAGAATGTTTATTAAAAGTCCATTTCATTTTGGTGAAGATTTTGCACATGATTATGCATAAGTCATTTTGTCTGGTCTAATAACTTGTAAAAATTGTCCAATTTCAATTTACCGGATGTTAATTCAATGCCGAAAACTTTGTGCCCTTGATCTTGTACAACGGTATTTCGCTAAAGTAAAAGTGAAGTCATTGCATTATGTAAGGAAAGTCATATGCTACACACATCAGATTTTTTTAATTGTAAAGATTTTAAACCAAATAATTTTTTTCACTTTGCTTACTTTCATTCAAAATATCCTCTATATTATAAAAAGTAGACTGAAATAATAATTGATAAAAATGTTTAGTAGAAAATTCAGTTTCTAGATCAATAAACTGATTTTACATATAGCTTATAGTTTATGAGCAATCGTCTTGTCAATTTGAAGAAGATTGAAAACTTTTCGTTTGAAAGTTTGTGTGACGAAAGAAAAGAAGCAATGACACTCATAATTTTGTAAATTTGGAATAATGTGGTCGTGAATCGAATATTCGTACATTGCATTCGTAGCCACAATAACCCACCCCTCTTTGCACGAGTTTCAAAAATATAATCATTATATAAAACACTATACATTAAATTCCACATTTTTAACTTTTAAAATAAATTATTATTTATCCACATATCTTATTGTTATGATTATATTTACATTAATTTTAATAACGCTTAATTAGGCGAAAATGCACCGTGTGAGACCAGGTCTTTACAAAATCATCTATTGACATAATATATATACAGACTGGCACATACCTCTGTTTGCCGGGCTGTTGCTAAGTATGGCTGTAATTGTTGCCGCTTCTTTTTCCGATATTTGGAGTCAGCTTTCTCTTTTCTAACACATTCTCAATACTCAAGATAGACACTACATTTCTTGAAACTACATTGCTTGACACTACATTGCATTTCTCTCGCTTCTGGGCAATCATTGCATGAATATTCATTGAATTATCTCCTTGTTGACACATCATTTTGCCTGGGGTTTAGATACACCATTCGTGCTCTCATTGGTTGCTCTTCAGTGCGATGTAGCATCATTGCCTCATTGGCTATCTAATTTTTCAATGGAGCTTGGTTTAAGTTTTGGCCCCTAGGAGATCTTTGCCCCAACCACACCAGCAATTTGTGTGAAGTGAATTTATTAGGGTCATGGCCCTCCGGGCCAAGATTGTCATACAATAGCGCTTACAAGTTTGCGCTTTGTTTCGTTGTAAATAGTCGTAAATATCAAA
Source organism: Amaurobius ferox (assembly GCA_951213105.1). Classification (NCBI taxonomy): domain Eukaryota; kingdom Metazoa; phylum Arthropoda; class Arachnida; order Araneae; family Amaurobiidae; genus Amaurobius; species Amaurobius ferox. The sequence goes on from OX578140.1 coordinate 22,658,328, forward strand.
ACTGCATAATTGCCTCCTGGTCTCACATTCTCCCTCTCACAAAGAACACATAAAAAACACATATGAAATTGTGACTTTAAGAAACATTTCCTGAAAAAAGCAGAACGGAAACGTTCAACTTGTCCTTGCTAAGTCTATAATTGTCATATTGCATCAGTGAAAAAATGTTTCAAGCACATTGTGTCGTTATCATGTACCAAGGAAGAGTTAGTTCACTTGACACCTGAGCCGGCCGTCCAAACAGTTACCTTATACCTTTCTGGTAGGTCGGACGGTCTGGGTCTCAACTTGACACCTGAGACAAATCTAAAATTGTCTTGTCTCAACTGAAAGCTTGCAAACAATAAGTTAGTAATTTGTGCCCTTTGAAAACTATACAAAAATGTGTAATTATATTTCACATCGAATTCTTAGTTTTTGAATTATAGTTGTTATAATTTCGATATGTTAGTATTTTATTTTACAAAACGATATTGGCGCATAACAATTTCGTCTCCAACGGTTGAAACCATAACCGATATTTGTTATAAAATTTTGTGCATTGTCGTCCTTCCGGCGCTACAGTTCTTTTACCCCAAATTACGGTACTTTGTAGATATAGAACGTATGCAGAGATAAAAAAATGAACAAATAGTATTTATTACATTACAGCCAACTTTATTAAGCAAGATAAAAGAATTTGAGCGCATAAACCTAACTTCTTTATTAACCCACGACTTGCGAGAAATAATAGTTATATTAAATGATAACCCGCCAAGGACGTATAAATTTTTATTAACGATACAGAAAATGAATCGCCTCATTTTCATCTACTGACACTATTGACCTCGAGATTCGCCACATAAAATAGCAATGAAGATCATTTTCTTTTGGGAATTTTTTTGAGATAATAATCGCTTACTTTTATCTCCCGTGTGAGCCATAACAGTTGTCGGCTAAAAAAAGTTGAGAACTAAGGATATTTATAAGCTGTTTTTTAAGAAAATGTTCATTCTTATTAAGTTTAACAGAAAGGTTCAAAATTGGAGTGATACTTTTGAGAAAAATATCTGATGTAGGGTGCAACTTTCAGTTGTGTTTTAAAGGATATTGCTCTTCAGAAAGTTCTATAAAAGTATTTAATTTATTTTCTCCAAAAAGAATTATAAGAATTGCTGTTCTCTCTACACAAAACGATCTGCACAGGCAGATCGAAGGATGACATATCCTGGTCCTGCGACGAAATGAACAATCGGTTAAATGAACAATCGGTTAAATGAACATCGGTTAATAATAGAAAATATGAATTTGAAAATCTTTGTCAAAATAAAACATACAACTTGAAATTGAAAATATTAATAATTCATGTAACTTTATATAAAATAAATGAATAAAAAATATCGTTTATTTATAAACATTGTTTTACGTTTATTTCTTTGTTATTTAAATCTTATATAATTGAATAAAAATTGTCCGCATTATAGACACATTTGATTAAATTGCGCTGGTAAACAATATCATGATAAAGTTTTATTCATATAAATTTTAGGGAGAAAACCCATTCTATCCTATAAATATCACATAAATTGAAATTTGTCGCTTTTGGCGACTTCAAGCTAAAACAAAACTTTAATTTTGTTCTCGTGCAAAATTTATATCAAATTATCATTGACATTTCATTAATATTATGCAAAACTATTAAGCCTGTCATATAACTTGACGCATAAAATTATGCGAAAGATTTAATCTTATCCGTCCGCCTGTAGACTTTGCTCTTCTAAAATCCATGGACACGTGTTGATTACACAGCTCTCTGGATCAATGTTATTAAATACTATACGTCTCCTTAACAAAACACAATCACTTTCCGGTATTCTGCCTTTTCCCACCCAAACAGAATGTACCTGTCTCAAGAACTGTGAAGTTCGCTATATTGAATATCAATAAAAATGTCTAAAAATTCCTATATAGTGACCGGAATTGTCACAGAAATTAAATATAATTTTCGGAGATATTGAATTAGTTCTAACTTGGCGACATTCTCAAAAGTCGTGCCCCGATTTTTACCAAACATAACAGACAGACTGAGAAATTGGCTTTTCTGATGTATATACGTGAAAATTAGTGAATTTCTTGGCGTCAAGACGAAAAATTATGATAAAATTTACTTCTCATGAGTAGAATAAACGAAATACATACTGTTGATATCAATGGATTTATCACGTAATATTGCATATGGGAATCTGATATATTTAACGTTACTTGATACATATTTTACTGTGCATAACTTTTTCGATAAAGAAAGAATCTGTAGAAAATCTCTCCTTTCTGTAGCCTTTGCACTACCTTTCGAAAATAACTACAATTTATTTTTTAATGATTCATTATGTATAAAATATCTCAATTAACATTATTCACAGTCTTGTTTTGAGTTTAAAAAAAAAAAATTTCAAATAATTATTCCAAAATTTGGGAGAGAGGAGGCTTTTGAATGTGCAATTAAAATTAATAGGGTTCCACAGATTGCGATAAACTTTCTAAATTTCATTATTCTTAAAATGCTGTGTCTTTTACATTTCATGCATTACTGACTAATAAATACACATGCACATTTATTATTATACTGCCGCCTTGTTCATGCGGAGTACGATCACGTTAAACATGTGGGTCCGTAAGTCCTTCCGAGAGGTTGGTGGTAGGGGAAGGAGGGTACGGTCCCTGTGGATGCCTCCCCCACTGGGTTACGGTCTAAATTGGGTAATTGGGTGGCACTTCCCGGCCGTCCAAACAGTTACCTTACACCTTTCTGGTAGGTCGGACGGTCTGGGTCTCAACAACAACAACAACATGCACATTTATCACTTGAAAAACGTTCAATTAAAGCTCAGATGCTCAAAATGTGTAAATCCGTCAAAAATCTTTGTATTTACGACTGTGTCACAATACATTTCCTATATATTATACTATGTAAGAGAAGAAAAGCAGAACATTGTTGCTGTCGACTTTCCTTGCATATTAACGACTATACAGTTACTTTTTTTGTAGCCTATCAATTTTTCTCTATCAGAAAATACTTGAATATCGACATGAGCATGCGCATGCGCACAGTTTAGTCACGGGACCTAAAAAATCGCAGTGGCTCCAGCGCTATGCAACCGAAATGATTTTGCATGAATAACATTTTGTAAAATAAAACTCAACTTTTGTAATATTGAAAAAAAATCGATGCAAAACCTGATTAAATAAACTTTCAAAGAGCTACAACTGCTTGCTTATTGTTTATAGATATCACTTTTAGTTTTTACAATATAACCATTACAAATTTGAAAAAGTTAATTTTTCATATTTCTTAAACTAGACAAGACGTTGATTCTAAAACTAAAAGAGCTTTTTTTAAAAACTAAATATAGATTATGAAACTACATTTACTCATACACATTTTTGTCGCTTACTATTTATATCCATCTTTTACAGTTTCGAAGATATTTTGAGTGAAAGTATAAAAAATGAAAAAAAAAATCGTTCGAGTTACTTTTTTTAAGTTATTTAAAAAAATAGGCTCGATCCAAAATCCAATTATATACACTTAAAGGGATTTTAAAGAGTTAAAAAAATTCTTGTTTATTGTTTAAAGATAGCTCGTTTGGTTTTTGAGATCTATGCAGTATAAACTTGAAAAACGGAAAATTTCTAATTTTCTTCAACTTGGCAAGGCGATTACTCGAACTCTATAAGAACCCTTTTTAATAATAAATATAGATGTAATACTAAATTTACTAGTACACATTTTTGTCGTTTAGTATTTATATTTATCTTTTATAGTTTACTATATATTTCGAGTGAAAGTTAGAAAAATCAAACTCGCTCAAACTCGCTCAAATCAAACTCGCAAACTCGCTCATTACTTTTTTAAGTTTTTCGAAAAGAAAAAGAAGTTCAAAGCATTAAAAAAATTGAAATTATTTTTATATATTTATAATTTGGGCCCTATTTCCGAAAAAAAAAATCCATTTTTATTTATTAGATTTGGGAGCATAATCGTCCAAAGTGCTTACACTTTTCGTAACGCACCGTTCACATCATAATTATCTTTTACAATTCCTCACGTCAAACTACATTTCATTCAAACCAGATAAGAACTTGTATTTTGAAAGCAATTTGAGCATAGTGATTAATATACATTTCAAATCTTTTTCAGTCATTATTTATTTTTTCTTATGAATCATTAATTCATTCTTAATTATTTCTTTAAGACTTTCGTAAATTCTTCACGTAAATTAAATTAAAATTACATCCATTATGAATTAGCTACATAGCGGTATTTCTGCTAACATTTTTTAATTTTTGATGAGGCGTTTACGAATGAAGTTTGTTGACTTTTGGTGTTTTTTTATCTACTTCTTTATCGTTTATGCTGCTGTTACTTCTGAAAAACACGGAAAAAAATGAAAAAAAAAAAGAACGAAAAAAAAAATCGTAAATCGTAAAAATATAATTTTGGTTTTAAAAATAATCCATAATTGATTGATATAAAATATGCAAAAAGGATCGTAATTTTTCATTACAAATGTAACTCTGTAATCTACAGCGCTATTTCTCTGAATTTGAATTTTTCAAACTCCAGGCAATCGGGTTTTTTTAATATGCATTTTATTCGATTAACTATGAATCGGAGAAAAGTGAAATTAATCAAAACAGCACTCAAGGAAAGCATTCTTTTCTATTTAAGTTCATTTAAATATCGTAATAGATGATTATTCTTTGAATGCTTGCATTAAATATTATAATAACTGGTTGAAAGTTAAATTTTCCTGTAATCATTATAGTATATAAGAAACTCGTGATGGAATTATATATTCGAATTTGAATTGTTTATGTATTTGCAGAACTGGTTACGACCAGCAGTCGTGGATCAGTTTCGAGCTTTTTTCTCGCTCTTTAGCGCGAGATAGCCGAGATTACCTAGCAGCAAGAAAACTTTACCATAGTGCAACGCATTTCAATTTTCGCTGCCATGGTGATACGAAAATTATAAACGCACATTCCAGACGACTGAAGACGTATAGTAGAAGTCAACACGTACCGAAATTTCATACTTTTGTCCAACTGCCATCCCTACACGGCTATCATCAATATTACCATCCCTCTTCCTTTATACACAGTTATAACTTTAAGATGAACATTAACAACTATCGTAAATCTTCATTAACAACCATTACAGGGCGTATTACAACATTACCAGGCATAATTACAACCATTACCAGGTGTAATCATACCCATTACAAGCCATACTTAACTATCGTTAGTCAAAAATCTCAGGCTACTTGCGAATTTTACACAGCCAGTGTCACCCATAAACTTACAAAACTTACAAGGGTGATTGGGTCACAGAGGATATAGTAAGAAAAATTAAATTATATCTCAAATGCGAACAGCAAAAAATAAATAAATGAACAGATAAAATAAAACTGCATTGCATAAATATGTATCCAGCTGTCTACCTGCGTCAAGAAATCTTTCAATAAAATACATTCCTATTGATAAGTAAATAAATAAATATGCCGAGTTTTCCACCCAATTCGAAATTTCAAAGGAGGTCGGCGTGGTGGTCGAGCGGTCAATGCGAGCGTTTCCAAGTGATCATTCGACCGCCGCGTTGTGGGTTCGAGTCCCACGTAAGGCATGGATGTTGTGTTGTGGGGCGCAGTGTGTTCCGCCCCCTCTGGTGCGCCTGGGGCAACATCCTAGGACGGCTAAATAAGTCACGTTCCTGGCCGATGTATAGGCGAATGATGGAAGTCAAGTGTCTGGCCATTTGATAAAAAATAAATAAATAAATAAATAAATTCAAACGAAAACACACGATCACAGTCGATTTGATCAGTGTCGGACACTAGGCACGAAAGAAGACGGTTAGCGGTTTCTATTTAGCATGTTTGATTGCGGATGGCAACATATGGCGGAACACTGATCTCCGTATTTTTAATGCCAGGATAGTCCATCAGTTATGACGAGAAAATTGCACAAGAAGGCACTAAGTATATTCCTCGATGCTGCCTAAAATTAGCCTTGTGTTTTCGCGGTGTATAGGCATGCAAAATCTGTAGGTCCGAAGGTCCTTCCTAGAAGTAAGGTATCAGAGGAATGAGGGTATGGTCTCTGTAACTGCCGCACCCACTGGGTTCCAGCGGTCGCAATTGTCTAGTATTCGACAAAAGTTCTACCATGGAGTGTTTGGGGTCATTTGACCAACAGAAGTTGCAAACTCTCTCCCTTTGTCATCGGCTTTGGTCTTATGTGCTTGTATGAGCCTGGTTACACACAAGTAGGATTAGTAACAACAACGTAATATTGTTACTAATCCTACTTGCGTAGAACTATAACCTGCCCCTGTATGTCTGTACCCCGATGATTCTTTGTGACCTAATCTATCTGTACAGTCTCACAGATACCGTCACACAGCATTTTATGGGAGTGAACAAAATAGTTAAAATTATATTTCTTCGATTACTTTCATAACTCCGCACATGTAATTAAAATCAACGTCGAAATTAAGAATCTTTATTGAATAAGGAATTTTATATCAGCTATTGATTTCCCGTCAAAACTTTTTTGTAAGTTTATATTTCTAAGATCATTGACTTTGCTTCAGGCATTATGATCAGCGGAATAAAAAAACAATTTAAAGGAAAATCCCTATTTTATTAAGAACTTTTTTTTGTTGGTGATTTTGTCGAAACTGACTCTTTATATCTTTACGAGTCTTTTCAAAATTAATCTTAAGATAACTTTCAAGTTTCTCATTTTCTTCTTTTGTGTTTTGACCTTGGTTGTTTAATCAAAAATTTACTTAACGAGACAAACTTTGTTATCTTTGCGAGAAAAGAAATAGTTGATATCAGAACGGATCTCGGTAATTAAAAAAAAGGATATAAAGATTGAAATTTAGATATTTTGGGTGTAAAAATCATGATGTTTTCTTTATAAATGGTTTTCCTGAGAAATAAAATGTATCTTTTTGCATTGTATTTTATTTCAAACTCTTGCCAAAATTCGTTTGTCTTGAGGCCATAAATAAAAATATCTCACAAGTTTAAACGAATTCAATAAAATTCGCAAGAAAAAGAGTATTTACAGTAAAATAGCTTTAAGAACGAACTTTAATTTTACCAGTATTTTTTTCATTCAAAATGTATTTCTTATAAGCCAAGGTCACGAGGTGATAATCTGAAAAACGGACGAAAATTATACCATCGCGGAAAGAACAAAAAATCTGATGTAGGCAGCACATGACTTTCCTTATATAATGCAATGAATTTACAACTTTTACAGTAAAAAAATAGGTCAATCTTATAGTCGATACTTATATTTTTTCCAGCATATTGAATTTTCGTCCACTAGTCGTCATTTTTATTGATTTAGCGTCATTTTTATCTATTTGGAGAGATTTTCGTTAATTTGGCAAGATTAAAAAAGTCGCCAAGTTGGGAACATTCCGCTAAATTCGACGCCAAAATCTCGCCAAGCGTTATAGACAAAGAAATAAGTTATTCTTATAGCAGATAAATGACTATTGGCGTTCAAATACAAAAGTATTACTCAAAGTATCTTTTCTTATGAATGGAACGAGCTAGATCCACGAGAATGATGTCACCAAATTTATCGCATGATATTACATATGAAAAGTGAGCATGTTTCTCAAAAGTTAATATTTTTTTTTTTAATTTATGGGATTTTTTGATAAATTTATTTGAAAATGTGCAATATTTCAAGAATGGTTCATGCTAGCCTTCTAAAGTTTATGTCAATCGTTTTCTAAGGAAAAATTACATAAGAAATGTTTATTTCGTAACTTTATTAAAGCCTTTGATTTTTTGATGATTTTTTCAAAATTTCACTCGAAAATTTAGGGGAGTTCTGAACATTCGATTGTGTTTAAAAACAATAGGGTTCCAATATTTATAAATTGTTATTTTTGTACCAAATTTCATTCGAATCGCTCCATTCGTTCGTGAGATATCGTCTCCTCAGACTCACTGACACACACACTCACACACACACACACACACGCAGAGACATCACCTCAAAAATGTTCTATTCGTGATCAGGGATGCTTGAAACGTGCTCTCTCGTCGAAAACTCGAATTCGAATTTTCGACCCCGTCACAATACTTTCCTTATACATTATTCTATGTATATAAGGAAAGTAAAAATAATTGCACTAAAATCGTATTTATTTCCTTCGGCAGTTGTTCGTTACCGACATAAAAAAAATTATAAGGTAAAAATATATGAATGCGATATTTAGGAACATAAAATCCAAGGAACAGGCTGGCCCTTATTTCTAAACTTATTTTTTATTAGCACTAAATTCATAATGATACAATTTCAATTACAGGACGGGAGCAATCGCCTCTTCCACTGTCCTCGTCAGAAATTTTCAGAGTAGTACGCCTTCCACATAAAATGTGACACACACTCTAGACTGTTTGATTTGAAAGCGAATGACGCCATTTATAAAACACCATTTTCGATATATTTTATATTTTTGGTCCGAAATGGATAGTGTAATCATGCATTAATTAAATGGGCTCACTAATATCAAATGAGTGAATTTCTCTGAAAGTAATTTTTACTACGAATAAATGGATAATATCGTTTAGAAGTTATCATGAACTGTTTTCGAAGTAGAAATTTTGCTTTTCCACAGTAAACTTGATACATTTCAAAAGAATCAAACAATTTCCATGAAATAGAGCATGCTTATTTTAATTAGTAACAGCTAAAAAACTCGATTTCTCGATTTATTTTCAGTGATCGTATCTTTCGTATCAGTCATATATTTTATATAAAATTGAAAGTCTATTTGTCTGTATGTAAATCCTCATTTTTGACAGATTTGTAATTGGTTTTTCTATTTCAATGTGGCCAACCCCATCCATGTTTAAAGTTCATAGGCACATGAGTTTTTGAGATATATAGAAATAATGTTCAAACGATGTTTTTATACGAGTAAGATTGTATTTGAGGAAAATGATATGTCGCTTAACAACGGAATTTAATGAAGTGTATTTATACAGAATAAGCTTCTCAATCAATGTATCCAATTTAAATAATAAAAAATTGATGCACGTATTTTTTTTTAAATTGCAATATATTTTTGGTTATTATATAACAATAACGGCCTAGCGATATAAGGTTGCAGGAATTATTGATATTTTCAATTACTTAAGTCATCTGTTTTATATTTACAAATATTTTTTTAATTCATATATTTTCTATTGTGTTAAACCGATTATTGTAAAAAACCCCGGTACGATTATATGTATGATTATATATTCTACTACCATTTTAGCGTTTTTATGTTGACCTATGTTAACCAAACTTCATGTTTTTCGTAAATTTGTTATCAAATAGAACAAATATTTTTATGCTTCAGATTTGAATGTAAAGATTGTTTTGTTTGGCGAAAGCAGATATTCGTATATTTTTTTAGGATTATTAAATAAAATATTTTGATATATATATATTTTTTTTTTTTTGATAAGCTCTATAATATAGAATTCTACTAGAATTTGCACAAATTTTAAATCACGAGCAACGCTAGGTATATCTGTTAGTAGAGTTAATAGATTCATAAAAAAGCTCTAATTCGTGTCATCTTTTACTAAAATGTCAAAATTTGTTAATTTGCTTAGAAAATTATGTTTTAGCTATTATAAACTTTCTCAGTGCACAATACAAGACTAACGAAGGAACAAAAAATATTTATTAAATAAAGAATTTATATATTAAATTATTTATTTTTATCAAAATTATTTTTTAAGATTTTTTTTCTCTGATATCCTTTCACTTTTCTCCAGGCATTATTTTCATGGAAACACATTTTAAAGAAAAAATCGTATTTTACCAAGAATTTTTTTTTTAATTTTTTTATTTTGTCACAGCTGCCTATTCATATCATGAGTCATTTTGAAATTAAACTTAAAATGGCTTAAAGTTGCTAATTTTTTATTTGTTGTCTTTTGACCTTGCCTGCTTAATCAAAAAAGTGTTTTAACAATCTCCGTTTTTTAGAACCACGAGAGATTTTACAGCAGCTCTGATTAATTAAAAAATATTTGGAACTAAACTCGGTTTTCATTATCGTCTGTTGTTGTTTTCATTATCGTCCGTTCTGGCATCATTAGAATTTGTAAAAATCGTTTGCTTTGTTTTAATAAATAGTAAAAAATTTACTTATAGCTTTAAACAACTTAATGAATTAATGGACTAGCTGTACCCGCGCAGAGCATCTAGGTATTTGTGAACTTTTAAACGATGAGACTAGGAAAATAACAATTTAATTGTCTCTAAGTTTTGCATTTCGTCTTTGGCTGAGACTATTTTCAATACTTTCTTACATCCATCGAAGTCTGAGCTTATTTTCTTATTGCTTTACTTTCAGTAACTTCATCAACAATTTCATTGGCACTTCATTCCCTTCTACTTGCATTATGACAATATAACCAACTTCCTATCTTAAGGCCTTCTCGAAATCAATTAGAAACACCAATTAGCGTTTTTCCAAAATATTTATAAAAAAAAAAGTGTATGTGATACAAAATGTAAACTTAAATAATTGTGTAATTTATATGAACTGGTAATGTTAGCTTTTATTTTAAATTATTAAAATATGTTAATAGTATAGTTTTAAGAATTGTATATCTTTTAAATCAATTAGAAATGCTAATTAGCGGGGTTTTTTTTTTCAAAATATTTATAAAAAGAAATTAAATTTTGTATGTGATACAAAATTTTAAACTTAAATAATTGTGTAATTTATATGAACTGGTAATGTTAGGTTTTATTTTAAATTATTAAAATATGTTAATAGAATAGTTTTAAGTATTGTACATCTTTTAAATCAATTAGAAACGCTAATTTGCGGTTTTTCAAAATATTTATAAAAAAAAATTTGTATCTCATATAAAATTTTAAACTTGAATAATTATGTAATTTATATGAACTAGTCACGTTAGATTTTATTTTAGATTATGAAAATATGATAATAGTATAGTTTTAAATACTGTATATCTTTTAAAGTATTTATTACTTTGAAATAAAAAACTTGGAAGGTTTCTATATATCCGAAAGGGTTTTGAGAACAGCCGTACGGACTCCCAAATTTGCTATGTGAAGATATTTTGCATGTGTTTGGTATTCCGTGAGTATATGGGGCCTTGACACCAGGGCACCACTTTGGTTTAATCAGAATCTAGTACCACGTGAACGTTTCAATCTTACGAGACTAGAATCATTTCATAACTAGGAACGTCATATCTGTGTTATCATGTGTTATCATGTACCATGTATTATTTGACATCTGTATTATCATGTATTATCTGATATCTGTATTATTATGTATTATCTATATAATTTGTATCATGTATTATCTGTCTACCGTCTGCATAATACATTCTCTATGTATTGTGTGATCTATTTCAACGAGGCAAAAATTCTTTGCAGTGTGTGGAAAGTATTAAATGTTCACTGAAAAAAGTTATAATTCCATTTTAATATTTAAATTAAATCAAGATATTTTAAGCACGAGTTTCAGGTAATTAAAACTATTTAACAAAAGGCACATCTTCATTGGACAAGGAATTTCAATTCATCCATTGTATTTCCATTTGTACAGTTTTCACTGAGCGTTTGTTTTTATGCTCTAAAATATCACTAACTTGGTTCCCGGAGTCAGTGGCGGATTTCAGGAGGGGCGATCGAGGCGATCGCCCCCCCCCCCCCCCAAACGCCTGACGAATGTCGACGTTTTATCAAATAAATTATAAAATAAAAAATATATATATATAATTAGGGAGATACTTTTTCCTTACTCTACCTCCCTCAGTTTATCCACGAAATCTCGCTCCCATAATAAAAGTAAAAAGAAAGCTCGAGATGCTGTCTCTGATGCAATTACGATAATAAGTGAATTTAAGAAAAATGTGGAATCCGATTTCGGGAATATATGCAGAGAGGTTGAGGGAATGTGTAATGATCTTGGAATTGAAATAAAAATACCACGTACTGCTGGACGTCAAGTTCATAGATCACATGCTCCTAACATAACTCCTGAAGATTATTGCGGAATAAATGTTTACTTGCCTTTGTTAAACTCCGTCCAAGAAGACTTAAAAGACCGATTCGCACAGGAAAATCTGGATGTCTTATATTTACAAGATTTAGTACCATCGACTCTTCTAGCGAAAATCAACACGCACGAAGAGGCACTCCTCACCTCTTGGACAGAGCTAAGCAAGAGGTATCACAGAATAGCTGAACTGGGAGTGGAAGAAATGAACAGTACACATCAAGTTGAGGTGATTAACTGGAGAACCAAATGGATGCGAGAAAATACCGATACCGGCAGAGTACCCAAGTCTGCTTTTGAAGCACTACAAAACTGTGATCCTGCAGTGTACCATGTGATCTACATGTTACTGAAAGTTCTTGTAACATTACCAATTACTGTAGCAACCGCCGAGGGTAGCTTCTCAGCATTAAAACGATTGAAGACATGGCTTCGAAACACAATTAGGGAAGATCTGCTAGTGGGATTGACTTTGTTGCATGTGCATTATGACATCGCAATTTCACCAGTAACAATTTTAGATCGATTTGCTAAAGAAAAAGCAAGAAGACTTGAGTTCCTATTATAATGATGATCCTTCCTGGGAGGTTAACGGCGCCAGGGTTTTTGCGATGGACTCCGTAAGGCTGTTAGGGATAATGATCCACTATAATCTGAATTGGCAATTACATTTGAATAGTGTTATAGGTATTAACCCTGGCAAAAATTATGGAATCACTTCCATGTTATTTCAATGGAATACGAAGTTCAATACCCTAAAACTTTTGATGCACAGATACCCTGAAAAACCCTTTTTGAGCGAAATTGAAGAACTTTAAACGATTAACAAAACAAAAAATATTTGAAAAATTTTGCACTTTTCATTATTTAATAATTCACGATCAAAAAATGGGGAAAAAGCTAGAGGTTGAAAGAAAAAACTCGTAAAAACTAATTTGGAATAATAAATTTGATCATGGAAAATCATTAAGATATAGCTCTTCATGTTTATATGATCAAATTTATTATTCTAAATTAGTTTTTACGAGTGTTTTCTTTCAGCCTACAGCTCTTTTCGCATTTTTTGGTTGTGAATTATTAAATAATGAAAAGTGCAAAATTTTTCAAACATTTTTTATTTTGTAAGTTTTTAAAGTTCTTCAATTTCGCTCAAAAGGGTTTTTAGGGTCTCCGTGCATCAAAAGTTGTTGAGAATTGAACTTCGTATCCCATTGAAATAACATGGAAGTGATTCCATAATTTTTGCCAGGGATAATAAACTCGATCAAACCATTGGTCTTTTCTTTTAATGTTTTTGCGTAATGTTTTTGCGTGATGTTTATACGTGATGTTTTTCGCGTAAAAAATTATTTGATTCCTGTGCAGCTAAAAATGTAAAAAAAATGGGAAAATGTAAATCAATGTTCAGTGCTTATTAATACCTATATTAACTGTATTTACTCATGTTCATCCTCCTTTTCTACCACAGTCTAAGAAAAATAAAATTTATTTGTATTGTATTGTATGATAACCATATTTAGTGAATAGAATACAAATGTGTGTTTATTTACTTAATATTCAGTATTAATCTTCTCACATGGAAATCTCTTACTTGTGTATACTTAATACAGAATATAATTTCGGTTACCTTACACCTTTCTGGTAGGTAGGACGATCTGGGTCTCAACAACAACAACAATATAATATAATTTAGTTTCCTGTTTCGACTTCAACAATAAGTTTGTTTGAATTTTTTTTCTTCCATTCTTCATTGTTTTGCTTTGGTCTTAAAAAAATGATAGGCCGTATTTTATAAGCTGCAAAGAACTTACTATAAACTTCCGAATTTGTTCTAGTTATTTAAAAAATGTCAAATATCCGTATATAGGAAGCCGTTAAGAAAATCCTAAGTGAACAAACCTCCGAGAACATTTCGATATACAGATCGCCCCCCCCCCCCTCAAACAAGAGGCCAAAATCCGCCACTGCCCGGGGTCAGGCCTTTAAAACAAAATGCGTGTTTTTACAAGGCTTACTTTTTGTTAATTTTAGCGTATCTTCCTATTCATATTAAATGAATGTCATATATTTTCAAAATTAAAACTTAATATAATGTAAACTTGATTATTATCGCTTCTTTTTTCTTTTCGTCTAGCCTATTTAATAAAAAAAGCTACATAACCAAACATATTTCTCTTTTATGAACTACAAAAATTTGAAATCAGACTTGATTAGTTAAAGAAATATTAGGAACAAAAATCAGTTTTATTATAACTTCCATAATATTCTATAGAGTTAAAATTTATATTTAAACTCTATTCTGCTTGGTATAGGAATTCGTAAAAATCATTTTCAACAATTTGTTTTGAGACAGTAAAATTTCCTCATTGCTTAAAGCAAATGAAGTCTGAAGATAGATTATTTCCAGAAAGGTTTAAAAATACATTTAATTTCATATTATTCCATTGGAAATGTGATCTTTTGAATTTCATTTATAATACATTCTATGTACATGTATCGTAGGGCCTACTTCAAATATAATTATCGAAATTATCTTTACATGCATAATATATATTTCCCTGCTAATTTTTGCACTTCAGGATTTAATTTCGGTGTTTATCGTCTCAAAACAATAATTTATGGCTCCAGTATCATTTGGAAAGAATCTTTGAAATAGCGAGCTGTTGGCCGTTTAACGGCTGGGAAGACATTGATGGAAGATGCAAATTGTTTCATAATTAGCTTTGTATCGTATGCACTCATATTCAATTTTTCAGTACGTGTTATAATGCTGTGTATTACTTAAAAAATCGTTCTATTACAATGACCAGTTGTTAAGAAATCAGTGTTTTTTGTGTATGCAAAGCTAATCTTGGACATCAGTATAGAAGAGAAAAAAGCTCAGGTTAATTGACGCTGCATTGTCTGGTTGCCCATAGATCATAGGTTTGACTTCCCGGTGAGACAAGAGTTTGTTTTACAGCGGGGCTTAAACCACTTAGCCTTGTAGATTAAATACAATGTATATACTTCAATGTATATACAATGTATAAGATTTCCCAGGATTTTACCAGCGTTTCAAATTCGCGAATAATTACAAAAAATGGCATACTGTTGCGTATAAAAATAACTGAATGATGGGAGTGTATAAATCAGAAGTTGTACACAATCTGATATCTGAAGAAGGAGAATGCAGGGTTCATTTCAATTATAGAAAGAAATATAATTGTATTTATAATTGAGCTACTTATAATAAATCTAATTATAAGTAGCTCAGTAGTGAGTGCAGAGTTGTCTGGTCTATCAAAGATTGGTAGTTTAATTCCCCCGTTTAGACGAAAAAATGTATTAAATACCTTTTCCTAAATACATCATTAATTTTCTACTGAAAAAAATTATAGCCATATTTTAATGTTCAAATTAAATTTGAATATATTTTAGTAAGAGTCATAGTTACTAAAAAATAACGAACGAAGTAAAAATCTTTATTTGATAAAGAATTTAAATTTTAGCCATTTCGTTTCCATCTGTGCTTTTTCTGTTGAAAGTTTGTTTTATATTCCGATATATCGTTAACTTGGTCTTCTTACCATGAATGCGTCAACAGAATTTAAAGCAGAGTTTTTCTAGGGAGTATTTTTTTTTTGGTTGTTGTTGGTAAATTCGGATCAGATGTCTATTCATATCATAAGATGAATCTTTTAAAAATTAGAGATTAATGTGACTTTTAAAGTTAGTTTATTTCGTTCTTACTTTTTCCCATCGCTTGTTTAATCATAAAAGTTGCTCGACAAAACAAGCTTTATTCTTACGAACCATTAGAGATGTGATATTTGATCAGATTGATTAAAAAAAAATATTCAAATTAAAGATCACACACAAAATGTTTTCGTTATTATTGGTGATGATCTCCGTGGTTAAAATGTTAAACATTCTCGAATGTTATTAGAATTTATGAGAATCGTTCAAAGATTTGTCTTGACGCATGCCAAAATTTCGTTGTAGCTTTAAATAACTTAATGAAGTGCAAATATATATATATTATTTCCATGTTTCTAATTTGATTTGATATAATTCTATTGGAAATGCAGTACAATATATTCTATATGTATTATAGATAGTAGCTATTATAAACACAGAAGGAAAAAATAATTGTTTCAGTAGCTAAATTGATAGGGCGCCGCACAGTGGTGCCAAATGAGGAATTTGCGGAGAAAACCTCACAACTTATGCATTTTTTAATATTTTTGCATACTTTTTGCGCATGTAGATAAGTTAAAAGTAAGATTTTATATGCATGCCGAAACAACGAAGGTTGCAAAAAGTTGCAGCTGATTTTCACAGAACAGTTGCATAATAGTATCTGCTTTCGAAATAACTCATCCAGAGCGTGTAGGAGCGTGTAGCTTTTTTTATATGCTTAAGGAAATGAAGGAAAACAAAAATTTTTATATATCTATATTTTAAGCTTTATAGTATGATTTTGGCTATGTTTTTATGAAATGTATTTATGTCAGAAATAAGCTGAGCTCACATATATTGAAAATACGTGAGACATATAATTATAAATATCCACAAAAATTTTGGAAAAAATATTGAAATTTTAGTTAGAAAAAACAAGATTTCAGTTAGAATGTGGAAGTCTTGTTTAAGATCAGTTTTTCCTTCTAGTTACACTGAATAAAATATATTTATTTACATGACAAGATACTTCGGTTCATTGCCTATCAAAAAATAGTAGTTGGTATCGAAAAATATTATTTTCTGGTTTCGGGGTTTTTTCCGCCATGGCACCAGTGTGCGCCGTCTGATCAGTAAATGATCGATGATTAATTTGCCGCTGACACATGAGTTCGTTGCAATAGCGCTTGAGCTACTAAATCAGGCAGCGGATAACTGTGATTCCCTAGAACCTTACTGCGACGGTTTCAATTAACAGACAATTTCAAAAAACCGCGTACTATTCTGTGTAGAAGAAGCAGAGTAAGGCAATAAGGCAAAGGTCGTACACATCAGAAGTTGCACTTCGATCTGATATTTGAAGACAGAGAATGTATGATCCACTTCAAGTATAGAAGTAATGATAGTCGTTCGAGTAGCTAGCTCAGTTAATAAATTGATCGTAGTATAACCAGCCAGAGATGAGTGTTTTAATTCCCCGCTGGGACGTAAATTATTTAATGTAAGAAAATTATTAAATATATTTTCATAAATACATTATAAAATGTTTACTGGAAAAAGTTATAGCCACTTTTCAATATTTAATTTAAATATATGAGATATTTTTTAGCATAAGTTATAAGTAATTAAATTAAAATCCTTTATCAGATTGAAAATTTAAATTCAGCCTACGTTTCAGTATCTACTCTTTTCACTGAACATTTGTTCTTATAAATCGTTTGTTATCGTTATTAATCATTCGTTATCGTTATGAGTCGTTCGTTATAATTCTTTATCTTACGGCGTTATCGAAAATGCGAAAACGGCGTTAAAAAGATTTTTTTTTACTTTCCTTATATACAATAATGTATAAAGAAAGTATTGTGACGGGGTCGAAAATTCGAATGCGAGTTTTCGACGGGAGAGCACGTTTCAAGCATCCCTGATCACGAATCGAACATTTTTGAGGTAATGTCTCTGCGTGTGTGTGTGTGTGTGTGTGTCAGTGAGTCTGAGGAGACGATATCTCACGAACGAATGGAGCGATTCGAATGAAATTCGGTACAAAAATTACAATCCGTGAATAATGGGAGTCTATTGTTTTTAAACACAATCGAATGCTCAGAATCCCCCTAAATTTTCGAGTGAAATTTTGAAAAAATCCTCAAAAAATCAAAGGCTTTAATAAAGTTACGCAAATAAACATTTCTTATGTAATTTTTCATTAGAAAACGATTGACATAAATTTTAGAACGCTAGCATGAACCGTTCTCGAGATATTGCACATTTTTTAAAATAATTATCAAAAAATCATATAAAATAAAAAAAAATGTCTGATTGAGAAACATGCTCACTTTTCATATGTAATATCATGAGATAAATTTGATGACATCATTCTCGTGGATCTAGCTTGCTCCATTCATAAAAAAAGATACTTTGAGTAATACTTTGTAAATAATTGAGTAATACTTTGAGTAATACTTTGAGTAATAGTCAATTTATCTGCTGGAAGAACAACTTATTTCTCCATCCATAACGCTTGGCGAGATTTTGGCGATGAATTTGATGGAATGTCGCCAACTTGGAGATTTTTTTTCAATGCTGTTAAATTAACGAAAAACTTGCCAAATGGATAAAAATGAAGCTAAATCAATGAAAATGACAACTGACGAAAATTCAATATCTTGTAAAAAATATAAATATCTACTATAAGAATAATCTATTTTTTTTACTGTAAAAGTAGTAAATTCATTGCATTATATAAGGAAAGTCATGTGCTGCTCACATCAGATTTTTCTTCTAAGGAATAGATATGTTAATTTTAACGAAATTGCCAATTTGTATCGCAATAAATATTTTCAAAATTAAAAATAAAGATTACTTGAAGTTACTCATTTCCATTTTTTTTTCTTTTCGCCTTGTCTGTTTAATAAAAAAAAAATTGCTTAACAAGACAAACTTCTCCTTTTACGAGGTATGAGAGATTTGATATCAGATCTGATTAACTAAGAAACAATATATATATTCGGAACAAAAGCCAGGTTGATGTTATTAACATCTGCGATGTAACGCTCAGTTATTTATTTATTTATTTTTAGAATAAATTTTTATTGGAATTTCAGAAGATAGTTTATGTTTTGTTTTGAAGCAGTGAAATTTCCTTGTAGCTTAAATAAATTAATGAAGTAAGAAAAATATAATTTGTTTTTCAGAAAAATTTCAGCGCGCAAGTTTGTAATTTAATTTTATATTGTTCTCTTGAAAATTTGTTGCTTACTACTTTCAGTACTATACATTCTGTGTGTAATGCAGAGTTCAATCTTAAGTATAGAAAGAAAGATGATCGTCTGAGTAATTCCTTTGATAAGGCGCCGTGTAGCCAGCCGAAGATTGGAGGCTAAATTCCTTGCTGAGACTCGAGATCTTTACATTGGCGCCCGAGACCATTTTATCTTTCAAGTTATATGCATTGTATAAATAGGGTTTCCGAAGATTCTACGATTTAGGGCAGCATAAATTATTTACAGTGTTTGGTAAATACTGGATCTCATATATAGTTTGCCAGTTACCTATGCTACGTTGAGCAAGGAAGCTGATTTGTAACTAAGCAATTTAAGCTCAATGACACGTAAACTACTTTTGTCTTGTGGTTTTTTAATATTTCCCTGACAATGGACATACATTTTTGCATTTCATTCTTTTTAATTTTTCTATATTTTAAAATTGATTATGCATTGTATATTTTACCACCAAAAGCAGATGTTTTAAATTTGACGTGATTATGCCCGATAGATTTTGAAATAGTTGTTGTTTTTAAAAGTATATTCTCTATTCTCTATTTTTTTTTTTTTTTTTTTTTTTTTTGCAAGAAGCAGGTGGATATAAACTTTTTCTTCAAAGATTTATTTTATTTTAATAGCCAGCTGGCGGGCTACTGAGTTTATTCTGTGGGGGGCACAGCTACCTGTATACGGGTTACCGGCCTGCATAGCAGCCGAGTAGCTTGGTTGTATATTTCTGTGAAAAAAAAAGACAGTTGAAAAAAGAAAAGCTAAAAAAAAGAAAGTTAAATAAATAAAAACTTAAAAAAAGAAAGCTAAAGAAAATGAAAACTAGAAAAAAAAAAAGCCGATTACAGTTACTAGGTCATTAATTATCAAATATTTATTGAAAATAAATATTTAGCCGTATTTTAACACTCTAAAAAAAATTAAAACATTTTTAATGAAAGTAATTAACACAAACGGGAAAATTCAAAAAGCTTCATTAGATAAAGAATTTAAATTCAGCTATTCTATTTCCATCAGTACTTCTTTCACTGAAAATTTGTTTTGATCATGTATAAGGTATCATTATCTGGTCTCAATTTACATCTCACAATTTACAGCAAAATTCGTGTTTCCCTGAGTAAAATTTTTTGTGCATTTTTGCGCAGCTGCCCTTTCCCATCATAATGAGTCTTCAAAATTAAAAACTTAATATGGCTTAAAGCTCATTTTATATTCCCTCTCTTTTTGTCTGTTTAATCAAAAAATTGTTTTTTTAAAAGAAACTTCTTGTTACAAGTTCATGAGAGATTTGACATTCGAATGAATTACATAATTTAGAAAACATTCTATTAAAAAAAAAGATAGCAGGTTGTTTTTATTATCACACTGATATCCTTAAGAGATAAAATTTATTTGTTCCCTTTGTGTGTTTATTACTTTCCCTGCAATAAATGTATAGGGAAAGTATTGGAAACGTGACGAAAATCGAAACTCGAGTTTTCGACAGATTTGCAAATTTCGAACATTCTAGAACAAGAATGACTCATTTTCAGCACCACGTCTATCTGCCTCTCTGTACAATACACACACACACACATTTTTCTTAGCCCAGGGAATCCAAAAATTGAATTCCTTGATAATGTGTTCGCTTCGCGAGTTATTTCATGCCAAACTAAAGTTGAAATCGATAAACGGTTTATTTCATCATGTTACCCTATTATTTCTCTATAAATGTACCAAATTTCATTTTTTTTTTTTTTTTTTGCATGCTATAGATTTTGAGCTATGTGACAAAGAATCTTGAAAAAAGCAAAATTTGTGAAACAGCGGTGGCGTCAGATACATATTTTTAATATATAAGGGGGCTCTGCCCCCTGCTCACTCCGCTCTCGCAACTTCCTTCGGGGGGGGGGGGGGGGCTTCGCCTCCTATTCGCTGCGCTCGCAGAGTTCACTTCATATCTATCTTTCCTAAAATTTCTACTTTCTAAAATCTCTCTTCTATCCCTGTCTATTTTCCGCAGGAAGGAAAAGCAAGGATTTTTCTTAGCTCAGAAAATCCAAAAACTAAATTCCTTGATAACGAGTTCGCTTCACGCGCTATTTCATGCCAAACTAAAGTTGAAATCGATAAACGGTTTATTTCATAGTGTCACCCTTTTATTTCTCTATGTACCAAATTTCATATTTTTGTATGCTATAGTTTTTACGGTAAGAGACAGAGAAATCGCTAGACGTGCCGATACGAAAAAAAAGTTCTCTTCAGAAGTGCATAAAAAGTGAAATATGTCAAAAACTACATCGAAATTAAAGAAAGGGACTCCGTCTTGCAAAAATTCACCTGCGAAATTTTCTTGCCTGCAAAAATTCGCGGTCTTGCTATTGTTAGTCTATCCAGGAAGCGAACTCGCAGCTCAAATATTTTGTCTTTGACTTTGACATTAAATATTTCTTATATTATATATATATATATATATATATATATATATATATATATATATATATATATATATATATATATATATATATATATATATATATATATATATATATATATATATATATATATATATATATATATATATATATATATATAATATATATATATATATATATAAACAGTTTATTTCAACGTATTCCCCAAATCTTTGTCTACAAGTGCACCAAATTTCATATTTTTATATGTAATAGTTTTTGCTGGACGAAGCAAAGAATCTCGTGAAACGAGAAACTTGTCAAACAGCGGCGGCGGCGGGGTTAGCTACTTTTTATAATATGGAGAGATATCTGTGTGTGTGTAGGGGTTTGCTGTAGATTTTTGATTACTTTCTAACCTATTTGCCAAATGAAATTTTCTTTTACGAAGTACAGTTTTTATTAGCCAAATTTTATTTCGATTATCATTTGAAAATTTGATTTGATTAAAATCTTAATTTCCAAAGATCATTGTTTTCGAAAAGACCAATAGTATATATAGTAGTATACATTACAATAAAGTCGCTAAAAACGAATTTTAATTTTTGTGACACGCTGCAAAAGATTTCCTTGAAATTTCTTCACTGAAAAGGTGGTTTTAAAATACGTGGTTTCAATTCAATTCTGAAAACATTGTGCCATGGATCTGATACTCTAGATTCACGGTAGCTTGCGAGTGTGTCCAAATTTATTCTTACTCAAATGCAAAAAAAAAAAAAATATTCATCATAATGCAATAGACAGTTAATTAACATCTCGTAAAATAATTGACAATTAGCGAATTCTTTGGCGTCAGATAACAAGACTACATATGTTACTAAAAGTACTTTCTTTGGTGAATGGAACGAATTTGATACACTAGAATGGTGTTATAAGATTTTTGTTGCTTAATATTGCATATGGAAAGTGAACTTATTTGAGGATTGTTACCACTTTTTTAACACTTTACAACAAAGTTGAAAAGTGTTTATGACTTTGTTCATTCTGTCTGTCTGTCTGTCTGTCTGTCTGTCCGTATATATATCTGTCCGTATAGCACGATAACTGCCGTAAAAATGACTTAATCAAAATGAAATTTTAGTATGTTGTTCACAGACGGTCTGTAGAACCTATGGGAATATAAATGAATAATATCACCCAATTAGTTTTGGATTGAACCCAGATCGAAAAAATGAAATACATTGAGCCCTATGGGACCTAATTTTTCAAACATTTTTTAAGCGGATTTAAAATTCACAAATTGCTTCGAAAATATTAGGTAATATTCAAATTGTTCCATAAAATATATAAAAAAAGAATTCAACGAAATATATTCAGTAGTTTTTTAAATAAAAATTAAAATAATAATTACACCTCTTATATGAAGCGATCACGTGACCATGATATGAAACGATCACATGACCCACTTCAAAATGATATATGGCATCCATCTTGTTTCAAAATCGTGATTTTTTTAAGTTCTTTTTAATTCATATTGAGTGTTGTATCGGTCCTAAAACTACTTTACTTTTGCTTAAATTCTGTGCATCTACATACTGAAACAACGCAATGACAATATATTTGAGTTTAAATGCTCATCTAAATTTGATTATTTCTACAACTAAGCCTATTTTTCACCTATGTAAAATGTAAACAGCAAAATATATAGAATGAGTTGTATTAGAATTCCTGTATTTTTTTAACACAAAATAATTTAGTCCATGGAGTCTGCATGGCTGATATGAATGAAATATTAATTGATTTCATAAAGAGAAGGACGATTTTTTTCGATGAAGTTTCAAGCACAGAGTTTAATTTTTTGTAGCTCCATGGTCTTAAACAAAATGTTTAAATAAAATAAATTATTATAGTATTGTGATGAATGAAATGAATGGGAGAAAGTTATGAATGAAATTCTGTTTTTATAGAGAGATCCAGGCGTGTTATCTTTTCTATGACGTCATTTGAATGAATTTCAGTTGTTTTCGATGAAGTTTTCAAATATAAAAAATTATCGTAGTATTATGATAATTCTAAAACTATTACCGAGGAATGTATAACATTTTAGAGATGTTTAAACCAGGCAATTTATATTTCAATGCCGTCATTTGAATGAAGTTCATTTTTTTCGATGAAGGTTTAAGTTTTCAAATATAATAAATTAATGCAGTATGGTGATAAGTTTCAAAATATTACCGAGGAATGTATTGCATTTTAGACTTGTTTAAATAAAATTGCATTGAAGTTGGAAAGTGTTTCAGAATCAATGTTTTAAGCATGATTGATCTTTCTTGTTTAATTTTATGTAATTTTTTTACCATTACGTGTTGTGCTGTGAAAGGAATAAAGTCATTACATTATGTAGGGAAAGCAATGTGCTGCCCACATCACATTTCATTTTTTCTATTTTGCGTTTTGATTAACTGCGTAACAAAGAAATTATTCTATTCGCTTTGTAACGTAGCGTAATTACTTTTTCTTGACACTATTTCAATGGACATGCACACTGGACGATGTTTCCATATTCTTCAATTTTGTTTCAATATTCGTAAGAAAAATATTTTATAACTGCTATGCTTATTATATACGTTAGAAAACAGAGCTTGTAATTGAATAAAAATCTTGGATGAAAATACTGGTTTTTAAACTTTCAGTTTAATTTTCCAGCTTGTGTTGAATAAAGAAATAACAAAAATCTGCCGCTTAAAGGAAGTTTAATCTAACAAAGAGAAGAATCTCCTCTTGAGTGGATTTGCTGAAAAATAGTCAGCAGTTCAATTTTGACATATTCTATGGTAAAAAGTTAGTCGTAAATTCAAAGTAGTAATTCTGTTTTTCGTTACTTTTGCTACATTACTGTACTAATGTATAAGGAAAATATTGGATTGAAGTAGAAAACTATAGAATTCGAATTTTCAAAAGCTTTGTACGTTTTCGGAACTCTAGAATACGAATAAACTGTTTTTGAAATGGATGTGAATCACTTATGCGTTTCGCTATTATATTTTAATACGATTTGGAACAATCGAACTAAATTTTAATTTTAAGAAATGGTGGCTCCCAAAAAAATCTGAAATAAAGTCTAGATGTTTTTACATCATTAATTAAATGTTTGATTTATGTAATATATATATATATATATATATATATATATATATATATATATATATATATATATATATATAATTTGAATTTCATATAATATTTTTATTATTCTATTGAATATAAGTGATATATAAGTGTATTGGGAAAGCAAATGGAAAAAAGTGTTTTGGAAATGTTGGCGCTATGCTGCCTTACCCCTTCGATCACTAGTATATTTATCCAACTGGTAAAAATGGAAATAAAATACTAGAATAAGTAAAGTACCACAAATTGGCCGGGGGTGACCCCCACTCCCCGGTTAAGCATGTTTTACGCCGCGGCAACACTCTCAGGAGCCGGTATTTCACCTGCAATTATCATTGACCAAAAACAACCATACAACAATAAATCCATTTGAAAAGAAATTTCAACAAAAATTCAAAAACACTAGACCAAATCTATACCAAAACAATTACCACACCTAAACGTACTTCCTGGGAACGAGATCCATAAAAAAAAGTCGCCATCCTCCCTCTTCTTATTTATATCCTTGATCGGTAAAAAATCTAGAATGACATTCAGCTATGGTTATGTTGAAAAATCCCATTGATATCACATAACAAGAAAGATCAATCATGCTTAAAGTATTGATTATGAAACACTTTCTAACTTCCATGCAATTTTATTTAAACATCTCTAACATGCAATACATTCCTCGGTAATATTTTAAAACTTATCACAATACTACATTAATTGATTATATTTGAAAACTTAAACCTTCATCGAAAAAAATGAACTTCATTCAAATGACGGCATTGAAATATAAATTGCCTGGTTTAAACATCTCTAAAATGCGATACATTCCTCGGTAATATTTTTAAAATTATCATAACACTACAATAATTTATTATATTTGAAAACTTCATCGAAAACAACTGACATTCATTCAAATGGCGTCATACAAAAAATAACACGCCTGGCTTTTTCTGTAAAAGCAGCATTTCATTCATAACATTTTGCCATTCATTTCTTTCATCACAGTACCAAAATAATTTATTTTATTTAAAAACTTAAGACCATGGAGCTGCAAGTAATAAAAAACTCTATGCTTAAAACTTCATCGAAAAAAATCGTCCTTCTCTCTGTAAAATCAATGAATATTTCATTCATATCAGTTATGCAGATTCCGTGAGCTAAATAAGTTTGCGTTAAAGAAATGCAACAATTTTTATACAACTCATCCTACATATTTTGCTGTTTACATTTTACATAAGTGAAAAATGGGCTTCGTTGTAGAAATGATCAAGTTTGGATGATTCTTTAAACTCAAATATATTGTAATTGCGTTGTTTCAGTATGTAGATGCACAGAATTTAAGCAAAAATAAAGCGGTTTTAGGACGGATACAACATTCAATATGAATTAAAAAGAACTTTAAAAATCACGATTTTCAGACAAGATGGATGACATATTTCGTTTTGAAGTGGGTCACGTTCTTTTCATATCATGGTCACGTGATCGCTTCATATAAGAGGTGTAATTAATATTTTATTTTTTATTTAAAGAACTACTGAATATATTTTGCAGAGAAAATATTTTTTTATATATTTTATGGAATAATTTGAATATTACTTAACATTTTCAAAGCAATTTGTGAATTTTAAATCCGCTTAAAAATGTTTCAAAAATTTTGTCCCATAGTGTTAAATGTATTTCATTTTTTCAACCCGGGTTCAATCCAAAACTAATTGGGTGATATTATTCATTTACTTTCCCATAGGTACTACAAACCGTATGAACAACATACTAAAATATCATTTTGATTAAGTCATTTTTACGGCAGTTATTGTACTAACGGACAGACAGACAGAGAATGAACGAAGTCATAAACACTTTTCAACTTTGTTGTAAAGTGTTAACAACCTTGGAGGATATACCTGTTTCATTGCTTCTGCAAAATAAACCCTGACACTATTATCTCGGTCTATTGTTTTAGAGTTTAATTTTTGACTTCGAATTAAGTGATTTAAAACTATGTTCCTGAACACATTTTTATGTAGGCTTGAACTCCAAGAAGCTATGTAATTTATTTCGAAATTAAAATAATTTCTTTTATCGTATATTCGAAAGAAATACGATAATATTAAAAATTACCTGTGACTTATATTTTATTGAAAGTGGTCTGATGAGCACATGTAAAAATAAAATTAAAATAAAATAGATATAACATTAGGTTAGAGAATAATTATTTTATAAACAAGAAAGATCAATCATGCTTAAAGCATTGATTATGAAACACTTTTCAACTTCAATGCATTTTTATTTAAACATCTCTAAAATACACTACATTCCTCGGTAATATTTTTAAACTTATCACAATACTACATTAATTTATTATATTTGAAACCTTAAACCTTCATCGAAAAAAATTAACTTCATTCAAATGACGGCGTTGAAATATAAATTGCCTGGTTTAAACATTTCTAAAATGCGATACATTCCTCGATAATATTTTTAAAATTATTATAATACTACAATAATTTATTATATTTGAAAAATTCATCGAAAACGACTGAAATTCATTCAAATGACGTCATAGAAAAAATAACACGCATTTTACCAAATTTGTCGTCAAAATCTCGCCAAGCTTTATGGACGGAGAAATAAATTATACTCATAGCAGATATATGACTATTAGCGTCCAAATACAAAAATATTACCCAAAGTATATTTTCGCATGAATGGAACGAGCTAGATCCACAAGAATGATGTCACCAAAGTTATCGTGTGATATTACATATGAAAAGTGAACATATTTTATAGTAGTTAATATATTTTTTTTTCATTTTATATAATTTTTTGAAAAATTTAATTGACAAATGTACAATATTTCGAGAACGGTTCATGCTAACGTTCTGAAGTTTGGGTCAATCGTTTTCTAATAAAAAATTACATGAGAAATGAATATTTGCCTAACATTATTAAAGCTTTTTATTCTTTGATGATTTTTTCAAAATGTCACTTGAAAATTTAGGGTATTCGGAACATTCAATTGGGTTTAAAAAATAATAGGCTTCCAGCATTCATGGATTGAAATTTTTGTATTAAATTTCGTTCAAATCTCTCCATTCGTTCTTGAGATATTGTCTCCACAGGCTGACACACACACACACATACTGAGAGAGAGAGAGAGAGTGAGAGAAAGATCCCCTTAAAACCGTTTGATTCGTGTTCAGGGATGCTTGAAAAGCTCTTACCTGTCGAAAACTCGAATCCCGTCATAATATTTTCCTTATACATTATACTATGTATATAAAGGAAGTAATACATATTTTATGTAATTTTTAATATTTATTCAGTTAAAGGGAATTTTATGCGACAAAATGAGTATAACTTATTCAAGGAAAGAGTGAATAATAAAATAGAAGGATTTCGCTCCTATTCCAGATAACAGCATACGTTGTATCAAACCTCTAAAAAGACTGGCAAATTCGGTTTAACCACGCAGCCCACATCAAACATCATAAAACTTTATCTTAGACTGTGTGAAGCTGTAGACCATGGTTTGTTGATTCTGTAAGCATGAATTTGACCATTGCATCCTTTCTTTATCAAAACGTGTATTTTGTCAAAATCTTTAATACGAAAATTTTTGTTTATACAATAATTTATTTAAACTATAGTAGGCAAAAGTAACAATTTTCATAAACAACATTTTAGTTTACTTGTATTATTAAGGAAAACAACCAGATTATGTTATAAAAATATTTATTCCCTGTGACCTGAACAATCTTTACTCAAAAATATGTGCATATTTAAGTTTTTTGCCTCTACAAGCAGGCAATTTCCTTCGCAGCTCTTATGTACATAAGCGTTCCAGCGAAGTGAATATGCAATTTCATGAGGCAAGTTTGAATAAAACTTTGCTCGTAAAAAGCAACTAATGGTATAATCGACCTTGAAATTTACATTCAGGAGTAATAAACTGGTCGAGGCCAGTAGCCTAAGAAACAATAGTTCCATATATTTAAGTAATATTTTAGATTTTTCTTTCTCGACATTAGTGAAAGTTCTACGAAATTCATAAGTCCAAGTATTTTATTCGTTATTTTTTTCTCACGAGAAAAATTATGAAATATCTTATTGATTTTCCTTTCTTCTTGACTTGACTATTGTGAATTTTATACGATATTGTAACTGCAGACGTAACTGCTATCCTTCCTAACTTTCAAATTATAAACAATTTATGACGATTGCTCTTATAGCTTTTACATACTTATCTTTTAATATATATATATATTTTTTTCTATTATTTTATCTAATGTCGGTAGCCTTCCTTTTCAAGTAATTTCTTCAATAATTTTTACGCTTGTTTTTAATATATAGTCATGAAGTCACTTCATATTTTTTAATCAGTTGTTTCCTTCATTGTGCTTTTTCTGTAATTTTTTTAAGTAGTCTTTTAATCAGAAGATTTTTAACAGTGGTTTGTATGAAAGATTCCGTAGTTATTTGATGAAGACAGCTAGCTCATTCATCTTCGGAATCCGATCGCGTCATTCATTTCACTACACATTTTCTTGACTTTTCACACATTAATATATCATATGCATTACTTATTACAATTCTATATTTTAAGTGACTTGGTTTTAATACTCTTCTTATTTTCAAAGACACTATCGAATTTATCTTTAAACATCTCCAATCAATTCATTTCTTAATGTAAGGGCTACCACCATGCATCAAGAATTCACATAGTGGCTACTTTCTAGCGCCGGTCTGACACCATAATTAACATTTGGAAGTGAAAGTTTACATCCTTGACTTACATTTGATTCGAGTATGTTTATTCATTTCGGCATGGAAGATAACTCACTTTAGTTTGGTAATGAAAGCCATACTTCCCTGGTCACATGCTGTTGTTGTTGAGACCCAGACCGTCCGACCTACCAGAAAGGTGTAAGGTAACTGTTTGGACGGCCGGGAAGTGCCACCCAATATATACCAGAACCCAGTGAAGGAGGCATCCACAGAGACCGTACCCTCCTTTCCCTACCACCAACCTCTCGGAAAGACTTACGAACCCACATGTTTAACGTGATCGTACTCCGCGTGAACACGGCGGCAGTTTTGGCAGTGGCGGGAATCGAACCCGGGCCAACCGAGTGCAATTCCCG
This sequence comes from Amaurobius ferox, assembly GCA_951213105.1. NCBI lineage: Eukaryota > Metazoa > Arthropoda > Arachnida > Araneae > Amaurobiidae > Amaurobius > Amaurobius ferox. The sequence continues at coordinate 22,688,062 of OX578140.1, forward strand.
CGCGCTAACCACCGGACTACCGCGCCCCCTGGTCACATGTCGAAAGCCCAGGACGTCCGACTCATCCGTAGACTAAGAGCAGCAGTTTGGGCGGCAGGCCCTGGTTACATGTGTAACATTTTGGTGATAGCATCTCTTGCTTTGACTGAGGTGGCTGTTCGATGTATATTATTCTGAAATAGTTTCTATTTTACCCCTGAAACTGTTGATACCTGTTATCACTTAATTAGTATACATTACAAAGTTTAATATGTCTGTGACGCAATAAATTGTGTGGTCACGTTTTAATTATTTTTAAGAAAAATGAGCAAATTTAAGATTTATTTACCTATTTCGAATAATATTTTAATTTTTCTTTGTCAAAGGAAGGTATAGATTTTTTTTCTCATACTTAGCCATATGGAATTAGCTGTCCGCGAAGCCTTTTCACTAACAGCAGGAATGCTAACTTGAATAACCTATAGAGTGTTCATTGCTAAAAAGAAACTCTAAATTTCGAACATATTATTTAAAGATATTACCAAATGAGAAAGTTTTCATATCAGGTTCAGTTACTTTGTTTTTTCTGGGTTGGAAAGTCCTTTCTTCACGGATAGAGAAGTACCAGGTGAAGAATACATTTCACCTTCAAACTGAACTTCTAGTAAAGACAAAAATATTTGGAAAAAAAGAAGATAAAATGTATATCGAAGGTATGTTTGGAGGGATATCGATGACCGAAGTTATGTTCATTTTTAAATCTTCGTAAATGAAAATAACTAATGTCGAAGTGGGCACCTATAGAGTGTCGAAAGCCCTGACCACCCGACTCGTCCGAGGACTTAGAGCAGCTATTTGGATGGCCGGGACCTATAGAGTGTGAGAAAATGTAAACAGGGTAGAGGAGGGCCTTGAGCTTGAAAAGTTTTGGATCAAACACATGGGAGGGAGGGGGAAAAGGAATCGAGCAGAACTTGAATTCCCAAATTCCAGAGAGGGGTATGGATATAGCAAAAAAAGTAATAATAATTCATGTATTTATAAGCAATGAAGTAAAATAAAAGGTTACAATATTTTTTAAGGCAAACAACAAATGTATTTACAGAACTGTAAATAAAAACTTACTGGTTTGTCCTTTTTTACTCATTTCTATATTTCTAATTGAAATTATTGTTACTCAGAAATTTCGCTTATTTTTTAAATCATTAATTTACTCATATTTTATATTCATTAATATTAAGAAAATAATGTATTATTTGTGTTAAATCTTTAATGGTGATGATACATATATTTTCTCTCTCTATATATATAAAGCAGTTCCCGTGATCTTAAATGCACGTACAAGTATAATATGTTTTCTAAACAGCACTTAATATGATCTCTGATCATTTTCTACTGATTTGAAATTCTTGTTCGTCTGAAATGATTCTTAAAAAAATAAAAGAATCCTGTAAAGTTATTGACATTAGAAATTGTGCCCAAGTGTCTTTTTAGTTAGTCGGGTTTTTTTCCTTTGCCTTCTAAAAAAGTTGGGAATCTCTCAGTAAAAATAATAATTTTAATCTTATCTGAAAATATGGACGACGCAAGGGTTTCATAATTGAATTTTACACACAGTTGTATTTTGTACGAAGTAAATAATTGAAAGCGATACGCACAAAAATATTTATTATTTTCCCTACCTTCCTTTTCTCTAATTGTGTTTAGCAGCTTTTAATTGAATATAAGTCGACAAAATGATTTCAAATATCAATAAGTCAGAGAGGACTATCTGACATATCAATTATTTTTAAATACATTCTTAATTTTGATAAAAAAAATAATAATGTAATTTCTATATACAAAATACATTTTGTAGGTGTGCGATCTCTAGTGTCTATATTTCCTAGCCATTAGTCTAGGACAGCCCTTGTCAATCTTTCTGAAGTCGGGGAACACTAAACTGTGTAGTCGGAAGAAACAAACGAATTTCTTATCCAATCAAATTGTTCAGTGTCTATTGCAATGAAAAATATTTTTCAAAATTTTCTTCTATTACTGTTCGATTATTGATTTTTTCGTGGAACACTTGAAATAGCTTCACGGAGCACCAGTGTTTCGCGGACCACGGTTTTAGAAGTACGGGTTTAGGACACAATTAGAAATAATCTCTCACTCTTTCGCATCCAAGGTTCAAGTATCAGTTTTGTTATTAAACCTTGTTCGCATGGAATAATCACTGACCTCTTTGCGAATAACAAGGATTTCTTTCTAAAATTCGACGTTTAGTAAGTCTCTCACCGTTATGCATGCAATTACCTCCTAATTTTGCAACCTATTGTAGTTTTGACGCAGTTTGCAGAAACGCTACGCTTGAATAGACATTTTGAGTTCCTGTTGCAAGAGGTGCACAACTAAACCCAAGTATTTTAGTTTGACATGTAAACATCACGCAATTTTAAAATCCTTCCACATTTTTAAATAGCTGGATTTACTTTATTTGAAGTTTTATTTGAAATGTAAAGAGAGTTTATATATAATACGAGTTCTTTTAATTGTTTATAATTCTGCCAAATTAGATATTGTAAAATTACTAGGTATTTTTGTACTCGCTGCGCATGTAGTTTCAACACAAATTATCTGGAATATCATAGGATATATATATATATATATATATATAATATGGTATTCGAACTTTATAATTAATATATTCACATTTATGTTTTCCATGAAACCGAAGTGTCATAATATTACAGCCGTCAATACGTACAGTTTGTTATAAACAAATTTATATGAAGAGACTCCTATTTAAGTAAACTTCAATTATTATGAATATAAACAGTTTAAATAATTTGTTTTCGATACACTTTTATCAATACCATATTTGTGCTTGAATTCAAAATTATTTGTAAAAGTAGGCACAGTACATTTTGACCAAGTGAATCTAACATTTAATATATTGTATGTACTATAGTTACTTTATATAGGTGTATTTGGCAAATGACAAACTAATTTCTATGTGATTTTATCATTGTCAAATGGATTTCCTCACCGAAGTGAGCAAAACATCATTTGAAATTTAAAATGTTCTAATTTTTAGATTGTACCATTTTCCAGGTTTTTTTGTACAACGTACAATATATCATACAGACATGCACACAAAAGCCATTGCTTTTAGTATTCAAGGTGAAGGCATTACATAGATTTACCTTACTTAGATAAGTCTAAGGAAATATAAAGGACATTTATGTCATTTCATATGCACTAATTGAAAATTGGTTGGTCAACATAACGATAAGGGGTTAAAGCAGAAATCGGGTCGTGCCAGTATACACATACCAGTTAACAATTCTGGGATGCGAGTATAAGTTGTTACATTGCAAAAAGTAGTTTAAATTTAATTTAAAAAGCTTGAACAAAATAGAATGTCACTAAAATTAAAGATGTTTATCTCAAACATTAAAGAACCTTTTAAAAGCATAAAATTATGCTTTTTATCAATTCCTAGGATATTGTAAACCGAAAATATAGCAATTTTATTTTAAAAGCATGTTAGTTAAATTTTGTAGAGTACTCGTGCTGGCAGCTCACCACTGAATTAGAGCCCCTAAATGTTTGAAGGGCATTAATTTCTATTTAAAATGTTTAAACATAATGATTAGTGAATTGCAGATGTATTCTGTGTAGCTTCTTATAGTTCTCTGTTTAAGTGTGTATTCAGTAACTTGTTATGTGTTGTTGAAACTGAGACCGACCGACCTACCAGAAAGGTGTAAGGTAACTGTTTGGACGGCTGGGAAGAGCCACCCAGTTTAGACCGGAACCCAGTGAGGGAGGCATCCACAGGGACCGTACCCTCTTTCCCCTACCACAAACCTCTCGGAAGGACTTGCGGATCCACATGTTTAATGTGATCGTACTCCTCATGAACACGACGGCAGTTTTGGCAGCAGAGGGAATCGTACCCGGGCCTACTGAGTGCAATTCCCTGGTGCTAACTACTGGGATACCGCACCCCCGACTTGTTATGTGTGTAAAATTTAGTATTTAATTGTGTATAAAAGTTCTCTAATTTTCTATTTCAGTTTACCCGTTCTTCAGTGGTCGACACTTACATAGAATTTATTAATAATTGGAAAGCAGCCAGAGATGCCATCAAATCTGTATCTTTGGCTAAGCCAGCTTTTGCAAAATTTCTTGAGGTATTTGTTTAGATACTTTATTTCTTTTAAGTAAATTACTTTGAAATTGAGATGAGTGTGATACCAATATTTAACTGATGACATTGTTTTATTATTTTGAAATTGCATCCTGAATGATTTGTAACAATTTATCTCATTGATTAATGATTACCTTTAATTAATTATAATTTGTGGCAGAAAAGCTACAACACTTATGAGTTTGAAAGTGAGGTTTTGTATCATGTAAGATGGTTATATTAAGATTCAATTTTGTTCATTATAATAGGTAACAAATCCAATTAACCTACATTGTAAGTCAAAGTCAAAATTTCAAGGAAAGTATTTATTTATTGATTATTTGGTTTCTAAAGTTTCACTAACCATAATTTCAACTTACTTTGGATGATAGTTATAAAAATAGAAAGTTTATTATACCAGATGTTAAATTTGTTCAAATCTTCATTTTTTTTTTTTTTTTCATCTTCTTGGCGGCAATTTATAAATTACAGTATTTGAATGTGTGCCAGGAAAAGTAAAAATATACCTTGCTTTTTAAATTATTTAAATGCACACTTTTCTATCCATACTTATTCTTGATAGCTTGAAAAAGACTAGAAAGTGAAATATTTGTGTGTTGTACACAAGTTACAACAATAGTAATTGTATCACGCATAAGTCAAATTGGTTGATAGTTTATGATGCAGATTTAATACCATTACAATCAATTCTGACATCTGCAAATAAATTAATGTTCAAAGTGCAACTGAAAATAAGTTTAACAGAACTTCTAGTACCAGTTTAACTGAAGAGTTAACCAAATGAAAGTTATTTAAACACGTTTTATATTCATGCTCCGTGAATGTTAATTCAAATATTATAATTGTTTTTTTTAGGAGTGAAAATTATGTGGGTAAATTTATCTTGTAGGGGAAGGGGGTGGATCTATAGGGAGGTTAACAGATGGCTCACTCCCTCTAGAGCTTAATATATGTATAGGGTCAGATGGGGTAAAATGGGTATAAAATTCATTGTTTTTTAATGTTCAGTTAAAATTTTCTAGTAAATGTTTAACAATTCAAACTTTTTTTGGTTTTTCTTTACATTGCATTTTATGGGAATGAAAATGCACAATTTTCAATTTTCAGGCTATAAAATTTTGTCTGCAAGGAAAGGTTTCACAACTGTATGTTTGCTATACCCATTTTACCCCATGCAGGTGAAAATGGGTATAGTGTGGGGTAAAATGGGTATACAATAATTTAACAATGAAAACTGCAAAATAAATACACTTACCAAAGATTACATAATGATATATGAAAAAAACAAAGTAGTAAGCCATTTAAAATTTTTAAACTTTTTATTTTAATATGAAATTGAAGTTAATACATGTGAAATTTAATAATGAATCTCGCTTCATTGCAAATGTTTATTAGCAACATTTTTTCTCTGACAAAATCCTATTATCTCACACTTTGAGTGAAAAAATACTAGTTATAAATGCTTAAAGTTTACCAAAAACATAATGTCCCCGATTATTAAATGTTGGTTCATTTAAGGTGTGTATTATTTGTTTCTTTTCAACAAAGTCTGTATCTTCAGCCTCGGGAAATACATAAAACTTACCGATCTTAGATTTCTCCAAGAATTTTACCTCATACATATGTCCTTCAATGGCCATAACTTTGCCAATGAATTCTTGTTTTCGCATTTTCCCCAAATACACTACTTTTACCCATGCACCCACAGATATATCTACCGTGGAAATTTCTTCTATGCATTCCGATCTAATTTCAACTTTGTTTGAACTTTTCTTGTTGGTTTTTACTTTTTTAGCATTTCGGTTATCAGATTCATTTTTTAATCTTATCATGACTTCTTCAGATGTCAAAACTTCACCCGCTTTTGATTGAACACGCTTTCGTTTCAATTTTAAGTTTGCAATGCACTTCGTTGTGAGACTAGAAGGCTTTGGTGATATGGCAGATAAAATGGCAGTTTTCAAATCCTTATAAGGAGAGACAACCATTGAACTTGAAGATAAGCCTTCTTCTACAGGCATAGGTGATATGGGAACGTCATGTTGAGAGGTTGATGGCATTGATTCATTTGAGGCAGCAACAGGAACATGAGGCATTACACTAGAGGTAGATGAAAAACCTTCAGTAACGTCATCTGTTGATGGTGCAATTCTGTGTACTACCTCTTCACGATTCGGAGGATAAATTCCACTGCCTTTGAAGCCTTTGATGATATTTTTTACTGACATGTCTTCAAAAAGTTTACCTAAAAGGTAAGGGAAAACAGCTTTGGTCACACTCTGAAGGCGACTTTCTCGAAACCATAGCTTCAGAACGTCTTTCCATTTTCTTTTCAACGGTGAAAATACACCAACATCTAATGGTTGAAGGGCATGGCTGGTGTTTGGGGGTAAACACAAGATGATTATTTGTTTTTCCATGGCATGTCTAATGGTCTCGTACGTCATATGACTTCCATGGCCATCATAGATGAGTAGCACAGGTTTTTGTAATGGCTCAACATACTTTGAAAAGTTTTTGATCCATTGTTCAAAAACTGTATCATGCATCCAGCCTGAATCTGTGCAGCCATATATAGCTCCAGGAGGTCCACCACGAGTCCATGTGTCATACAAATGAAGGCTTTTGTAAACTGTAAATGGTGACATGTATTTCCCATCTGCAGAAACACAAAAAAGCACTGTGTACATGGTTTTGCCACATGTTGCAGATTTTAAATATGCTGTGCGAGAATTTTTAGCAACAAAAACTCCACAGTTCCGAGAGTCAGTGCCAAGGCCTGCTTCGTCCAAATTGAAAATTCTTTCGGGGCTGTTTATTAGATTGTTTTCCTTCAATAAATCTTCATAGGTATTAAAAAAGCTATTCACACAAGAATGTGTCAAAGCCGATGCTCTTGCTTTCGTCAGCAATTCCGGCTTCCTATTGGCTAACTCCTTCGACCACCTCTTCTCAAAATTTTGAATCCAATCAGCACCTGGTATACCATTTGAAAAAGGAATTGCTCTAGAAATGGGCAATGATTTAACAAAATTCTGTACAATGAATTTCAGATCTTTCCGGTCTTGGGGATAACCGCACTTTGCCATAAATTTTAATGACTGCACGATAATATTTTCTTCCTCCAATGAAAAGACTGTTGATCTTCCAGATCCTTTACGTGAAGGATTTTTTACCACCCATCTTCTCAAAGTTTCATAAGGAATTTTGTATTCTTTAGCAGCATTGTATATCGATTTACCATTGTCAACATCTCTAACAGCCAGCTCAAGACTTGCATCTGAATAAGACTGCACTTTTTTTTTAACATATGTCCGAGGCATTGCAGGAAACCTGAAATATATATAATAGTCTATATATATATAATCAAATAGGTCTATAAGTTACTTTAAATATTATCTTAGTGATCAGTAGGTAGGCACCAATAATTATGAACATGCAATGACTGGTTTAAAGTAATGTTTTGAATAGGTAGCCTATTAAATAAATAAAGAGAATAATAATTAGCTTATATTCTTTTTTACTTTTGAGTTAAACATTTCTGAAATATTGTGTTCTAAACATTTTAATGTATTTTTAAAACTCAAATCTATTCTGCTTTCATTAAAATAAAAATATTTATCCCTAAAAACTCATTATACACCCTAAAGACAACTGCACGTATTAAGCCTAACACTATACCCATTTTACCCCATTTATGAAATCTGAAAAAACAAAGCAAAAACAAAAAATAATTTCTTACCTGTAATTTAGAAAAGTAATAGAAGTGTTCAATAAATGCAATGAGGTCAGTAGAATATAATTTTATCAAAGATTCTGAGCTGTAAGATGAAGTTTAATCAATTAACATGTGGCATGAAACTGTACAGAAGGGTTTCTACTGTTGCCACTCACATAAAACAAACTATAGAGACAAAAATATAGTGTGGGGAAAATATTTAGACATCAAACAATTATCTGTAGTTTTAAAAACTGTAAATATGTTTGAAAATTTAAAAATGTGAAACAATGTATTTTGACTACCCATTTTACCCCACTACCCATTTTACCCCATCCTACCCTATAAAAATTGCAAATAGGTTATTTTTAAAAGAGACTGTGTGAAAGATATAATTTCCAATCTTATTACATCTTCCCTAGAAGATTTTTATGGGTAAATCACCCTTGCACACTTTTGATCTATTTTTGACGTATAATATTTATGAATTTTTTCATATCTGAATCATTACAGCTTTATTAACACACCGTTTGAATATTTTTCTATAAAGTACAACAAATTGAATGAGTATTTACTATAGAAATTGAAAAGAAAAATAATTTCTAAATGTTTGAATTGTCTCAAGGTGCTCTACTTCATGGAGTACCTGATAAACAAATAAGTGAAAAGATTGCATGATATTTGAATTTGAGGTCATTTTCTTAGGAAAGCATTTATTTGATGAAACTTAATTTCATCATTTGTATATAAATACCATGGATGAAATTATCAGATATATAAAATAAAAATGCAATGCTCCCATTTCAGTAAATGAAGGATATACGTATAAAGCAGCTATTTAATAAATATTGAATCTAATGAAGTCATCAAATACTAACTAGGTAACTAGTATCTACATTATTTATTTATAATATTAACTTAATTATTTGAAGTCTTTTAATTAAGTCTTTTTTCTTAACATGTAACTTAAATATATCTCTTAAAACATTCTATGTTTAAAAATAAAAGTAATAATCATTCCTCATTACCTAGGTGACTAATCATAAAAATTTATGAAGAAAAGATCTACACATTACCAAATCAGTAGTATGCCTATTTTGTATGCTAGCTAATTTTTATACAGCAGTTAAATTTTGTAACATAATTATTAATATGTAGTGCTCCTGTACAAATATTTAGAATAGCAGTAACCATTAAATTGTCTTGATTTTTCTGAATAGCGAATTAAATTTTATTATTAATTTCTGTTTAGAACTTTTGTTCCAATCTCTAGGTTTGTAATATATACTATAATATCTCAAGTAATGTAAAATATTGGTATTACAGCTTTTAGAATATTAAAATTTTGAATTAATTAAGCTTTACATTTATTTTTCATTTATATTTCACTGTAACAAAATTTATATTCTTTTTACTTTCTTTACAGTACATCACACAGTAATATAATAATAGGGAAAATATTAGAATCTTTTAGAAAATTGGAACTTGAATTTTGAATAGATCAATTATTTTTTAGCATTCCAGAACATTAAAAACCTATTTTTAATGTGATGTCTGTCTGTACAATGTATGTATCCATTCAATGTATGTTTCCATCTCAATGTATGTTTCCACTCTGTTCGACGGAATTTCACAAAATTTCATAGTTTCTTGTGGGATATCATAGTGCTGAATTAGATTCGATAAAATACCTCATTTTTTGGCCTTCAGAAGTTACCAAAATATGAAATAAAAACACTAAGTATCCTTAAATATGTTTATTATAATCTTGTTTTATGCATAATATTTTAAGAAGAAAAGAATAAGACCAACCCAATCACTAGGATTAATCATTTTTGAGATTTTTCATTTTTGCAACACCACTATTTGAAAATATAACCAGTTGCCAAATGAAATCGAAAATTTAATTAATATTGCAAATTTGGTGTAATTTTAATGTTTAATTAAACATCCATATACTTTTGTGCAATTAAACTCATTACATTATGAAAGAAAAGAAAAATGAATTTGAGTTTGTAGACATTAGATTTTTTAGAATTCTTCTCATTAATTCCTTCTTTCATTAGGTACTTTGATTCTATTGTCCCAGAGTACTGTAGCATATTATTAAAACAAGAAAAATCAATTATGCATAAAGCATTGATTATGAAACACTTTTCAACTCTAATTTTATTTAAACATCACTAAAATTTTATACATTCAGTGGTAATATTTTTAAAATTATCACATTACTGTAATAATTAATTATATTTGAAACTTCATGAGAAATGAACTTGATTCAAATGATGTCATTGAAATATAAATCGCCTGGCTTTCTATTGAGTTGTTTTTTAGACCCAGACCATCTGACCTACCAGAAAGGTATAAGGTAACTGTTTGGATGGCCGGGAAGAGCCACAATGTAGACCGGAACCCAGTGTGTGTGTGTGGGGGGGGGAATCCACAGGGACAGTACCCTCTTTTACTTACCACCAACCTCTCGGAAGGACTTGCGGACATGTTTAACGTGATTGTACTCCACTTCAACACGGCTGTAGTTTTGGCCGCTGAGGGAATCGAACCCGGGCCTACAAAGTGCAATTCCCTTACGCTAACCACTGTGCTACCACACCCACCTGGCTCTCTGTCGAAAGCCCAGACCATTCGGCTCGTCCAAGGACTTAGAGCAGCAAGTTGAATGGCCGGCCACCTGGCTCTCTGTGTAAAAGCAGTAAATATTTCATTCATACATTTTTATTTCATTCACAATACTACAATAATTTAATCTACTTAAAAACTTAAAACCATGGAGGTAAAAGTAATTTAACTCTATAAAACATCATAAAAAAAGTCTGCCATTAAATTGTTTGCTTCTATAAAATCAATGAATGTTTCATTCATATCATCTATATTGCAGACTTCAGAACAAAATAATTTTGTGTTAAAGAAATTCAGCAATTCTTATACAACTCATCTCACAGCCTAATCTGTTTACATTCTCCATAAGTGACAATTAGGTTTCGTTGTAGAAATAATCAAAGTTTGATGATCATTTAAACTCAAATATATTGTAATTGTGTTGTTTCAGAATGCAGATGCACAGAAATTAAGCAAAAATAAAGCAGTTTTAGGACTGATACAATACTATAAATTAAAAATCATTTTAAAAATCACGATTTTGACACAAGATGGATGCCATACTTTATTTTGATGTGGGTCACATGATCTCTTTATATAAAGGGTGTAATTATTATTTTAAATTTTATTTAAAAAACTACTGAATATATTTTGCTGAAAATTTATTTTTTAATGTATTTTACAGGATAATTTGAATATTTTCTAAAACTTTTGAAGCAATTTGTGAATTTTAAATTCACTTAAAAAATGTTTGGAAAATTAGGTCCCATAGGGTTCAATGTACTTCATTTTTTCAACCCGGGTTCAATCCAAAACTAATTGGGTGATGTTACTCATTTATATTTCCATAGGTCCCACAGACCATCTGAACAACATACTAAAATTTCATTTTGATAAAGTCATTTTTACAGCAGTTATCATGCTAATGGACAGACAGACAGACAGAATGAACAAAGTCATAAACATTTTTCAACAAATTCAGAAATATCAAAATAGTAAGTTGTTAATAATGACGACTTACATATATATCTCCGGCCACACAATTAACTACCATAAGCCTTTGGGTTGGTCATGTGGTCTGGGTTTTCAACTATGTTGTAAAGTGTTAATAAATCTGATCTCACAGAGATGGCTCTATTTGCCCTTACCATTTTGGTGTTTATGTTTAATCTGTAATGTAATGATCTTTGTGACAGTAATTTATTAATAATCATTTAATATTTGGTTTATTTAATTATAAAAATTATAATTGATTATCAATTTTTTTATTCAATGAAGCAATATACCCAAAATTTCCCATATTTTGTTCCTGTTCCACTAATCTATTGCTTTGATCGCATCACCTGTTAACACCAGTTTTCTGTATTGAGCATGTACCCTTACAATCTTTTGATATACAATCTTTACTATACTTTTGATAAAATATAGTAAATAAAACTGAGAATTTATTTGTTCTATGTAAAAATATATTTTTTTGTTCAATGTTTTTTTTATATATATATCCTTTATTGCATTAAAACTTGTCCATATCTTATTAACACTTAGGGGTTGCTGAGATATTAACAAAAGTATACATTTTTTAATTTCAGTATATAGAGACCTGTGCTGCCGGTATTAGATTTTTATATCAATATAGTTAAAATTTTTGAAATAGAGTATTAAGTTATGTTATTTATGTAGTTTTGTTTATGTAAAATATTTTTTCTCAGATTACGTCCCGGGAACATAAGGGAAAACTTACACTTGATGCCTTGCTTATTATGCCAGTCCAGCGAATACCTCGCTATGAACTTCTAATCAAGGTAAATAAGTATGTCTTTAGACTGTTCAAACTTTCAGCATTTATGCCCCCTTTCAAGCATTTTTTTATTGACATTTCATTTTAGACAATCTTTTTGGCATTTATAGATTGATCTTTATTGTGTACTCCTTTATCAAACGGGCTTGATTTTCTTAGGGGTTGATAGTTTTGTATAACAAACTGCAATTTGATTCTTTTAATTTGGCATGCAAAAAGTTTATAAGAATTGTAAAGTAGGTTGGAAACATTTAATAATAACTTTAATATTTCTACAATATAATTTTATAAATAAGAACAATTGTTATGAAAATAAGTAATTATTTTTAATGTAATCAAAAAAGAGAATTCTGAATGAATTTTTAATTCAAAATTATCTTTGAATGATAGGGATTCAACAATAAAATTCGGAAGGGATTAGTAAATGCATTCTGAATAAAGGGCCACACTGCACTGGAAATACACTATTATGTTTCCATGCCATTCAGTATTAAAAAAAGTTTGGTACAGTTTTGTATTGTAATTTTGTGTTAAGTTTTAGATTAAATAAAGAAACTTCTTATTTAATTTTCAGTATGCATAGTCTAGAAATCAGTATGCATTGTTTGGAATGTAAGAATTTATGAGATTGACATGAGTAAAGTCATGTAACTTATTTTTTCTGCTGTAGTAAAATATTTAAAAACTCACAAAAATGATGTGTTTCAATCAACCATCTTTTTTAAATATTTTGAAGAATTAGTGTCACCTGGGGTAATTCCTGGTCACTGAGTTTCCAAGGTAATTCTTGGTCACATTACTTTTTTTAATCAAAACCATTCTTCATGAAACTAAAAAATGATAAAGACACTTTGAACCCTTTACTTTCCAATATATGACTCAATTATTTATTAAGTTGACATTTACTATAATTAAAAAAAAAAAAATCAAACCTGCTAGTTAAATTTCTGCAAAACAACATCAGCCTTAATTTTTGCACAATTTGCAAAGATCTTTATCATTCATAAAATTTTAATTATTTTTCTATCTTTTTTTTTGTTGTTGTTTCAACTATGAACTATTACGGCTACCAAAAGTGAGTATAAGATTTTTTTCTACTATATTGAAACAGTTTACAAGAGTATACTAAACTATACCCCATATTTATGGGGTAATTCTCCTGGTCAGTGCTATTTTATAGTATTTATGCTTAACATTTCACCTAAAATTATGATTTTGCAACTAAAAAACTATATAGATCCTTCAAGAGGAAAAGCAGTGGGAGAAAAGGGAAGGAAATTGGCTAGAGTCACAGCAACACCTGGTAAAGAATCTGTTACAGTAATGGCATGTGTTTTTGTTTCTGGTGAGAGACGCCCACTACTTATTGCATTTGTTGGCAAGAAGCTTCAGAGTACCTGGAAAGTGCCTAACTTTAATAAAAATTTCACATTAGCTATAAGTGAAAGTGGATGGATGACGACAAAAATTTTTGATAGTTGGTTTGATCTCTTTTGCAAACAAGTGTCTAAATGTCCATTGCTCATTATCTATGATGGGCACAAAATGCTTATGTCTATGAATGTAATCAGCAAAGCTCGAAATGAACAGATTTCCATTTTGAAGCTGCCAGCTCATACCACAGACATTCTTCAACTTCTTGATACATGCTGTTTTCGACCCCTAAAAGCGCAATGGGATAAATGACTTGTAGAAGTACAATGTTTATCTGGTGTAACCAGAATAAGTAAAGCAAACTTTACACAATTAGTTGATGGATGAAGTGTGGCCAGTATCACTCACCCTTGAAAATATTAAATCTGGTTTCAAGTTCACTGGATTAGATCAAACAAAGTATCCAGAGAATAGATTTTGCAGCTGAATGTTGGCATCGTACAATTTGCAAAATTCTCCTTCGAAAAATTTTCCTATTGCTTTTGTCTCTTCAAATCAATGTAACAGACCAATAGTTAACTTGAACCATGCTAGCTTTCAAGGACTGTCCAATAATGCATCAGTTTCAACTTCATCAATTTTTTTTTTAGGGTGTATTATTTTTTAGGGTGTAAGTAAGAGCAATCTTTTGCATATGAAATAAATTTGTACCTAAAATATTGTATCTGCTGCTTTTCAGTATTTATAAGATGAAAAACCTTTGCATAATTTAGTCTAATTATTTTAACACTTTGCTATAAATAATAAATCAATGTTTTACTGTATTCATATCAAAAAGGATGCTGACCAGAAATTACCCCGGAAGTGACCAGAAATTACCCCAATCCTGGTGTAATTTCTGGTCACTTAATTAGAATTATTAAAACTACAAGTGCATTTATATTGAAATAAAAATTTTATTACATAGCCATCAAAGGGTGCTTAATCCATGCCGAAATTGGGAACATTACCTTTGATAGTTTTTATAATAATTGGACGTTGTTGATTTTTGATCGAGAATCACCCCAGGTGACACTGTTTTAATTTCGTTCACCATCAAACTTTAATTTCAATTTAGTGTGTTGCAGTATAAAAAGTTGGAATTAAGATCTATTCATAGCTATGAAACTTTATACTATCTGTTATTTCATCTTTAATTTATGGTATTTGTAATTTTTATTTTTTGTTTTTTAGGAGCTCCTTAAACACACACCCATGGACCACCCAGATTACAAATTATTACTCCAAGCTCAACGGGAGGTTCATGATCTTGCAATTAAAATTAATAAAGTGGAGCGTGAAGCCCTTCAGCAAGAACAGATGTTACAAAAGTTAAAAGAAGTTGAACACCTTATAGAAGGTGCTGTTGATGTTAGTATTTTAAGGTTATTTTGTTTATTAGCATCTTTGTTTTAATTTCAGATTTGATTCTCTTAAAAATAAATGATATACAATTAAACACCTATCTGACATTTTTGTTTTATGCAAAGAGAAGGTAATGTGAATTGGTGAACTCAAAATTTTGACCATCAGAATTTGATGATTTTGTAGGTTTTTGAAACCCCCAAATATGCATCAAATATTTTTTAATTATATTTTTTATCTATGTTGCATCCTTATATTTCTCAAATATGAACAAATTCTACTAAAAAGAGAAGTGACATCTAGATAGACAGGTTTAATTTTAAAATCTTGACAGAAATAAACTAAAAGACAGTAAATTTAGGGAATCTATAGAACACATTTTTTTTTCTTTAATAGAATTCTTTTGAATTAATCTTTATTAAACTATGCTGGGGTGTATTCAGTACTCCTTATCTCAGGTAAAAACACGTAAGTTTTGTATTGGTGGCATTAAATGTTCTTTATCTATTAGGTTAGCTGAACACCAACATGACATACAAAATCATCCACTGCATTATCTATTAGTTACTGTCTGTATAAAAAACTATATAGTTCTGTTTGATAAAGCCTTTCTCTTGAACTTTTGTCATAGTAATTCAAAGACCCTTTATCTTTATGAATCTATGTTCATTTACCTTTATTGTACTCTAACTTGTTATTAGCTGTGGTGTCAGCAGCTATTGGTCACTTCTTAAGCAATCATTCTTTTTAAACAAATAAATTAAAAATACATGTCCACTATATACTTTGTAACCTACTTTCTAAATAAGCACCTGCAATGCGAAGGATATATGCACCCAATGTGTGGGCACGTAGGCTGCTATTTGGCTTCTTAGTCTGCCAAGAATTCTAAATCAACACTACATAACTGATATGCACCTTAAATAAGCATTTACCACTTATATATACAGTTAAATAGGCTATTATGACTATATTGCCCTTGTAACCTACATATGTCCTAAATATGCTTTAAATGAAGCATGCAATACATAAAAAATGCTTAGAACAAAAAAAGAAATTCTGAATATGGTAATTCTTATCCTATTGCAAAAATTTTGTTCGCATGATATTTAATGTTTGCATATTTAAAAAAATTTAAATTGTATCTTTAAAATTTATAAAATTAGAAAACTAATTTAAATCTACTTCAATTTTTAATCATCTGCTTTAGCTGGGACAGTAAAAATTCTTCTTACCAGTCATCTGATGATAAATCAATTTACAAGATTCAAAGATAAAATAGAACTGGACATTGCTTTTCAGATTTTAAAAATATATTTAATTATTTTTTCACCTTTGAATGCGTTGTATAAATGCCCAGATTTTTACTTGTCATTAAAACAAATGACATATTAAGTTATTGCAATAATTCAATTTGTACTGTTACTTGAGCGGCCTTTCAGTAATACTCTTTCTTATAAGGAAGACATTCCCAATGTAGATAACAGTATCCATATTTGCAGATAACAGTATCCATTACAGGCACGGATGCTGTTATTTGCAATGTGAGTGTCTTCTTTATTTTTGGAAACATTCCTTTCTGTCGGGTTTTTCTGATTTTGACCCTTTCTCATGCTGGCTCCATTAAACCCAAACTGCTGTTTTTTTATTATTTCAACATTTATATATAGTTTAAGACAGTAAGTGCATTTTAATTAGAAATATGAATCTTACTGATAAATATTTATTTAAACCGTTCACGACCGGAGAGTGAAGAAAGCAGAATTTACGTAGGCCTGTGTGCAGCAAGAATCATCTGCTACTATATTTAATTATTTTTTCACCTTTGAATGTGTTGTATAAATTTCCCAGAATGTGTTGTATAAATTTCCCAGATTTTTGTCCCAGATTTTTACTTGTCATTAAAACAAATGACATATTAAGTTATTGCAATAATTCAATTTGTGCTGTTACTTGAGCGGCTGGCCTTTTAGTGATACTCTTTTTATAAGGAAAACATTCCCAATGCAGATAACAGTATCCATATTTGCGGATAACAGTATCCATTACAGACATGGATGCTGTTATTTGCAATGGGAGTGTCTTCTTTATTTTTGGAAACATTCCTTTCTACCTGATTTTTCTGATTTTGACCCTTTCTCATGCTGGCTCCATTAAACCCAAACTGCTCTTTTTTTATTATTTCAACATTTATTTATATGGTTTAAGAGAGTAAGTGCATTTTAATTAGAAATATGAATCTTACTGATAAATATTTATTTAAACCGTTCACGACCATAGAGTGAAGAAAGCGGCTTTTCCGTAGGTCCGCGCACAGCAGGAATCGTCTGCTACTCCAGGCTCGGGCATTTTTTGCAGCCGAGCCTAACACAGCAAAAATATCATATTAAATCAACTTTACTTTGAAATACGTCTACAATTGGATTGTCGTATAGACACCAACTTACCGAAGGAATGAGTAATTGTTTAGCAATATAAAATGTAAATATAATATGAAATATAGCAGAAATATGGTTATAAAGCAATTAAATGAAAACTTAATTCTAAACTTAAAAATCTAAGTATTACTACGAATCTGAAAATAGCACTTATTCTAAATATAAAATATAACATTATTACGAACATATCATTATATATCCTGCAATTTTTTACGTAATCAGACATCTATATTGAATATTTTGCAAGGTATGAAATTTTTCAAAACATGGTTCAATACAGAGTCCTACTTTGCAAATTTTGCATTCGTAAAACGATTGCTTGTAGCACTTTTCTTTCAGGGAATTTTTAAAACAAACTATACACCTTTTCAGATTTTTTCCCATTTGTATTAACATATAAGCTAGGAAAATATTGACCAGTTAACCGTAAAGTATTAAGCACTGGAGATGTTGTTAATTTTCCCATTTTAGGTTGTGTATTTTTCAATAATTTGATAAATAACTCTAGATTTAAACTTTAACACTGTAAGCTGTTGGCCAGTTTGTTTCGTAAAAAAAATATGTGGATTTAATATTCTCATGTCTAAGAAACCAAAAAATATCTTTCGATACCATTTTACTGTTTTTCTGAAAGCTGGGTAATGGGTGCATTACCGGAACCTCCCTTATCTATTCCACCCATATTCTTATTACAATCAACCACACAATGTGGTTTCAAAATGTTTTCTTGTCTGTTTCTGTTTCTTTTGCAAATGGATGCTATATTATTTCCTTGGAAAATTGTTAACATTACTACATTTTTTTTTTTTTTTATCTTTGAACCCAAAAATATTTACGCTTTTCTTCGGAAATGCCAAGATTTGATTTTTTCTATGACCTGATTATATCTATGACCTGATAAGTCTGCTAATAAAGGCTTTACTACTCTTTCTCCATACAATCTACTTGTTTCTAAAAGTTGTGTGTCTTTCCCTGTATACACCAAAAAGTTCCACATGTAACCTGAAATGACTCACATAGTTTATAAATTTTAATTCCATATCTTGAGAATTTTGATGGAATATATTGCCAAAAACCTAATCTTCCTTCCCATGTAAATAAACTTTCACCGATACAAATTTCCTCCCCTTCCCACTTAACATTCTAAACATACCACATATGACCCTTCAGTTAAAATAAGCACAAAACAAATAACATGATAGAAATATTTCTTTTAAATATCTTAGTCGACGTGCCTTTTAAATTGCCAGACAACTATGAATTTTTGCATGTGTGTTTATTTATATTATCAACTTAGTCAGCATCCTAATAAAAATCAGAAAACGAAACTGAAATATGAAGGTCAATGACCCAAAGAACTAGCTTTGCAAAAATTACAGGGTTTTAGCGTCATCTAGGGTTATTTAAAATTTTTGGTACAAACGTTCTAGTTTCCCGATGCATACTTGCATCGATTTGCTCCAGTATCCGTCTCACTTTCGAGGCAAATTTGCACCGATGGGCTGAGGAACGAGGAAACTTTCTGAAGCATATATGACATGCTGGTCCCGAATAGGTTAAAAACCAAAACTCTTTTTTATTTAAACATTTCAATTTACGGAAATTAAATGTACTTGAAGCAATTGTCATCAAAATGTTTAAATAAAAAAAGCTTCAGATTTAAAATAAATATTTATTAGTATAATTTATATTTGAAAAATAAAATGTGTTTGCTCTCTTTTATCATCTAAATAACTGTTGAAATGATAAAAAAAGCAATTTAGGTTTAATGGATTTAGCGTATACAAGGGTATTATGGCAATTCATGTAAGTACTGGATGGTTAAGGATATCAAAGCAAATTTTGAATTTTGGTGTTTTGGGGCCTATTTTGGCAGTTTTGCTCAAATCATTGCCTTCCATGAAAACACATGATTTTTTTGGCCAAGAATTTATGCATTAAATTGTTTGTTATACATGTATACAAATATACTTATAATGTCAGATAGAAATTAATGAGATAACAATTTTGTTAAAAATCTCAATTAGAGTAGTGATTACTTCTTAATTCCATAGCAGTCAAGTTACTATCGATGCATATAAATGCATAATTTATTCATTCCTTATTATAAGTTGTTAATCTATAAGCTGGCTGCAATAAATTCTGTATATTTACATACTTACATTTGCATCATTTTTGTTTTTCAATGTCATGGTTTTTCAAATTGCATAACATTTTATACTTATTTTATTTACAATTTATATATATATATGTATATAATACATTACTCTGGAACTTACTATTTGTATTTCATGTAAATTTTGACTTTGTTTTATTAATTGCATTCGACTCACAGAGCTAACTTTATGGTTTATATTTGTTCTGTCATCTAATGATGAGTGTTAGGTGCATGCAAGCACTAAAAGCTTTAGTAATGTAATTTACATGTTTGGAAATGTAATAATAATTTTTTTGATGGTTTTATTTGTTTTTAAAATGGTTTAAATATCTTGGCCACAACTGTATTAAATAGAGTTATTTTTATTATTTTATTAATCTAAAGAATATTTTAAATTATTAAGGATGTTTTATAAGTTATGTATATTTTTGCATTCATTTAATTGAGTTATGATTAATTATATTCTGTGTATGTGTATTGAATGTTAGTAATTTGTCTCTGTACAGTTTTTCCAATATGGTTTTATTCTAAATAAATTTAATCTATTTTAGCTAATCCAAGGGAATCGTGCCTTTATACGCAATGATTTTGTTCTAATACCTGTAAGTTTTATAACTTGTTATTTTTTTCAATCTTACTGTTCTTATTTTTTATATTAAGAACATTTGATATTGTGTTTTCAGGCTTTAACTAATAGTTTTTTAGTGTAAAATGCCCCAAATAAACTTTTTTATTACTTTTAATTAATTTTAACAGTTTTATAGTTTGTTTCTCCACAGTATTTTTTTCATGGGTATCTTGATAACAAGTTTGTCATTCCATTCGAAAAAAAGGAATGTAAAAAATTATCAAAAAGTAAAGAAATTGCCAAATAAATCATTAAAACATTGAAAACCTAGAAAAATTAGGGAATTACATTTTTTAGCATGTATTAACTTATTTATAAAATTTCTTTTAGATGTTCCTTCATTGTCAGATATTTAACAATTTTTGTTTTTCGGTAATAAAATGCAATATAATGTGGATCCTTCTTTTTTAAGCTATTAGATTTATTTCCTATCGTCATTACATCCAGTTCATTTACTTATTTAACAAGGGAAATGTAAAAAACATCTGGAAAACTAGAAAAGTCCCAAAATGTTATGGTGTTTGAGTAGCAACTCTTGAAATTTCTGAAAAGCTGCTATAGATGAAATTCACTGTAATTATTATGTTATTAAAAATGCTAAATGTTCACAATGTTTTAAAAGAATTTACATAATTTCTAGAAAAATACTTCATTACATTGTTTCTATCAGAAAAAGAAGTGCATGTGCTGAAGTTGTATAAGCTGTGTTACAACTTGAGCAAATTATTACAATCTGATTCATTTAAACTTCTGTTAATTAAAATATATTCATTAGTAAACCACAAAAGGTAATGATATAAGTTGATTTTGGAAGAAAACTGAGTCTCCTTTTTCTGAAGTAGTCACGTCCAAGAGGAAGCGAGAAACGGTCTGTCTTCAAAGTGAAACGCTATCTGTCTTATTCTGAAGTAGGAGGCTTAATTTACCTCCTAGAAGCAGTTAATAACCATTTTATTTTATTCTTTATTGCCAGAAATGTTTACTTGCAGGTATATTATGTTTATTCTGTTTATAATAGCATCCAAAGTTATGATCTGAAATTTTACTTGATTTTTTTTAATGTAACTAGTTAATCAGTGTTCAGTTTTTCTGTATTACTTCTTTTAGTATATGTACCTCTATTATTTCAAGTTTTATTAACATACAGTTATGCTTTGAACAGTGGATCAACAATATATTAATAGTTATTTCCAGGTAATGATCTTTGGACACCGGGATTTAAGATTTAAGTTGTCGATAATTGTTTCGTTATAGTGCATAATGTGTTGTTTCATCAATGCATTTGCATCTTTTAATTATCAAAATACAAAACCCACTTCATAAGTTGACCTTTTAGGATATACTATTTTTGATTTCATCATTTTGTAAACTTCAAACGTAACTCTTTCTAGGATTCATTTTGTTATTAGGAAAATTGGGTTCTAGTTGATTATTATTGATATCAGAATTTCCAGTCCTTATTTTTCATTTTCAAAGTGCTTTAAAACTTCTTCCTAAAAATCATTAAAACTCCCTTTTTTTTTAATAGAAGTTTAAAGAATAATGGTTATATTTCATGTATGATGAAATTACTTGTGTATGTATTAATAGATTTTGTGGCAACCAAATGTACCTATATTTAACTGTTTTAATAAGAACAGAAATTACTCATTTTATTTTATTTGAGAATATAAAATAATTTTTTTTACAGTTAAATATCATAAAGTTAAATTTTAAAGTTAAAAAGCAAGAACTTTATTGTTTTTAATATGGATGAGTAATATTAAATTTGGCTCTGTTAATCTGTTTTAATTTTTATAAGAATCCTAAAACTTTCTTATTTTATATTTTATGAATAGAGTGGGAATTCTAAATACAGAGACTGTAATTATTACATAAATGTTTAACATTTTCTTCAAAATTCTTTGTTTTGGTTATTTACAGGATTGTGATTTTATCTATGTACACACACAAAAATAATTTGGAGCAAATTTTTTATTGTTTGTATGAACAGGAAGTGTAAATCATTTGAAGATGAGAACTGGTTGTTTGAATGGGAAATGTAAAATTTAGTGTTGAAAATGTTAAAAATCATGTTTAAACTTACACACAGAATTTTATGTATGCACAAAATGGTTAATTGTGGAATGAAAAATGTAGAGGTCAACATTTAAAAAAGAAAACTAGTTGTTAAAATATCTTAGCATACTAGGTGTACTGAATTTTTGTAGTTCAATTTTCTCAGTTATGGTTGTCATTTACTTTTTTTTTCCTAAAAGTTAGACACTACAGGCAATAAATTTCTTATAAAAATATAAAACATTATCTTTGTAATAACCTTATACATACCAATTTTAACCTATTCTTTTCTAAACTCATTTTTATTTCCATAGGGTGGACTTGGTTTAAAAAAAGAACGATGTCTATTTTTATTCTCCGATATTCTTCTAATATCAAGTGTAAAGAAGAAAGGTGCCATCCGGAAATCATCACTAGCCGTGTAAGTGTTTAATTTTAGTAACAAGCAACTTACTAAATAAATTTGTACTTTGTTTCTTTATTTTTGAAATTTTTATTTGAGATTAAGTAGTAGAACCCACCTGTAACATAAGTTTGCATTTAGTAAAATTCCAAATATAAAGAGAAAATTGTGTATAATTTGGAATCCGTAGTAGAAACATAATGTAAGTTTACAGTTACATAACTTTCTCCTTATATTTGAAATTTCAGTATCAATTGGAACAATGCATATTGAAGCCTAATTTGCCCATTTTTAATTATCAAAATGTTATAGTTTCTCAAATTTATAATGAACAAATAAAATAGTAAGGTTGAAGGAAAGAACAAAATAAGACAAAAATTTCATCAAAGAAAAAAAAATAAAATAAAATATACATTATTCATGTGGATGTAAAAGTAGAAAAAGAGGGATGGGTAAGGTGTCATATCAGAAAATTTAGGCATGAGGCAGTGTAGAAAAAGAACAAACAAACAAAAAAAAAATTGACCACCACTGTCATATTTCATAATTATCGAGCCAGTGGAGAATTTCTTATGGGTTTTTGAGACATTACTTCAAAAGTTCTTTTGATAGCCCTGGTGATCAAATATTTATAGTAGAAAGTGTTAAAAGAAAATAAATGAATGGAAAAATAAGACAAACAATTTACTTCAGACATTTTTTAATAACTTTAAAGGTAATTCTGCTTTTGGATTAATTAATGAATTTTATTCAGTTTGATTCATTAAGTTTGATGCTGGCTGAGTGTTAAGACTGACCATATCATTCTCTTCACAAAACTGCAGCACATATTTGTTATTTCATGATGAAAATTGCTAGAATGTGCGGAATCGGTCCATAAATGCTGGAATATACAATGGGAATGCAATCTTAAATAGTTCATTGATTTCTAATGCAGTCAAGTTATGTTAAAGCTCTAATTTATGCTATTGTTTTCAAATAATGTCAATACTTGCTAATTGGCATTGTGTGTTGGGTGTATAAGGTTATGTAAGTTTTGGTAAAATAGTTGGAATGAGTGAAAACTGCACAAACTCTTCAAATGAAAATGGAAGAATTTGCATAATTACAAATTGAGATTCATTGTACATGTGTGTTTAAATTTCATATAGTTCTGTAGAGCTAATTGCATATAACTCATTTCAGTGAAAATAAACAAAATAGAAAGGAAAAAGTTTTGTGATTGCAACAGATTTATTTGTTAATGCAAGCAGTATTACCAATTGTTAGTCAGGGTAACAATTCAATACATTTAGTAGCAGTTAATCAAGGGCAAATGCCTTTGTGTTACTTATGCATAAGCAGTAACAGGGGCCATGCCCTTCATTGCATTTTTATTTTAATTTGTGATAAATGTACTTTGGTGATAATCTTAATAAGAGTTGGCAATAATCTTAAAATTTTTATTTCTACTGTTATTTAAATAAAACATTGTAAATTGTGATGAAGTTTTAGTTAACTATAAAGAAAATAAAAATAAAATTCCTTTTTCTGTTTTAATATTTTGTGAGGTTATCTCAATGTGAATCTATCAATGATTTGCACGTTCTTTCCAAAGTATTTTTTGTATCCACTGGGAGTAGTACATTTTTCCAATACAGTGAAAAACAATGATAAAGGGATTTAGGAAGATGAGCATAAGGATTTCAAAAAGTAACTTTTCTTGTACACTTTAGTTCACAAATGCATAACCTTTTAACACCCTCTGGCCAGTATCACTTTAACTGGACAGAAATAAGCCACAAGCCCTCTTTATATATATACACCAAAGCCAATATTTAGTATGAAATCTCCTGCTTCTGAAAATTTCACATTCAATTCAGATTTCCTCTTGAGATCGATTACTGACACCTAATGACGACGTCTGATAAATTTATTAAAATTTGACAACTTTAGTCCTGTCTGAGAGGGCCACATATAATGAGATTGTGGATTGTACATGATTGTTTTAGCTTGTTAAAAAGATAATCTTTGGAGTTTGGATGTTTATAAAATATTGTCTAATTCCGAATGACATTAAAATGTGGCAATTGTGTTGGTTAAAGAAACAACAATTTTAAAGTAACCCTTGCAGTGGTTACTTCTACTGTTATTTAAATAAAACATTGTAAATTGTGATGAAGTTTTAGTTAACTTTGAAGAAAATAAAAATAAAATTCCTTTTTCTGTTCTAATATTTTGTGAGGTTATCTCAATGTGCTTCTATCAATGATTTGCACGTTCTTTCCGAAGTATTTTTTGTATCCACTGCGAGTAGTACATTTTTCCAATACAGTGAAAAACAATGATAAAGGGATTTAGAAAGATGAGCATAAGGATTCCAAAAAGTAACTTTTCTTGTACACTTTAGTTCACAGATGCATAACCTTTTAACACCCTCTGGCCAGTTTCACTTTAACTGGACAGAAATGAGCCATAAGCCCTCTCTATATATACACCAAAGCTAATGGTACATTTTCCCATGCTTTGGAAAAGCAATGATAAAGGAATATAGGAAGACGAACACAAGGAGTCCATAAAGTAACTTTTGTTGTACACTTTGGGTCAAGGGTGCATAACCTTTTAACACCTGCTGGCCAGTTTTACTTATACATACAGCCCCCTCTTTACTTATACCAGCCCCCTCTTTACTTGTACTTGTAATGGCGGGGGATAAGATGAAACGTGACCTCTTAATTTAGAATTTAGCCACACCAGCACCACTACAAAAGACCATGATCAAATAAATGCCGCAAAAATAACCCACAGGTCCACACACTCCTGTCGGGAGAAGTAAATCTCCGCGATGAACTACGGCCCAGAAGAACCTAAATAACCTGAAAACATTCAAAATCAAAACCTTACCTTTAAAAGAACGTCTTCTTCACAAATATCAAAAGGAATTACAATACACAAATAAATAAACAGAATTTAGAAGTTAAAAATGAATTTTCATTTATTTAAGATGTTAATTTCACTATGAATTTCAAATACAACAGCTGAATCTCTCAGCACACCACTGGACACATGCGCATATTTCATCAAAGCGCCACTGGCTTTAAAACTTCCAAAATGTAATAAAAGGTGGTAAACCACATATTATAATGATATCAAAAATAGGTATGGTCAAATTACTGGGATGAGCACTCTGAGAGTTAAAAGAAAGCATTTTTGATAATTAATCAAAACAGAAATTATAATATTAGAATATGCATTAAATTGAAGCTACAGAATACAATGGATGGTTTCACTCTCCACATCTGGCCTATCTTGATCGAAATATAAAGGTCGCTTACCCCTGTCATCAAGTCGACGTAAGTAAGGTCGTAGTTCTCAACATCAGCCAATCGCCCACACGGCGATAAATCGGTGTTTCACAACGAAAGGCCGGCACACACATTCAGGGATTCTCCTGGAGGTCAGACTCCCGAGATTCGGAGTGAGCGTTGCTATCGTGAACTGCCTACTGAAGTAAGAGCGTTAGAGCATAAGCAGAAGAGAGCGAGAAAAGGTGCACACGGCTTTTATACCTTTTCAGCCACGGACCTGGACGAGAGCTTCCAGTCCGTCACAACCAATAGAAAACATTCATGATATTTCCCGCCGAGAAAAGGTTCTCACGGCCAAACGCCGGCATGTCTCGACAGAATGTCTGGAGAACCACTTGCTATAAACAACCATTGCAAAACTTCATTATCGTCTGCAGCACAAATATATTGAAACTATGAAATTATTTACATTGGCACTTCCATTTTCGACTGCCAAAAGACCTTGAACTCAACAGAAGAAATAACTCTCAAAGCGCTCGCACATTTTAAATAATATGTTAGAAATGATTTTGATTTCGGTTTAAGAATAATATATGTTCCAAAAGAACACAGAAAAACGACAAAAAGGGGTTTTCAAGGCAGAATTAAAATCTGTAACGGAGCTGTATAAAAAGAAATATAACACATAAATTTATATATTTTACATAAAAGTAATTCGATTTGAATATCGACATTACAAATACCTTGGGGCCTCCGGGGAAAAATTTCAGAGCGAAGCGAAGAAATTTTTCAAAACCACAAGCAGGTGCCTGTAGGCATCAGGTCCTTGAAGTTGTACACCTTCAAGTAGAAATTTCAGCAAAATTTTGTGGTGCAGCTGTCACCAAAGAGTTCTTGACACGAACACCATCCCACATGGGCGCATGTCGAAGAACCAAAGCCAAAGAAACCTAAAAATGACTGCAATCCAGTCTAAAATCCTAATATCTACAAGCCCATCACAGGAATTACAACATGTGAAAAATTAAATTGTAAATTAAATTTTAATCCCAAGGTTCACAAAAAGTAAGTAACACAACACCCCTCAAGTCGAACAGCAAATTTAAAATTAAATTTCTCTGTAAATAAACTTTTCAAATAACAATCATCTATTAAATTTTTAAATTCTAAGTCAATTTCAGCTTTCATTAAAATTAAATTTAAATTTCCAAGAAATTTTCACTTTCCTTCAAGAATCTTAACTTCACGTATTAAAATGTGGTCAGCAGCAAAACATTTTTTTAATTCCAAATTAAGTCTTAAACTTTTCAAGAAAATATAATCACAATGTATTTCATGACCACAGCAGAAAATGATCAGCTCATTACTTTTCCATTTAGTCAAGGAAGAAAACAGCAGCTAATTGTAATGAACATTTTCAAAAACAGTAGTAATATACATATAATACAGATTTAAATGAGAAATGACCATACCCAGAAATAATAATATAAAATTTTTCAAACAAACCTTGTCCAGTGGTTCACATGACTCATAATTCTTTTCAACATCAAGTGTCCATTTGACACAGCATTTTCATCATCTCTTAACATAGAGGCAACAGCAAGGCAATATTGGTAATCATGACACAGTATAAATCTTACCATTTTTATTGCATAAATTCAATTATTTCAAAATATCACTTTATTAAAATATCTTTAATCATTTAGTAAATTTTTCATTAAAAATAAATTTCTCTTGCACTAATTAAAATTTTTCCAAATGGCAGAAACAGGTAGCAAGCAAGAAGTGGCAAGGTGGCAGAATTCAAACCCTATATTCTTTTGTAAACAAGTGCCACATTTTAAAATCAGTGCTCTCTCGGCACAGAACTTCAGGTACAGAGGACTCTCAAGCCTCAATTTTAACTGCAAGTAAATATCAAATACATTTTAAATACAATTTATCAACATTGCCACCGAGAAATATAAATTTGTAGACAGTTTTCTTTAATTTGGTTTGTGGCGAAAACTAATTCCAAACATGTTGCCAAACCAAAATTCAAAACATCCATAATACACAAGTGTCATTCCATAAAAATCAATAAAATTCTTTAAATCAATAAATCTATCATTAAATTTAGTTGCCTTTCAATCGTAAGTCAAAATAAGTAGGAGTCAAAATCAGTATTTAAATGAGTTCAATAAAAATCTCTTTCTCAATGTTATTCAACCATTTCACCAAACTCAAAGTTTCGAAATAAAATTATCAAGTGCAAAAATTTCAATCCAATAACTAGAAGAAAATCAAATGAAATCCAAAATACATCCATTTTCGTAGTAAATCAATCAAGTTTCAAAATAAAATCTTTCAATTTCAAAGTTCAAAATTTTCTCAAATGGATTTCAAAACAAGTCAATTTTCAAAATACCTTCAAAGTAAAATAATTGTGGAATCAATTCATCAAAATTTCAACCATATTTCTGTAATTAAATCAACAACTTCAAAGTTCACCGACTCTTTCAAGAATTCCACAATGTAAACAATTTCCAGACTCAAATTCAATCAAATTTTTCAAAATATTTCTAAATATTGCCGTAGTAATAAACAGGAGTCGCCAAAAAAAATTTCATAAGTTCCGAAAGTATTCAAGTTCGGAGTTAAATATTCATTACACAATTCAAATCAAACTGGTGTCAGCCAATCAAAGTTCCAGACATCGCCTCGCACATCCACAGAACGGGAACGGAAAAGAAAAAGTGTCGACTCACTCAGAGGAGGACAACTCCACTCACTCACGTTCGCACCACCGGAACCGAGGGAGGAACAACATCACAACTCAACTTGTGAGAACAGCACAGGGGAGAAAAGCGAGACAGGAACAACATTTTCAAAATTATTACTCTTCAAAATTTTCAAAATTCAAATTTACTCAGGGGGATTAAAAACAGGGATCTGAAGCACAACGTAAATACAATTCTTGTAATAAAATCATTTTCGTAATTCTCAAATTAAACAACTTCAATATTTTCAAAATTTCAAAATTCCACTTGCCAAAGCAAAGCAACCCATCCTCAAAAATATTTTTCAGGAATTTCAACCTTCAGCGTTGGACTCTGCAGGAATGCAATCGACTGCAGCCAACAAAAAATTCAAGAGGTAAAATGAGCAGGAATTCTTTCATCTGCTACCGAAGTAAACACAGGCATGGGTGCAAACGAGGATCAACCCTTGAGAAAAGCCACTAATGGGGTATCAACCATCCCATAGAATTACGCTAGTTCAACAGAACATCAACATGCATCCTAAACACACAAGCAAGGTCAAATTCAAACCCAAGGAAATTCTGCTCAGACGAGTGCGCAATTCGTCTCTCCTCGAATTGTTTGTGAGACAATTTCAAACTAAACGTCGACTGCAAGCGTCCAATACAATCAACTCAATCCAGTGAAAATGGGTCGTGAATCCACTATCACAACAAACTCAGCAGAAAAAACTCAGGAAAGTCAAAGACACGAAAAAAAAAATAAAAGCAAGGTGCTCGGATGCAACAACAGGGCAAGGAAACCGAAACATTTAAAATCAAAACAAATGGAGAATTATTTCACATCCTGAGGCAAACGAAAATTCAAATTCGACAACCTCTCGGGGAAAAAGAAGCTCACAGTCCCCACAAATTCACTTTTTCAAAATTTTCAAAAATCGAAAAATTTCATTATCAACATTCAATAACAAATATTTCCACATAATTACTTTCAGGGCGCGGTAGCCCATTGGTTAGCGCGCTGGAGTTACACTCGGTAGGCCCGGGTTCGATTCCAGACACTGCCAAAACTGCCGCCGTGTTCATGCGGAGTACGATCACGTTAAACATGTGGGTCCGAAAGTCCTTCCGAGAGGTTGGTGGTAGGGGAAGGAGGGTACGGTCCCTGTGGATGCCTCCCCCACTGGGTTCCGGTCTGAATTGGGTGGCACTTCCCGACCGTCCAAACAGTTACCTTACACCTTTCTGGTAGGTCGGACGGTCTGGGTTTCAACAACAACAACATAATTACTTTCAAAACTCCATTTCAAAATTTTCCACAAAACATTTACCAAAAAGAATCAACCCCTTTAAAAAAATTTCCTGCTCTTCCCCACATTTCATGTAATGACACCATTTCCTTTTTTCTAAATACTTTCGAAATCAATTTATACATATCCAAATTCTACTAGTTATTCAAAAATTTTCACCAAATAAAAAAGTTTGATGCAACCAAGAAAAATGAAATTTTTTTATCAAAATATTTCATAACTTTAAAATTTTCAAGCCAAACATTGGTCCATCAAAACACGAGTCTGTCTTTTACAGAACTCAAAAATGTGTGCTTTTTCTAGCCACACAATCTCAATAATTATTTACTCAAAATAATTTTCATATTTATACACAATCAGTATTCAGGTGTTCAAAAACTCGTATATCATTTTATTCTACTCTTTATCACTATGTTCTCAAAATTAAGGTGCATTTTCAAATCATTTTAAACTCAAGTATTCAAGTATTTATAATTAAATTTCAAATATTTACAATTAAACTTTTCAATTTCGAAAAATTTTCGAAAACGGCCTCTGCTTCCGGCCAAAATTTCATTTCAATTTAAACAAGTCAACACACCGGAGATTCGAAATCTGCAAACCCAAATTTGGGAAAAAATGCTCAGAAGAGCTCGTCGAAATCAGATTTACAGCAGGAATCGCCTCCCACACATAAAACACAGAACCAAAATCATAACCGAAAACAAAGTGTTCTCAAGAAAATCAAATCGAAAGTTTTTTAAAACAGATGTTATAATTAAAATTCCATTTCAATTAAGTTTAAATTCCTAAATTCAATACACCTATAAAATTCTTAAATAATAACACTCATCTAAAATTCTTAATATTTATATAATCAAATTTCAATTTTTAAATTTTCAACGTATCTTTACCAGATACCAACACTATCAAAAACGGAACTTTTTGTCAGTTCAACTTTTCATCAAAACACATTTTTCAATATTGTCACATATATCACTCCGTTAATGTGTCACCTCGCACAACTTACTGTAAATAAATTTCTATGTGCCACTTCGCACAATTCCAATACATTTCTTTTTCAATACGTTTCTCGTTGACATGATAAGACGCAATTCCAGTGAAAACATTTCATTCTACCCTATTTTCAATTTGAAAACCCTATTTTCAATGTAATATTTCATAAACATTTTCTTCAATAATAATACCTCAAATTTCATTACATTATCATTTTCAAATATCAACACATTATACAATATTTCTTTACATATACACGTAAATACGAGTGCTCTCCCGAAATCGAAACTGGTTTTAAAAAAAAAATTCCATACCACATACCACTGTGTGTCCAGCGCAAACATTCTTTTAAATTTAAATTTCGAAAACTCCAAACAAGAAAATTTAGAACAGGGCAGGTACTCAGGAGGAAAGGTCACGGCGCCAATTTGTAATGGCGGGGGATAAGATGAAACGTGACCTCTTAATTTAGAATTTAGCCACACCAGCACCAGCACCACTACAAAAGACCATGATCAAATAAATGCCGCAAAAATAACCCACAGGTCCACACACTCCTGTCGGGAGAAGTAAATCTCCGCGATGACCTACAGCCCAGAAGAACCTAAATAACCTGAAAACATTCAAAATCAAAACCTTACCTTTAAAAGAACGTCTTCTTCACAAATATCAAAAGGAATTACAATACACAAATAAATAAACAGAATTTGGAAGTTAAAAATGAATTTTCATTTATTTAAGATGTTAATTTCACTATGAATTTCAAATACAACAGCTGAATCTCTCAGCACACCACTGGACACATGCGCAGATTTCATCAAAGCGCCACTGGCTTTAAAACTTCCAAAATGTAATAAAAGGTGGTAAACCACATATTATAATGATATCAAAAATAGGTATGGTCAAATTACTGGGATGAGCACTCTGAGAGTTAAAAGAAAGCATTTTTGATAATTAATCAAAACAGAAATTATAATATTAGAATATGCATTAAATTGAAGCTACAGAATACAATGGATGGTTTCACTCTCCACATCTGGCCTATCTTGATCGAAATATAAAGGTCGCTTACCCCTGTCATCAAGTCGACGTAAGTAAGGTCGTAGTTCTCAACATCAGCCAATCGCCCACACGGCGATAAATCGGTGTTTCACAACGAAAGGCCGGCACACACATTCAGGGATTCTACAGAATGGCCCAGCCTGGACGGATGGCATCATTCACTAGAACTATTCGGGTAGCGACGATACGATTTACCTTCCCGGTATGAGCCTCGGGAGCATTCCACAAGCCAGCTCGATGTTAAGGTTGTAATCCCGGAATGAGCATCGGGTTCGCTCTACGTGCAGTTTCGACTTTATTCCATTCCCGGTATGAGCCTCGGGATCGTACCATAAATGGTCGTTAGAAAGGCAGCATTCCTCAGCTCACGAATCTCTAGGAATCTGCCTGGAGGTCAGACTCCCGAGATTCGGAGTGAGCGTTGTTATCGTGAACTGCCTACTGAAGTAAGAGCGTTAGAGCATAAGCATAAGAGAGCGAGAAAAGGTGCGCACGGCTTTTATACCTTTTCAGCCACGGACCTGGACGAGAGCTTCCAGTCCGTCACAACCAATAGAAAACATTCATGATATTTCCCGCCGAGAAAAGGTTCTCACGGCCAAACGCCGGCATGTCTCGACAGAATGTCTGGAGAACCACCTGCTATAAACAACCATTGCAAAACTTCATTATCGTCTGCAGCACAAATATATTGAAACTATGAAATTATTTACATTGGCACTTCCATTTTCGACTGCCAAAAGACCTTGAACTCAACAGAAGAAATAACTCTCAAAGCGCTCGCACATATTAAATAATATGTTAGAAATGATTTTGATTTCGGTTTAAGAATAATATATGTTCCAAAAGAACACAGAAAAACGACAAAAAGGGGTTTTCAAGGCAGAATTAAAATCTGTAACGGAGCTGTATAAAAAGAAATATAACACATAAATTTATATATTTTACATAAAAGTAATTCGATTTGAATATCGACATTACATACTGTCCCGCTAGCCTTATACATATGCCAAAACAAAAATTAAATCCCCCCAAAATTTTTATTAAAAAATTTGCTCAGTACAACCCATTTGCTTAAATATATGTGGATTTAGTGAGAAATTTGACATTGTTTGCTTTTTACAAGTTTGCCAATATCTGGTTCATTATGTAAGTTTTCCTTCGAATATTCATCAGTCAGATGAAAATGACCTATTAATTTGACTTTTTCCATTAATGAAAGTGATTATTCATAAAAGTATAAGTAACTGAATCATGCTGCAATTTTTTTAGCATGATTGTTCAATTGCTTTATAGCCCATGGTAAGAAACTTTGTAAATATTTAGTATGGAATCTCCTGCTTCTGAAAATTTCACATTCAATTCGGATTTACTCTGGAGATCGATTGCTGACACCTAGTGACGACGTCCGATAAATTTATTAAATTTTGACAACTTTAGCCCTGTCTGAGAGGGCCACATATAATGAGGTTGTGGATTGTACATGATTGCTTTAGCTTGTTAAAAAGATAATCTTTGGAGTTTGAAAGTTTATAAAATATTGTCTAATTCTGAATGACATTCAAATGTGGCAATTGTGTTGGTTAAAGAAACAGCAATTTTAAAGTAACCCTTGCAGTGGTTCTTGTCATTATTCAGAATTGTTTTTAGCAGCACTTTCAATGCTGATGGCTTGCAAATAAGGGTGTCAACCAATGGTATACTTTTCATTAGTTCTAAACAGAAACATTGGATTGCTAAATTCCTATTCCATCAGTAGGAATATGAAGATTATAAAGAAACTATGATACTTATCGGTTATTGGGACCATGGGTTACCGACTACTTTTCCGAGTTGTCTCCAACACAAATGTTGGTGATATAATCTGATACGAGAAATTCACTACAAGAACAATGATTATAATTTAATATATAATGGGGTTTGATCAACTTTACTTAACAAAAAAATATTGTGTTACATTGAAATTTGTGGTGACCCAAACTCAGCTAACATGGAAGCCAAACAAGGCAACACATAGCGACCACACCAAATTTTGGTTTATACCAGTTGATGATATTATAAATAGGTGGCGCTGTTTTCATATTTCATGGCTTAGACTGGTTTTCAACATTTGAAGGTAAACCATCGATATAACTTTGTGGATCCTGAAACCAGGACTCATATGCAGACCATAGAGACTCTGGGCTGGGATCCACGAAATGGCGTAACAAAAAGCATAGAGCCACTGCGAGACAGCACTTGGACTCATATCTCATAGAATTTATGTGGTGAAGCATTACTAGTAGTGATAAATTTAATGACATTTTATCGGCAATAGTTGAGTTTTGGCTTCTACAAATTTCAATGTAACACAATATCTTTTTGCTAAGTAAAGTTGATCAAACCCCATTATGTATTAAATTGTAATCATTGTGTTTGTAGTGAATTTCTCGTATATACGCCAACATTCGTTTTGGTGACAACTCGGAAAATTAGTCCGTAACTCATGGTTCCTATAACCTATAAGTACCGAAACTATTGCCCAGAAACGTTTCCACTGTTTGGTTTCATTGTATTTTCCTTGAGACATACTTAATCTAAAATCTAGCAAGAGGTGATAGTCACATTTTTGCTGTCATTTTGCTGTCATGCACAGTTAATGTTTCAGGAGAACATTTATTTATTTCATTATTACAATACAGAGTAACATTTTTATATATTCTGAGATAAAATTGCTCTCATATTACAGTGTGATTTATTTTTTGTTATATTGTTCTTTTATATAGAAATGCATCATCTTGTGGATCTTTGGAATCTAATAAATACAAATTGCTTATGAGAACATCTCTACATAATGTTGACATTGTTAAAAGTATGTTCCCTGTTTATAATTAATTCTAAGAAGTGTTTTAAATATTTTCTGAAGTTACATTTTCTTTTTGTTCATTTATAACTGTGTTGGTTACTGCTAAGATATTTACAGACCTATTATAGTTTGAAAATTGTCATAATCAACACTGAACAAAGCATAAAGCCCTTTAATTAGAATATACAGCTAACAAAATGTGTTTTATCATGAAAACATCAAATTTTGCACAGTGCTAAAGCCTAGATTATAGATTGAAACAAAATATATTCTAAACTTGAATCTTTACATGCATAAGTATCTTTTGCCATGACTGAAGGTTGACATTCTGATCAAAAACCACTTTGTATGGTGGAATTTCTTTTATCTAACATTTGCATATTAATTTCAGCATAGTTTAAAATTACATTAAAATTTTCTTCAGGTGATTGTGATTATTTTGGCACTGGAATATAATATTTTGAACAGACTTCATTCCATGGTTACTGTTTCAGGTATCAAAACCTTCTACATAAAAATAATGCAATAATTTCGTATGTAACCATAGTATTAATCAATGTACTATCATAGCTGCTTAGTATAATCTTAATTAGAAAAATAATTTGCACTGAATTTGCTAATAAAATAAGTTCAACATCATTTACAAGTGTATGAACATGTGTGAATATATTCATCTATATAAAGAAGATTGAAAATCTATCTGTATTTATGTTTGTGCGTTTGTCTCATCATCACAGAGAACAAACAGCTACACAGAATTTGATGAAATTTTGTGGGTAGCCTTGGAATAGCCCCACTTAAAATTGAGTTCATGGTTTGAGTTTCTAGGATCAGGGGTTGCTGAGATATTAATATAAAGCACATAATTAAACCTTTCATAGAAATAGCATTATGCAGACGATGTTTTTTTTTCACAAATTTATTTGAACAAAAATGTATCATGTTGCTTAGCAATGGAATTAAGTCCAATGTGTTTATATAACCAATGATTTTTATTAAATCTTTCTAGTTTAAATAATTAAGAAATATATTTAAAAATAAATTTTATCGAAATTGCATCCTTGACTGGATTATATCAATAATTACTGCCTTCAGATTTAAAGACTATGGGAATTATTGATATTTTTAATTTATTATGTCATCTGTTTTATTTTGGCAAGGCTTTTTCAGAATTATATATTGTAGTACAGGGAATCTTCTACTAATACACAGGTATATATTCTATGAGAATATAAGTAATATGGGTATATCTTCTAATCTATGAGAATATAAGTAGTACAGGTATACTTCCCATGCAATTTTATCACTTTCATTTAGACATATATTGATTCAATTTCATATGTTTTGTTAATTTTAAATATTTAATCATTCCTTCAAATTGGCAAATAAAAAGACAGCTTTGCAAACAGTGGCTAGCTAGATACATCTTTAAATCCAGACTGCTTCATGGTTATCGGATGTTAGTCTTACTAATTATCAAGGATATTGTAAAGTATGTTCCAAACTTTTGACTAGAGCAAAAAAGGGGAGTAAAAACTGTAAGATATACCATACATATGGAGGTGTTCATGTTAAAAATCTAAAATGAATATTTGATTCAAAAAAGCATGTCAGGATATCTGTGCAGAAAATCCATTTCCAATTTTATTCAAAATAAATTACCCACTTCTTCCTCACCAGATTAAAACTTTGCTGCTCCAAATCCCATTTAGTTACCGGAAGTGAACTTTGAACTTGGTGAAAGATGATGCCAAGAACCTTAGTACTCATTTGTTAAAAGACTATGCTTGAAATGTCTAATGCGTTTGGACATTTCAAGTGGTAATGAAAAAGATGACATTCAATTCAAGCAATATGATTATGCATCTCTGAACTTGAATCAAATATTTTTGAGATACTGTCTGTGTGAGTGTAGACATATCTCTCAATAAAACATAGCAGTCTAATGGAAATTTCAAACTGAAAATGTAAGAATGTGAGTGTGCTTAATTATCCCAGCATATTTTGATAAATATGTCTGTTATAAAATTTAATAAAGCGGCTTAAGATATGACTCATAAAATGTATTTTGTCTTAGTAAATGTTAACTGAAAAATTTTCTAAATAATTCAAGGAAAATCAAAACCCTTTCATCATTTTGCTTTATTATTCCTCTGTCAAATGTATATTTTTTAGTTTCTACAATTCAATTATTTTATTATTATACTAGAATGAATTACCTGGTTTTGCCCGGATCCTAAGTGTCTGGTACCTAAATAATACAGACACAAGTAACACTATACTTAATTTCCAAATCGCCTGTTTTAAACTAAAATCATTTTCACGATACAAATAAAATTTCAATCACTAAATGAGAATCACAATTACCCATATCTTCCACAAACAACATAATTTTTATATTTCCAATGACTTATGACTTAAAGGTGGGTGGTTCAAAGAGAGCCTAGCACAGCGACCAGAGGTCTATTGTACTTTCCCCAAAGGTATATTTTCAATCCTCCATTTTGACCACTTATGAAAATGTCAAAGGATCTAAATGGTTTCCCACCTCCCCTCGATTTATGATCAGGCATCTGGATGTTTTCTACCTCCACAAAGCAGAGAAAATGAAAGATTCAAAACCTCTCAATGAAAGTTCTTCTGAAATGCCAAGAACCCACCTATTGTGCAACCTGCTTACCTCTCTTTAAAATGGATCTGTTCTAGAGAGAGGGAACACAGAATCTGAGTTAAAGTCCATTATGATGTCTGAATGCAATCACTTAAAAAATTAAAATTACTTGTGAAATCGAAAATTTTCTTTTGTTAGAATGCTGAGATATACAGGGTGTCCCCCCAAAAAAGATTGAAAGACGCTTTAATTCTTTACCTGTTGGAGATAAGTGGGCAATGTAAATTGCAAAAATATTGAAAGTAAGGTAGGAAATAAGACTACATTAATGAAATAGTCATCCCATTAATTTTCAAAGAGTTACACTTTTTAAATTTTTATACGACCCCTCCCCCCCCCTCCCATTAGACAAATTTGGTCAATTAGAACATTTTTATTTTTAATGCAACAAGATCATTTTAAAGATACAGATATGCAGGGTTTTTTATGCAGTCTGTAGACTGCATATGCACACAGACATTTTTCTTTATTATGTAAGATAAAAATAATGGGCTATTTTAGGGAAATAAGTATGTACTTTTTCATTAGTGTATATTGTAATTAAATTTAAGAAATTGTTTTTAATATTTTTAGAAATTGATGAACCATGTGTAACCAAATTTATGAAGGAGATATCAGCTTTAGAGAATGATGTTGCCACAGTTGGGAAGATGACTGATTTGATGAGCACACTGAGCTTTCAAAATCAGGTAAGATCCTAAAACTAAGCCTGGATTTAAACTGGTTTTATTTTGGCTATCACATGCCTGAGTTGATAAGGATCTTTGATAATGAAAAATTGTAAAACAAAAATGCAAGCATATTAACCAGTTTTTGAGGCGAAACAAACCTCCTGTACAATGAAAGAGACAGAGCAGTCACTTCTTTTCAAAGCAAGAAAATGTCTGAAACATGTTTTCCTGCTTTGTTAGTGTGGATGCCATGCCTGTTATCCCGAGAAAAGGGTCTTCTTTTGCCTCCCAATACAGTTAATACTTATACTTTTTGTTTTATGCTATTTTTCACATAAAATTTTTTATCCACAACAATGACAGCATGCGTATCTATTTGAAGCTGGTCTCAACTTCAGAAATTTAGAATAAAACCAAAATTTTGTTTTTTTGATTGTTTAAGATATGCATTAGAAGTATATATATAGAATAAATAGACAAAATGTGAATTATATACTGAATATTTTACATTTAAAATATAATGCCATTTAATATTGTCTTTTGCAGGATTTTTTTTTTAATATATGATAGACATTGTATGTTATTAAATTTAGAAATTCGAACCGCACTTATTACTGTGTCATGAAAATGTATCATATAAAAATAGTTAATGATAATCCAAAGATATATATATATATATATATATATATATATATATGTGTGTGTGTGTGTGTGTGTAAGTTTTTTTATATATAGTTTCATGAATATTTTAGATTTTAGAAGAGGCACTCAAAGATATTTTAACCAGCCTGAATAAGCAGCTAGCAGATAAGCAAGCATCAAGTTCTCAAATGATGAGCTTAGAATTATCAATTGCGGTTGAGTATGTTCATTGATTTATGTTCTCCTTTTTGTCAAGAAAGAGTTGTTACTGTTTTTCATAGTAAAATTTAAAACTAACCAGTTCCTTTTTTTTTCTGACAAAATCACAATAAGGAAATTGCATTTGTGTAAATATGTAAATATCTCTTATGCAGAAAGCTATCTGTGTCTTTATACTTTTTATAATTTTATTTGAATGTCCTAGTTTAATTTTTTAATTCAAGCAAATAAACAAACAATTTTTCAATTAAAGTATTATAAACTGGTAAATAGGTCTGGCCATTGATGATATTAAGTTGTATCGGCTTTACAATATAATTTACA
This sequence comes from Amaurobius ferox, assembly GCA_951213105.1. Lineage (NCBI taxonomy): Eukaryota > Metazoa > Arthropoda > Arachnida > Araneae > Amaurobiidae > Amaurobius > Amaurobius ferox. Next base: position 22,727,601 of record OX578140.1, read on the forward strand.
CTTTATAATAACAGAATTGAGATTATATTAGTAAAATATTTTTAAAAACAATCATTTAACATATCCTTCATAGGAGATGGTGGTAGCAATTTAATTACAAATTAATATTAATAATTACTTAAATCTGAAAATATTTTATTCGCCCTTTTAAACTAATTATGTTTTTATAACTTACATGTGAATATGATTTGCCCAATAAACTTCAATTATCCTTTATATTACATTTCACTGTGAACAAATGTTAGTCTTATTTATTATTTTTCTTCATTTCAATAATTGAACAAACATAATTAGAAATATCTGAAGTTGGGATATAATTTGTAATTAGTCATAATAGAACATATGGGTCATTCCATGTCAAATCAACACAGTCATTTCCTCACCAACTCAGATTTTTATGAAATTCAGTGAACTTAGACCTGCTAAGAAAGTAAAGCACACAAAATTTTAACTTTCTGGGCGGATTAGTTTTTAGTTATTTGTATTTAAAAATGACCGAAAAAGCAAAATCTACCCTCCAATGGCTACATTTAAATGGATAATTCCTATTTTTTTAAAAGCTCTTAAAACCAATTGATATTTATAGGGAATTTTTTTGTGATGTCAAATATCTAAGCGAAAATCTGTTAAAATAATTATTTATTTAAATATCAAGAAATGAAAAAGCACAAAATCTACTCAAACACAAAACGGCCCATGATTGGCTGTGACGTCACATGGCCTGTTCGACCTATGATGCAACATTCTATCGCGTTTTGCCTTGAGATATTTGTAGGGTAGTAGGGGTTTAATTTTGTGTACAATTGATATTTTACTTTTGTACTTGGTCTGTTTGAATTTAAATCATTTGCTGATTATTTTATTGAAAACATGGATCCTGGTTTTGATCCTAGTTTTTGAAGGGGAATCAGACAATTTGCCTAAGATTGATTTTACTGTGATGGCGCTCTATTTCAGAAACAATAAATATTTTGTGACAGCTGAAACTCGAGGTGTAAACTTATACCCTTTCCTTGAAGGTTTATTATTATTATTTTTATTATTATTATTATTATTATTATGTGAATTACATCTACGTTTAGGGTATCTGTGGTGGAAATCGGAGCATTACGAAAAATGCAAGCACTTTGGACGCCAATTTCTCTGAACCTGATAGATAAAAATGTACATATTTTTTTCTTGTCTGTTGGTCCAGATTATGAATATATAAAATAATTTTAATATTTTAATACTTTAGAATTTTTTTAGAAAACATTTAAAGCATCTATCTGAGCAAGTGTCTTTTTAATTTTTCTTACTTTCACTCAAACTTCAAAAGATAGATATAAATAGTAATCGACAAAAATATGTATAGCAAATTTAGTTTCTGAATCTAATTTTTGAAAAAAAAAGCTAATTTATTGAACCTTACTGACATAGTTTTCGAATAATCGTTTTGTCAAGTTGAAGAAGAATAAAAATTTTTCGTTTTATAAGTTTATAATGCTTATAAAAACTAAAAGTGCTAGTTATGAACAATAAGCAATAATTTGTAACTCTTTTAAAGTTTTGCAAGTGTATATATTTGTGTTTTGGATTAAGTGGTTATAATTTCGATAGCTTAGTTTTTAACCTGTGAATTTTCCAATAGCTGGGAAAGCTGCAATATTTAAAATATCACGATTGTTGCAGCTCAGTGTCTTTACTTACTCCTTGGGAAAATATGGGTGCACAAGAACGAGATATTTTATTTTGTTTAAAGAAATTAGAAGGTTAAATGAACTTGGTGATTCTAAAGATGTTTAATGATTGGTGAGGTTTGAACATAATACATGGAAATATACGTAATCAAGTATGCAATTATGTGCCACCAGACAAGTTTATAAATTAACTTGAATGTAAAATCTCAGATATATTGTCAAGTTTAATATGTATACCGCAAAGCAAGTTAATACAAAAATTTCATATTTTGATAAAATTGCATATCTAGAGTTGGAGTATCCAGATGAAATCGGAACGAAAAGTAAAAGTGCTAGCTAGCTATAAACAGTTAGCAAGTAATTTGTAGCACTTCGAAAGCTTGTAAATGAAACAAATGAGTCAGAAAATAAAATCGAACAAATTGAACTATATTGAAGTTTTATTTTACAAAATATTATTTACGCAAAACCATTTCGGCTCCATCGAACTGGACGACCCACCTCTGATTTTTTTTTTTTTTTTTTTTTTTTGTAATGTGCTCAAAAATTTTTTGAGTGCAAATAGCCTTTTATAGTTATGATTGTTATACAGTAAATTTAAATTGAAAATTTAGATTAAGCGGTGTATTTTTTCTGGGAATTAAAAATAATATTTATGCTTATATGTATATATATTTTTATGCATATATTTTTTATTATGATTTGTGAGAATTCTAAATATATTGTCTAATAATTTATTTTTAAATTAAAAGCAGTTTTAAATTGTTTCTTATAATATTATATTTTAAATCCTATTATAAACAGTAAATCATTTATGATTCTGAATAGGTGAAGCAATTTTAAATTATTTTCCATTTAATTTCTATTCCTTTTGTGCAATGTTTCAAATTTGTGATGTATTTTTTTAGATGAAATATATTTTATAACTTTTCAAAAGCACATATACTTAATGAAAATACTAAATTGCAACTGCTCACTGCAGTATACTGGTATAAAATATTTTTATGCACGGAACTTTTTATATTCTCTAAATTAACTGCAAACAGCATACACTAAACTGGGTACAAAGTCAATAATCCACTTTGAATCTGGCTTTAAATTCATCCGTAGTAGCAAAACTAAAAATAGAGTGCTGAACCAGTAGTGGACACCCATAAGGATTTTCAAAGTTTATTAAATCATAAAGAAATAACTTCTCATAAAAAAGGCTTTGAAAATTAGATTATACAGTCACTGATTTATTATCATAACATATGTAATGAACACTCTTTAATGTCAGTGGTGAATGTTGTTTACAATCTGGCTTCCTGCTCTTCACACTATTTTTTACAAAAAACATCATTTTTTTGCACAGATATAAATATTTTATCTGATGATGTAAAACTTGTAGTCAGGCACATTGGAACGATACAATACTTAACTATTTGGCAGTTTGGTACGGAAGAAACAATTATAATTATTGGAACTTTCCAAATGTAACCAAACTTATGCATTAATTCTCGAAGACTCAAGTTGCAGATGAGCCTTGTGATGTCACATTCCGTGCGTGCCAAATTGGGTTGTTTTCCCACCACAGTCAGAAAGGCGAAGTTTGACTGCTAATAAAACATGAAATACAGCTCGTAGAATAAAAATGTTTATACTTTTGTCCGTTTTTCAACATTTCGAATCGAATAAAAAACAAAAACAAAAAAAGGCCGGAATTGTCCATTGTCATAACTCCTGTTCTAATTAACATACAAAAACAATTTTGGTATCATTTTAAAGCTCTTTAAATGACTTTTAAAATGATGTCAAACACATGAAGTTTTTTTTTGGGGGGTAACATTTCAATGTCATAGTATTTGACCTTGGAATTGCTAAAAATCGAATTTCTTATTTTTCACTATGTTTTTCCCCTGAATACTACAACATCTTAACTACATGTATACCAATTTTCAAAATGGGCATTCAATGGGATCACACACACACACAAAAAGTAATTAGAAACAAAAAATACAATATTTAAATATTGACATAACCCTTTGACAGGTTTTTTTATTTATTTTTTTTTTTTAGTAATGCTGCAGTTTTTTATTTTGTGGATAAAAATACTATACTATTACAAGCTAGACTATACTATTACAACCATTTGGCATGTTGTTTATTCAGTATTTTATTGGGTTGATTTGACAGTTCTCCAAATATAATAGCCAACCAAAAATAGCCAGATGTATCCATAAGTAGCCAAATATAGCTGCAAATGAAATTTTTTAGCTATTAAACAACTAAATTTGCCAATTGGTGTCACCACTGGCACATCCTTACTTTTGGTTTGCAGTTTGGGTTTTAGTTTGAATTAGAGGTAATTGGTTGATTCAGATGGTTTGCAGTTTGGGTTTTAGTTTGAATTAGAGCTAACCCTTTGATTCAAATGGTGTTAGTTTGCAATTTGAGTTTTAGGTTGAAAAGCCAAACCACATATAAAGCTTTTAAAGCATATTTATGATGAAATATTGCTACACTGATACTATACTAGAATTTGTGTAAATATTTTTGTAAGAGTTTAATTTTTAAGTAATTAAAATTTTATTATGAACAAGCAGTGGTTAAACAGACGTTGCAACCCTCTGGGAAAAGAGAAGCATTCGTGCAAAAGAAATAGTCTACATCCTGTTTCTAAGTTGATTTGTGAAAATTTTCTTGAATTTGTTGAACAAATGATATGTGACAGGTGCAGGAAAGAAATATGTGCATTAACAGATGAACTAGCTCTGGAATCTAGGTTCAAAGAAGACCTGCTACCTGAACCAAGTGCCCTGCAAGTTTGTGATGATGAACTAATGAATTTAGATAGGGAAGAAGCACTAGATTCTATAAATTGTAGTTTGAATGTCTTGGGAGAGTCACTAGTGAGTAAGAAAAAAATGAAACAACATAAATATCCAAAAAAAAAGTCTAAGATAGGATTTGCAATGCAAAAGTTGTTTGAATTAGACACGACTGATGATGAGGAAGTTAAACCTGTGGAATGTGAAATAATATGTCATTTGAAAGGAAAATTTCTTACATCCATGAGCCACAATGAAAAGGTACAAATTCTTACTATTTTGCCAAAAACTTGGAGCATAAGAAAAATTGAAAGAGAGTTTAAAACTTTTAATTTTATGGTGAGAAAAGCAAAGCAATTAGTAAACCAAAAAGGGATTTTATCATCACTGAATCCAAAACCTGGAAAGTCATTAGCTGAAAATGTGGCTAATACTGTGAGATAATTTTATGAATCTGACATTATTAGCAGAATAATATCAGGCAAAAATGATTGTATATCTGTAAAGCATTTAAATGAAAAACGAATATGTAAACAAAAAATGCTTGTTCTGAGCAATCTTGAAGAAGTTTATGCATTATTTAAAGAAGAATATCTGCATAATAAAATTGGATTTTCAAAATTTGCAGAACTGCATCCAAAACATTGTGTTCTTGTCGATACTAGTGGAATACATTCTGTTTGCATGTGCACTATTCACCAGAATTTTGAATTAATGATGATAGATGGAAAAATTGCTGAACTAATTAATGTCCGAAGAAAATGTTTCTTTGAAGACCCATAAGGATTACATAGCTGTAATTTGGAGGAGTAAGGATTACATTTGTAATCCTCCTCAGCCTGCTTGTTACCTAGGGGATTGTAAAGAATGTGTGCAAGCTGACCGTATGCCAATTCTAAAGGAGAGGCTAAGAAGCCTGATGGATGCAAATATGGTGGATACTATAACATATAAACAGTGGTTATCCGTGGACAGGTCAATACTTGAAACTGTCACTAAATTATCCGATGACTTCCTTGATTCATTCTGTGAAAAGTTACAAATTCTTATTTGTCATTCATTTATCACAAAACAACAATCATTGTTTCAGGTTGATTTAAAATTAAAGCTGCAACCAGGTCAGTTTCTGGTAATATTTGATTTTGCAGAAAATTATTCTTTTGTGCTTCAAGATGAAGTACAAGGATTTCATTGGAACAATTCCCAGGCAACAATCCATCCATGTGTTACATAATTTCATTGATGAGGAAGGAAGACTGCATCATATCAGTTTTGTAATTAATTCAGAGTGTGTGGTTCATGACACTGTTGCAGTTCATTTATTTCAAGAATTCTTAGTAAGCTTTCTTAAAGATAAGATGCACCCAACTATAATTAAAAAGATATTTTGCTTTTCTGATGGTGTGGCAGCACATTACAAACTTAGAAAAAATTTCATAAATCTTTGCTATTATGAAGAGGATTTTACTGTATGTGCCGAGTGGCATTTTACAGCAATAGCTCACAGAAAAGGAGCTTGTGATGGAGTAGGAGGTTCTGTAAAAAGGTTGGCTGCACGTGCCAGCCTACAACGGCCATATGATCAACAGATTAGGACTCCTAAACAGTTGTTTCAGTGGGCAGTCCATAACATTCGTTTAATGTCATTCAAATGCAGTACAACAATTGACTATGTAATTGAAGAAAATAAAACTGAATGAATGATTTGAACAATCACGTATAATTGCTGAGACTCAGAACCTCTACTCGTTTATTCCTTTGGCAGCACATACAATTTGCACTAAAGTGTATTCTGATTCACCTGTATCAAAAGTTGAACGAGTTATCAAATTAGGATGCGAACTTTCGATCAGTGATATCAAAGGATTTGTGACTGCTGTTTATGACAAAAAATGGTGGGTGACATGTGTAATTAATACTGATGAAGATAATGCAATAGTTAAATTAAGTTTTCTCCATCATTCAAATTTCCAAATAAGCCAGATGTGCTTTTGGTACCTGTGCAAGATGTATTAACAATCGTTGATCCCTCCACAGCGGCGGGAAGAGTTTGCACTATAACAGAAAAAAAAAATTGTAGTGCCAAATGCAAAATTGTGCTCATGGAAAAACCAGTAGTAATTTAATTTAAGGTTGTATATAAAACTGCAGCATTACTAAAAATAAATAAATAAATAAATAAATTATAAAAAAAAAAAAAAAAAAAAAAAAAAACAGCCTGTCAAAGGGTTATGTCAATATTTAAATATTGTATTTTTTGTTTCTAATTATTATTTTCTTTTTATGTGATTTTATTGAGTGCCCATTTTGAAAATTGGTATACATGTAGACAAGATGTTGTGAAAAATATAGTGAAAAATAAGAAATTCGATTTTTAGCAATTCAAGGTTAAAAATCAAATACTATGACCTTGAAATGTTTTTCCCCAAAACTTCATATGTTTTATATCATTTTAAAGGTCATTTAACGAGCTTTAAAATGATACCAAAATTGTTTCTGTTTGTTAATTAGAACAGGAGTTATGGTAATTTAAATGTAGCCATTGAAGGGTAAATTTTATGTTTTCGGCCATTTTTAAATGCATATAACTAAAAAACAAATAGGCCTAGGAGGTTGAAATTTTGCATGCTTTACATTCTTAGTAAATCTAATTAGTCCACTAAATTTAAAAAACATTGGAGATGGTGCGGGAAAAAATTACATGTTTTAGTATTGATTTGACATGGAATGACTCATAAACTAGGATAACCCAGTGGTTATGGCATGAGGATAGCACATAGAAGTTCCTTTATTTGATCCTTGATGCTACTTATTAAAAATCTATAGGTCCGAGAGGTGATGAGTTTTGGGAATTATGTCATGGTCCCTGTGGTATCCATACCCACTGTCATTTGTGAGGCTATCGGCTATCTTCGAACGCATGCTGACGTATGTCTGGATGGACCTGTAGCCTGATGATTCACATGCCCTTCAATCCATTTTCTCCAAATCCTTTGTGCAGTGAAGGCATCTATGTGTGTTTCAGTGGTGATACGTCGGTACGACCACCCAGCCGTACGTAGTTCTGAAATGAATTCCCTTGCACAATTGTCTAAATGCTGACATTGACTTTGGCTTTGTTGGCCAGGCATCTCTTCAACAACACGTGACTTCGGAAACAAAAAACAGCTCAGAAAATGGATTTCTTTAGGCGGCAGACAGTAATAACTGTTGGCTCATCTTCCGTTTTCATCCCACACTCTAATCATGTAATCTACATGCATTTCTGATCATTTGCATACATTAGCCAGCTGTGTTTGTCTCACAATATGCATAATTATATGGCCAAAACTTCATGGTGTTGCATTTTCTATGTCGGGTAGTGTATTGTGTTCTGTTTCAGTACTTGATAAAACAATTGAAAACTACCACCAATTTATGAAATTTCATATAATATTTTCAGTATTTTAATTGCTTTTAATCTGAATAAAGTGACCTGTCTTATAATTTGACTTCTTTATTTAAATATTTTTAATAGAAAAGAACTATTTATATTACTAAGCAACATGATTTCATTTGTCTTGAAGTGAAATTTTAGCAAATAATTGTTTATCTACTTTGCATGGGATTAACCAATTATGATTATTATCTTGACATCCCTTAGACCTAAAAGTTTAAAGCATGTGGTGGAGTTATCCACAGTAAATTAAATAATATCATGGTTGTAAGAAATCAGTCAAAAACTGTGGATAATATGTGCAGAACAAACAGATACAGTTTGAAGTTTATATTGATAGATTTTAATTTGGAATACTGTTTTTAATTATTCAATATTATACTAAAATATTGAATTAAACATATTTAAAATTTCTGTTAAAATAAATATTGCTATAAAGCAGGATAAAAAAATAATAGTATGTCCATTTTGCAAGCTAAATATGTTTTTTCATTATTAAAAAGAAGCAATTGCAGGCAATAAAAGCAGAATTGGCTGCTAATTCATGTACTAGTGCCATTGTTGTTTCCCTGTTTTGAAGAATTAAATTTGTTTTGTTTACAAAATTGATGTCCTTAATTTTTGTTTTATGCTACTTTAAATCAAAGTGTTTTATCACAGGTATTTTTTCTGTTACAGTTAGTTAAATTTTGTAGTCCATGCTTTTATGGTTATTTTCTGTGTCCTTTATCTGTCCTTTGTAGTTTATTCCTTTACACATAATGCATTTCAACAAATGTTATTAATTCTTATTATTTTTCTTTTAATTTTGGGTACGTTAACTACAAGACTTTGAAATCTTTATTTTGTTTTCAGTGATGAAACACGGAACTTGACATTTATATTTCCAAACCCTGAACAAAGAATGACTTGGGAAATAGCCTTCTCAGAAGCTAAAGAAAGACTTGGTATATCTATTATTATTTCTTATGGATAATGTTTAATTAAAACAAAGTATTTTAAATATTTTAGATTATATCTTATCTTGTAACTAAATGCCTATTCAGTGATTTGTTTTAATTTAACAAATATCCATTAATTATCTAACCAACAATACTATAGTTTTAATTATTACCTAACTAGAAAAGGTACCTGACATTGTCCCGGAGTTAAAGCAAGGATAAATTAAATTTATTAATTAAAAAAAAAATTTACTCATATAAATAACTGAGAATTGCATACGATCTGTGTACACTGGTGCAATGGACATGATACGACCCCACCCTCAAATTAAAAATTATCCCTAAAATTTAAAATGGCTCCAATCTCACTCAATCACACATTCCTCATAACAGAATCCTGCTTCAATTTCCATATTGCATACTCAAAGCAAACATTAAAAGCAAAAAAAAAAAAAAAATAAAATAAATAAATATATAAATAAATAAAAGAAAGCATTAGTAGAGAAGACATGGTTTAGACCTTCCTAAGCAGGTATGCACAGTAAAATACACCAGGAGAAAGATTGAACATGAGGAATTCCATGGAAAATGTGGTTGTTGCTTTTATACGTTCACTTAAAAAATAACCAAAATTAAAATGTAATAAATAAAATGAAGAAATTGTTGCAATGTAAAGATATACATGCAACTTTTTGCCAATCTTTGGAATTGTGCTAATCTTAGATTTTTGGATGCAATGATATAGATGTATATACAGAAGGTCATTCACACTTTATAGAAACGATTTTGTATTTATGTTTCTCATTAGCATTTTAAGATAGAGATTTAGTATTTTCAATATAATCGTCTGCTACTGTTTTGTATTGACTGGAATGTAGAATAAAAGATTAATTTTGAAAATGGCTCTTGAAAAGCTCTAGTTACATGTGTAAGTCAACTGCCACATATTTAGCAAAGAAAGAATCAGAAACAGAAATGAAATGTATCCCATTTAATGAAATACCTATGAAATCAGCTAACACTTCTCTTATGGACTTTTGCACTTTCCGTTTGTTAAAACAAGCTTCAGGAAAACAGCATCCAAGAATGCTGAACGGACTTTGGAAAACGACCCAAGAGGAGTGGGATAAAATTGACACGATAGTGCTGAGAAAATGTTTACTTTCATGAAAAATTCGAGCTAGAACTATAGTCAAGAATCAAGGCTATCAGATAAAAGCAAATCACTGCAAGAAATATACTCTTTATGCATAAAAATTAATTATCAAAGTCATTTCCATAAAGTACAAAATACCTTCTGTATATATATATATATATCACATAATCTAAAACATACAAATTTCAAAGAATTTAAAAAGAAAATAAATATGAAGGAATTGTCCTACGGATTTAGTTTAAACGTCTTTGGACAGAACATATTCTTTGATTTTTCTGATGATGTCATAATGAAGTGTGTGATAATATTTTTGGACACTAAGGAACCAATTTGTACAAAAATCTTAAAAATTGCTCAAAATCATGCTAAAACAGGAAATAACTAAAAACCTAATTCGAATTATAAAAAAATATCACTGAAGTGCACCTTTCCTTATCCTGATGTACCTGTGTCTCTAATTTCATGACCAAACAATACTTAGATTTTTCACTACAGATCATGTACACACACACATCAGTCTTTTTATATCGTAATATAAGAGTCAAGGAAATTTAAAATTCACAAAATGCATATATTTTTTATAAATTCATGAAAAATAGTATAGATTTCATTTAAAGTTTGTTTAAAAGATAGTTTTTTATCTTTCCAATGGTATCAAGGTCGAAACTCTGTGATAATATTTTAGTCATAAGTCATTGTAATCGGGATAAAACACAAAATAACTAAAAAACTTATTGAAATTTAAAAATATAATGTGAAGGTACACCTTCCCGGATTCTGAAGTACCTGTGTACCAAATTCCATGCCAGTATGATGCTTAGATTTTTCACTATAGACTGTACACGCAGACATTTTCTTTTATTAAGTAAGGCAAGGGAAGGTTAATATGTGTTACTAGTATTTAACTGAATGTTAATATTAATAGTATATTATTAAACGTTAAAAAAATTGTGTGCATTAGTAAATGCTTAAAATGCTTAAAATGCTAGTGTATTACAAAATGTTAATAATTTTACTACAGTACAGGATCTATTATCTGGAATGCTTGGGACTTCAGGCATTCTGGATAAGGGGTTTTTCCGTAATTCGGAACACTTTTTCTAAAACTTCCTGGAATGGTCTCAAATGTCGATATAGAAAATTATAATTCATTTTAAAAACATAAATGTATTAAAAAAAGCTTTTTTACAATCTATATGGGTTAACTGAAATGCAAATTACATGTAATTATAGTATCAAATTTAGTGATTAAGAAAAATTTTGAAAGAAAAAAATGTCTGAAAAAAGTTCATTATTCAGGGTAGTTATTAGAAGTCTTTTTTTTTTATAACATTTCAACTAAAGTGGGCCCTCACCATATTCATCTAATATTTTGGCAGAAGCACCTTTGTTCATATATTTCAAAATATTTTAAAGTACTTTTAATAAAATTAAGATGAGAAGGATGTTCATTTTTAATTGAAATGAGATATTCAACTATGGGTGCAAATGTATCAAATTTTAATTTATGCTCGATCAATTTCAAAAGTATTTCTAATAAGCCTTATAATTCTAAATGCCTGAATAAATAAAAAAAATTTAATTTCGTTATCCTAAACATATATCTCATTTTCACCAACAATATGTTTAAAAGATAATATCCCAGCATAAAAAGCACAAAAACTATAAAAATATTAGTGGATGGAAGAAGATTGAAAAAAATGGAACATATTTAAAAATAAAACGAAATATACCGGCGATCGTGTTTAAATAAAAAAGTTTCGCGATATTGTTAAGCTGTCTTCTATAAATTACTAATTAATAAATGTAACATGGAACTTTTTGCTAGGGTCAATTTTCGGTCCAAAATAGCCATTTTCATCCAAATAATAAGATTTAATTGAAAATGATTTTGATCTTGGAATTCCATCAACGTTTTTTAAAATATTGAAGATGTGTATATTTCCACGGAGATTAAAAAAAAAAAAGGATTTTCCCGAGAAAATGACAAGTTTATTGCTTAGGTTAAGTATTTAAAGAGATCAGTCAGAAGAATGATCATTCCCTGAATGACATTTTATAGCTGCTATACTTTTCTCTGCATTTTTGCAAAAGTTAACTCTCATTAATTTTGGGAATTCCTTACTTAAACGTACTTTCTATCTATCCTCTCGTAAATGCGCTGATGACTCTCTTTTTTTTCATCTTTTCCAATAAATGTTTATTAAATTGTGCAAAATAGTGTGAATTCTGCACGGCACATCGCGTTTGAAGAGCGTAGGATTTCTTTAGCGCTATCGGGATATTTTTAGCGAAAAAGTTGGAATACTTTTACCGAAAATTGAAGTCCTGGAACAAAGAGCAGAAAAGAAAATGTAACGAATTCGGAAAAATCAAAACCTTTGTGTCTAGTGTGCTCTGCCCTATACATCCAGAAAAAAATGAAACACCATTAAAAAAGCACCTTGCCGCGACTTGTCCGTAACTAACTCCTGTATTATACTATACAGGAGTTAGTTACGGACAAGTCGCGGCTCCTATATACTATATAGGAGACTTATCCGAAACTAGTGAAGAATAGAATGACGCGTCTCGCCGTCAATGTGACGGTCTCGCCCGTGCTGGATCGTCACCTCCGAGAGCTACTATCGGGGATGACGGCCGGATGCAGCCGCTTAGGAAATTTTGGGGAAATACTGTGCTACTTCGGATGTTTTCCGGAAAAGAAGACTTGTGGAACTTCTCGGAAAATACATGATCCACGGAATATTTTCATTCACTATCGCGAGAATTCCTCACGTTCGTTTTCGAAATTTAAGAAGAATCAGCGGCGGCGAGTGCGCGCGGCATTTTTTTCTGCGCGGGAATTTTGAATTTCGTGCGTGGTTTGCACGTCCTATTTCAAACCCTCTAAAATAGTAGGTTTCAATGCATTTTTTTTTATTGATATTGCTAATTAAAACAAAAAAGCATTTGGCGGGATTTAAAAAAAAAAAATCGCTATTTAGCGCAATATTTAGCAAATAATCGCTTGTTGGCGCAGAATTTTGCCATATTCCAGTTTTGGGAGAGTCCGGATATTGGAACGCTGGATAAGAGGTCGCGTACTGTAGTATATTATAAACTAGTAATATTACTAGTATATTACTAAATGTCAATATTGTTATTAGTTTATTGCAATGTGCATTACTAAGTGTAACTTGTGCATTACTAAGTGTTACTTATACATTACTAAGTGTTATTTGTAACAAATATCAATATGTTATTTCTGAACAAAATGAACGTTTCATGAAAGAAATCATGGATAAAATATTAGAGCATTAAAAATCTGCTTCATTTACATTTTATGAATGTTGAATTATTGTAAATTTAATTTTGTTCTTTGATGTATTGGCAACAAGAAGCAAAAATTGGCTGTAAATTAACAATTTTTTTTTCTATATGCTAAAATACACAAGTTCATTTTTCTTTAAAGACAAAACATATAAAATTTTTTATGAAGCATTTTATCATCCAAACTTAAAATTTTAACTATAAATCAACAAATGTTATATAATTATATTTTGAATGGATTGCAACACCATATTTTGTACTATCTATTATGGAGTTCATTTTGTTTCCAGAGTACCTTCTTACCCTTAAATAAAAGTGTTATATACACACATGCATATGTACACATATAGTGGTTTAAAGGAAAGGATGTTAAAATGTAATATAGTTCCCTTTAGGAAATATTCAAGTAGTAGCACAGAGATTTCACATGCTAAGGTCTGGTGAGATTATACAAAACAGGACATCCACTGCATTTGAACAATTAGGATAGATCAAAGATCTATTAATGAGAATTTTATGTGGTAGACAGATTTTACACAGATAGTTTATGAATTATAGTGCACTGATAATGGGAAAAGGTATGCAATAAACATATTTTAATGAGAGAGAGACGCTTAATATACATATTCCTGTTGTAATTTATATTTTAGACCAGTAATTTAAATTTTTTTGTAATTTATATTCATTTCATTTACTTTAAAAGTATCATGAAAATAATTAAAAAAATGTATTTATTTTGTACCAATATATATTATAAGTTTCTTAGATATTTTCTTGACATATTCATTCATTTCCATAACTTTTTATTGTAGATAAATCATTAGAAAAGATTAGTCCGCCTGAGTTCTTGTACTCTTTACCCTTGCGTAAAACAAGAGCAGGTTTACAGGTATGCATTAAACTTGCTTATTTGTGAGTGAAAATTATCTAGAGGTGTAATGTAAATTATTGGATTAGACCTTTTTTTATCAGAATTTTACTATTATTTTATTTGGTTTTGCTAAAACAATAAGTTTGTCATATGCAGGTGTAAATCTTTCGTGATAAAAATTTTCATTCCAAAGTGCTTAAGGGGATATTTTCCCTCTAGCCACATGTTTCAATTTTCCAATGCTAATAATGGAAAATAGTCTCTAACTTCTAGCTTTGTTAGTTTTTAGGATTTTTTCCTAAAAACTAACAAAGTCTGTCTTATGCTAAGCACAGATGCTAAACCATCCAGTCACACCATCCAGTCACAAACTTGAAAAGACAAGGCCAGAAAAAAACAAAAGAAACTATGCAACCATCATTGTGCTCTCTATCGAGACTCAACTTCCACTGAAGATAAACTTTATGGAAACAATACAAACTATACCAACTTGGTAGAAGTGCAGAGGTTGACTAACCTTGCTGTCACACAAAGATAAAATTAAACAAATAAACTATACAACAGCACATACTTGTGCACAAGTTTACAAAACTAATTCCGCAATTAAATCAAACTCTTTTAACAATAATTGTCTTACAATGAATGACCTCTTTTCGGGCCTTACAACATTTTAACAATTTCATAAGATTCATAAAATTACTTGGAAAATATTTCCTTCTAACATCTATTCATAATTTACAAATATAAATAGTGTGATATATGGTTCCAATAGAATCACCATAATAGCAAATATTGCATTTACCGTAAAAATCTGTTTGGTATGTTTTAAAAACCCCATGTTGTGTCAAACACTGATATTCAAAATAAAGTTACTATATTTATGATTTACACTCACAGTAGGTGTTCAGTGTCACAAGTGTGTCACAGTAGGTGTATATGTTCATAAAGGGGTCTCCCCTTTATACTATTGCTCCACCTATCTTGCTAGACAGTCTTCATCTTCATCTACATCATTTTTTTTACTTGGCTACGACTATATCCAAATGTAAAATCTATTTCAGTTTTAAAAGTTGCTTTTCTAGCTTTTGTCTGCTCGATCGTTCCTATATAGCCCAACATGTGCTTTGATCCAGTGAAGCAAAATTCTTCCGTTGAGTTTTAATAACATCTGCTTCGTTTTCTTTATCATCTCTTCATGATCTTTTCTATTTTTCAGACTTTGTAATACCGATCTCGAGTCCGTATATATATCAACTTCTTTTATCTCACTATTAATGACATGTTCAATTGCTTTGTACAATGCATACAGTTCTGCATTGTAAACTATAGTATCATTAAGTCAAAAATTTCTTCCTTGATTATAATGCTGTTATATATTACATAAGCACAATCGACTCTACCATTCATTTTAGAGCCATCAGTATACAGGATGTCCAGTGCTATTGGTGCCCAATAGCTATTTCCTCAACCATTAGTCACAGAGATATACTTCCAATTGCAAAAATGTTTTAAATTTTAAAATCTATCATCTTAGAAACAGTTTAAATCAATAAATGTATTTCTAAAAGAAATACAAAATATAAATTTTTATACGGCTCCACCCTCCCGGTCCTACCAGTTATATTTAGGAAAATCATCCTCATACAATTTCATGCAAAATAAAAAAAAAATCATCCTTTTATGATCAAAATTCACCGAGTTATGAAGCATTAAACTTTATGACTTAAGTCGCTTTTCCGCACACAAAAATGTCCCGTTTCAGGCAACCTTTAATGGACCGTATAAATGTTGAAATTTCCTTATGTCATTTAACACAAGTTGTATTTTTTTTTTTTTACTTCTGTTATCAGTACAAACTGTATTTTTGATATTTTTATGTGTTACAAATAACTATAACTTTAATATTGTTTAGTATAATGACACTGAACAATATTAAAGTTATATTGCTGCAAAAAATGATGAAATTGCTGCAAAATATTTGTCTCCAATTATTTTGTGTATAACCCCCATTTCTCAGAACAAAAAGTGCTCCAACTTTAAGTAGATATAACTCTGTGAATTTTGGTCGTAAAAAGATGATTTTTTTTTTATTTTGCATGAAATTATATGAGGATGATTTTCCTAAATATAACTGGTAGGACTGCGGGGCCGTATAAAAATTTATATTTCGTATTTCTTTTAGAAATACATTTATTGATTTAAACTATTTTTAAAATAATAGATTTTAAAATTTAAAACATTTTTGCAATTGGAAGTATATCTCTTTGACTAACAGTTGAGGAAATAGCCATTGGACACCAATAGCACTGGACACCCTGTATATACAGTAGCTTTCTTTATCCTCAACTTTAAAATCCCAATTAATTGACCTTTTCTCCCATGGTTTGTTCCATTTTTTTTAGTTGTTTCTCCATTTCCTCATACTTTATGCTATTTCCATCTATTTTCAATTCCTGTTTTGAACCGAATAGATTAAAAACCTCCACTTCACATTTCGTCTTTACGTCCCAAGGGACTCATCCAACTAAGACTTCCAATGCTACATTAGATACCATTTTATAACACTTTGTGATGTTTTATGCACTGTATTTGCAATAGTTTATTATTGATGTAAACTAAAACTCTGTACCATAATGGACTTCCATAAGTTATAAACTTCTCTGTTGCTTTTATGTATATCTCCTTTCGAACTTCAATTCTCAAGCTACAGTTCTCAAACTCCAGGTAGCTCTTGAGTATCTAGCTATTTTATTCTAGCATTTGCCAATTTTTTAACATGGGAAAAATGAAACAAGTGGCTGTAGGGAATTATATCCTCTTAAGACTGCAGTCTTTTATTTATTGATATTTTAAATATAGTTTTGAAGTAATAGTGAATTGACTTTTGTTAATGAAGTAGTAGTGAAACTTTGCAAAATAGGTTACTACCTTAAATTTTTGTTATGTTTTAAATTTTTGTTTGCTTATTAACTGGTATTTTTACAGTATTTTGTATGAATGATTTTTTAAAGCTCTTTTAAACATTTCCCCTTCATTTTGTTTTACACTGCATATTTATTGTAGCTTTATTCACAAGTATTTTTACAATCATTTTGTGCATATTTGTTTGAAATTATTTGATAGTGCTTTTGTGTATTTTCTGAAGCAAGTTACTTCCCTTTTTATTTTATTATAGGGCACATAAGTTTGATGTATTTTCACTATAAAAATGTTTCAATCTTTCTACTGTTCTTTTTTTGTTCCTAGCTTTTTCATTTGTTTGTACAAATTCTCATTTGGTAACAATTTCCTTCCTGAGTTATGTAATAAAACTACTTGTTTTGATAGACATGTTCTTTCCTTTTGTTGGTTTTGTTTCTGTGTTGAAGCTTATTTATGCCTTTAAAACTGGTTGATACTTTTAACCAACTGTATACGTTGAGTATTTTATCGCAGAAAAACTATTTCACTGAAAAGGTTTCCAGAGCATAAAGGGATTGGAAACCTCCGCTTTATAACATAACCTTTACTACTTTCAGTTAAGATTACTCTGCATTATAACTTTTTATTTTTAATTTCAAACATTATGATTCATGGCAGTTTATATTGTATCAGAAATTTTAGCTATGTACTTTAGAAATTAAGAAAATTTTACTCTGATTCGTAAAAGTGTGGAACTAGTTTGAACACACTAAACTAATTTTATAGAACTTTGAATGCCTTACTTTGAATATTGAACTTTATTATTGTGTAAGTGTACGACTGATTTCATAAAGATTAAATGCATCTCTGAAAATTTAATTAGGGCTTCACACTTTTCCTGAATATCATATGTCAGACTAATTACAGAAATTTTAAAAATTCATGCTTTATTAGGCAAATGTTATAACATGTATGATAGATTTAAAAAAAGCTTGTATTTTATAAAGTGTACAATAACATTGACTGCTTTTTTATAGATTACTTGTGCCGCTGCAGTAATAGACTCGTGTCAGAGTGGCTTGCCAGATTTGTGGATTTGTAGCAGTGATGGCTATGTGGGGCAAGTTAGTGTGTTGGCATTTCAGAATGAGCCTGTCATTACATCCTGTGTTAATGTGAGCAATTCCAGAATTTTATGTATAGCTGCTGTACCTGGACTTAGTGGGTAAGCATTGTTTTTGTAAATGAGAACTATGCTTTTTATATTTTCTTTTTAAATCATTCCAATTTCAATGTGGTTTTATTTTTAATTTAGGCAAAAAGTGTATCTTTTGGTCTTAGTTATTAATATGGTATATCTGCTGTTTAGTCATCAAATGAATTGTGAATTCTTTAACCTGTAATGTTTACATTTTGTGTAGTTTTAATAAATTATAATGGCTTTCATTATGTTTGGCAGATTTTGTATTCAGTACTCAATTTAGCACTTTCATCCAATTTTGTAATCAAGCAGCATTTAAGTTGTTTGATTTAAAGTTATGCACAGTTATAAACTATTACATAACTAAAAAGTAGAATTTGTTTCTATAATAATTCTTTTACTTTTTCTACACTATCTAACACTGTGAATTTGACTTAATTGGGAATTACTTTGACCCAATTAAGTAGCTGGCTCAAAAATACAAAATTTTACCAAAAAAGTTTAAACATACATGTGTCTTATAATTAATGATCAGCACAAAAGAGTTGTAAAACAAGGCAAAAGAAAAAACAAAAACAAGTTTATTTAATCAAAATTTATAGCAAATACATATGTATTAAATATGTGATAATTCAATTAAACGCAATTTCAATTTGCATATGTATACAGCCAAGCACGAAATTATGAGCCATCTCAAGCATTTGAGATTCTAATTTTTTATTATTATTCCATAGTATTGAATTTGCATTTTGTTTAGCTCAAAGGGGCATACTTAAATGGCTTTAGTTCACTTGCTCCACTCTGTCTCAAATTATTGGGACAAACTTGGTGTTTTGTATTATTACCTTAGCGATAAACATTCTGTTTCTGTGATATAATCTTTTTAATAGAAGGCAATGGTGAATTGGGTCTCTTAATATTACTTTAACACATTATATTTTCAGCTATATCTTGGTGCAAAATTTATCTACTGAAAGTTTTTGCTTTAAAATGTATAGTTTGATAGCCTAAAATAAATGTTGTATTAAAAACATGTTTAATTCATTCTTCTAATTTAGAAGATTCGAGAAAGTGGGATATGATAAAAAGATAACATACCAATTTGGGCCCAATTAAATGGCATTGTGGCCTAAATACCCAAAGCAATTATTTTATATTCTCAATTTATTTCTTTTCTTCATAGTTTGTCCCAGTTAAGCAAAATCTGCTGCATTTGTAAAGGTAAAATATTGTGATTGGGTCAAAAACTTAACTCTTGGATTTATTTATTTGGTCTCTATATTTTGATTATTCTTGAACACAAATCAACCAATCATAATGTTTTTTTTTTAATTAAATATTTATATAATTTTGATTTAGTTATGAGTAATTCTTAAAATATTAGGGATTTGATTTTCCGCACTGTGAAAGTGATATCTATAAAAGTAATGAGATGAGTTGTGATGAAATTTAGTGTGGTTGTCTCAATTGGTATTTACAAGAAGCTGTTTGATTTTCAGCAAGATCAAATTATAAGAAGAAAACTCTCAATTCTCCCACCCCCTCTTGCAAGATAATAATGATATTAATAATAATTAATTGTAAGTTTGTGTAGAAAGTAATTTATTGGATAGAAATTCTTTTTAATTGTATATAAATTTCAGTGATGCTGTAAAGTAATCTAAAAAAAAAAAAAAAATTATTTGCAATTACAATTATTCCCTCATAAATACATATGATAATTGACTTCTAATACATCTATTTTGTATCATAATCCTATTTAATTCCTATTAAAGCTCAACTATGAATAACTGAAGTATTCCAGAAGGAAATAAAACTTTTATACATCACAATTTTGCAGGTCTAAACTTCATGTTGCATATGATTGTACTTCAAAACTTACAGTCATTCTATAATATTGGATGCATGATTGCGAGTTTTGAAATACCTTCTTTGGCAATTTTCCATAATATGATCTTTATGATGTTGACCTGTTGCACTATGTTTTGTAGCCTCCAATCTTTGAAAGTTTTATAATTATTTTTAATGTTTTTATATTTCATTGCTTTTGCTTATAAAAATTTAATTTCTTTATATGAGATATTAATGTATGCTTTAAATTACTAAAAGAACAATACAGACTGACCTGGGAAAAGTTTTACTTTAGGCATTTGTACATTATAAAAAGATGTATTTAGGTTTATTGCACAGTCAATTAATAGTATGTAAAATAGAGGTCTGTCCGGGCCTAATTTTAAATTGTTTACCTAGCCTGGCCCCAAAATATTAAGATTTAATCTGCTCCAAGCCTGAGAATTTTTCAAAATAATTCACCTGGGCCTGACTAGGTTCCAAAACACTCACACCTCGATCTGATTTTTTTAAATACATGGAAGCCTAGCTAAAACTGTTGCATTGAAGCTGTAATACTGTTGCATCAGATCGTGATCGTAATTTGTCATTTAAGGAATTAAATACACATCATATTACATATTACATACAGCGATTCAAATCAGCAGGTAAAAGTAAGAGCAATTTTTTTTTTACTTCAGAATGTCTTCAATTTCCAATCTGAAATTATTATTTTCTCTTATCCAGTTCTAATTTAACCATCTGCATTCTCCATACAGAGTAAACTTTTATTACTTAATATGGGACAGGGATCATTTCATTCATTTGTGAATTTTGTTTCAAACTTTTTTCAAATGATTCTGTTCTTTTAATTTTTCTGTTTAAATTTTGATCTATTTTTTGGTTTTTTATTATTTTTATCCTTTTCGATCCAATCCAAATATTTTTTAAACTGACCCGAGCCTGGCTGAGCTTGTGCAGATCTGTAATGTAAAGTCGTGCTTGTAATCTTTCCTGTCAAGAGCCAATATGGGTCTGTTCTACATACACAATGATACAGTGATAGGGGAAGATAATCTTCCTAGAAGGCTCAAACTGCTGAATCAGGGATAATTTTCAAAATAACAGAGGGATTTTTAGAGTGCTTGAGGTTGAGAAAACTATGTAAATCATCATATTCCACAAAGGAAATTTGTCCATTACAATTAAAAGATTTGATCTTATTGAGGTTATAGATTAACTTTAAGAAACAGTTTAGACTAGACTCAGACAGTGGCATGAAAGAGATTTAGAATTAATTGGACTTAGCATGGGCTTATTATTTGAAAATAAGAAGCTTGTGTAATGATTAATTTATAAAAAAGACGATTTTAAAAGGTGCAGTTAATACTTGAGTTATAAATTTTGTATAAAATGAAAATACATTGTTTGTTGAAATTTATATATTTTGTGGTTTAATTTTCATTAAAAAATAAAGAAATGTTCTGGTTTTGTAAAACAAAGTATTTACAAAATTATTTGTTAAATTAAGAGAAATCATTACATTGGGACAAATTAGTTAACCTTTATATTATCCTTTCATATACTATTTCTTTTGTTAATTTTGTTAAACAGGGCTTTGTTATTTGAGTGTCCATTAAATAAAAGTTAAGAGTGTATATAAATTAAACATTAGAGTCAGATCATTGATAACCTATGTTGTTTTGCCTGCCATAGGTTTAAATTTATGCCCCTTAGGCTTATTGATTAAAAAAGTTGCCCATAATTGGTTTATTCATTTGTGAGAGTGAGATATTTTTTATTACTGTGGATTTAAGTACAGTGGCTGCCCGCTATTTGAATCACTAGTTAATTATAGCAGACATTATGAATCAATTCATTGGAAAATGGAACGGAATCACACTTTTAAATAAAAATCGGCTGTATATTTGAGTCAAAACCACTAGGAATGAAAATTGCTGATTGTTTTTCTTTTTTTGTTTGCATTCTCCATTTTGTATTCCAAGCTTCATTTTTGATATTGAAAATAGTCTCAAAATTAAATACTGCCAATGCAAAGCAATCAACAGTGCAAGTTGTCTTCAATAAAGTAAAGTAATTTTCTGTAATTTTATTGTACTGTATTGAAAAAAAAAACTTTCTTTAAATGCATAGATATATGTATGGATTCATAAAAGTGAGAAAATGCAACACTTTCTTTTGTAGGTTACGTTGAATAAAAATGAAAATTTAATGAATCAAAGTTATTTCTTCACCTTTTTTTGGAATCCGCCACTTTATTGAATCACATTTGTGCCATCGGGGTTAGAACACTGATGGCACAAATGTGATTCAATTAAGCGGTGGCCACTGTATTATTGATGAAGAAAGAAATGGATCTAGCAATAGAGCTTGTGAAGGGTATATTGAAGCACTAGTGTTGTGTTACTATGATATTACTGTGTCACTGATCTTACATTTGAAATATGCTTCTAATAAAGTGATCTACCTACAGAAGAATCTTTGACTAACTCTCATTTATATTCCCTTTTCCGAACTGGTCAATATTTGTTAATTCAATGGTTCTTGGAGTCTAATATCAGTTCTGTTTAATAATTGTTTATTCTATTATTTTTTAGGTCTTTGTTGTTGAGGCGTAGAAGCACTCTACTTCCTTATTTACCTGGTTTTAAGTATGAGAGATTTGGGAGAGAAGAAGAAGATTTTGGAAAAGAGAAACACTTTCCATTAGACAGGTACAATTTCATTTTGCTTTTATGCCCTAGTTAGCCTCTTATTTTGAATTTTTATATAATCAGATTTTGTTCTCAAAGACAAACTTATTCCAAAACATTAAACATATTGAGTATGGTGTAGTAACCCTGATGTTCTAATTTATTTGTGTCTTTCTTTTAGTGATTCTGATGATGAATTTATTGATGCAACTGGTAAGAGGCTTTTCATTACATTTTGCAAAGTTTTGATGCTTGAATATATTATCGCAATTCTGATTTGACTTGAATGTTTGAGTTTTAAAAATACTTTGTATCTGCAAATAATATAGAAAAATAGTTAAATCTGGGTTTTTAAAAATCTCACAACCTCTTAAGAAAGAGTAGTAACATAAAATAAGATTATTTATGAAAGTTTTATGATTGAAAAAGAATCATTGATGTTGAACCCTCAAACTACGTAGAAAAATGTGAGTTATCCCATGATATGTTAAAATTAACTCCTGGATATATTACTGAAAATGAAATTAATTTCTATACATAGACATATTCTAGTATTCGTACTTTACAAGTATACATATAATAGATACTTTTATATTAAGAATTATCTCAAAGTGTCAATTTTATTTATACTATCATAGAATTATTTAAGTTTCCTCCTTATCTGTGATTTACTTGAGTTTTCCCTACCTGTTTGGATTATCAGTTTTATCAGGGTGCTTCTTAAGTGTTTGTTTTATTTCTTCCAAGTGTTCTACTCTTTGTGATGTTTAAGCAAATTGCCATTTTTAAATTTCTGAATTTTTGTTCTAACCTATTTCGATGTCTTTGGTTTAAGTTTATTATCTAGAACCATGATAAATGTTTTAATATTTTTAAAGAACATGCTTTTTTCTCTTATTGTCAAAAATGTAATTATTTTTAATTTTTAGAGGATGATTTTACATTTGATGATGCCAATATTCACCAGTCTGCAATGTGGCTTGGTACAGAAGATGGTTGGTATGTGTGAATGAATATTTTTGATGTTTTTTCATTTTTGTGCTAGAATTAAAATTGATAATTCCATTACTCAAGGAATGTTGCCCATTATTATTTCTAATTTTCCTATTATACATAGTATACACATAAGTAAAATTTGTAACAGGATTAAATTTTAATGGATTTACATCTTTTGAATATTGTAGAAGACAAATCTTCTATTTTTAGTGCTGTGGCTCTGTGTCTGTGCAGTGTATGTATCCATTATCTCTAAAACTATTTGATTTTCATGAAATTTGGCAGTCGAATAAGCCATGCATTACCCTGGTACTGATTAGCTTTTTGTGAAATTCGAAAAGTTATTCACTTTTATGAATTATTTCAAAGCAAAATGTTAGTTTAGCTTTTTGTTTTGAAGTGGACTCCCAAAATTAAAACTGAAATTAAAAAAATATATATATATGCTGAAATGTAAGAAAAAAACTGCCAGCCCTCAGATTTGGTATCAAATGTTTTCATCTGCAGCAACATAATGTTCAGCACAGCATACTTTTAAAAATGTTTGTTCCAAATGTTTATAGAAGGTGATTTTGTATAACAATTTCATAATTAGATGGTTAAAAATGATCATTGCAAATTCTTGCAGCTTTTACATTCAATTTGTCTACTTTTTTTTTTTTTTTTTTGCATTCATTTCTTGGTAATTTCTATATTTTATACCTGAAAATGTGATAAATAACTTTTTTGCCTTTTCTTAATGCACCATTTTATATATGTCTACAATGTAGTTACTCTCTCAGATAATTAAAGCAAATTCAAAAGAATCCCAAAATTTACCACTCTTCAAAAAATAACTGAGTAACTATTATCTTTTATTTGAGTGGGCTGTGAGGATTGATTTTTTCCTTGCAGTGATATCACACAGTTCAAAAACCAGGGAAAGAGTCCAGCAAACTTTTTCTCCACAAAACACAGGATTTTTGTCCATGTGCTCAGTCCTTGTATTCTATAGTCCTCATTATACCCGGGCATTATTTAGTTCCTTCCACCAAGGGTCAGGTGTTCATTACAGATGGAACTCTATTTATCATCAATGTTGTAGAAGTTGTGTAGAACAGTAACAGACCAATTACCTGGAACCCACAAATTTAGAAAAACCAGACTGTTTTACAAAAGAGAAAATTGAATTCTAGCGAGTGAGAACCACATGGATTCTCATAGTTTATGAGCGAGTTTTCTTCATTAATTTTTAGTAAATATATTTATAAATGCCAATTAAAAAAGCCTTTAAGAGTAGCACAGAGTTCAGCATCTAACAGCCACAAAAAGAAGCATCTAGCCTTAAGTATTCAACAAAAAGTTAAAATTTAAAAAAAATGCAATATTGGATTGTCAGTTAAAACAACTGAAGTGTATGATATTTAACCTTCAACAATTTACAGCCTTAAATAAAAATACTCCTACAGTTTTTTGGAGTTTATGGACACCAAAATTGTAGAAATTATTTTAAATCCAGACAAAAATAACAAGAATGAAGGTGATAATGATGACGATGTTACAGAAGAAAAAATTTCAGTCGACAGATGTATTAGTTTTACACAGGAACTAATACACAGTATGGAACAGAAAAGCTTTGTCAAATACCATATTATGTCGACTTATAAAATCCAGAAACTTTTCTTAAATGAAAAACTCAAACATTTGAAACAAATGAAACTACGCGGAGTTCGCACGGTCCTTAAAAACTCTTCATGAACTCCTTAAATTCATATTTTGTTTTTAAAGGCCCTTAAAACTCTTTATTTTTGCAAAATATCTTTAAAAACTCTTTAAAAATTTTGCCGTTCTAATTCCAAAATGCAAAGGGAAACTGAATAAACAACTGGCTGTCTGTAATGTGCACTATGAGGAATATTATCAACATGTTAGAGATTAGGATTGTTTTTGTTTTTTTAATTTTTTTTTGCCCGAAATTCGTAACTTCATTAGCTGGATCAAAAGTAGATTTAAAAAAAAAAAAACACCCCCTTACACCTCTCCTGAAATAGAAAAAAATATATATAAAGTAGAAAAAGACTGGAAGATTGTTGATTAGTGTAGTGCACTTCCCTTTTGATAAATTACTATAAGTTTCTTTTTCTTTACAAAGGTAAACTTCTGTTCAGTTATATTTAGTTTGGTATCAGTTTGGGGTAAAAAGTTCTGAAAACTTAATCTCTTTAAGAATATTTGCTCTAAAACAATATTTCCAAATATAATTATTTGGACTAGGATTTTTACATTCCTCTTTAGAGAGAAAGATATTTTCACTAAGTGTTTACTGTTTATGAGTCAGTCAAGTCAAAACACTGAAGGAGAAGGAACCAGTGGGAGTTAAGTCTTTGGTTGATGTCAACTAGGAATTAATGGGATTAAAGGGGGCCAAGCGTCTTAATGAGGTTAAAATATATAAATATTTTTTGCATGTAATGTTCATTTATAAACATTTGCCTGTTATCATTTGAGTTTTAATATACAACTTTCAATCCCTATTTCTTTTTATCCAGTTCAATTTTTCTCTAATGTTAGTCTCAATAAAAAATGGATTCAAAAACAAGTCTAATTTTACAGATAAGTATTTGTTTCACAAAAAATCTGATGGGAGCAATTCATGACTTTCTCTCCAAACAAATTTTTTTTTGCCTTCAGGGCTCCTGCTTATATGCACTATATGTATAAATTAATTCAACATTTTTAAGTGATTCATTTAAATTATTATCTTTAAGTTATGTTTATAGTGCACCCATATAAATGAATAAATATTTCACTAAACGATACACTTTATTACATAAATGGTGGGATTGTGCAATTCAATTTGAATCATGGTGCATTACATAGAGTCCACAAGCATCTTTTTCCATCCACCTCAATCCACCCCCATCCTTTAATTATAACTCAGTAGGGAGACTAAACTTGCTTATTGTGGTTAATTTTAAAGATATATTGTGCCTAATTAACCAAATATTATGAGAATTAATAATGATGGAATGAGATGATTCTTATAGTTGGATGAATTAATAAGATGATTCTTATTATTAGCATTCTCATGCAATGCTTTAAATCTCAAAGCTTAATGATTATTAAATGATTATTATGCTGAATTTATTTTAAAACTAGCCATTTTACCCGTACTTCGCCAATTCTTAATGGGTAGTGGCCACTAAATGAGACATCAACACACATAATAAAAGTTCTGAATATCAGAATCTCTAATTTTTGAGCAAAAAAAAAAAAAAATTGATTGGTACACATTTTGAAAGCTAAAAGGATGCAAGTTTTTTTTTAAATCCCTTTGTATCATCCCACCTAATTGGATTTTAAAAATTTTTCATTGATCTGGAAACTGAGACGGATCAAATGGGCCCATAGCCAAGATTTTGATTCGAGTGAAAGTAATCAATCAGTTTGAACAGTTGTTGTGAATTGTTTAATTATTCATTTGGATCACTGCCCTTAATTCAAATTTTTTGAAATATTAGAAGATGAGACCAAAGCCAAGATTCTAACTAAAGTGGATGTGCTCGATAATTAGGTTAAGAGGTTTTAAGTTATTTTTTATTATTCTTTGCACCATCACCCCTAATTCAAAATCTTGAAATTTTAGATTTTACCCTTAGTCTTGATGGATTGGGTCATGTCAAAACCAAGATGCTAGCTATAGTGGAAGTGCTTAATAAGTTTAATACATTATCCAATCATTCAGTCAGTTAGTTCAGAGCATGTAGATATATTTTTTTAATTGATGACATGTTAAACAATAAATATAAAGTAAAAATGAATTGACAAAAAATTTGTGAGCATTTGTTTATTTTTGTGCAGAATTTTTATATATGTAAATTTGTGATAAAAAATATTTTAACTGCATTTTCACTGCTACAAATTTTTCAAATTGTGTATTGGTCTGTTGTAAAATTGATACTAAACTTAGATTTACCTGTTACAAAACTGATGCGAATGTATCTTTATCTGATACTTATTTATTATTAATATACAGCACTTGATTGTATATTAGTATTATTTAAAGAAATTTGTAATTTTAGCAGCTGCATAGGCCTTAATTAATTTTTCTGGAACATATTGTTTTTCAAAAATAATGCTTATAAAGTAGAGGGTTTGAGCATGTTATCTATAAACTTCTTAAAATTTTATCATATGCCATTAAAAACTCCTAAAAAACTCCTTAATTTTTATTTTTAAAATTGAGTACGAACCTTGAATTAGATGAGTCCTGATTACAAACCTTGATTATGGTGGATTAGCCATCAGCGCTAAATCAATGTAATATCCGTATGTAGTGGCCGTTTTGGCAATGGATCAGAAATCTGGTAAATTGTCGGTCCAGAGTTCAGGATAATTGGTCTGATACTGTATTTAATATCCTAATGTTATCTAATAAAATATCAGTATTCGAACTAGTAGCTTTGTAAATTTTCAACTGAACTTTCTCTTTTAAAGTGCTCATTCTATGACATTAAAATGTCTAAATTTACAAATTTAATTGTAATTAAATTTCAACTCTTGCAATTTGCTTTGTATTATAGTAGTATAAAATAATTCTAATTAATTTTTCATTTCTTTGGGCTTATTCTAGGATACATGTATATAATTGTGCAGATACAAAGCTGAAAAAGGCCAAATTAAAAATTCAGCATTCTTCCTGCATTTATGACATTTTGTAAGTATTTATAAGGTTAGTAAAAGTTATTTATTTTTTCTAATTACATTTAGTTAACATACTTTTTTTTTTTTTTCAGACATGTTGAAGGTCAAGTGTTTGTTTCTTTAGCCAATGGGGAAGTAGCTGTGTATAGTCGAGATCCTAGTAAGCATAAATTTCTAATTTTAAATTTGTCTTATAATTTTTTTTTTCATTTTTCTGTCTAAAAGGAAGTATTTTTTATGTGGTGAACACATTCTTTGGCCAAATTGTAAATCTAGTTGCTGTAAGACTGCTGTACATTTATAAAAAATATAACAATTCATAACAATTTGTTTTCTCTCAAACTACTACACCCTTAAAAAGTAAATATTTTACAAAGGTTAGTTTGTTATATAAATGTCAAAATATTGTGATATTTTTTTTTAAAGTACCTATGTTTATATACATAGGTACTTTTCAATAAAAAATCAATAAAAATTATTGATTTTTTAGTTTTCTTGTATATACATTGCAAATGGGGACTGGGAGCATGGGAATGGCTCTCAAAATATTTTATTATGATTATGTTATATTATTACTTATACACTATTATTTTATTATATGCAGGGTGTCAAGGAAAGTTTTGGATCAGGCAGATAATTTGAAGTATTAGAGTTATATCATTTTATTTATGCAAGTGTATAGGAAACCCTAATGATGCTGTACAATGAGACTAGTTTGAGAGGGTTGATCCCTGCCTTTTTGTGGGGTATGGGGCATTATCTCGCTTCCTATTAAAGATAGGGAAAAAGTCAATTACAAAGTTGTAAAGCATTGCAAAATTAGTACATTATTTTTATCCTTCACAAAATATGGAAAATGACTGTCTAAATAAAGATTTTAAAAGTGATAATTTTTTTAATATGCATATAAAAGTTTAAACATAGAGACATTAGAAAACACCTGAAGACATCTTATTATATGTGCATATGCATGAATCGTTGTTAAAGATGAACATTTTGTAGTTTGTTGCATAATAAAATTGATTTTATTCTGTTGCATTGTCTAAAGGTTCAATTTTTAGACTGAGGGAGTTGTTGGAAATAAATGTGTACCTAAATAATCTGAAACCTAAAAATTGTTGAGGACCTGAAAATGCATTACAAAACCTAAAACTTCTAAAAGTGAACTGCAATGCCTGAAATATTCTGTCTGACCAAACACCCTTAATTCATAAAAATATCAAATCATAATACATGAAATAAAACTTTTATATTAATTTTAACTTTAAGTTAATTTTCAAAATGCTAAATAATTATTAAAATTAATTTCACTTCTTAAAATAAATTTTTAAATAATTTAGATCTCATTAATTTTGATATCTTATATCAACAGGCCAAAAATATAGTGAACTACTTAGAATTCATAAAGAGTTAACAATATCAAACAATAATTTAAAAATGAGCCAACGGCTCTACCGTACTGAAAACACCGGTTCTCGTTAGATCACCAAAGTTAAGCAGCATCGGGCGCGGTTAGTAATTGGGTGGGTGACCACCTGGGAACACCACGTACTGTTGGCTCATTTCAGTCGACGTGGTGGCCAAATGGTCAAGGCGAGCATTTCCAGCGATTGATCGGCCGCCATGTTGTGGGTTCGAGTCCCACATAAGACATGGATGTTTGTGTTGTTGGGCACAATGTGTTCCCACCCCCACTGGTGTGCTGGGGCAACGTCTTTGACGGCTAAGAGGTTCATTGTCCTGGCCGATGTATAGGCAAAGATGAAAGAGTCAATGCATGGCCATTGGAGAAAAATAAAAAAAATAAATAATAATAATAATAATTTGAAGATGTGTTAGAATTATAGAACATCAAAAGATAATTTAGAATAAAAATAATTTTATATAGCCAGAAAGGAATTTAGAACATTAGAATTTTAAATTAAACATATTAGAATTTAAAGAAAATAATAAATTAGACTAAATTTAACTTTAAAAAATAAATTCATACAGTTCAAAAGGCTTAACATTTATAAGTGGAGGGGACATTATTTTTATTAAAAATAATTAACATTTTATCAATTATAATGTAAAGAGCAAAATTTCTATGGAAGATATATGGTATTAAAAATGGTTTTCATTAAAGGTTCAACATAAATAACAGTTCAGCTAGAAAGACATCACTGGAAATACACTTATCATTGCAAAAGTTTGAAATCCTTCCATCGAAGAAAACCATCCAGCACAGATCTGGAAAACTTTCACCACAAAATGCAACTTCAACAGGATGCTCCCAACAAGAGCAATAATCAGAACAGCACAGAGATGTAAATTCTGTTCACTCAAAAGCAGTGGAAATGTTCTTCTCGCATTTAAATAAAATCAAAGCACAGGTCCATTCTTCAATTATAGAATGCATACAGCTTGAAATGAAATAATTACATAATTGGCTGGCAAAGCTTCAGCAGCAGACATGTTATTGAAATTGAAACATCATGGAATATTATTTAGAAAACCTGAAACTTAGTAGGCAGGAGTTCAAAACATGACAGGGCAATCAAGCTGCTTTCTGCAGGGTCTGAATTTATAGCTTCAAGCTATGCATTTTAAGTGTTCCAATGGAGAAAAAGAAAATCTAAAAACTGGTTGATCAACATCATGGTTGAACACCATTAGACATTTTGTTTCATATAATATGTACTAAGCCACAAAAGGAACTTGATTATCTACATTTTTAGATCTAATCAGAATAAACACTCAAACACATTATTTTATACTACTAAAGTAGTTGCCAAATATTACATAAAATCATTAAGATCAGATAATTTTAATAATACTTTAAGCCAATCAAAAAACTCTATATAACTTATAATTTTTAAAGACAAGAATAATTAATAAAAACAGATGAAAATTTAAAAATATAAAATTAAAAAACTTGGACTATCAAATCATGGCATGATTTTAAAGATGGATGAACCTGAAATATTTAGCATGTAAGTAATTAGAATTTAATGAAATATCATGATAAATTAAGGAATTCTTACAAGGAAAATGCAAATTTAGTATTAAATGAAAGGAAATAAGAAGGGGGAATAAAATGAATTAAAATTTAGCTAATTTAAATAAATCTTTCGGTTACTTACAGAAAAATAAACATTTGTCATTTTGCACCACGATAACTATAGAATAGAATACATTTGGAACAAAAAAAAATCAGAATCTTAAATAAATGGAAAATATATTTTAAATAAATCTTTCGGTTGCTAAAACTTAAAGAAAAATAAACATTTGTCATTTTCACCGCAATAACTATAGAATAGAATACATTTGGAGCAGAAGAAAATCAGAATCTGAAATAAATGGTAAATATATAAATAAATAAAATTAAGAAAAGGTATAACATTTATATGAAAATAGCCTCCTGAATCCATTTACCCCAATAAATAAATTTCTAAAATTATTAAATGTTAAAAGCAGCCCAACAAATCTGCATGTAAAAGTGTAAATGTAGAGACATTGGAAAACATGTGAGACATCTTACTACATGTGTCCAAGCACAAATTGTTGCTAACAGTAAACATTTCGTATTTTGTTGTATAATAAATCCAATTTTATTCTGCTGCATTGTATAAATGTTCGATTTTTGGAGTGAGGGAGTTAGATTGTATACATTTCTTTTCAGCCTTCCTTTCCAATTTTTGCAGGGGAGTGGGCGAGGTTGATAAGATGCTTTGTTCTAATTTTACAATGCTTTACAACTTTGTAATTGAATTGTTTCCCTATCTTGAACATAAAGCAATATAGCCCCCTTTATCCTGCTAAAGAAGGGTGTCAGCCCCAAGCTGTCTCATTGTGTAGTGCCATTTGAGTTTTTTATACACCTGCATAAAAATATATATTTGATAACAGTAATACTTTTGAATTATTTGTCTGATCTGTGACTTTTCTTGAAACCCTGTATATTATTAATGCATCAAAATGTTCAGTTGTATGAATTCCCCCTAAATATTTAGCAGTTGTCTTTAAACTTTCTGTGTCTTATTTTTCTATGATATGAAACAACATTGGAGGATGTCATTCTCCATTTTTAACACTTTACAACATATTTGAAAAGTGTTTGTAACTTTGATCATTCTGTCTGTCCATCTGTTCGCATGATAACTGTCATAAAAGTGACTTTATCAAAATGGAATTTTAGTATGTTGTTCAGATGGTCTGTGGGACCTATGGGAATATAAATGAATAATATTACTTAATTAGTTTTGGATTGAACCCGGGTTGAAAAAATGAAATACATTGAACCCCATAGGACCTAATTTTTCAAACATTTTTTAAGCAAAGTTAAAATTCACAAATTGCTTTGAAACTTTTAGGAAATATTCAAATTATGCAATAAAAATTATAAAAGAAATTTCAGCAAAATATATTTGATAGTTTTAATAATTACACCCATATTATATGAAAAGATCACGTGACCCACTTCAAAATAAAATATGGTATCCATCTTGTGTCAAAATCATGATTTTTAAAGTTCTTTTTGATTTATATTTAGTGTTGTATCCATCCTAAAACTGCTTTATTTTTGATTAATTTCTGTGCATCTATATTCTGAAACAACGCAATTACAATATATTTGAATTTAAATGATCATCAAACTTTGATTATTTGTACAAGGAAGCCTAATTTTCACTTATGGAGAATGTAAACACATCATGCTGTAAAATTAGTTGTATAAAAATTGATGAATTTCTTTAACACAAAATTATTTAGCTCTGGAGTCTGCAATATAGCTGATATGAATGAAACATTTATTGATTTTACATAGAGAAGCAGATGATTTTACAGTAGACTTTTTTTGGATGACGTTTTAAGCATAGAGTTAAAGTAATTTTACCTCCATGTTTTTAAGTAAAACAAATCATTGTAGTATTGTAATGAATGAAAGGAATGAAATAAAAGTGTATGAATGCAATATTTACTGCTTTTACATAGAGAGCCAGACAATTTATATTTTGATGATGTCATATGGATAAAGTTCAATTTTTTTCAATGAAGTTTTAAGTTTATAAAAGTAATAAATTATTGCAGTATTGTGTTAATTTTAAAAATATGACCGCTGAATGTATCACATTTTAGAGATGTTTAAATAAAATTGCATTGTAGTTGGAAAGTGTTTCATAATCAGTGCTTTATGCATGATTGATCTTTCTTGTTCAAAATTGCTTTGAGTAACCTTCTAATGTACACAGCTGATTAGCAGATATTTTAGACAATTTCCATTATTAGAACACAAAGTGCAGATATGGGTTTTTTTGTTATTGCATGTATAATCATAATAGTTATTTTGTTGCAATAGGATACTTTAGTGATTAAGCAATTATTTATTTTGGCAACTTTTATATTTTATTATGAACCTTGAATGTAACATTTGTTGTTTTCACTGTTATTTACACAGTTCATTTTATTAACATTTTACAACAAAGTTGAAAAGTGTTTATGACTTTGTTCATTCTGTCTGTCTGTTCATTAGCACGATAACTGCCATGAAAATGATTTAATCAAAATGAAATTTTAGTATCTTTTTCAGACGGTCTGTGGGAGCTATGGGAATATAAATGAATAATATCACCCAATTAGTTTTGGATTGAACCCGGGTTGAAAAAATGAAATACATTGGACCCTATGGGACCTAATTTTTCAAACATTTTTTAAGCGGATTTAAAATTCACAAATTGCTTCAAAAATTTTAGGAAATATTCAAATTATCCCATAAAATATATAAAAAAATTTCGGCAAAATATATTTAGTAGATTTTTAAATAAAAATTAAAATAATAATTACACCTCTTATATGAAGCTATCACGTGACTATTATATGAAAAGTCATGTGACCCACTTCAAAATAAAATATGGCATCCATCTTGTGTCAAAATTGCGATTTTTAAAGTTCTTTTTAATTCATATTTAGTGTTGTATCCGTCCTTAAACCGCTTTATTTTTGCTTATATTCTGTGCATCTACATACTGAAACAACGCAATTACAATATATTTGAGTTTGAATGATCATCTAAATTTGATTATTTCTACAATGAAGCCTACTTTTCACTTATGGAAAATGTAAACAGCAAAATATGTAGAATGAGTTGTATAAGAATTGTTGCATTTCTTTAACGCAAAATTGTTTAGCTCATGGAATCTGCATAGCTGATATGAATGAAATATTCATTGATTTTACAAAGAGAAGGACAATTTTTTCGATGAAGTTTTAAACATAGAGTTAAATTACTTGTATCTCCATGGTTTTAATTTTTTAAATAAAATAAATTATTATAGTATTGTGATGAATGAACTGAATGGAAAAATGTTTATGAATGAAATGCTGCTTTTATAGAGAGAGTCAGGCATTTTATATTTTGATGGCGTCATTTGAATAAATGTCAGTTGTTTTTGAGGAAGTTTTCAAATATAATAAATTATTGTAGTAATATGATAATTTAAAAAACATTACTGAGGAATGTATCGCATTTTAGAGATGCTTAAACCAGGCAGTTTACATTTCAATGCCGTCATTTGATTGAAGTTCATTTTTTTGGATGAAGTTTTAAGTTTTCAAATATAATAAATTAATGTAGTATTGTGATAATTTTTAAAATATTATCGAGGAATGTATCACATTTTAGAGATGTTTAAATGAAATTGCATTGAAGTTGGAAAGTGTTTCATAATCAATGTTTTATGCATGATTGATCTTTCTTGTTTTTATGTAACTCTGTAAAAAATCAATTAAAATCACACTTTTTAAAGTAAACGTTTTTAATTTTTATAATTATTCATATTTTTATTTAAGCTGTTTGATATTTATTTGTAGATGGTTTCTGGAACACAACAAATCCTCTTAGAGTTCATGTTGCCACAGATGTATCTCCCATATCCAAAATGATGTTTATTAAGGGGAATCTATGGTGTTCCACTTTGAATTCCATTGTTATTCTTAACACATCATCATTAGAAGTTGAGGTATATTTCTTACAACTGTTTTCTCTTTTGTCAAATTGCGTGCCATTTAATTAAACTAGATATATTGTCCCTTGAGGGGTTCCCACAACCCTTTAAAATCCTTGAAAATATTTCATTTTTATTTTATTTATAATTTTTAAATAAATAGTTTTTGATATCTCCCCCCCCCCCCCCCCCCTTCAAGCTAATATAGAATAAACTACTCATGCAGTCATTTCTACCATTCTTAGACCAATTTCTTGGTTTATGCTGTTCTTCAGGAAGAGATAGGCAACATGTTTTCTTAAATGGGTCTAAAAATATTGCCCTGTACTGTCATTGATTGAAAGTAAATATTTCAAAACTTCTTCCTAAACATAAGTTGACTACTTTAAAGAAGTTTTGTGCAGTTTGGGCATACTGTGTTGTTGTTGAAACCCAGACCGTCCGACCTACCAGAAAGGTGTAAGGTAACTGTTTGGTTGGTCGGGAAGTGCCACCCAATTTAGACCGGAACCCAGTGGGGGAGGCATCCACAGGGACCGTACCCTCCTTCCTGGGCATACTGTGTATAGCTCCTTGCTAAAGAATTGGAAAAAATGTGAAATCTGTCTATGGATGGTGAAAGGATGATTGATTGAACACATTTTTGCTTTAATTGAATGAACACATTTTGCAGTTTATAAAAAATTTTGTGTAACACAGCATAAAATAAAAAGTAATTTATTTGTTACTGTATCCTGTATTATACAAAACCTTTCTATGAACAAAGTTATAGCAGCTGTTTTTTTAACTTATTTTGTGTATAAATTTAGTAGTTATTACATACCAAGTAATGCATTCTATACATTTTATGAGACTTTGTATTTTTCTTTCCCTTATTTGTAGAGGTTACTAATTTCTTTTTCCCCTACATAATGCTGTAATAAGACATTTTCAAAAGATCTTATAGTTAGATAATATTTGTCACAGTTTCATAAAGGGCAAATCAACCATAACAGTAACAACAAACATGAGCAACAGATGCTAATTAATTTATTAGGATGGTCTACAGTCATTTTATGCACACTAGGGGTGATTTCTAAGTGTGGACAGATTAAAAACTTTTGTTTAATTTATTTATTTCTATTTGTCCTTCTTTTTTCAAAAAAATATTTTTTTCTAATAAATAAAAGGCCCTTTTATTCTACTTATTGTGTTTTATTATATGTTTATTAACCCTTTCGTGACGATTGGCATGCCCGCGTGTCGGCTGCGAACTTGCATTCAAGGACGGACGGCACGCACTCGTGATGGAGGAAATTTTACCGTAAACGGCGAGTGGCACGTATGCATGTTTTCACATGGAACATTTTAATTTGTCTACTAGATGACGTTAAATGTCCGTGGAAACAACTTCAATGTATTTTGCAGATAGTTGACCTTGGCATAAGGAGGATCCAATGAATTATTTCTCCATTTAGAGCAGTGAAACATTATTTTGTAATATAAACAAATAGAGCACTTCTTGCAGCATCAACAATTTTATAATTGAGTTTCGGGTCATGTTTTGATTTGAGCTTTATGATTTCGTTGGTGAATCATAGGAATATAAGAGAGTATTTTTTTTTTGTTTGGGTTTTAGAGGCAATGAAATTATTTGTTTATTTCGGATAAAAGAATGGGAGCAACTAACGAGTATTTTGTATTCAGATTTGTATGAAAAATATACATCAAATAGAAAATAAATATTTCTTTTATTCCTGAAAAAAGTAGATTTCTGTGTTGAATAGGTGATTTTTAGTGAATTTGTTTCAAGAGTTAGGTTTAGCGCAAAAAAATTGACGTCACCTGGGAACAGTTCGGAAGCGAAGCGCTCCGTCCTTTGGGCCGTGGCAGTTCCGGAATGCTGCCGTCGCGAAAGGGTTAATTAATAATTTTTCATGATTTAAAAGTAAAATATTTTGAAAGTATGAATAAGTCATGAATTTTGTGTAATTACTTATATACCTAGAGGGTAATGACACTTGAAACTATTTATAAGGTGCTAGTGACTTAAAAAATGTGGTAAACTAAAATTTAGCAGGTAAAGCTTTTTCTTAGGAGCACATACTTAAAATCATCATAAGCATATTAAAGTTCATAAAAATTGTGCTTTAGGTTTTATAAAGTACTTCAATTTTATGGTGAGAAATGGGGCAGAACCCTGATAGTTTTTAAATATTTGGTATTAATGCCATAATAAATGTTATTAATGCATAGGACTAAATCCTTAAAAATATTCCAGCACACATTCCAAGTCTATTCTGACCTCATGAGGCATATAACGTCTATCGTTCCATCCAGTGTCGGTGTATGGATTTCTGTACAGAGCAGCCCAGTCCTTCATTTGTATGATTTTACCTCATATGAGCATTTATTTGAAGTGAATGTATCTTTACCTGTCACAAAGATGCTTAGTGGTAGGTTTACTTATTTTTATTCTCTTACTATAATATTTATATATTTATTTGCTAATGGCCAGGCACTTGATATTCAATCATTCGCCTATACATTGGTCAGAATTGTGAGCTATTTAGCAATTACAAGATATTATCTCGGCACACCATGAGGGGCAGAACAAACTACACCTAGCAATACAAACATTCATTGCCATAGATGAAACTCGAACCCACAACCAAGCAGGCATGAGAAAACACAAAAATGCCCAAAGCACAAAAATGCCACTTAGCCACCATGCCAGCTCTTACTATAATATAGAACAGAGATACCCCAATTTTTGATATGTAGGCCACATTAAAATTTTCAGACATTTCACACAGGATGAACAATTTTTAAAATGTAACACCTGAAACCTATAACACCTAAAATTTACAGTTGCAACCACTGGCTCCATAACACCGCTAAGGTTCATATATTTTTCTCAAAGCACCCTTTGATAAATAATGCCATGAAAAATTAGCTTTAAGCAATCCATGTATTCAACAGTATTATAGATTTACTCGGTCAACATATTTAGATCTTTGCATATTTCTGCCTCTATCTGTTGTTACACACAAGTATTTTTTATGTAAAAATCATGTTGATAGAGTAGCATTACAACTGCTTTGAATATATCATTTACAGTTGTTTTGTGCGAACTATATTGATGCTAGCTTATGTGTCACTTCAAAATTGTTTATTCTGCACACATACAAGAGTAGTTGGAAATTGATGTCATCAATTTTCTGTTCAGCCTAACATTAGGCTACAGATTGGACCAGAACTTTTTGTGTATGAATTAGCCTGCATTTAGTAGTTGAGTTCCTTGGAAAAGAGCAGTGCCATCCAACTTTTGTATGGCATTGAATTAGATTTTTCTTCAACATGCGTTGGGTTATTTTTTTTCCCCAAAAATCTTTCATGGACTAGTAGATAATAAGAGTGCAAAAAGTCATTTTTATTGATATTGAGTGTTTTATAAGGGTTATACCAACTGTTAATGGTGAAAGAATTTCAATTGAATTAATTTTCTCAGGATATTTTTAATATAAAATGCAGTGACTTCAGGGGCCATACCAATTCTTTCACAAGCTGGTAGTTGGACAGTTCCAATATGAAAAAAGTAGTTTGCATGTAAATTTTGAAATTTGATATTTTGATGTTTGATGGTTGTTACATGTTTCGAGACTTGTTTGGAGAGCACATTTGTTGAATTTGTTCCTATATGTGAGATAGGGCCCAATGACTAACTTAATGAAATATTCCTATCATGTAATTTTGTATTTAGAAGATTAAAAGTCTTGGACTGCAAAGCATTTTTTGTAACTTTCTAAATTTAAAGCATGGGCTGTTAAAAATACAATTAGAATAATATCAGAATTATAGATTAAAGAAAAATATCCACTGAACCTAATATGTATAGCCAAATCTTTATTTCCCGAAGAATACTGTTTTGAGGCTTAGAATCTGTTTAGTTTATATTTTATTCTTTTATGGTACATTTTGCAGTTCTTCTTTTTCAAAAACCCAATTACATCATATAACACCAATCTGTAGTTTGATTTAAAATATGAACATGTGATTCACTAAGTAGTTTTTATAGTATTACAAAATTTTATCCAGTTCATACAATTGTTAAGGCAGTTTAACCATTCTGTGTTATCTTAATTTCCAAAAAATTATATCTTTTTTATATATAGAAAATGCAATGTGAAATTATTTAATCTTTATTGATATTACTAGTGGTTTCTTTCACTCCTGGTGTATAGGAAATGCAATGTGGAAGTATTTAATTTTTATTGATATTACTAGAGGTTCCTTTCAATCCTGGCTACTGCTCATCAAACCTCAGTTTTTACTTAGTAAACCTTTTATTTGGGCTTTTTTTTAGGAGGGGGAGGGAAGATCTATCTCCATGTTAGTTTAGGTTGGGTTCAAGAAAAACAAAATGCAGATGTTATATAGATGTTGTTGTGATTATTTGGATCATTTTTCTAAAGAAATCAGTTTTAAAATTTTCTTTAGCTAGAGATAATGCATTGATGAAGAGTAGCTTTGTTCTATTCTCAGTTAGGCTTACAAACTAGAGACTATGGTGACTTGTGAGCTAAAATTATGCTAAATCATCTTTTCAATTTTATACATAGTAGAAATAGCTTATCTTAAATTAATTTATAATAATAAAAGATGCCTGTTTGTTTGTGTTGTCTGTAATGGAAAATTTAAGTGACATACGGGCATGCAATGTAGTACAGGGGTGCCTGGGCTCCTGAGTGGAAACACCTCATCAATACTTCTTTAAAATTTAAATTAGTTAAAAAGTTATAAATACAAAAGTCCAAATTTGGCAATTTGGATTCGTGGCAATCTATTACACATTGTTAAAAACTAAAGCCATTTTTCCGAGTATTTCATTCATTGATAAGTAAAATAAGTGTGTTATTGATAAACAAAATCAATTTTTATTTTTTTATTGAACTTTTAATTTTTTATCTTCCTCAAACAAAGACACTATGGAAAGACTTGCAGATGTTAGATTTCTACAGAAATCCTAGAAAATTGGCTAATTGGATTGGTGGTGCTATTGCATGTTGCTAAAATTAAAACAAATTCTATTTCTTTTTTTAACCTGATCACCTGTTGGAAACGTGAATGAATTAATTCAATTAATCCCTGCTCTAACTCCTGGGCAACAGCAGGAGTATTACCTAGTGTTTAAATGAATTTATTTTAAAACAGATATTAAAAAAAAAAAAAAAGTTTTGTTGTACTTAAATAACTGTGATTTGTTTTACCTGGCTCTATAGTTTCATTAAAATTATGTATCATAAATGTAATCATAAGTAAAATATATTATTTAATAGCTTATTATTATTATTTTTTTTAATTTCAGGATGTGATGATATTATTAGGCAGCATAAATTAGCTTGTTTGCGAGTATCAGCATTATGTGTTGAGAAAGATTTACTGTGGATAGGCACAAGTGCTGGCGTTATTCTGAATCTAACAATGTCATCCATTAATCTGATAGGTGGAATTGGGGATCAGTCAAACACAGAGGGTGAGTTTGATTATTTGGCAGTTTACTTTTAAAGCTAATGTGTTGTGTTGAAAAATGAATATATGTTAAACATTTTAATTATCTGTAATTAATGAAATTCAACAAAAATCAACTTACAGTTAGTTTAAATGATCAGTTAAAAAACATACTAATAAATTCCCATTGACTTTTTAAAACTAGTTTGTTACCTTTGATTTGTTCAATTATTTTTTCTGAATCTACAAAAAAAAATAAATAAATACATAAATAAAAAAAAATAAAGCATAATATGCTTGATT
The DNA here is from genome assembly GCA_951213105.1 of Amaurobius ferox. Taxonomy (NCBI): domain Eukaryota; kingdom Metazoa; phylum Arthropoda; class Arachnida; order Araneae; family Amaurobiidae; genus Amaurobius; species Amaurobius ferox. The sequence goes on from OX578140.1 coordinate 22,768,904, forward strand.
GCATTTTATTATTCTTAGAATTAAAAATATAATTATATTTAAAATTACAAATGTCTGAATAGTTTTTGCACATGTTACTTTTTACCATGTTATGTTACACTCTAGATTAACATTTCACAAATTCCATGAAATTGAAGTTCCACAATAATGTGTCAAGGGTTCTGTATTGTGATAAGTTTCAGGAAAACTTTCATAAAAATTAATGAAAAAGTGTATAAAATTTTGAATGTATAATTTGATACTTACAAGCTCCTAGTTTGATGTTAAAATAATTCCAATTAGTACATTTCGTAATAGAAATGCCAAAATTTTTCAGGCTACTTACAAAATAAATCTTTATAAAAGATGATGTTTGTGTATTTGTTTTATAGCAGTAAATCTAAGTATTGGACACCAAAGTACTTTAGGACCTGGGACGATATGCATTTAACCCTTAACTGTGCTGCTGGGGCTCTGATGCGACCCAGATAAATTGATTTTCAGTATCACTTCTATATTTGTCTAGAATATATTTGTCTTTCAATCTTCTTTTTGATGTCATTGCTTTATACCCTTAAGTACAGGTGAGATATATATTACCAAAATTTTAGTCCTTTGTTTGTATTTAGAAATAGGATCTTGTGTTATACCCCATCAGTATGACTTGTGATTTTATTTCACTAGCACAGTTATTTATTTATTTTTTTGCCTAATCCTCATTGTTCTTTCTTATCCTCCATTTATGTTGAATTCAGTCGTTTGTCTTTTAACAGGGTTGCCACTTAAATAGCATGAGAAAAAAAATCCTAAGCTTTACAGATATGATTAAAAAACTCAAATTAAGATGGCAGTAATTAAACTTTAATGATCAAATACAATTTCATCATATTCTACTTTTTCAGAGGCAAGCAAAATGGAGACATATTCAAGTACTTTATAAAATGAGTTCATTTTATAGAATTTTGAACTGAAAATTTCCCTGAATGTTTAGGCCAATTTATAAAATTACCTGAGAATTCCAAGTAGTGTGGCAACTCTGTTTAACCATGTTTACAGCCTTTTTCATGTACTTTGTGAGGACCTGGAGCAGCACCTGTTTTGGATGACTTGCATAAATGGACATGCAGTGAAGAGTTAGGATTTGTCTGTTGCTGCCAATCCTGGTGAGTTTTCATTTTTTTCTCTACTTGTTTTGCTTTTTGACAATGGGTACAGTCATTACTCTTGTAATCTCTTAATTTTTCGAATTTGCTTTGATTTGATTTTGAGGTTTTTATCTTGAATCCAGCCAGATGTCTGCCAATCCCCCCTCCTTCCCTTGTAGCTAGAGTTACATTAACCTGATCACAGGAGAGTTGATTCCATTTGCCAGTAAATCTAAGTTTTATTTGAGGTTAGTGATTTTGGTGACAATAAAGCTATTTTACTATTGTGGTCCAACTCTAAGTGGATCTGCAGAGTGATAGGTCTACTTAGGTTTATGCTGGAGTGTCTGTGTTGGAGACTCAAATGTTATGTAGATAACATAACTTCTAAGATAGTCACATCCTAAGCTGATGTATGTAGGACCAATTTGTGTTAATTTTCTGGATGATTATGGTCTCTTTCTGAATACTGATATTCTGGTGAAGATTAGCACCTAATGGACCAGTTAGATTGACTCTTTATCATTGACCATATTTTCTGACTGTTTTTAACTGTATGCTCTTTTCAATGATTTTTAATGAAATGGTTTAGGTTACTGGTAACTGTAACTGATTCTATACTTGGTATCACTTGGTATGTACATTTATTTTGGGTTGTTGCCCTGGATTGAGTGCTATCTCTTGACAGTAAAAGGCTCTAACAATTCTGATTTCAGATACTTATTTAACACCTGCTTTCTTATTTTATATGTATTTGGTTGTTTAAGTTGATTTGGAGGAACACAAGTACATATTAAATCTGGATTAGTAAGCAGAAGTTAAACTTATCAGATTCTTTTCTGTATGTCATGAGATAATTATTTCAACACAACGATCAAAAAGTCATAAGCAAGTGACAAGTTTTTATTTAGCTACATTTACACTTTAGGCAAATCAACACTTTACAAATTTTAATGGCTACAAGACATGGTGTTTTAGAAAAAACAGTCCTTTAGTATTCAGTGACATGGGAAGACATGAATATATTTGAGTAAAGTTCATGTTTAAGCAAAGCTGAAAAAGCATGCTCTAATGATATAGAGACAGTCTCTCTGGTCTGCTTGTGCATGTCTCCAATGAAATATCAGTTTCTGCAAATAGAAAAGGATCTTGGTTATCTAATTACTAGATGCATCATACATTAGCTTAGGATGAGTTCTGCTTAAAAGATGATTGTTACATGTAACCAGGCATTCTGCTGTAATCTAAATATGCCTATTTCAAACTTCTCTCCTGGAACCAGGCTAATGTAGAGGGGGAGGTGAGAGAGTGGCATGGCATTTAACTGGTTTAAAGTTAAAAATTTAGAAAACATTTGGAGACAAGTGCAGATGGCTCAAATTGTCAAAGAGCAAGCAGGAGTAAGAAAATATAAAATTAGCAGGATTAGCACGTGAAAGACAATCTTGTCTGGGTCATTCACATGAAATGAGCACAGTGGGTGATGGCTTGACCATTTATTATTTTTTTATAATACTACCATAGGTAAGTACCATTTATTTGTATGCCAAAACAATTTTTAGTTTTTTTGATTTGCCACCAATTTTGATCTGGGCCTATTTTACTTGATGGGGCGGACCAAAATTCAGGTTTTCTGGGGTTCACGGAAATGTCTATAACTTTAGATAACTAAACAAACTCCCCCCCCCCCCCTAAAAGTAGAAATTTGGAGTTTTCGGAATAGGTATTTAATTTGCATTTAGATTTTAGTTTAACAAGATTAAAATGGACTTAAATTCAGCAAATAAGAATTGCAAAATAGCCATTTTCAGGTGGCTTTAACTCCAGAAAGGCTAAAAACCAAAAACTAATTTTTTCCTCACAAACTAGAGGAAGACAGCTGATCAAGAGAAAAAAATAATAATTTTTAAAACCCCTTTCTACTTTTTTTAAAACTAAACTTGCCCAAAATAAAAAATTGCATATTTCAAGGTCAAATATCATGAATGGGGAACTTGACAAAAATTTGAAATTTCTTGTGTTAATTACTCTATTGGTAACCTATAAGTGGTATGAATTTCATTTTCGGTTCAGTGTGGTTTGGGAATTATGAGGACTCAAAATGCACTAGAAAAGCACCAAGATAAACAAAAAGTTACGCATTTAGACTATTATTATTAGCAAATGTAGTTTTTATATACCATTAAAAACAATTATATATTATATTTTGAAATGTTATATATTGAATGAACATGTCTTACTGGTCATAATGCAAACAGCATTTCACACCCTACCTTAAAAGGAAAACAAAACTTCATTACTGATGTTTTCTAGCCTCGAATCAAATTTATTTTTTCTACATTATTATAAATTTTATTATTTACTATCATTATAACCATTCTTCGTACGGAATATATAATATAAACAAACTTAAAATTTACAATTATGTGTGAATTCCTATAAATTATTTAATTTGATTCTCCTAAAAAGAAGTATAAGAATCTTTGTTCTTACTGTACAAATTTATCTTCACAGATAAATCTGAAACACCCTTTATTCTTCAGATCTGCCTGTGAAGATAATTTTGCATAGCGAGAACAGATATTCTTATATTTCTTTTTAGAATTAAATTAAATATTTTATACGAATTTGCTCATAATTGTAAATTTTATGTTTGTTTATATTAAATATTTCGTACGAAGAATGGGTATAATGCTAGCAAATAATAAAATTCATAATAATATAGGGTAAATAAATTTGATTCGAAACTAGAAAACATCAGTAATGAAGTTAATGTTTTCCTTTTAAGGCATGGTGTAAAATGCTATTTGCATTATGACCAGTAAGGTATGTTCAATATATTCATTTCAAAGTATAATATATCTAATTGCTTTTAATGGTATGTAAAATTACATTTGCCCATAATAATAGCCTAAGTGCATTAACTTTTTATTTACCCTGAGAGAGCTTTTCCCACTTTGAATCCCCATAATTCCAAAACCAGACTCAACCACAAAATGAAATTCATACCACTTATGGAGTAGCAATAGAGTACTTAACACAAAAATTCAAATTCTTGCCAGGTCACCTTTTCAAGATATTTGACCTTGAAATATGCAATCTTTGGCATGTTTAATGTTAAAGAAAGGTAGAAAGGGGTTTTAAAAATGGATTTGCTAAAAGCTGTCTTCCTCTAGTTTATGGAGAAAATGACCTGAAAATGGCTATTTCACAATTCTTATATGCTAAATTGTAAGTCCATTTTAATCTTATTATACTTAAATACCTATTCTGAAAGCTCAAAATGTGTACTTTTAGGGGGGGGGGGGGTAGTTTGCTTAGTTATCTTGGATATATATATAGAGAGTTAATAGTCATTTTAGTGAACTGCCAGAAAACCCAAATTTTGGCCTGCCTTGGCAAGTAAAAGAAGGTTGCAAATAAAATAAAAACTAAAATTACTTTGGTGTATATACTGATGGCACTAACTTATGGTAAGAATAGAAAATGGTTGAGGAACCTGCTGTGCTCATTTGCCATGGAATGGCCTGTCCAACTGCATGTCCAATTTTGCAAATTGGGACGGCTTTTCCAAGTAGACACAAGGATCGGAGGGGGGGGGGGGGAGGAGAATGAGAGAACAAGGATTTTACACTTAAACTGAAAGCAGAAGAACAGTAATACAAAGTATTATTATATATCTTCAAAATTATCAACACCCCCAAGTAATTTTCATTTGACAAGCCCCCACCTGCATCCTGTTCTTAGGGGCAGACCTGATGTCAGAGGGTAACTCAGGTAATTTGCATGTCTGATTGAAACTCACAGTTTGTGTTGAATATGTTTATTTTGTTGCTTCATATTTCACCAGGCCAGACCTTCATTTAGGATTTTGTCTGTATCTGGTGTTCACATGCTATTACATTTTTAGTGTCCCACAGTTTGATTTTTTCCAGTGGTACGAACGTTGATGACAGTTGGGCCCATGCCCTGTCAAATCGATAGCCCCCAACCTGACCAACACCAATTCTTTTTGCTATTCAAGACTATGCAAAAAATTGTAGCCCCCCCCCCCCACTTCTCATTAGTTTATTATTTAGAAATATTTGAAGTTTGGAAAACTTCGTAATTTTTTATGATTCTTGATATTCAAATGTTTGTATATTTTGACCTAATCTACAGATTGTGCTGAAAATAAGACTTATTTTGTAGCTTAAGGCATGACCTTTCTTGTGATAATATCACATGACCCCCTACAAATTATATTTTTCATCTCAAGGTCATTTGATTTGACCTGAACTTCAAAAAAATATATTTGTTGATATGCTATTTATCTCTATTATACAAAATTTTCAAGTTGGGAAAACCATGGGGTTTATAGTGAAAAAAAATTCTAAATAAATATATGTTATATGAGCAGCTATTTAAAAAATGCTGGAAACCACATAAAAGCATTATTGATTAAATAACTCTTAAATAAACATCAGTATACTTAATTAAAAGTTATAAACATGTACTAATGTGCATATTTTTTTTTTGCTCAATTTTAAGATCTGGAAAAAAAAATTATGATTAATAATATTTACATTGAGTGCACTTATAACCATTGCTATTTTGTTTGTGTATATATATATAAATACATCCTTATATAAAAAATGTATTTCAGTGATACTCTAGTGAATTTTATTTTTAGAATTTGCACAGTCCCCTAATAGTAAGTGTGTATCAATCCCTGTCTAAATATCATTAACTTGGCTTACTAAGACCAAAGAAGGGGTGCCCCGAAATTATTTCTGGATGTGCCAAAATCTAAAATTTAATTATGTTATTGGCATCACTAGATAGTTCCAAGATTGTTGGTACATTTCACCCACCTGAAACATATGTTTTCTGAGTGGGTGGGCACATAATAAAGTCATAAGACTAGACAATTTAGGACCCCAGCACATGAGAGCACAGCTCAAGGCCATGGTTGTGGGATTGGGGGCTATGAAAATTCCAAAAATAAAATTAAAGAAAAAAATTGGAATAAAATCTTTAATCTACTAAACTGGGGTTCAAAATCACTGAAATACATCATTTTTATATAAAGAACTGTCTGCCCACCAAACAGCAGTGGTATCGAATCAAACTCTCTGTTGGCAGGTTTTGTGTGTACCTACTACATCCAGAAATAAAGTTTCTGTTTTGGTCGAACCATCCAGCAAATAAATTATATTTATAATGTAAAATTTATAGTCCATTTAAACATTGCTGGACAGAGACTATATACACACGAAGTAGCAATGTTAGTGAGTGTACGTAGAAAAAAAACTACATTATTTTTCAAATCTTAAAATTCAGTAAAATAAAGTGTATAAAATCATATACATATTGCCTAACTATATATGCACACTAGTAAATGTTTATAACTTTTAGTTAGAGTGTAATGATGTTTATTTAAGAATTATGTAGTCAATTATGTTTTTATATGGTTTCCAGCATTTTTTGAATAGCTGCTCTTATAATATATATTTATTTAGAATTTATTTTCACTATGAGCCTATAGTTTTCCCAACTTCAAATGTTTTTATAATAGAGATAAGTAGCATTTCAATAAAATATATATAATTTTTTAAGTTAAAGATGCACCTTTTTCACAGTTCAATGACAAAGGTCAAATGAAGTGACCTTGAAAATGAAAAATATAATTTGCATGATTATGTGACATATCACAAGAAAGGTCATACCTTAAGGTACAAAATAAGCCATATTTCAATTCATACAATCTGTTATGTCAAAATATACAGACTCTTGAATACGTTAAGAATCATGAAAAATTACCAGATTTTTCTAAACTTTAAATGTTTATGAATAAAAAATTAATGAGAATTCAGGGCTTAAATTTTGCATAGTCTATGGCTAACAAAATAGCCAAGTTTTAAAGAAATCGGTGTTGGTTAGGTTGAAAATGTAACTTTTTTGTGTTGATTTGATATGGAATGACCCGGTTGTAGCCAAAGCCACGTATCCTAAACCAAACCATGAATCACTTAAAATTGTAATGGCATGTGGAAACCAGCTACAGATGATCCAGCCATATCCTAAATGGAGGTTTTGTACTTACCTGGTAAAAAGTATGGTGCAGCAAAGTTAAAACATTTATAAAACACATTCAACAAAACAACCATAAATGATGGGCAGGCAATATGCAACTTACCTAAGTATCATTCCATTACAGCAGGTCTGCCACTTTGAAAACCTAAAATTTAAAATGTGCCCTAGCATTTCTTACAAAAGGCCTTATTTACAAAGATACTAGTAGTGAAATAGTTCCATTTTTAAATATATAGTAATAAACATTAGCATTATTCAAAAGACATTATGCAATTATATTTTTTATTTGACTCAAGAAGAAAAATAAAAGAAATCACCTCTGTATATTTTATTATATATAATTCCTAAATCAGAAAATATTTTCTGTTTAAAAAATCTTAGCTTAAAATATGTGTGGCTGAAATGTTTAAAATTTATATCATCAGAAGATAAGGAGCAGGAGATGAGGAAATATTTGTACTTTATAAAGGGTGTCCCAAAATTCACGCAAGATTTGAATTTTGTGCGATAAAGTGTTGGTAACGAAAAAAAAAAGACAAAGTGACAGTTGACAGTCTAGGGTTACTAAAAATGGATCACTACACAAAAGAACAACACGTTTTCATTGTTGAGCAATATTTAAAATTAAAAAATAATGAAGGTTTGGCAGCTACAGTTCACAATTTTCATAAATTCGGCACCGTGATCAAGAATTGGACATTTCGAGAAGCTCTCTACAGCGTATTCTAATGAAAGATTTGCATCTCTTCATGCTTACAAAATTCAATTGACTCAAGAACTGAAGCCTACTGACCACACACAGCAAATAGAGTTCGTTGAATAGATTATGGAACAACAAGTGGATGCTGATTTTTCGAAAATCAACTGCAGCGATGAGCATTTACCCGATATGCTATTCCATACATAACCAACCCTATACTGTATAATTTATGAATCAATAAAAAATTTACAATTTTTAATTATAAACCTGTGTTTTCTATCAAAATTACTTCTTGCATAAATTTTGGGACACCCTATACAATGATAATTTATTTTACTTTTATATAGGGCTTTGAGAACAAATTTATAATGCATCAATGTACAGAAACAACTCCTACTTCCATAGTGTTTTATGCATTTTTACACACTTTACATGCACTTTGCATGTAGGGCGCGGTAGCCCATTGGTTAGCGTGCTGGAGTTGCACTCGGTAGGCCCGGGTTCGATTCCAGCCACTGCCAAAACTGCCACCGTGTTCATGCAGAGTACGATCACGTTAAACATGTGGGTCCGAAAGTCCTTCCGAGAGGTTGGTGGTAGGGGAAGGAGGGTACGGTCCCTGTGGATGCCTCCCCCACTGGGTTCCAGTCTAAATTGGGTGGCACTTCCCGACCGTCCAAACAGTTACCTTACACCTTTCTGGTAGGTCGGACGGTCTGGGTTTCAACAACAACACTTTGCATGTAGATTCAGTACATAGTTTTCTTTCCATTAGATTATATTCTATGACATTGTAATTAACACTTATTCCTTTCACACATGGTGCTAGAATACAAAATAACTTGTTTTGTCACTAGAGTTGTTGCCAACAATTTCTCTGTAAACAGTCGACTTACTATATCTAGACTATTTTATTGCTTAGTACCTTTTATTCAGAAATTATTTCTCAATTAGGAAATTTTATTTTTTCACTCTGTATATACTTTACTACTTTCCTTTCTACCAGGCAAATAAATACATATTATGCATGGCCATGATTGAATTTACCTTATCAGTGGTTATAAAGAATATTAAATTTTTAAAACTTATATTTTATGGTCATGTTTCATCATTTAAGGTTGTTTACCCATGTTATAGTATAGGGCAATCAAAATTTGCATGATATTTTCCATTACATGGTACATTCAATTTCATTCGCTTTTAAATATTATAAAATATTAGTTAAATGATTACACATTTTACTCATTTCACAATTTAGATATATATTCAAAATATTTAGTGGAAAAGGTTAAATGATATAGCTTAGAAATGTTTTAGTTTTTTTATAAATACTTATAAAATAAACTATTAATAATGGGACTCTAATCCAGGGCCATAATAAGAAACGAAATCCAAGCGTGGGGGGGGTGGGGTGGGGTTCTCAGCAGTCCTGAAGGTGTAGTTTACTAGAAATTGTTTTGAGGTGAAAGGAATGCACTAAAATATTACATTTTAAATAAATTTCTGTATTCATATAATATTTTAATTATGACAGAATATGGATATCTTCATTATTGGAGACCACTATTATTATATCTTATTGAGTCAAAGTTCGTGTACTACAAAGTCCATTAATCATTAGCATTTGCAATCCACATAAATTACTATATAAATGATTAACAAACAGTTAATACTAGTATAGCTATAGTTATATTTGTATAAGTGTGTAGTTGATTGTGAATATCAATATAGTTACTATACATCAATATATAATAATTGCAATTTATTTAATATAAATTAACTAGTAATGAAATTGTTAGTTAAGAAAAATGGTTTTCTAAAAATTAATCTGTGAAAACAAAGTGCTCTGAAACAAGTGATTGGACACATTCTACATTACAGTAGATTTTCTCTTATCCAGTCCTTGCACATCACAAACCCACACTTGGCTAGATTATGAAAAGGCCGATCAAATGCCAAAACTTCAGAAATGAAATAAAATTGTAAAAGAACATTGTTATTTAAGTCTACAAAATATTGCATATGAAATTTGAAAAACAAGTCAAACTCTTGAAAAAAAATTTTTTTTTTGTTTTATTTTTGTAATTTATATTTTAACTACAAATTCACATCCTTCAGCATATGCATGCTTAAAACAGAAGTTATGTGTCATGCTCTGAAGGAACGGTTACACTGAAACCAGATAAAGAATGTCTCCTGTACTTAAAGAATCCATTCACCCCTAGAAAGTCATATGAAATCCTGGATGCAACAGCTGTAGAATTCTTTTGCGCCTTTTATTTTTTTCATTATATCTCAACATCTTTATCTCAAAACTGTAATTTTCTTCAAAAAGCTTATAACAGGATTCTTATAAACTGTATGTGGCTTCAGTAGTTTCACCTCCAGGTTTTGCTGCATTAATTCTTTAACTAAAACAAGCTAAATTATTGGTGAAACGTTAAAAAGTCAAAGATATGCCTTACTAAAGAATTTGTGCAAATTTTTGGCATGGTTTTCGAATTACAGACATGATCATGCTTTAGCGATTGTGGAAAATTATATGTTTGTTACTTTTAAAGTCTAACTATTGAGTAAAATGTTTCTGGAATTTTCAAAGTGCATCATGCAGAATTTATTGAATCTGAAAATATTGCATGTTGCATTAGAGAAAGTCTAAATTTTTCTCAAAATAAAAGTGGTAAGACTGCTGTGTAAAATCAATTTCTTTCAGACAAAAAGAATAGAAACAGTGTTAATCAGATTATTACAATAGTAAATGATGAAGGCAGTCTTTTAATTTTTACTTAAATGTATGTATATTATATAGTTGAAGGTATAGGTGAGTCTGAGTTTATGTTGTGTAATGACAGACATAGATAACCCATAAAATTTTACTTAAATCCAAGCACGATTGTCAAGATTTCCAACTTACCAAAACAATACCTTGCATTCTGAAGGGTGCTAAAACTGTGGAACTAGTTTACTGCATCTATGCAGATTGACACACGAAACAAAGGAGGTAACACTCATTACCCCAAGAGCAGTCTTCGTCATTGAAACTTATGTACGAAGGCAGGAATAGGTGCCCCAACTGGCTAATGGGCTTTGTCAAATTAGTACTAGACCTAGGTTACCGCAGTTGGTTAAGAGTAAAAATTCATTAAACATAGTTGTATGCATCATGAATTTTATTTACTTTGACTATAAGCATAGCTGATATTATTTAGTCATTCATGCTTTTGATAAATTACATCAGAATTCCATGGAGAGAGAGAACTTTTTAATGTAACTAATGCAGTTTTCACTTTCAATGAGGCTAAACAGTAGTAGCAATCTGAATAAAAATTCAATATGAAGCTGCAAAGTTTCAAATTAGAAAATGTGCTATCCAATATAGACTAGGGGATATTTAGATGATGTAGGGTGATTGTGGCCTGGAAATCTTGCTGATGAATTACAGAATTATTTTTTTTAAACATTTATCTGTTTTAATAATATAAATATTTGGAAGTAGAATTAGCTCTATTTCTATTCTTTTAGCATGAACGATATAAAGTTTAAATTATTTGATTAAACATTAAAATCAATATTGCTAAATATTTTAACTTTTACTAAGTTTTTGAGCCACAAAACTTTCTGAAATTTCATCCTGCTGCATAATCACTCCTGCTTAAGAAACAAGAACACAATTAAAATGATTATCCTTCGATCAAATAAATTCAATTGGTAAAAAAGAAAACAAGATAAGCAGCCAAGAGGGGTAAAGAAACTTAATGAGGAAAGAAAAAGTTATAGTTACTACTGCAAACCTTTTCCGTCACTGAAGAGAAGCAGAATACTATGTAGCCCTATAGGCAACACTCTTCAAAATTCTATGGTAATTGAATTATTGTAGAAAAATAAGTCTCAGTATGTCAGTATTGATTAGTCAGATTAAAGAAGCAGCTAGGTGGCCCATTTTACTGAAAAGCAGAACGTTACTTATGGGTTGCTGAAATCTTGAGCCAACTTAATCAACTAATGCAGTAGGAGACAAGCTAGAACACATACTAGCCAAATCTTATCTATATGCATGTATGCCTGCTGGAGGGTATTTGAAAATAGTTCTCTAAGAAATAAAAATAGCACACATTTTAAAAACAAAATGGCCAAAATATTTTTACAAAAATAGCATACATTTTAAAGACAAAAGGGACAATTTTTTTTTTCAAAATAGCATACATTTTAAAAACAAAATAACCAATATTTTTTTTTCAAAAATAGCATACATTTTAAAAACAAAATGGTCAAATTTACCACAATGAGGATGTTTATTCTGAAATATATCTTAAATATAATAATAGAGGTGGATTAGAGTAAAACATGCAATAGTACTTTAAACAATATTACCTTTCAATATATGTAATTTCCATATGTTGGAGCAACTAATCATAAGATGATTTTGAGTTGTTTATGCTGCTTCTCATTTCTCTTTTGTCCTTATATCTGCAATAAATCAAGATTTAATATACCTGAAAGATTTTTTCAATTCAAAATCTCTAGTTTTCACAAAAGAGGTTTGTATATGTTGTAAATAAGCAATTTTAAAGTTGTTTGTTTGTTTTAGGTGCAATAGTCACTTTTGATATAAATATAAAAGTTCATTCAGACTGCTGTCTGAAAAAAAAAATCAAAGTAAAAACTTCAAACTTATATAAAGGTAAACTAAAAGTCTCGATACCTTTTATAATCCTTTGTATGTTGTGTTTAATTGAAATTTTTACTTTGCAAATCCACTTCCTATATTTATATTTTGCACCCATTAATTTTTTGCTAACTGATCATTTTTTAAGATAAAGACTTCTTTTTACCAATGTTAAACATCAAAATGTTGGATATTTTATCAAATACTTCCACTATTTGATGAAGCACTTAAGATTGTTTTTCAGAATTTATTACTTATAAAGTAATACATTTGATAGATTCATTCTATTTGATGCCTATATGCAATAAAGTTCGCTGAATTTATATTCTAAATGCATATGATTTGTAATGCAGACAAAATTAACATGTCATCAATCGACCCATCGTATACACAAATCAATTTGGTACCTGATATGATAAAGTAAGACTTTATCTAACCTTTCCATCATACTATATACATACTATACTTTTTTCAGTTTAAATGCTGATAGAGGCCAATGTTGCTAAAATGATGTCTGTGAGACTTTGAGGTAAAATGAACCATGTTTGCATTACATTTCGCATATGATCGTGAATACTTCAGTTGTGTTTAAATTTACCAGGTACATCAGTTAAGGTTTTAAATCAGTATTTGGTTACTACTTCCTGTGTTCAGTGGTAAAATTATTTTAGATAGATTCATTTTAAGCTGTGTAGTGTCAGTTTGTTGTCATTCTAGATATTGTGTTGTTGGTTGTATTTCTACAAGATAGTAAAGCAGATACCTTAATTATGATAAATTGTCCATTTTGGCAGCATTTTGTTTAGGAATGATTAGGAATTTTACCCAGAGTAAATAGTAAAAAATTACCATATTAAAATTTTCAAAAGCTTTGAATAGAATACAGAACAGGCTTTCTTTTTTATATATAGATTTACTATTTTTTATTTTTATTTTAGGTCTTTTACATGGTCATTCTGGACATGTACGGTTTCTTACTAGCATATGTGCCTCATCAGGAAAGGATTCCTTCAGCTCGGATGGATCAAGTATTCACTCAGGTCAGTTGAAATCTTTAGGTGCCGTGGCATCAACATCAAGTGCTTCACCTTATTCTGCTGTTGTGATTAGTGGCGGGGATGGTTACGAAGATTTTGGGTCACAAGACGAAAATGAGAGTGCTGGACGAGATGATAGCACAAACCATTTGCTCATGTGGAGAGTATGATGTAGTATAAAGTATTGCTCATTTACTATTACATGGACATTTGCACAAATAAAGTTATAAATAATGAATGATTGTTCTTCATTTTCATCTGATCATATATTTATATTCAGAGGCAATATTCTATTATGGATTGCTTTTAAAGCTAATGTTTTTATGAGTCATTTCGGTGTTTTAAATTTCACCTTGTGGAGGGTTATTAAATTTTAGTTATGGCAAATTTTAATTTATGTTGAAAATTTATTTGAATCAAATGGTAAAAATTGCAGCCATAGTACCACCAGATGCATGTATCTTTTAATGTTTGTGTAAATATTATGTGTTTCAAAATATTTATATGCGAGTATACCTTGCTTAATATGATAGAAATGCTATCCTCCCAAAATTGCTAGTAATGGAGTCATTGATGCAATTGAAGTAAATATGAAAGAGCTTGAGGTCCAAAATGAAAGAAAAATGTGCCATTTCTAAAATGTGCTATAACTATCATTCTTAATGATTATATAAAGCAAGGTATAACAGTTTAATTTTAAATTATTGTATGTACTTTAGCAGTTGTAAATATTCTTTTTTCTTAAGTTTGTAAATTTGTACTTTTAAAATATTGTTACCAAAGCTGTTTGTTGTAAGTTCCTTATTCTTTACTATGTACCTCAATTAGGATGAATACAATTATTGCTTTTAAAATATTTAATGGTTTAACACTTTTAAAGTAAAAAAAAATGGTGACTGAAATTTATAATACACTGTTTTACTCAAATATATAATATTTGTTATAAATTAATATGCTCAAAATCTTTATATTGAAGCATAAAAACTGAAAATATAAAATAACATACTTTTAGATATAAAAAGATAAATTACCTACTGAGTATTAATCAATTTTTTGCATAAAAAAAATATTTTAATTCTCTTTTAGAATGAATAGTACAATATTTTTTTATAAGCTGTAATTTACTAAGAAACCTTTTTAATGACGAAGGCATACATTCAATTTAAATACAAAATTTGTGAATGTGAATCTTTTATAATTTGAACAAAAATGTGATAATAGCAATTGCCACTTTTGTCCAATATTCATTTATTAGCATAAAATATTTTATTTATCTATGGACGAGAAGTGTATGATTTTGAAGGGCATGCACCCAATATTTTTTATGAGCTCTTTTCTATGTTAACATTATTGATATTCATATAATTATTAAATAAGTCATAAAGGGGGTCCAAAAATTCACATAGCTTCCTTTCTGAGCCCTTTGGTAAATATGTGCCTGTTAAAGAGTAAAATATGGCTTCATAGATAAAATCTATGAAGCCTATCCTAAAAATTAGGGGCCAACTTTATATATTCAGAATATTTTGAAAAGGAAATATTTTAACCCCCAATTTTAATTTCTAGATAGCAAAAATGATTAAAACAGACTAAAATTATGTTTGGCACCATATCTTTGTATCTTTTAACATGTGAACTACTATAACATATACAAAAAGTATCCCAACATTAATAAAAATTAATTTTTGTCTGGTGTTTTGTGATCGCATGCATACTTCATTTCAATCAATGTTTAAAATTTCTTTTGGATCTAGAGACCTTATGTGCTGATGATTATGTGGTACATTCCAATTCTGATCATCAACGTAAATGGATAATTGGATGCTTTGAGAATTTGAACTATGATGGTTCTGTAAGTGTAAAATGTTTAGCAAATCAAAATTTTGAAAATAGTTATAGTCTTATCAGAAATGCTGTAGCCATGATCAGATTTCTAGATGATCTAAGGTCCTCAATTTGACCAGCTTTGAATTAAGGTTTCCCTTTAGTTCATACTCCGTCATTAATTTATTATTTCTAAAGACTGACTTATAGCCAAATGTTTAGGAAGTAAAAGAAATAAAATTACACACTTTTCCAAATGAGTTAAAGTGTTTTTCAAAATTTTATGTCAGTATTTTAGACTTAAATGAATAATTTTTTTTAATACATTTAAATTTATTTTCCGACACAATTTTCAGTTTAACTAGCCATGTGTTTATCCAGCCAGACGTCCGGTTCTATAAAAACCAGGTAAAATATGAGTTTGTTGTGAATAAATGTCTTCCATTTTTTCTAACTGAGTATTTGTGCATGTCCTAAAGTAAACAGATTACATTACATGTTCAAGTTCAAATGATTTAAAATGTTTTATTTTTTGCAAATTAAATATTCAAACTATGTAAGCTGAAATTGATATTGGACTTAATAAGAATGTTATCAAAATAAAAATATATGTTAACTGTTCACATTATGAAGCAATATATCAAAAAAAAGTTCAATGTTTAACAAAAATTTTTAAAGTGTGAAAAAGTTTTTAAAATATAGGATAGAGTGGGGTTGAAAAGAAATCAAACTTTTGCTATTATGCAAGCAATTATAAATACACATATTTTTTTCTTCCAAGTATTAGTTAATTACTATTATAAACAACTCTTCATTTATATTAAAATGATAATAGCAAATGTGCAGTATTAAACAAATATTTATCTAACATTTACCCAAGACTTTCCACTTTTATTGTGATAAATGTAACCATGCCAAAAATCATCTGAGTTCATCAGAAATGATTTAAAACAGTGTTCAACATTTACCCAGTCCAACATCCCCCCCCCCCCACCCCCCTTCTACTGGGAGAAATGCAGCATGTCAGAAATTTGACTGCAGATCGTTGGAGACCTTGCAAATATACTAAGATTTTAATGTCCGATTATTACCTCTATCTACCCTAAATAAATTATTTTTAGACCAGTGTTTTAAAGTGATTTTAAAAATTTGATGGTCATAAAATCCTGATAGTCAATTTTGAAAATTGACGACTTTTCATATTCTTTAAAATTTTATATTCCATTCCACCTTCTTTACATTTTTACAAAATTTATATTGTCACTGCATTTTCATCCTTTTAATTTCTTTGTCGTTAAACTTGAAGTCACCACTTTTAGTTTGTGATGCATGAAGGGATATATAAACAAAGACGAATCATGCATAAAACATTGATTATGAAATACTTTCCAACTGAAATGTAATTTTATTGAAACATCTTTAAAATGTGATATTTTCAACAGTGACATTTTTTAAATTGTTACAGTACTACTATTTGAAAACTACTTGAAACTTCATTGAAAAAGGCAATGCTAGTTACACATAATGAATTTTATTCAAATGGTGCCATTGAAATATAAATCGTCATGAAAATATAACGCTAGTGCTATACAGTGTTAAGCAATTATGAATGATTATGAAACACTTTATAACTGAAATGCAATTTTATTTAAACATCTCTAAAATGAGATATATTCAGTGGTGATATTTTAAAAATTCACAGTACTACAATAATTTATTTTACTTGCAAACTTAAAACTTCATTGAAAAAGGAAATGCTATAAAATCGTCTGCTTCACTATGTAAAAATCAATGAATATTTCATTTATATCACTTATATTCCAGACTCCAGGGACAAATAAAGTTGCATGAAAAAAATTCAGCAATTCTTATACAACTTACATTACAATCGCTTGATTTGTTTACATTCTGAATGCTGTAGTCTAGTGTTAAAATTAGGCTTCATTGTAGAAATAAAGAAAGTTCAATGATCATTTAAAATCAAAAATATTCTAATTGCATTGATACAGAATTTAAATACACATATAATGTGCAAAAATAAAGTGGTTTTATGACGGATGCAACACTAAATATAAACGATCTTTAAAAATTATGATCTTTAGACAGCAGAAAGAAACTGGAAGCCTTCTTTTATTTTGCAATGAATCATGTAATCTCTTCATATAATATGGGTGTAATTATTATTTCAATTTTTATTTAAAAAACTACAAAACGTATTTGGCTGAAATTTTCTTTACACATTTTATGGGATAATTTGAATATTTCCTACAATTTTCGAAGCAATTTGTGAATTTTAACTCTGCTTAAAAAATGTTTTAAAAATTAAGTCTCATAGGGTTCAATGTGTTTTATTTTTTCAACTCGGGTTAAATCCAAAACTAATTGGGTAATATTCGTTTTCATTCCCAGATATCCCATAGACCGTCTCAACAACATGCTAAAATTTCATTTCGATAAAGTTATTTTTACGGCAGTTATTGTGTGAACGGACATACAGAATGACCAAAGACAAACACTTTTCAACTATGTGGGGAAGTGTTAAAACCACATCCAAAGATTTTGAACCAGTTCTCATCTGTATTCCATTTTGAAACTTCAAATGATCTCTTAATCAAGGGGTTGCAGCTTTAATGTAGTGTTTGGAGGCAAAAAAAATTCACATTTTTAGAGTAGGTAGGTTGGAATGAGCATTGTAGTTATCGATGAAAAGAATAATTTTCCATTTTATTTAAACCCATACATTGGTCAATTTTTTTCAACCAGTCACTGAAGATTTCACTTGTTATCCAGGCTTTCTTGTTTACTTTGTATGTTATAGAAATAATTTCAATTTTGTGAAAGCCTTGGGCTTTGCAGAATGATTGATCATCAATGGTGGAAGTTTTTCACTTCCATTTTGATTAGCTACTCAGAGTACAGTTATACATACTTTTACTCTGTTTTCCACTTTGGTACTCTTTTTCCTGGAATGTGACTTTTGTTGAGTACACATTGGAAAAAAATCTGCAGTGGCTCTAGTCAGATGTAGCTAAAGTGGTTTTGCGTGTGAATAACATTTTATAAAATAAAACTACAGTAAAGTTTATTCGATTTTATCAGATCGATTAAATTGATTTTTAAAATTCATTCGATTTTTTTATAAGCTTTCAAAGCACTATAAGTTGCTAGCTAGCTAGTACTTGTAGTGCTTTGAAAGTTTTCAACCCCATTTAATCTGGATATTTCAACATAGACTTCATCTAAATATATCAAATTGTTTCACTAATTTGCTTGGTGGTATATATGACAAATTAATATATGTTGAGATTTGAGATTTAAGTTAATTTATAAACTTGTCTGAAAGCATATAAATATGCATACCTGAATACGTATTTAAATACATATATTTCCATCTATTCTGTTCAAACCTCATCAATCATTAAAAACCTTTAAAATCTCCCAAGTTCGGTTAATTTCCAAATTTTTTAAAAACAAAAAATGTCACATGTGCACCAATATTTCACAAAGGTATAAGTAAACATATTGAGCTGTAACACTCGTGACAATTGAAATATTACAACTTTCCCACCCATTGGAAAACTCTGTTGAAATATTAAAATATCAAAATTATAACCAGTATACTTCAAAAACTAAGAACTTATTCCAAAATCCAAAAAAATTCTAGTATTTTTAGTTTTTAACCTTTTCACGACTAGCACAGGTTATATCCGGCATCCACTAAATATGTCGCATTGGCTAGCCTGGCATCCACTAAATACTTCACCCTGGCTAGCACTGGCTATATCTGGCATCTACTAAATGCATTGCATAGGCTAGCGGCATTTGCAGTAACAATATGTGACTCGGACACCATGCATTTAACTAGAGCACAAGAAACAGTTCTTGACACGAGTAAAGTATATTTATTTTCTACCTTTTTGTGGAGTATCATAGTTAAAAGTAAAGTAATTAACGTATACGGTGTGCACTAATGGCACAATGACCCATTCATTAGTGGCGTACTGATGGCTAGTTCCGCCGTTGCAAAAGGTTAAAATAAAAACATTACAGTCTTCAAAAATGGAAAATTTGCTATCTTCTTTAGCTTAACAAAATGATTATTTGAAAACTATAAAAGCTATTTTAAAAAATAAATAGATTTTAAAAACTAAATTCCCTAATATATATTTTTGTTGCTAACTATTTATATCGATCTTTTATGGTTTCGAAGATATTTCAAGTGGAAGTTAGAAAAAAAAAAAAAAATCATTCAATCAAAAGTTTTTTTTTAATTCAAAATATTAAAATATTGAAATTAATTTTATATATTCTTAATCAGTACCCTATTTTTGACAGAATAAGAAAAGTGACTTACATTTCCATCTATTAGGTCTGGAGGTATAAGTGTAAAAAAGTTCTTACATTTTTTGTAATGCTCCATTTTCCGGTACAGAAACCCCAAGCATAGATGTTATTCATATCAAAAAGCCCCATTTCATTGGTATTGTAAACATCCACTGGCTCATAGCCTTGCAAGACAGAATAGAACTCTTTGATCCACGCTTTGCAAACACTTTGAGGTACAGACATACTTTTGCTACAAAGTTTCCTGAAGATGATGTTATGTCTATTTTTGAATTTGTCTAGCTACCTGTTTGCTGGCTTTTCATTTGCTGCTATGGCCAAGTTATTTTGCAAAATCCTCAGCTTTCTTCTGTAATATTATTCTGCTGACAGGAAATCCTGATTCACATCATTGCACAAACCATTCTCTTATATTCGTCTATAACCAAAAAAGAACATTTTCAGTTTTTTTATTTTATTGGTGTTTTCAAAGTTTTTTCTCTACTAAAATCTGTTTTTAATCGGTGTTGAAAGAGTACTTGACAGAATACCAAATCTGGTTGCAATTTCATTCTTTTTCATTAAAGGTTTAAACGATTTTCATTTTTTTCTTCAGTTGAAAGAACATTCAACTTTCATTACACACACACCATTTGTATCTCATAATGTCAAAATCCTGAACTTAGCTAGTGCACAGCACACTACAAAATAACTTTTCATATCTTTAATCCTCTCGAATTTCACAAATTAAGTGAAACACTTTCCATGAAAAGAAGGATAAAACTGATTTCTTATCATTCATACTTCATACCTCCCTCCAATCCACATTGTCCAAAGTTCCCAGTCCCTACTGAAATAGCCAATGAGAGTTGTGCTTCCTTTGTAGATTGTCGAAAAATTCATAACCTGCACCTGTTTTACCGTGTACTATTGCTGTGCAAGAGTTGTTTCTCAACTGTAACTTGTACTGCTAAAATATGGTTGTTAAGTTTCAAATTCGTAATTGACATTTTCAGTTCATAATTCAAGATATGAGGTTTTGTGAGAAAATTATTCGAGATCATAGAAAATACATTGAATTTAGACTGAAAATGCAGTGAAATAAATAAATTTTGAGATATAGTATAGTATAGAGGTTTTGAGATAGACAGGTACAAATATATATATATATTCTATTTGTATTACTTTTGAAAGATGACTTTTCTTGCTAAATGAAGATAATTTAAAATTAATATAAATTAATTCATTTTTTTTATATGAAAGTTTCTATTAGTTTTTATTATATACTCATATTTCACTGTATATATAAATTGAGACATTTGAGCTTCTTAACTAATCTATGTGTGACCGTATTTTCACTTAATTGCAATTAAATATTAATTGTATTGGACAATTATTTAATTCTATTGGGAAATAGCACTTCAATTTGTCTTTCAAGAATATGTAATTTTTTTAATCAATTGCTTTTCTTCCATTTTGTTTCAATTTATACAAAATGCAGATTTTTAGATATTATGAAATATTTGTTTTTATTAAAATTTTTTATATATTCTCAGAAGACTATTCTCCAAAAGTGCTGCCAAAATTTCTGATCATGTCCACATGAATTTATATTTTAAATTAAATTCAAAACTGGGGTTCAATTTAGCCCCGTGCTGTTTTAACATCTTGCAATTTTCACATTCTCAATTAAAGGTTGCATAGAAGCATTAAGTAAAGGCATATTTGGGTTTTTTAATAATGTTATTGTATTGTTAATTTCTCTATAAATACAAGTATTGTGGAAGCCTTGAAAATTCTTTCTTTTTGAGATCTACATGTTTTAAGTATCCCTGTTTTTTGAAATAATGTGTGAACCGCATTGCCAAGCATCAAAATTTTGTCCAGATTGTCATGATATGGAAACTCTATTCCTGACTCCCTGTATACAATTTTTAATTCTTGATTTTGATCTCTACACCATACATGCTCATCAGTGACTCATCAGCTTACTCATTAGTGAATTTCTTAAATAGTTGTAAACACTTTTTGCTATTCAACTTGTTTGATTGTGATTCTGAAACAGAAATTATCAGAAATCGGGGGGGGGGGGGGGGGGGGGGGGGACAAAATTAAAGACGTTGATAAATTTCAATCCTTTGTAAGATTGATACTTTTCAATCCTTTGATAAAGATAAATAGATTTGTCAGTGAGGTGATCTCCAAATTTGTATCAAGTTGTAAACAATATTCATTGTTAATACAGCTCAAATTGTTTCTAAAGCTTAAAAAGTTTATAAAACAGCATAAAACCAAAAAATGACATCAACATGATTTGGCTTTCAATAGAGAAGCCTTAAAATAGCCTTCTTCATCAGGATTATCCAAAAGCACAACTTACACTCAACAGATATATGTTTCATATTTAGTCTTTCAGAAGAAAATATGAACTGTGATATATTTAAGAAGATAATTAAAACATGTATAAAAATCATTTGTAATTTATCATGATTTTATATATGTACTGTTATATTAAATCAAATTCTATTACATACACATCTACATAAAATGCATGTGCTTTCTCACAATCATAATTACAAGGAAAACACTATCCTTAAACTGTTAATTTCACAGAGATCTTTAATTACAATTATTTTATGTTCAGATTAGGCATATTCCTTTGTATTGTTAAGAGGTATGAATGACCATGATCTATTGGGTTTTCTTATAGTTTTTTTTTTTTTTTTTTTTTTTTTTTTTGTGAAGTTTTAAACTAATTTTGTTCCACGATAAAATTAGGGCTGCCATATTGTCCTGATGGTGATCCAAAGTAGGTGTACAAGATTATAGAAGTAGTAAATTTAAATACTTTCTTGATGGTTATCTAAATCTATTTTCATACAGCTCTAAATTGTACAAATATAATATATATATATATATATATATATATATATATATATATAAACTTCACAACTTTTTTAAACAAAAGAAAATTAATCTATATAATGCTTTGCTAATCATAATCTCTAACATATTTTTCATTATTTTAGTTCACATCTTTCTTTGCTTACCACACATTTTATACTGGCTAACTGTACATCAACAGATTTTTTGGGCTCTTATGCAGTAAAAATGTGTGCTCCTTACTATCCTTTATGTTACATGTTATTTACATTTATAAACTCTATGTGGCCCTGGTTCTTATACAATGCATCCTTTTGTCCCCTCTTGTTGACAGCCCTGCCGGTCATGACTCATTTTGTGCAATGATCGGGGTCAGCTCCAAAAATCAAAGTTTTTGCATGCGACTTGTTTGAAACGTCTCCCTCTATATCCCCCCCTCCCCCTAAAAAAATTACATATTGAAGAAACTGATTTATCCACATGTCCAAAATAATGTGAAAAGATGTTCCTTAAAACTTTTCTCTACATGGTGGAAATTTAGAATAATGTTTCATATATTACAATAATATTCCATTTATAATTTTGCAAAATATGAACATTTTTATTCAGCAGACAGCCTTGCTTCAGATTTTATTGAATTTTTCAGGGTTAGTAGAGTAAGATTTCAAAATAACCAGGTCCAATAAAATGACTTATGCACTCCTATCATTAGCACACAAAAATGATAACTCCTAGTATTTTGTGGAATGTAGAATTATTTTTAATGAAATATTAAATGTTGTTGAACCAAAGGAACTTATTCTAAAGTTCAAAACCTGAAGCAATGCTAAATTAAAGATCTTTGATCAAAATGACATTTTTAGAAATCAGAGGCAAACTAATTTGTCAGGCAGTTTTTTATTAGGCTGGCTAAAATCATTTGAGACTCCACAATGAGAGAGAGAATTTTACCGTGTCACTTTTTTTGTGTCACTCTATATTGCTGTTGGGCAATTGAGTAAACTTTACAAACTTGAGAACTTCACCTTTTCAGTGTAAAAGTGTACAATGTGCAGATTATATTTTAATATTCATTCATGTTCTGCTATCAGTTTTTCTATAATTCTTGTTGGCAATGCTAACACTTGCATACATTTTGATTATAGTCATGATGTGATCAATCCAATCCCAATATAAATGTGATAAACTATTTACATACTTTTGTTTTGCTCCTTTTTGGATGCCTGTGTCAGTTTTGATGTATTTATGAAATTTATATACTGCTATTTGGATGTAAAATTTGTAATAGATGTTTTTACAAATAAGTGTTACTGCTTTGCTGACTCTTTTGTCTATCCATCATTTTATCATTTCGTTGCAGCTAAAACTGCTTGTATAAATTGCAATGAACTACACTGGAAAAAGATGTTAAGATGGATATTTGCATTTATATTTGTATACATATATTTATATTTATATGAAGTGGTGCAGATTTATCTAGTTTGGGTGAAAATAAATTATAGATTTTTATGGTATTTTTTAATTTAATACAACTCTTCTATAGTTTTATATCCATAGAATATATAAAAGCAAGCTTTCTTGTAGCCATTTCAGATAAGATCTAATTCTTACTGTATGGTCTTAAATTAATTTAATTGTAGTTACCTAATTAAAATGTTAAAGTTCGTACAAGTTATTGCTGAACAATTTAATATTCTATTTACCCGATGAGAGGTCATGTTTTATTGATTGTATAAACATGTCAGATAATTTTATTAGGTTCAAAACAACCATTTTGAATGCATCTTTCTAATGAAAGTTGGCAACAGAAATTCCAATCAAAGAAAAAATCTTGTGGTTGTTAATTTAAGGTGCTACTCTTCGAAATATTTTTATATATCTAAAGTATGATTGATATTTATTAACATTGTGTATTTAAAAAAATTTGCTATTGTAATTACAGGTTGTAGCATTATAATTGTTTTAGATTTATTGTTTAAACAAGTTTAAAGCATGTAAACTAATTACTAATTCAACTCCCAATTCTTTTAACTGGCAGTTGCAGTTAAAATATTCTAATAATTTATATTTTAGAAAATCTGATTTCAAGACTTTTATATGGGTCTGTATCAGTGTAATTCCATTTAAAATTTCCCATCAAGTAACTAAATTTTATGTCCCCACAAAATGTTATTTATTATTTTGTCTGACATCATTTGAGAAGGAATTGTTGATTAGAATTTTATAAATCTTGAAATATGAAATTTATCTTGTGATGTTGTAACCATGTTGAAAGTATAACTTATCACATAAAGAGTTTTTGTTTTTTGTTGAGACTTGTACATTGTTTTTATTATAAGAATTTAAAGATTAATCAATTTGATTTTAACATTTTTATTTAGGTGGCACCCATGTGGTGCTGTACTTTTTACTGCTCAACTGTCTAGTATCTATATAAATCTTAATTTTAGAACAATTTTTATGTTGTTTAAATGTTAAGAATGGCATCATCATTGTGTTTAAGAATGGCATCATCATTGTGTTGTTTCACTGTAATAACTGTTTCAGTATCTATATATGAAAGAAAATCAAATTTAAGGTAATTGCATTATGCAACTAGCAAAAGTGATAGTAGCTAGCCGACTGTAACAACGTAAAACCGAATTTTTTGCAGATATCAATTACATTATGTAGAGAGCTGTATTGCCATTTAAAGTCGAAGCTCTGGCAGTTGACATGATTGTATTATGTTCCAATTGTAGGATCCTTGGCGTTCATAACAGCAGTGTAACTACATGGGAGGAGGCATGAATCCTCTGCTGGAACTCAAGGGTTTCTCTAGAGAAAGCTCATATATATGATCATGCTTGCTTCATAACAGTGTGTGCATAGGAATAGCTTTATTCAGGTTTAAGCAGCGTCTTACGGTCTTAGCAGCTTTAAGGGAGCCTTGAAAAGACTTAATTGTTTTGTTACCTAAACAATATTAACAGGAGACAGGGGGGTTAAATTTATTGTGCTAAAAATAAAACAAGAAAGACCAATCATGCATAAAGCATTGATTATGAAACACTTTCCAACTACAATGCAATTTTATTTAAACATCTCTAAAATGTGATAACACTCAGCAGTAGTATTTTTAAATTGTCACAATACTACAATAATTTATTATATTTGAAAACTTCATCGGAAAAAATGAACTTTATTCAAATGATGCCATTGAAATATAAATTGCCTGGCTCTCTATGAAAAGTAGTAAAATTTTATTCATAAATATTTATTCTCTTCCTTTCATTCATCACAATACTACAATTATTTATTTTACTTAAAAACTTAAAACCATGGAAGTAAAAGTAATTTAACTCTGTGCTTAAAACTTCACCGAAAAAGTCTGCTATAAAATAGTCTTATGTAAAATCAATGACTGTTTCATTTTTATCAACTATATTGCAGACTCCAGTGTTAAATAATGTTGCATTAAAGAAATTCAGGAATTCTTATACAACTCATCTTACAGCTTGATGTGTTTACAATCTCCATAAGTGGCTTCATTGTAGAAATAATCAAAGTTTGATGATTATTTAAACTCAAATATATATACTGTCATTGCGTTGTTTCAGAACATTGATGCACAGAAATTAAGTAAAAATAACACGGTTTTAGAACGGATACAACACCAAATCTGAATTAAAAAGAACTTTAAAAATCACAATTTTGACACAAGATGGATGCCCTATTTTATTTTGAGGTGGGTCACGTGATTTCTTCATATAATGGTCACATGATCTCTTCATATAATGGTCATGTTATCTCTTCATATAATGGGTGTAATTATTATTTTAATTTTTATTTAAAAGAACTACTGAATATATTTCTCTGAAAATGTTTTTATATATTTTATGTGATCATTTGAATATTTCCTAAAATTTTCGAAGCAATTTGTGAATTTTAAATTAGCTGTTTTGTGATGAATTTGTGATTTGTGATGAATTTGTGATTCGCTGATGAATTTGTGAATTTTAATTTCCCATGGGGTTCAATGTATTTCATTTTTTCCACCCAGGTTCAATCCAAAACTAATTGGGTGATATTATTCATTTACATTCCCATAGGTCCCACAGACCGTCTGAACAACATACTAAAATTTCATTTTGATAAAGTCATTTTTACGGCAGTTATCATGCTAACTGACAGAAAGACAGAATGAACAAAGCCATAAACATTTTTCAACTACGTTGTAAAGTTTTAATAAAACTACCAAAATATAATAAATATGTTTTTTTTTTTTTTTTTGTGTGTGTGAATCTTAAGTATATTTCTATTATTTTTAGGACATTTTCCTTTTTAACACTTTACAACATAATTGAAAAGTGTTTATGACTTTGTTCATTCTGTCTGTCTGTCCGTCCGTCAGCACGATAACTGCCGTAAAAATGACTTTATCAAAATGAAATTTTAATATGTTGTTCAGACGGTCTGTGGAACCTATGGGAAATAAATAAATAATATCACCCAATTAGTTTTGGATTGAACCCAGGTTGAAAAAATGAAATACATTGAACCCTATTGGACCTAATTTTTCAAACATTTTTTAAACTAATTTAAAATTCACAAATTGCTTCGAAAGTTTTAGGAAATATTCAAATTATCCCATAAAATATATAAAAAAACATTTCAGTAAAATATATTCAGTAGTTTTTAAAATAATAATTAAAATAATAATTACACCTTTTATGTGAAGAAATCATGTGACCCCCTTCAAAATAAAATATGGCATCCATCTTGTCTCAAAATTGTGATTTTTAAAGTTCTTTTTATTTCATATTTAGTGTTGTATCCGTCCTAAAACCGCTTTATTTTTGCTTAAATTCTGTGCATCTACATACTGAAACACCACAATTATAATATATTTGAGTTTAAATTATCATCCAACATTGATTATTTCTTCAACGAAGCCTAATTTTCACGTATGAAGAATATACACACCAAAAGAATTAGAATAAGTTGTATAAGAATTGCTGCATTTCTTTAGCGCAAAATTATTTAGTTCATGGAGTCTGTATAGCTGATATGAATGAAACATTCATTGATTTTACACAGAGAAGAAGACTATTTTTTCAATGAAGTTTTAAGCATAGAGTTTAAATTATTTGTATCTCCATGATTTTAAGTTTTTAAATTAAATAAATTATTATAGTATTGTGATGAATGAAAGGAATGGTTTATAAATGAAATGTGGCTTTTATAGAGAGAGCCAGGCGATTTATATTTCGATGACGTCATTTGAATAAAGTTCATTTGTTTTCGATGAAGTTTTCAAATATAATAAATTATTGTATTATGATAATTTTAAAAATATTACCGAGGAATGTATCGCATTTTAGAGATGTTTAAACCGGACAATTTTTATTTCAATGCCGTCATTTGAATGAAGTTCATTTTTTTCTATGAAGTTTTAAGTTTTCAAATATAATAAATTAATGTAGTATTGTGATAATTTTAAAAATATTACCAAGGAATGTATCGCATTTTAGAGATATTTAAATAAAATTGCATTGCAGTTGGAAAGTGTTTCATAATCAATGCTTTATGCATGATTGACCTGTCTTATCATTTTTCAGCACAAAAGATAACAAGTTAAATGTTTAAAGTTGGTTGAAAGTTGGTTTGCATCCTACTTGAGCATACTGCATTTTTTAATCTTATCTATAATACAATGATATTTAAACTTATCTATAATACATTTTTGATTGTTTTATTCAATCATACAGCGAATTCGCTTCTATATTGAGCTAGTTTTTTTTAGTGAATTTCAGTGGGATTACTATTTATGTGAAAAAGAAATCTTGGCACATTGTTCAAGGTGTAGTGGAATTTGTTGTGTTTTGGGGTTTAGTCATTGCTTCAGCCTGAATGAGAATGATGTGCAATGATGTAAAAAAAAATGGAAATCTTGCTGTTGTAATTATCACTTTTCCTAATCATGTAAATGATAAATTACCGTTACCTTTTTGCTTTTCTTTTGTAATATGCACTATATTTGTAAAAAAAAAAAAAGAAAATCATAATGCAAAAGAGATTACTTTCTCACTTTATAAAAGAAAAAGCATTTGAGATTCTAAAACTGTTTGATGTAAGATTTTGTTTATGCATTTCATTGTAAATAAATAGATTCGATATATTTCTATATATATTTGGGTGCATGATATGTTCCAGCAGTATGTATATCATGCTTTGTTGCTGAATTCTGCCAAACCATTGTTTACTTTTGTACAGGACAGTTGAGTGAATAAATTGAATTGGTTGAATTTTACTGGTTTGTATTATATTTGTACTGGTTTGTAATATATTTCTGGACGTATTTCAGCGATCTCGGACAATGTGTGACCACCGGTATATTCAGTAGGGTAGAGTGAAATTTTTTTTTTCTTCAATGCCTATGTTTATAATAATTGCTTATTAATTAAATTTTTTCATGAAGTTTCACCCCTCTTGAATTTATCTTTAGTGGTGCAGCAGTGGTGAATTTCGAAAAAAAAAATTGCCTTTTTATCTCAAATTTAGGCACCTCACTCCGAGAGATGATGTTCATTTTGAGACCAGTTTCTATTATTTCTTTGAGTTCACTATTATTCATGTGCTGGGTGATTGGTGACTCATTCTATTCTATATCTATCTATATATACTAATTGCCAAGTGTCCGTCTGTCTGTCTGTCATGCTTTTTTCAGGCACTTCCCGAATAGATAGAGACTTGCAATTTGGTACACGGCTTGGTCGTTTGATAAAACCCCCTGGAAAAATCGAATTTTTCGAAAAAGTTCTATAGAGGGGGTGCCCCACACCAAAATGTTCGAAAAGTGAAATGATGAGAAAGTATACTTTGCGATGAGATAGAGACTTCAAATTTGGTGTATGGGTAAATCATTCGAAAGGAAGAAAGTGTGCAATTTCAGATTTCCAATATTTTCTACTTAAGGGGGTGTCGCACTTCAAAACATTCGAAAAGTGAAATGATAGTAAAACATGCTTTGCAATGAGATAAAGACTTCAAATTTGGTGTATGGGTAAATCGTTCGAAAGGAAGAAAGTGTGCAATTTCAGATTACCAATATTTTCTATACTTAAGGGGATGCTGCACACCAAAATGTTCGATGTACCGAATAAATGAGAAACGGCAACTTTAAAATTTGATAGAGGCTTGAAATTAGGTATATGGACTAATCATTTGATGAAAACACCCAAGACGAATATAGTTTTTCAAAAACGTTCGTTTAAGGGGTGCTCTAGAGAAAAACGTCCGAAAGGTGAATTGATAAGAAAACATACTGCGGGATGAGATAGAGATTTTAAATTTGGTGTACGAGTAGATAGTTTAGAAAGAAGAAAGTGTACACTTTCAGTTTTCCAATATTTTATATTTTAGGGGGTGTTGCACACAAAAATGTTCGATTTTCGGAATGAAGTAGAAATGTCCTTTTAGAACGTGATAGAGGTTTGATATTTGGTATATGGGCGAATCATTTGATAGAAAACCCAAGAAGAATGGAGTTTTTCAAAAATATATATTTAAGGGGGGGGGGGGTACTCCACAGAAAAGCATTCGAAAGGTGAAATGATAGAAAAAGTATTCTTCGCGATAAGTAAGAGATTTCAAATTTGGTATACGGGTAGATAGTTTGAAAGCAGAAAGTGTGGAATTTCAGTTTTTAAGCATTTGCTATTGTAGGAGGTTCCGCACAGTAAAATGTTTGATTTCACGAACAACTGAAAAATGCCTCCTTTGGAGTGTGATAGAAGCTTGAAATTTAGTATATGGGCTAATCATTTGATAAAAAAAACTCAAGATTATTACGGTTTTTCAAAAATGATCATTTAAGGGGGTGCAGCACAGAAAAACGTAAAAATGTTCGAAATATGAAGTGCGAGAAAAACATGCTCCACAATAGGATCGAGACATCACATTTGATGTACTGGTAGATCCTTTGAAAGGAAGAAAGTGTGCAAATTTCAGATTTCCAATATTTGCTACTTTAGGGGGGTGTCGCACACTAATATGTTCGATTTTCGGAATAAATGAGACACTCTTGCTTTTAAATGTGATAGAGGCTTGATATTTGGTATATGAGCCAATCACCTGATAAGAAACCTAAGGCGAACAGAGTTTTTAAAAAATGATCATTTATGGGTGTGCTCCACAAAAAAATGTTCGAAAGGGGAGATGATAAAATAGTATGCTTCGGGATGAGATAGAGACTTTAATTTGGTGAACTTGGTATATAGCTCGAAAGGAAGACTTGTGGAATTTAAAATTTACAATATTTTCTTCTTGAAGGGGTTCCGCACACTGATATATTCGATTTTTCGAGTAAATGTGACACGCGAATTATTAAAAAATGACAATATTCAGTGGTTGCTTATTGCGAGACCGTTGATTTCCAACGGGTATTCGGCTAGTATATACTAATTGCCAAGTGTCCGTCTGTCTGTCACGCTTTTTTCAGGCACTTCCCGAATAGATAGAGACTTGCAATTTGGTACACGGCTCGGTCGTTTGATAAAACCCCCTGGAAAAATCAAATTTTCCGAAAACGTTCTATAGAGGGGGTGCCCCACACCAAAACGTTCGAAAAGTGAAAAGATGGGAAAGCATACTTTGCGGTGAGATAAGGACTTCAAATTTGGTGTATAGGTAAATTATTCGAAAAGAAGAAAGTATGCAATTTCAGATTTCCAATATTTTTTACTTAAGAGGGTGCCGCACACCAAAACGTTCGAAAAGTGAAATGATAGGAAAGCATGCTTTGCGATGAGATAGAGACTTCAAATTCGGTGTATGGGTAAACCGTTCGAAAGGAAGAAAGTGTGCAATTTCAGATTTTCAATATTTTCTACTTAAGGAGGTGTCGCACACCAAAACGTTCGATTTACCACATAAATGAGAAAAGGCGCCTTTACAATTTGATAGAGGTTTGATATTTGGTATATGGGCTAATTTGACGAAAACACCCCAGACGAATACAGTTTTGCAAAAATGTTCGTTTAAGGGAGTGCTGCAGAGTGAAACGTTCGAAAAGTGAATTGATAAAAAACCATGCTTCGAAATGATATAGAGATATCAAATTTGGTGTAAGGGTAGATAGTTTGAAAGGAAGAAAGTGTACAATTTCAGTTTACCAATATTTTCTACTTTAAGGTGTGCCGCACACCAAAATGTTCGATTTTCGGAACAAAGGAGAAACGCTCCTTTAAAAACGTGATAGAGGCTTTATATTTGGTATATGGGCGAATCATCTCATAGGAATCACAAAAAGAATAGAGTTTTTAAAAAATGTATAGTTAAGGGGGGGGGGGTGTACTCCACACAAAAGCATTCGAAAGATGAAATGCTAAAAAAGCATGCTTCACGATGAGATAGAGACTTCAAATTTGGTGTACGGGTAAAAGGATTGAAATTGTACACTTTCTTCCTTTCCATCTTCCAACATTTGTTATTGTAGGGGGGGGGGGGTGCCGATCACTAAAATGTTCGATTTGCCGAACAAATGAAAACCGCCTCCTTTACAATGTGATAGAAGCTTGAAATTTAGTATATGGGCTAACCATTTGACAAAAAAACCAAACATGAATACAGTTTGACAAAAATGTTCATTAACGGGGTGCTACACAGAAAAACATTCGAAAGGTGAAGTGATAGAAAAAACATGCTTCTTGATAGGATAGAGAAGAAGAAAGCGTGAAAGGAAGAAAGCGTGAAATTTCAGATTTCCAATATTTGCTACATTAAGGGGTGCCGCACACTAATATGTTCAATTTTTCGAATAAATGAGGCAAGCTTCTTTTTAAATGTGATAAAGGCTTGATATTCGGTATATGGGCCAATCATCTGATAAAAAACCCAAGACAAAGAGAGTTTTTCAAAAATGTTCATTTATGGGTGTGCTTCACAGAAAAAAGTTTCAAAGGAGAAATACTAATATAGGGGTGCCTCGGAATGAGATAGACTTTAATGTGGTGTACGGGTAAATAATTCGAAGAGAAGAAATGCGAAAATTTAGTTTCCCCCGTCTTTAGGGGGTTCTGCACACCAAAATATTCGATTTGTCGAATAAATGTGAAACGCGAATTATTAAAAAATTTACATTATTCAGGGGTTGCTTATTGCGAGACCGTTGATTTTCAATGGGTATTCGGCTAGTCTATATATACTAATTGCCAAGTGTCCGTCTGTCACGCTTTTTTCAGGCACTTCCCGTATTGATAGAGACTTGAAATTTGGTACACAGCTCGGACGTTCAATGAAACCCCCAGGAGAAATCGAATTTTTCGAAAATGTTCTCCAGAGGGGGTGCTGCACACCAAAACGTTCGACAAGTGAAATGATAGGAAAGCATGTTTTACGATGAGATACAGACTTCAAATTTGGTGTATGGCTAAACCGTTCGAATAGAAGAAAATGTGCAATTTCAGATTTCCAATATTTTCTACTTAACGGGGTGCCACACACCAAAACGTTCGAAAAGTGAAATGATAGGAGAGCATATTTTACAATAAGATAGAGACTTCAAATTCGGGGTATAGGTAAATCGTTCGAATGGAAGAAAGTGTGCAATTTCAGATTTCCAATATTTTCTATTTAAGGGGGTGCGGCACACCAAAACTTTCGAAAAGTGAAATGATAGGAGAGCATATTTTACGATAAGATAGATACTTCAAATTTGGTGTATGGGTAAATCGTTTGAAAAGGAGAAAGTGTGCAATTTCAGATTTCCAATATTTTCTGCTTAAGGGGGTGCCGCACACCAAAATGTTCGATTTACCGAATAAATGAGAAAAAGCTCCTTTAAAATTCGACGGAGGCTTGAAATTTGATATATGGGCTAATCATTTGACGAAAACACCCACGACGAATATAGTTTTCCAAAAATGTTCATTTAAGGGGGTGCTCCAGAATAAAACGTTCGAAATGTGAATTGATAAAAAACCATGCTTCGGAATGAGATAGTGTAGAATTTCAGTTTACCAATATTTTCTACTTTAAGGGGTGCCGCATACTAAAACGTTTGATTTTCTGAATAAAGGAGAAATGCCCCTTTTAAAATGCGATAGAGGCTTGATATTTGGTATATGGGCGAATCATTTGATAGAAATCACAAAAAGAATCGAGTTTTTCAAAAATGTATATTTAAGGAGGTGGACACTATGCAATAAAGTATTCGAAACGTGAAATGTTAGAAAAGCATGCTTCGCTATGAGGTAGAGACTTCAAATTTGGTGTACGGGTAAAAAGTTGGAAAGGAAGAAAGTATTGTTGTTGAGACCCAGACTGTCCGGCCTACCAGAAAGGTGTAAGGTAACTGTTTGGACGGCCGGGAAGTGCCACCCAGTTTAGACCGGAACCCAGTGGGGGAGGCTTCAACTTTACAACATTTGCTATTGTAGGGGGTGCCGCTCACTAAAATGTTCGATTTGCCGAACAAATGAAAAACGCCTCCTTTACAAAGTAATAGAGGCTTGAAATTTAGTATATGGGCTAACCATTTGACAAAAAAACCAAAGATGAATACGGTTTGAAAAAAATGTTCATTAACGGGGTGCTACACAAAAAAACGTTGGAAAGGTGAAGTGATAGAAAAAACATGCTTCTCGATAGGATAGAGACTTCAAATTTGGTATACGGGTAGATAGTTTGAAAGGAAGAAAGTGTGAAATTTCAGATTTCCAATATTTGCTACTTTAAAGGGTGTCACACACTAATATGTTCGATTTTCCGAATAAATGAGGTACGCTTCCTTTTAAATGTGATAGAGGCTTGATATTTGGTATATGAGCCAATCATCTGATGAAAAACCCAAGACAGATGTTTTCAAAAATGTTCATTTATGGGTGTGCTTCACCGAAAAATGTTCCAAAGGAGAAATAATAACTACCAATATTTTCTACTTAAGGGGGGTGTCGCACTCCAAAACGTTCGAAAAGTGAAATGATAGTAAAACATGCTTTGCAATGAGATAAAGACTTCAAATTTGGTGTATGGGTAAACCGTTCGAAAGGAAGAAAGTGTGCAATTTCAGATTTCCAATATTTCCTACTTAAGGGGGTGCCGCACACCAAAATGTTCGATTTTCCGAATAAATGAGAAACGCCTACTTTAAAATTTGATAGAGGCTTGAAATTTGATATATGGACTAATCATTTGATGAAAGCACCCAAGGCGAATATAGTTTTTCAAAAATGTTCGTTTAAGGGGGTGCTCCAGAGAAAAACGTTCGAAATATGAAATGATAAAAAACATTCTTCGGGATGAGATAGTGATTTCAAATGTCGTGTACGGTTAGATAATTTGGAAGGAAGAAAGTGTACAATTTCAGTTTTCCAATATTCTCTACTTTATGGTGTTGAAAACCCAGACTGTCCGACTTGTCTTAGGACATGGTCAGCTGTTTGGAGGGCCGGGACTACTTTAGGGTGTGCCGCGTACTAAAATGTTCAATTTTAGGAATAAAGGAGAAACGCCCCTTTTAAAATGTGATAGAAGCTTGATATTTTGTATATGGGTGAATCATCTGATAGAAAACCCAAGAATAAAGGAGATTTTAAAGAATGTTCATTTAAAGGGGTGGGTACACCACACAAAAATATTCGAAAGGTGAAATGATAGAAAAAGCATGCTTCGCGATGAGATATACTTCAAATTTGGTGTACGGGTAGATTAGATTGTTGCATTGGAAGAAAGTGTGCAATTTTAGTGTTTCAATATTTGCTATTGCAGGGAGTGCCGCACACTAATATATTCGATTTGACAAACAAATGAAAAATTCCTCCTTCACAATGTGATAGCGGCTTGAAATTTGGTCTATGGGCTAATCATTTGATTACATTTGAAGAATACATTTTTTCAAAAATATTTATTTGGGGGGATACTACACAGAAAAACGTTCGAAAGGTGAAATGATAGTAAAAGCATACTTTGCGATAGGATAAAGACTTCAAATTTATTGTACGGGTAGATAGTTTGAAAGGAAGAAAGTGTGCTATTTCAGATTTCCAATATTTGCTATTTTTAGGAGGTGCCGCACACCAAAATGTTCGATTTTTCGAATAAGTTGTACACGCTTCCTTTTAAATGTGATAGAGGCTTGATATGTGGTATATGGGCCAATCATCTGATAAAAGACAATTGAATGGGCAAATGATAAAATAGCATGCTTCGGGATGAGATAGAAATTTTAATTTTGTGTATGGGTAGATAGTTCGAAAGGAAGAAGTGTGCAATTTAAGTTTTCCAATATTTTCTTCTTTAAGGGGTTCTGCACACCAAAATATTCGATTTTCCAATTAAATGTGAAATGCGAAATATTTAAAAAATTACATTATTCGGGAGTTGCTTATTACGAAACCGTTGATTTTCAATGGATATTCGGCTAGTGGATGATAAAAGCTCTAACTTTTAGGACTGTGTGCCACATCAAGAATCATGATATTGTTTGCGATCAAAATCCTTTTGAGGGCTTTTCTACATTGTGTCGTGGCAACTATATTGCGGTTATTGGCGAATAATAATAAAAAAAAAACCCTTCAATTTTTTCACTTTATCTTAAGTGTACACATTTATAAAATTTATTTTCCTCACCAGATAATAGCAAAAATATAGATGAAGGATTGAAATTGAAAATAAATTAGCCATCAGTTTAGATATGACAATAAGCTTCATCAAAGAAGTAAAAAGTGTACCCGACAGTGTCTGAGATTCGAAACAGGAACTAATTGAAAACATTAAGTTCTTCAAAAGGCATGGTCGCCCATAGCATGACCACACGCATGGCTGTTCCTATTCTGCAAAGCAGGCGTGATACGCCCTAAAAAAGCATCTAAACATGCCTTTATCCACTGCACGGGTTCACGATATATCTTGGACCTGGCACTGTGGACATCGAATTCTACGTCCTAATACAACTGTGTATTATGTTCTAAATACGGCATTCACTTTCTGTGTGCACGCAATATGGTCTAAATAAGCTCTTTTGATATGCCCCGAATTAGCTCCATTGATATGCATTGAATTAGCTCCTTAGATGTGCCCCAATTAAGTTCTCGGGATGCACTTATTTATTTAAACTTGCTTAAAATCAATAATACGTTTTCTAAATGAAAACATACTTGCAATCTTAAAAATTCTTTGGACGTCACCCCAGTGCCTTTAAAAAATTATCTTTAGCGTGTCATAAATTCTCAAACGAATGTTAAACTCTGTCAAACATTGTTCTAGATTCTGTGATTCCTGCTCGTCTATCCCTCACACTACCAATGACCAAGGGTATTTGGAAAGATGACCATGGAGGAGACAATGATTAGTATGGAGGAAAGGGGAATAACTGGTTCAAGGAGAACAATTTGCACTTCAGCTATCGAAGCTTTGAAAATTTAAGGGAGGTTTCACATATTCATAGAAAATTCGGCAATAAGAGTAATTAAGCACATTTTTTACTTTCCCTACAATACATTGTAATACATGGTAGGATCAAAAAGTTCGGAGACTGTGCTGATATCTCCAACCCTGATTGGAGGAGACGGGAACTATTTTACCGTGGCGTAGAGGCACATGTGACGCGAGATGTGAAAAGGAAGTAGCAGGTGTTTTTCCAGACAATGAGTGCCAGTGAACTGTAATCGTTTGCGTTCGTCGAAAATGAGCAGGTACAATGTTTCTGTCGGCGATTTCCCCAAACGCTGGCAGAATATGATATTCGCACGTTGTTCTTCAAACGCCATTTCTATTTTCGACGAACGCGAACGATTACAGTACACTGACACGCATTGTCTGGAAAAACCCTGCACTGCGGACCTGCTTCTTCCTTTTCACATCTCGTGTCACATGTGCCTCTACGTCACTTTAAAATAGTTCCCCTTTCCTCCAAAGAGGGTTGGAGATATCAGCACAGTCTCCGAACTTTATAATCCTACCTTGTATATAGGGAAAGTATTGGTAAGTTTCGGAAATCGAAACTCGAGTTTACCACGGATCTACACGTTTCGAGCCCCCCCCCCCCCCCCCCCGAAAAAAAAAAACATTATCAGTGTATTTGGTGTCTATGTAATGTATGCGTCCACTCCAGCTTAAAAAAAAGGTTCGAGCTAATTTCAGAAAATGGTGCGAGTCACTTATGGGATACCCTTGTGCCGATTAGAATTTTGTACGATTCGTCAAAAAGTAACCTACCTTTTTTTTTTTGCGAAATGACCGACAGGAATCATCAAAATCTGAAATATACGATTAAACATGCTGAAATGTATTAATTAATTGCTTGCTTTATACGTGATATTTAGCGACAAAACAAATCAAACTTTTAAACAAATCAATTTTTCTTTTCTTTTTGCAAATTTTACAAGAAAAATTTGATGGAATCTGTACCATCGATTCAAATGATCACAATTATACCATGTTACGCTTCATTGTAAAGGGCTTGGGAAAATCTTTCGATTGATACTAACTTTACAGTGGGGTAACTTGCTTTCTCGAGGAGGGGGGGGGGGGGGGGGGGGAGCTAATGCCCGTCGCAAACACAAAAGTTTTATCGCGGCTATTTTCCACTAAGATGATTGAAACTGTTAAGTTTTTTAATAATTGAGCCATAACTAATCCGTTTTATGCATAATTATGTTAAAATTTGTCATATGCTGCCATATTAAGAAAATATAAAATTTCGAATAAATGCCGGATATAAAGTTTCGTGAAAATCCATATTTGTGACAGCTATCATGTATACAAGAAATCGCCCAGACAGACATTCGGACATCAATCTAAAAATGGTCAAAACGTGTTCACAGGAGGTCCTAAAACGAAGTGGTTAGGCTACCTGCAAGTGCGGTTGCGGAAACGATGTAATTTGGCTGCCGTCAAGTGCGGACGCGCATTGAGCTACTTGCCAGTGGTACAGTGTCTAGAAGGGACACGCGAAGGGAAAGCGTGTCTAGAAGTTCTAGACACTGTACCAGTGGCTACCGTCAAATTAACCGAATGGTTGTTGTCTTATGGTGGAAGGTTCCTCATTTCCACTTCTCTTTTTCTGAAAATAAAATATAATAATATTTCCAAACTTTTTAAGGAACTTGACAAGAAGTATTTGATCATAAATTTTTTAATTAATGGACCCGAGCTGGAGCCCCCCCCCCCCCCTGGTATGCTGGAGAACCCGGCCCGGACAGGAAAAATTAAGTACACATAATATGGGGACGGGGGCCCAGAGAGCCCCCCCCCCCCCCCTCGCTTTCTACGAACCTGCATGTGTGTGCTTTATTTTGAAGAAAAAGAATAAGAGAAAGGTACAAGTGACAGTGACACTTTACTCCTTCTCAGAAAAACGCTGGTAAAGTTGTGAAGAAAAAATATAAAATATTAACGCAAGTACTTCTAGTGAAGGAATATGATTTAATAGCACTAAATTTATGCTTAACTTATCTTTCAGCAAATTGTCTCTTCCATTTCATAATATTCAACCATTCAATTATAAGTAACTAATTTTTTAATAATTTTTAATATTATATATAATAATATATTCTTAAAAAATATTTAATTATAAACCGGTTTTTCATCTTTTTAATTATTTAATAATGCATTTTATATGTATATAATAAACTGAGTAAATTATTTTTTCTTTTTGTTATTAATTTTATTTTTTTCATAAGTGGCAAAAGGTTTCCCATCTGTAAGTATTTAAAACGAATTCTAATATAATATTTAATAATATATTTTTCAAAAGCATTTTTAAATTTGTTATTATAATTTAATAATTTACTCTTTTATTATATTTACTAATTTACGTTTTAAGAATTTTAAATTATTTTTTCTTGGCATTCCTTTTATATGTAATGTTTTAAATTTATCATTAAAACAAAATCCTGTTATAGATAAAACATAATTATTTTATAACTTTTCTTTATCAAGAAAGAAAATATTTAAAAATAAACTACTTTAAAAAATTAAAAATATACTATTTTTAGATCTCACAAATGCATATATAAAACATTAAAATAGATCTTGAAAAATGGAAATTTTTCCTCCTATATACATATAGGAGGAGGGAATTGGGGGCTTTGATTTTATTGAAATTATTTTCATTATTACATGTTAGCTGGAATAATATGTCCAATGACTTTTTAAAGTATTTATTCTTATATTACAGCTATAGCCAAACATATATTACACAACATAGCTATAAAAAAGGGTTTGAATTTAAAAATATATAAAAATTTCTTATAGTACTTGTATATTGCAGTCAGCATAATATCGACCTAAACGCAATATAACGCTACTTTTCACCGGAAGACAACCGTCCGACTAATTTGACGGAAGCCCACTTGCAGGTTTCCTACTACAACTCTATCCGCGACCGCACATGCAGGCAGCCTAACCACAGCCGTCCTAAAAACATACAGGGTGGCCATAATTAAAGTAGAGGTGTTTAAAAGCCCGATAGTGAGAAAACAGTTGGGCCAAACTCAACCAAGTTTGCAGTAAATACTATTTAGACCATGGGTTTTGATTTTTAAAAGAAAAAAAAAATAGTTCGGATTTTTGACAAAGTGGCGCTGTAAGGTCCACTTTGGCCTGCGGTGGCAAAAATTCGAACTTTTTTTTTCTTTTAAAAATCAAAACCCCGTGGTCTAAATAGTATTTACTGCAAATTTGGTTGAGTTTGGCCCAACAGTTTTCTCATTATCGGGCTCTAAACACCTCTACTTTAATTATGGCCACCCTGTATATTAGCATCAAAATCTCGAAATTGTAAAGTTTCTTGAAAACAATATTTTCTCTATAATTCTGTAGTATGAGAAGAGACTTTAAAACTAGAGTTATGATTGCCAAACAAATGAAGGGGGTTGCAAAAGTAAAACAAATAAGAGTGAAGCGTTTGTGACTACACTGTCGAAGCTTTTGCATGAGTAGCAATGCGGTCAACATATAAACAAGAAAGATCAATCATGCATAAAGCAGCAAAATCAAACACACATCCATAACAGAAGGTCTTTATTTCACTTCCTTAAGACGTACAAAAGTTTAAAACAGGCCATAGCGCTTTCGAGCATAAGTATGCTCTTCATCAGTGGCTGCATGGAAATAAAGTTTGAATCGTTCATATAGAGACCAGATATAGCGACAAAATTTGCATAAATACAATCCACAAAAGAATCTACGTCTAGATAAGGATAAACCGTAAACAATTTCTCAAAATTTTTTTACAACAAAAGAACAGCATATTAAATTACAATTCAATTACAGAAATCGAAAAAAGGGGGGTGGCAATCAAGCATAATCCCAAAGAGGAAGACGTCAAAGATAACTTTGCAGAGACTTGAATTGCATGGAGTCGAGAATGAGTCGCCACTCAAATTCATAACAGGGTCAAAATTACAAACGGACTCACGGTAAATATAAATAAAAAGGGATTCAAAAAGGAGAATATCACGAGGGTTATTACACCGAATCAAAAGGAAAGTCTTTTCAAAAAGAGGCTGAAGATTATCTTTAACAACAAATTGAGCAAGAGCCGTAAAAAGTTTGCTATCCCTGACATCCCGAGCATGTTCTGCTAAACGGATGCCAACGGTGCGTTTAGTACTTCCAATATAAAATTACCATCGGTGGACAACAGGGGAACAACATACACCCCAGCAAAGCTTTTAAAGTCATCCCTATCACTCAGTTTATCAGACCGAATAGGGTTAAATAAAGAAAAAATGTTAGAATGTGCAGGTCTGAAACCAAACTCAGAACAAAATTGGATAAAGGGGCGGAAAATCGTAGGATTGTATGGAAAACTAGACCTATAAGTCAAATGGTCTTTTAAGGCAATAAGTTTAGTATCAAAAAGGGTATATTTATGGCGAACTTGGAAGAAAACCTTATAAATAAACTCAAAGGAGTAGGCAGCCTCACGGCTAAGGCCAAAAATAAATTCAATTTCATCACTTAAAGCAGAGATAGATGAACAAACAGTAAAAGCGCGATTAAAATAAGCATAAAAAGAAGCTTTTTTAGAGGAAAGAGGATGGTAAGAATTAGCAGGAATACAAGAATATGCATAAAGCATTGATTATGAAACACTTTCCAACTTAAATACAATTTTATTTAAACATCTCTAAAATGCTTTATGCATTTATCCCATACATTCAACGGTGATATTTTTAAAATTATCATAATACTACAATAATGTATTATATTTCAAAACTTCACATCGAAAACAAACACACTTTATTCAAATAACGTCATCGAAATTTAAATCGCTTGGCTCTCTCTAAAAAGTAGTGAATATTTCATTTATCAAGTTTTTTCCATTCTTTTCATTCAGCGGCGATATTTTTAAAATTATCACAATATTACAATAATTTATTTTACTTGAAAACGTAAAAACCATGGAGGCAAAATTACTTTAACTTCATGCTTAGAACTTTATCAGAAAAGCAATAATATGGAATCGTCTGCTTCTCTATGTAAATTCAATGAATGTTTCATTCATACCAGCTATATTGCAGACTCCAGAACTAAATAATTCTGTTTAAAGAAATTCAGCAATTCTTATACAACTCATCTTACAGCATGATGTGTTTACATTCTCCACAGACAGTATTCTGTGACATTATCCATACGTGGAAATTAGGCTTCGTTGTAGAAATGATCAAAGTTTGATGATCATTTAAACTTCAAAATATTGAAATTGCTTTGGCGCAGTATATAGATGCACAGAAAAAAGTAAAAAATTAAGCGGTTTTAAGACGGATGCAACACTAAATATAAATTAAAAAGAACTTTAAAAGTCACAATTTTGACACAAAATGGATGCGATATGTTATTTTGAAGTGGATCACGTGATCTTTTCATATAATATGGGTGCAATTATTATTTTCATTTTTATTTAACTACCGAACATATTTTGCTGAAATTTTTTTCATATATTTTACGGGATAATTTGAATATTTCCTAAAATTTTCGAAGCAATTTGTGAATTTTAAATTCTCTTAAAAAATGTTTGAAAAATTAGGTCCCATACGGTTCAATGTATTTCAATTTTTCAACCTGGGTTCAATCCAAATCTAATTGGGTGATATTATTCATTCATATTCCCATAGGTTCCACAGACTGTCTGAGCAACGTACTACGATTTCATTTTGATAAAGTCATTTTTACGGTAGTTATCCTGCGAACGGATAGACAGACAGACAGACAGACAGAATGAACAAAGTCATAAACACTTTTCAACTATATTGTAAAGTGCTAAAAATAGTTAACAATGTGTATACAACATTAAATTTCATTGTTTAAATAAAATTTACAAAATACCATTTTCTTTCAACAATGCAATTCTCTTTATTATAAACCTTTGAAATTAATAATATATTACTTTCCTTATATACATAATGTATAAGGAAAGTATTGTGACGGGGTCGAAAATTCGAAATCGAGTTTTCGACGGGAGAGCACGTTTCAAGTATCCCTGATCACGAATCAAACATTTTTGAAGTGATGTCTGTGTGTGTGTGAAAGTATGTGTGTGTGTCAGTGAGTCTGTGGAGACGATAACTGACGAACGAATGGACCGATTCGAACCAAATTTGGTACAAAAATCACAATCCATAAACACTAGAAGCCTATTGTTTTTATACGCAATCGAATGGTCAGAATCCCCCTAAATTTTCGAATGAAATTTTGAAAAAATCGTTAAAAAATCAAAACCACTAATAAAGTTACGCAAATAGACATTTCTTATGTAATGTTTCATTAGAAAACGATTGAGATAAATTTTAGAATGCTAACATTAACCGTTCTCAAGATATCGCACATTTTTAAAAAAAAATGTCAAAAAATCATAAAATAAAAAATAAAAAATAAAAATTTCCTATTGAGAAACATGTTCACTTTTCATATGTAATACCATGCGATAAATTGGGTGACATCATTCTCGTGGATCTAGCTCGTTCCATTCATGAAAAAAGATAATTTGAGTAATACTTTTGTATATGAACGCCAATAGTCATTTATCTGCTGTAAGAATAACTTATTTCTTCGTCCATAACGCTTGGCGAGATTTTGGCGACTTATTGAAATGTTGCCAAATTAACGAAAATCTCGCCAAATGGATAAAAATGAGGCTAAATCAATGAAAATGACGACGAATTGTCGAAAATTCAATATCTTGGAAAGAATATTAGTATCTACTATAAGAAAAACCTATTTTTTTACTGTAAAAGTAGTAACTTCATTAAATTATATAAGGAAAGTCATGTGTTGCCCACATCAGATTTTTTTTACTTCAAATTGGAGTTTTATGTGAGTAGCAGGACAAATGAGACCGTTGTTGGTTGCTAGTGCTCCGTTTCATTTATCATGACGATGAAGGCTCTTAATTTGCCGGTAAATATATTTATTCAACATTGTATGCTGTGTCTAACGAAATGTTTATTTTGCGAATTGCTATCTTTGTTTGGAAAATTATGTTTATTCATCGAAAATAATGCTATGCAGATTTTAACTTTCGAATAATTTCGGCTCTAATTACGGAATCGCAAAAAATTATATC
The DNA here is from genome assembly GCA_951213105.1 of Amaurobius ferox. NCBI lineage: Eukaryota > Metazoa > Arthropoda > Arachnida > Araneae > Amaurobiidae > Amaurobius > Amaurobius ferox. The sequence continues at coordinate 22,813,089 of OX578140.1, forward strand.
TAGCTCTGGTTTTTTTCTTTTACATTATGCATCTATATGTGGAATTTCTATATTACGTGCATTTGTTCGTTTGTCTGCACCTCACAACCATACGTTATCGGACATGTTTCAAGAAGCATCCTGTATTCGTGGGTATTGAAATGAGTTTTCTCTGTCTAAATCTACAATTCGAAAATTTTCGAAAACATAGCATTTTCTATACTATACCGTATGAGAAAGTGAAATTTGAACATTTAAGCACAATGGGTAAAACAATCAATGGGGCGTCAATTCAAAATGCGTCTTGTTTAACGGTCATCATTACACTAAAGTTTTATGGTTGGGGTATTTCCTGCTGAAATCGGAGTGTTATGAAAAATGTAACCAGTTTGGATGTTTATATGTCCGAACCTAAAAGATAATAATGCAAACATTTTTTAAGTGTTTCATCGGAAATAGGGTTTTATTAATGGATATATAAAAGTATTTGTTTAATATTTTGGAACTTTTTTTCTTTAAAAAAAACCCGTTCTTGTCCGAGCGAGTTTTTGCTTCATATTGCACTCGAAATATCTCCGAAACACTAAAAGGTGAATATAAACAGTAAGACAAAAATGTTCAATAGGAAACACAATTTCCAGATTAATAATTTGTTTTTAAGCTCTTACAGTTTTCGAGGAATCGTGTTGAAAAAAGATTGAAAATTTTCCGGTTTAGAAGCCTGCAAATAAGAAATAATTTATAACCCTCTGAAAACCCTACAAGGATATACAACGGCAGTTCATAGTTTTCGAACTATGCTGGTTATAATTTTAATATTTTGAACTGATTTGAAAATGTTTAAAGACAAACCTGCCACATGAAGAAAGACGCTAGTCACGCAAAACTATTTCAGCTCCATCAGACTGGAGCTACTGCCGATTATTTTTTAACTCAGGCTAGAGCTTCTCTACTACAGGCTGACTTATCAAGCATATGTATCTTATCAAGCTTATCTTATCAAGCTTATCAAGCATAAGCAAGTATGAAGCCCATAGGGTTCCATACTACAGTTACAGAAATTATAAAACATGTGTTTAAAATAAATACTTTATATGAAAAAAGACGTTTCAATTACAATATTGTAGAACTTAGTTCGCACAAGTATGCTCCACTATCGGGTATCCAATTATTTATTAGCCATTGATTTCTTCTTTCTTCGTTTCTAGAAAAGCGAAATAGCCTAAAACCCCTTTTAGAATGATTAGAGCAGTTCGGTGCAGAACAACCACCCATAATTAGTTCAATTATACTTCCTAAATTAAAAATACGAATAGAGTTAATGCTAATGGATTGCGCATCCAGCTATGGTGGGCTTCAATATGCTTGATGAGTCAGCTCGTATATAGAGGAGCCTTAACTCAGGCTCTTCTAAAGTGAAAAACCAGGAAACCGTCATACAAAACGGAAAATTGATTATGTCATATTTTTTAAAGACGTAACACTTCCCTAAAACTACCCAAATCGGTATTCAGAAATTCAGTCACACTGCCAAAGGAATTTTTTATTTTTATTTTTTTTTTTATGGAGCTCTTGAAGAGAAAGTGTTGAAAACCCAGATCGCCCCACTCACCCGAGGGTATGAGCGGCTGGTTAAACATCCACTAAAAAAACATCCACCAAAAAAAAAAAACTGTAAAACATCGAAATACTACTTACTCGGTGGTTGTCGTTAGTACCATCTCAGCTAAGACTCGAACACACAATTTGCAGCTTGACTCCGTATGATTTAGTAGTCAGCATCTAAACCACTCGGTCATAGACGGGAAGCCTAATACAAAAGAAAGTTATTGTGGCATTCAATATAATAAAATGAGCAATATATCTTGCAACGTAAACATTTATAGGTAACAATTACTATTACTTGAAGGTCCGGGTTCAATTTGATGAAATGTCGCCAACTTGGGGACTTTTGGAAACTGCTAGAAGTTTGTAGATTGGTTAAGAATTTTTCAAGTTGAGTCCTTTTTTTCTGAAATTTCTACAGATAGTAGATTAGCCGGTCATCATAGTTTTTAAAGTGTTACGATAAAAGTGAATTTTGAAATTATTGGTGCTTTAAATAAAAGCGTTAGTTATTCAGAAATTCTGATTTGCACTTGTATCTTGAGAATACTCCCACGATTTCAGAGGATACGTCGTAACAGTACGCTTACGCTGATTAATATTGTGATGATTACCTTTCATTACAAAATTATACTTTTAAGTTGTGTCACTGTTGAAGCAAAGCTGTGGTATGGGAGTTAATATTTCTCCCTTCACAAGAAGGCAAGATTTATATACTTTGTTTTCAATAAAATAATGAAAAATTAAATTTCAATAAAATAAAAATACAGCTTTTGGAATGGACTTTTGGAGTCAAAGATCAGCAAGTTTAATTCGATATCTCCATCACTTCTGCAGATAAAATATTATATTATGCGAGTTTATATTTACTCTCAAACTATTTTAGAAAATACCATTTTCCCGAAAATTTTTCAAATTGAAAACTTGAAGAAAAAACACGCTTTAAGATTTATTGAACAGATTTGAAACACCTGAAGATGCCCATTTGTTTGCCTGCATATGTATGCGTGCATGGGCGTATTTAGGCGAGGTCAGTGTGTGTGTGTGTGAGGGGAGGAGGTATCAAGGCACCCCCTTGGAAAATTGTTAATTTAATTAGAAGTCATTCCTTACAGAACATTTTAATATTATTATAAGTGATTGGGTTTTGAACACAATTTCGACGAAATCGATAAATTTTCGCAATGTTAAAATAATATGATCATAAAAAAGCTGATATAAATATCATGCAATATGAGAGAAAAAAAAATACGAAAAGTTTTGGAATTAGAACATTCAGTCACAACTGCGTGTTTTCTCCTACGTGTATATTAATAGAAACAATTTAAACTTATACATAACTGGAAAACAGAAGTATTATTGCATTGGATATGTTTATGAATGTCTAATGTGATTAGTTTGATTGTTCTGTCTCCGGGAGTGCAGAATGTTATCAAGGAGGGGGGGGATTTTAATGGTGGTGTACGCTAATTTGGAAAAGTTATGCATACTAATTTTTAAAAGTGCTAGACACACTAATTTTTAAAATGTGATGATCATACCATCTATTTATATTTACTTGTAACAATACACACATATAATCACCCAATAATGCTCGATCGTCCACTCTGACTGTATGGTTTATTGCACGTCTTAGTTTTTATAGATTTTCTATCACGTAACTTTAAAAATTCTCAGTTTTTAATTAGCTTTTATTTTCCTTTTAATTTAATCATTTGTTTTTATTTTTATTTTTTAATAATTTGTTTTACTGTCAAAGTTTTAATCAATTTAGTAATCAAATCACTAGAGCATTTTCATAATTATTTTCAAAATCTCTGGATAAAATATTGTAGAAGTGCACTAGTTTGCACCTCTGTCCGTCTTTTTTATACTGTAGAAGGTTTATTTTGTCTCCAAGGTTAAAAGAAATAAATAAGTTGATACCTTTTCTGTTGATAAAGGTTTTATTCGCAGTAAATTTTTAACTGCAGTTTTAGCAAAGAATTCGAAGAAATAGCTTGTGATTTGTGACTGTTCATAAAGCATTATCCCAGAAGGTACCAGGCAATCTTTTACCGTAAGAAAATTAGGCAAATGGAGCCTTGCGATTTTTAATGTGCCATTTCCCTAACACCACCAATGTATCCGACAACTTAATTCTTAAATAGTTGTTTTTCCTCGTCCAATAGAACTTTTGTTTCTGCGAAAAGCGTTTTCTCTCTATATGCACAAAAACATTCAGTAAGTGCAATTATGAATGACTTTCGAATATTTTGGGTACTCGAAAGATAAGGGTAGTATTCTATCGTGGGATTCTGTTGATCCCCAATCCTCCTTTTATTCAGAAAAAAATCGAGGAATATACAGATAGAGGGATAAAATAAAATTTTTGAAACGAGAAAAAAAAAACCGTGGAATTTAACGTGACGATTCCAATTAACTAACTATAACTAACTATGCTAACCTATGCAATTAATTTATTAAGTATTAAAATAAAAAAAATCTTATGTAAATACATGAGTTCTGATAAGTTCCTTGAAATAGGTGGGGACGGTTATAAACAGATTTCTTATAGAAAGTCTTTAAATTTTCAGCGGGGCATTTTAGTTAGGGGATATTTTAGGAGTCATACGGTAATTTCTTTTTTGTGTGTGTGATAGAAAACTCTGCACAATTCCCAAGATATATACTATTTCTCTTTCTAGGACAAAGCTAATATAAATATGTATTTATGCTCCGTGGAGGCAAGAGCATAGAAAAATAAAGGATACTTTCACAAAAATTAGTCCATTATTTCCAACGCACATATGGGCTCTAAAAGCACACATATTAAAAGTGGCAGAGGCTCTGTGGTTAAATTATTTATAAAACAGGGCTCCGCGGGTAAAATCGTGTGGAAAAGGGGTGGGACAACCCAGCGGTTAGAGCACGGGGATTGCACTCGGACGACTCGAGTTCGATTCCCGGCGCTGCCCAAACTGTTCCCGTGTTGACGCGGAATATAGGCGGGTTAAATATGCGAGTCTATAAGTCCTTAGAGAGGTTGGTGGTACGGGAAAGAGTGCAAAGTCCCTGTGGATACCGTCCCCCACTAGGAATTATTTTCACCAGATTTTAGTTGTCGAAACAGTTATAAAAAAGCATGCTTTTGATGTAAATAGCATCTATGATTAGGGTATCTCCAGCAGAAATTTGAGCGTTACGAAAAATGTAAAGACCGCGAAGAGCAACACTAATAGGTTTATACCATATAAGTATAGTAGATATAGGATGCTTTGCGGAATAGAAACAGTTTAAAAATCCAATGTTTTCCATGTGTAAAAAAAAAACTTTAAAAAATTGCGTCTATACATGTTTACCACTCATGGAGTTTATATTTCCAGAATTAGGATTAGCTCAGTGTTGTACATCTAAGCGTCCAAATTGTACAAATATCAAGTTTCTGTCCTGCAAACAAAGTACTAAAACTTATCCTACTTGAAGATGTAAATGATTGATTTTCTTTTAAAAACGAAATAGTTTGCAGAATAACTAATAGATGGCGCTATCAATATACGGACATACAGCGCCATTTATTGCTCATCTTATTTACTATTTCTCTCTGTGACAAATCAATCATTGACGTCTTTTGTGTTGCAGACCCAGACCGTCCGACTCATTCGAAGACTTGAGCAACCATTTGGACGGCTGAACGTCTTTTGTGTTGTTGTTGTTGAGACCCAGACCGTCCGATCTACCAGAAAGGTGTTGTTGTTGAAACCCAGACCGTCCGACCTACCAGAAAGGTGTAAGGTAACTGTTTGGGCGGTCGGGAAGTGCCACCCAATTTAGACCGGAACCCAGTGGGGGAGGCATCCACAGGGATCTACCAGAAAGGTGTGAGGTAACCGTTTGGACGGCTGGGAAGTGCCACCCAATTTGGACCGGAACCCAGTGGGGGAGACATCCACAAGGACCGTACCCCCTACCACCAACCTCTCGGAAGGGACATCTTTTGTGTCGAAAACCCAGACCGTCCGGCTCATCCTTAGACATAGAGCAGTAAAATGGTCGGCCGGGGACGTCTTTTGTACTGTTGTTGAGACCCAGACCGTCCGACCTACCAGAAAGAGTAAGGTAACAGTTTGAACAGCCGGGAAGGGCCACCCAATTTAGACCGGAACCCAGTGGGGGAGGCATCCACAGGGACCGTACCCTCCTTCCCCTACCACCAACCTCTCGGAAGGACTTACGGACCCACATGTTTAACGTGGTCGTACTCCGCATGAACACGGCGGCAGTTGTGGCAGTGTGCAAATCCAGCACGCAAACCACCGGGCTACCGCGTCCGAAGTGTGCCAACAGCACACGGTGTTCCCAGGTGGTCACCCACTCAAGTACTAACCGCGCCCGATGCTGCCTGATTTCGGTGATCTAACGAGAACTGGTGTTTTCAGCACGGTACGGCCGTTGGCCCCCCACGTCTTTTGTGCGTAAAAGTTTTAGTATATTTGCAGATAAAATATTATGTTTCAACACAAATTAGGTTCAGACTGTATGTTAGATTCACCATTCTCAAGTTCATTAACAAATAATATATATATTGCTAAATAATATATATTGCTAAAAATGTAAATTTTCCACTTGTGACAACTCTGTTTTATTCAGTTGTAAAAATTCTTTTAATATCATTTATAATCCACACTACTGGTATATATCTGAAACAAAAGTCGGTAGTTCCTTTCACCATGTTCGTAATCATTTAGCTCATAATATTTATGTCATCACGTAGGAAATGACTTGTCAAATTATTTTCACTAGATTTTATTTGTCGAAACAACAATGTTTACAAACACTTTTAGTATTATTTTAGATGCGTTTGTTTCATTTCAAAGATTGAATAAATGAAAAAAAAGTGTTTTTTCCTTTGTCTAAAATGATCCTTATTTTTTACTTTCCCTAAAATACATGGTAATGTATAGGGAACGTATTGGAATCATGCCGAAAATCACAACTCGAGTTTTCGACGGATCTACACGTTTCGAGACCTCTAGAATACGAAAAAACTATTTTTAGCGTGACGTCTGTGTGTATGTCCGTCTGTTTCTGCAATGTATTTATCCACTCTAACTGAAAAAATAATGGACCGAATTTCATAAAATTTGGCATATAAGTCACTTGGGTGAGACCCTGGTGCTGATTGGTTTTTGGTAGGATTCGTAAGAACAGAACACGCTTTCTTTTGCGAAATGGCCCGTAAAAATTTCATGTATCCACTCTAGGTAAAATACTAATTGACCAAATTTTACAAAACTTGGCAGATGAGTTACTTGTGGGACACTCTGGTGCTGATTAGATTTTGGTAAGATTCGGAAGAGAACAACCTGCCTTTTTTCACGAAATGGCCAGCAAAAATAGTCAAAATCTAAAAAAAAAGGACTACGTATGTTGAAATGTATCAATTAAATTCTTGTTTTATACGCAATTTTTAATGAGGAAAAGAATATAGCACACTCCATTATACTTTAGGACTAATCGTTCTTAAGATGTTTGAGATTTCTTGCATTTTCGTTACGCCGTTATCGGAAAAATGTCCCAATTACCAAATAAAAACAAAAATTGAATTAAAAATGAAAATTTAGTGTTGTTAAACAATTTATTTTTTTGGTGCAAATAAACTCAATCTAATGATTATTAAAGAAATAAAGAAAATGTGAATTTGAGTCTGCAGGAAAAGTCATGTGTTGCTCACATCAGATTTTTAAAATATATATTAATTTTCCTATTCCCACTCCTTACATTTTCCCCCTTCCCTCGGTTCCTAATCAACCATAAACGTCCATGTTATTATTCCTGTATTTGAATTTGGATACCTCTGAATATTTTTTTTTCAGATGTGTCTGTTTATTACCTTTCTTACAATTGCGATTAAAACGAAAATTTGTTTTTTTACTTCTCCTCCTCAAAAAATTTAAAATGTGATAATTTTCCACTCGAATATTTTTGTTCTTTATTTCTCAGCAACCCCTTTTATTACTTTCTCTCTCTCTTTATAATTAGCCTAAAGTGTCCGCCATATTTTCCCCTATGTTTTGGTTAAGAGTTAGCTCCAAATAAATTTTCCAATCTTTTTTCGTCCATTATTTTCCAAAATAAAAGGGAAAATAATTTTTTCTTCCTCACCCATTTTTATTCGGCGACTGAGAAAAAAAAATGTCCTTTTTCTTAGTCTCGATGCTTGATTTTTTGATTCCCTACTTGATTCGATATTTTTATTATTTCTTTTATTCTTAAACCCTCGTATTTCTCTCATTTCCTTATTTTTTATGATAGACTTCTCGTCTAATCGACCTGAAGCGTACCTGTTATTTTTTATATGTATGTTGAGATCCCCAAAAGGTGTGTCAGAATTTTTCGTTTATCACTTCTTCAAAAATTGAGAAAAAACGGAAATTTTATGTTTTTGCAGTGAAATTATAAAAAGGAAAATTCGTTCAGACAGATCCTCCCACCCCCCTCCCCGAGAAATAGAACTCGATTCAAAATCCAAATATTTACACTTGCAAAGCTTTCAAAGAGCTACAAATTTTCGCTTATTGTTCAAAACTAGCTCTATAAGTTTTTGAGCTACAAATATTATAAACTTTTTAATTAAAAAACGATGACGACTTTTTATGATTAAAAAACGGAAATTTTTCAATCTTCCTTTCAATGGATGTCCCAGTTTCAAAACAAAAATATTTTAAGAAGTTTTAAGCACATTTTTAAATGTATAATTTGAAACGAAAATTCATAATCTGTATATTCTAATATAGGTATCAGTGTTATTGAACCTAAACAGTTTGAATGGTGGTATTTGATTCAAGAACTTGAATCAAATAGTATTATGTATCAGAGTATTATGTCTGAGTATTCAAGTACCATTTTCCAAAAGTTTTCGCTTACAGTAATCCAACGCCCTGTTTATATCGTTCAGTTTTCTAGTGTGGTAAGCTAATAAATATAACACAAAAGTTATAGGCAAGAATGGGAGACATTAACGTGCGGTTGCTCCTATATGATAGCGCGGCTTTTATGGGCACGACCACCTGGTGATTCTAGCAAAATATATAGCCCGTAAAATATTGATGTCGCCGTGTATCATCGTGTTGAGGTTCATAATTCATGGTGAGTAAATTTTACGACTTTCCGCAATGCTTATTATTGTACACTGAAATTCTTGATGCACTTTTGATGGTAATCTAAACAGGCTACGTATTGTAGATTAAATAATTTGTGCTTAACTCTTTTGCAGATAGTATATATTTAACCGGCAAAGTGTGAAAAGCAGGCATTGTATAGAATTTTTAAAATTAAAGACAACCAAAATAGGTTTAAAAAGTCATTTAATAAAAACGTCTTTCCTCTCGACGTACATAAATTTATAAAGCCAAAGTTCTTTCGGGCATCACCATGCCCTTCATCAATGGCGAAGTTCACCATTGTATTAAGTATTAGGTATTAGGTACAGTAAGAAGTTAAATAATAAAATAAAATAGAACAATTATAACAATACAGGGTAAAAAAAAGCTATATGAATGTGATTTCTCTATCAAAATATATCACCTTTTGCTGATGATGATACAATGCTTATGTGAGGTAATAAAACGAAGCAAGGAAAATGACGTTAGGCATTGTGTAGGGTAGACTACTATTGGCGTATCATCAGCAGCAAAATCATTTGGTTCGAGTGATCCTGGATTATCGAGTACGACTATGTCGATGGTTAAATGTCAAGAGTAAACAGTGTCGAGGATTGGAGGGATTCCCGATAGTTGAGAATTTCCTAATCTTTTGGAAGAACATTGCAACAGAAATTTTTTGTTTCTCTTTTCCAACACTTTACAACATAGTTGAAGTGTTTATGACTTTGTTCATTCTGTCTGTCTGTCTGTCTTTCTGTCCGTTCGCAAGATAACTGTCGTAAAAACGACTTTATCAAAATGACATTTCTGTTGTTCAGGCGGTCTGTTGGACATATGGGAATATAAATGAATAATATCATCCAATTAGTTTTGGATTGAATTCGGGTTGAAAAAATGAAATACATTAAATCCTATGGGATCTAATTTTTCAAACATTTTTAAGCAAATTTAAAATTCACAAATTGCTGCGAAAGTTTTAGAAAATATCCAAATTATCCCATAAAATATATGAAAAAAATTTCAGCAAAATATATTTGATAGTTTTTTAAATAAAAATTAAAATAATAATTACACCCATATTATATGAAGAGATCAAGTGACGCACTTCAAAATAAAATATGGCATCCACCTTGTGTCAAAATTGTGATTCTTAAAGTTCTTTAGTTCTTTTTAATTTATGTTTTTTGTTGTATCCGTCCTAAAACTGCTTTATTTTTGTTTAATTTCTGTGCATCTATATTCTGAAACAATGTAATTACAATATATTTGAGTTTAAATGATTATTAAACTTTCATTATTTCGACAACGAAGCCTAATGTCTACTTTGCTCGTTCTGTTCAGTTTCCCAATCTTCCTCTTCCTTTCTAGATCACTTAACAAGTTCTTCCATTTCCTTGTTTGCAAACATTTTTCAATGGCTTTAAATGTGCGTGCTCTTCCTCGTCTTAATTAAATATGTCGGCATATTGTTCTTGGCCAACCCGTCTTGCTGTGTGAACAATTTTCTTAACTTCTCCATTGATATATGGGAAGTCTTTAGAATCATTCACGTCAATCTAAGTTTTTCTAGCAGGCATTTACACTTTTTTTAAAAGGCATTTTACATGTTCTGAAGGTAATTTACAAGCACGTAATAATAAGTTCTCCAGGGTACGTATATCTCCCGAGCAGCTCGGGCTAACCCTCCAGTTTCTCAGGACCTATAATTTAATCTTGGAGGTATAATCTTCATCTGAGTGCCTTACTTTAGAAGATATGACAAGGATGCCCTCTGCGCCTTTTTTATAGTTTTACATTATAAGCCTTATAAACTTAACTCTTCCAAAATCATGATTCTAATTAAAAGAAAATGACTGAGATATAATTTCATTTTAATTCATACTATGAAAAGTTTCAAAAATAAATATATTTGTCGAAAATTTTGTATTGGGGTGCAGAATCCCCCAGCCCTTTCCACTTAGTGACTTAGAACGCAGAATCTTTGCACACTAAGAGTATCGATTAAGTGACAGAATGTAACTGAACCGGATATTATATTTCTTTTCCAGGGTTGGGAAAAAGGGAGAGGGGTGTGTGTGAAAAGCCTTTCAAGACTCTTCTCAGTGAGCTTAAGGGCTGAAACTTTGCATGCTTATAATTCGACCGTTAGGTAGAACCTAAGAGACAATTTTTGATTAAGGCGATTATTTTCGGGCGCTAAGTGCCATACATTGGTAGAAAAATAACATTTTATTAAAAAATTGCAACTTCATCTTTTAAGAGTGTTAACAATATTTTATTTTTCACTCTCTGGGAAAAATCTCAGAGTACGTCATTGCCCAGTGAAGCAACCGGAGGAGATTATCGACAGGTAAACAGTAAACCAATATTGGTTGAACCAACTTGAAAATTAATGCTGGCTGCTGCATTGGGAACATGATTCTAAGTTATCTATAATTTCCCATTATTCCATCTGAGGTAATTAGAATCTAACCTTCATTTCAACAGTGTCGTACAGATTACATAGATACTTGCTAGGTGTTCTTGATAAGCCTACTACCAAAATCAAACACATAATGAAATTATTGTCTCATTTTCTCGCGGTTGATAGCAGTAGAATTGAGATTAGGGAGGTAAGGCAATTAACTGGTTAGTTGATATCAGGCGGTTTCATCAACGTCGGTCGCAGTTTAGAAGTACTGGAATGTAAATTTAGCTCAGTAGTCTATTATGATAACTACGTTGGAATATGTAGGTTGTCCACTGAAAATATATAGAGCCAGACTCCATTCGACTTTCTTATACGAAAAATAAAAATGATTGAAGTATGATCTTGGTTCCAGAAATTTCAAAACATTGGGGCGTAACTAAGAATTTTAGTTGCTTAGAACTTTAGTAACTAAGAATTTTAGTTGCGAAATGTGTAAAAGTGTCCTAAAATTTCAGTTTCGCCTCAAAAATATAGGTATTTAAAAATTGCTTTTATATTTATCTCGGTGGGGTAGGGGATTCAATTATGGCGGCACCATATATTTTGTTTGGGAAGTGAAAGGGGGCGGGGGGCACAAAAATTTTAAGTTTTTCGAAAACTAAAATTTTCTGATCAAAGTTTTAATTTTGCCCCCCCCCCCCCCCCCCCTCAAATAAAAGCATTTATCAAAAATATTGCTCATTATGAGGCAAAACTATCTTTTTAAGAAGTTATACTTAAAAATAAAATATTTGCATAAAAATTTAAAAAAATAAATTCAAAAATTAAATTTAATCAGCAATATTTTTGTTTCTGAAAGTAATAGCTTTGTTGCAATCATGCGCGGAAGCAACATATATCAAAATAAATTTTTAATAAATTCGTGAACATTATTAAATTTATTTACATATAATTATTAAATTCACCTTATTAAAATTAACTCGAGTGTGACTCAACTTGATTTTCTCATACCAGAACGGTTTTTTTTTTTTCAAATATAAGAAAATTTTTGAAAAATCGGTATCTTGGATCCAAATGATTGCAATTATAGCGTGTAATCCTTCACTTTAAAGAACTTGAAAAAATCTTCTGATGGATTCATACTTGATAATGTACCGCCAGGGGATAACTTGCCCCGCCCGGCCAATGACCTCACGAACAAAAGAAATTGTATCGCGGCTATTTTTCACAACAATGATTGAAACAATGAAGTTTCGTGATTATTGAGCCATAAATAAACCCAGCCATGCATGATAATGTCAAATTTTGTCTTATACTGCCATGTTAAAAATTTATAAAATTTCGAATCAATTTCGAAGTTTTCGCTAGAATTAAAAACAAAAAATCAATCTTGTTCTAGATTTTTTGATAAAGCCGGATACAAAGTTTCGTAAAAATCCATTAATATTTGTAGACGCTATCGTGTATACAAAAAATTGACCACAGACAGACAGACAGACATCACTCCAAAGATAGTCAAAATGTGTTCAGGAGGTCTTAATATATATATATTGGCATCAAAGTTTGGAATTCGAAAATTTTCGTAGAAACAGTACTTTTGTTAAACTGTTACATAGTATGTAAAAGTAAAACATATCATATAGTCTACAAGTATTTACTTTTTAGATATAAAAATTTTAGGTATTATTGATGTACAGGTACAAAATACAATATGAAGCATGGGAATTCATCCGGTTTATAGCACATTTAAGACACCTGAGACTACCACATAGGGATTTTTCTAGGTTCTCATACTATAGAGTATAGTATAGAGTAATGTTTTCACGAACATTTTCGATTTCGAGATTTTGATGCCAATATATATTTTAGGACGCCCTAAACACGTTTTAACTATATTTAGACTCATTTCCGGCTATATGTCTTCGATTTCTTGTGTAAACGCTAGTTGTCACAAATATTAATGCATTTTCACGAAACTTGATATTCGGCTTTGTTACCAAAATATCTCGAACTATAAAATAGAATTTTTTGAAATTCGAGCAAAAATGTCGAAATTTATTTGAAATTTTAACACTTCACTCAACAAGTCTCCGGTCTGACACATATATGGCAACACTGTTGACAGACCCATATGATTTCTGGATAGTACCAACCTTCAAACGATACGTGTCAAAATTTCATGACATTCTGGCAATTAGTTTACAGGTTACAGTGGTTTTAGTGACCCCAGTTTTGTAATTTTCAAAACAATGGATAAAAAATAATTTCGTGTGTTGATTAAACATTGTTTTCTGATGGGGAAAAATACCGTTGAAGCCAAACAGTGACTTGATAAGCGTTATGGAGACTCTGCACCAGGGGAATCAACTATTATTGACTGGTATGCTGAATTTAAAAGCGGTCGTACTAACCCCGATGATGAACGCTCTGGTCGTCCAAAATCGGCAGTTGTTCTGGAAGACATAAAAAAAGTCCACAAAATAGTTTTGAAAGACCGTAAAGTGAAGTTGCGTGAGATAGCCGACACCTTAAAGATATCAGAAGATAGTGTGTTTACTATTTTACACGAAAATTTGAGCATGCGTAAGTTGCTTTCGGAGTGGGTGCCGAGTTTGCTCACACCGGACCAAAAACAACAAGACATGCACAGTGTCACAAGTCGATGAAAACGATGGTTAAATTATATGAATGACGTTTCGAATTGCTTCCTCACCTACCGTACTCTCCAGATCTGGCCCCCGGCGACTACTGGCTTTTTGCAGACATAAAAAAGATGCTCCAGGGAAAGAAATTTGGCTCAAATGAAGAAGTGATTGCCGAAACTGAGACCTATTTTGAGAGCAAAGACAAATCGTTCTACAAAAAAGGCATCGAAAAGTTAGAGGAGCGTTGGAATGAATGTATAGCTCTTGAAGGAGAGTATGTTGATGAATAAAGTCGAATTTCTAAAAAAAGAAAAAATTGTTTTTCTTAGTTAGACCGGAGACTTATGAGTGATGTAGTATTTAATAACGGGTCAGCTTAGGACAAAATTTGACATAATTATGCATAAAAGGAGTCATATATGGCTCAATGATCACGAAACTTAACAGTTTCAATTATTGTAGTGACAAATAGCCGTGAAACAATTTTGTTCGTGACGTCACTAGCTCCCCTGAGGAGGGGGACCCATGTGTTGGTTATTTTTGGCTATTTAATAATTTTAGTAAGTTTGTTTTTAATTTAAACGTGTTCAGGGGTCTTATTTACATAGTCATTCTCTTTTAGTTATCCATTTTTCAATTGCTTAGGTTTTTGGTACTCTTCTGTTCCAAATAGGTTCTATTCCATAGTTATTGTGTTCAAAACGGCAAAGGTTTGTTCCTTTTAGGTTTTAGCAATTTAAATTTATTTAAATTGGCTAATTTGTAATTTAATTTATTGTCCTTTTTATTTCCTTTGATTTGATACCAAATGTGTTGTTCTCTGTTAAAAATTCGTTGATTTATCGCGATTTTTCAGTTTTATTCTATTTTCAACATTTTAAATATTTCAGAATAGTCTATTTTTAAATTACTGCCGAATTCGTATATTCCAAATCGTTTCACTTTATTTCTTTTTAATTTTCGTCTGCTTTAAAATTGTTGTTCTCTTCTTTAAAATTGAGTTTTTGATTGGTTGACAGTAATATTAAAATCGTCTGTCATTAATTATTTTATCGCTCATCGATAATTTTGTTCACAATGTGTGGCAGCGATGCTTATCAGTATATAAATAGATTCGCACTCTTTTTCATTCTCTTTTCCTTTTTATTAGAACTGGAAATGTAGCCCTATTAAGTTGTTGTTTTTCAATTGCCCTATTAAGTTGTTGTTTTCAAGTTGTTTCAATTTCTGGTTACGCCATAGAAGAAAAGGGACTAACTCGCTCTAACGTTATGGGTCATACAATTCAGCTCCAACCAATCTATCGATTAACAAAGTTTTTATTAATTGCATTGTTTAAAACGCGAATCTGAATATGCCTCTTTAACTCCAGGGTGTCAATATTCATATTCTGGATGTTTAAATTGGGATGACCTCTCAATATTAACTGTCCTATTCAGTTGAATAATGTAGGTGGTCTCATCTCTAACTCCATGAGTTGAATACAGCTTTCCTTTTCTTCAGGCATTAGTCTCATGGCCATGCAATTGCATCATTATGTTGTGGCAACGCTTTCGGCCTGAGATTATAAACACAAAAATCTGATGTGGGCAACATATGACCTTCCTTATATAATGCAATGAATTTACGACTTTAACAGTAAAATCAATAGGTTATTCTTATAGTATAAGGGGCAGTCAAATGAAAACGAGACAGTCTATATAAGGGGCCTGGCGCGGAAGTTGGTAACGCAGGTAGGGTTGTGCATAGAAGCGCCCCACTATTAGGTATCAGGAAGGAACAGCGCGAACATTAGGAGCCGTGTCATTCGTCTGTTAGACGTGCTCGAAGTGAGGTCAGCGAGTCGTGTGTGCATCCGACATCACTATGGAGGCCGGGAAAGAGGAACAGCGTGCTGTAGAGCGTTTTTTGACTGTGGAAGGGGTGTCAGGAAGTGAAATTCGTGCCCGAGTGTCTGCTGTGTATAGCGAATACAGTATGTCACGTGCGCGCGTGTTTGAGTGGACTAAACGATATCGAGACGGCCAGGTGTCATTGAAAGACAACAGTCGGCCAGGACAGGTTCATTCTGTCATTACCCCTTCTGTCACTGCTGCGGTGGATGCAGCCGTTAGAAATGGCCGACAGTGGACAGTGGAAGACATTCAGACCTGCACTGCAATTCCTGAAAAAAGACATTCGTGGCCGTCGATTTGCCTCGGACGAAGAGATGCATGCCTGGGTACAATCATGGTTCCGTAGGCAACCAAAAACATTCTTCCATAAAGGCATTGATCGTCTTGTCTCACAGTAGGACAAATGCGTTAATAGTTATGGCGATTACTTTTGAAAGAATAAACAGTTTACGTACTTTTTTTCCCACCTGTCTCGTTTTCATTTGACTGCCCTTTATCGATATATTCTTTCCAAGATATTGAATGTTTGTCAATTAAGCGTCATTTTCATTGATTTAGATTCATTTTTATCCATTTGGCGAGTTTTTCGTTAATGCAGCAACATTTAAACAAGTCGCCAAGTAGGCGACATTCCACCAAATTCGTCGCCAAAATCTCGCCAAGCGTTATAGATGGAGAAATAAGTTATTCTTACAGTAGATAAATGACTATTGGCGTTCAAATACAAAAGTATTACTCAAAGTATCTTTTATCATGAATGGAATGAGCTAAATCCACGAGAATGATGTCACCAAATTTATCGCATGATATTACATATGAAAAGTGAACACGTTTCTCAATACGTAATACTTTTTTTTTATTTTACATGATTTTTTGATAATTTTTTTAAAAATGTGCAATATCTCGAGAACGGTTCATGCTAGCGTTCTAAAATTTATATCAATCGTTTTCTAATGAAAAATTACATAAGAAAAGTCTATTTGCGTAACTTTATTAAAGGTTTTGATTTTTTAATGATTTTTTCAAAATTTCACTTCAAAATTTAGGGGGTTCTGAACATTCGATTGCGTATAAAAACAATAGGCTTCCAGTATTCACGGATTGTGACTTTTGTACCAAATTTCGTTCGAATCGGTCCATTCATTCGTCAGTTATCTCCACAGACTCTCTCTCTCTCTCTCTCTCTCACACACACACACACACACACACACACACGCACACACACACACGCACACACAGAGAGAGATATCACTTCAAAAATGTTTGATTCGTGATCAGGAATGCTTAAAACTTGCTCTCCCGTCGAAAACTCGAATTCGAATTTTCGACCCCTCACAAAACTTTCCTTATACATTATGTATATAAGGAAAGTAAAAATTGCCGATGTTGGAGGGATGTCATATTTTAATTTGTGAGAATCAAAACTCTAACCATGCAGAATGACAAATCCGTAGTTGCAAAGCTCACCACCAGAGACCAGCAGAAGTGTCGTTAGTGCATAGAAATCCAATACTTTAAGAGTTTGAACTAAAATAATACATAATACAAGTCGAAATGTGGGCGTTATATAGGCATCAAAAGTGACGCAGCTTAAAAGCAAATACAACACTACTCCAAGATAAAACATCACAATTTAAATATCGACGATATATACTTTCCTTATATACAAAATCTGATGTGGGCAATACATGACTTTCCTTATATAATGCAATGCATTTATTACTTTTACAGTTTAAAAAAAAATATTATTATTATAGTAGATACTGATATTCTTTCCAAGATATTGAATTTTCTTCAATTAGTCGTCATTTTCATTGATTTAGCGTCATTTTTATCAATTTGGCGAGATTTTTGTTAATTTGGCAACAATTAAAAATGTCGCCAAGTTGACGACATTCCGCCAAATTTGTCGCCAAAATCTCGCCAAGCGTTATGGACGGAGAAATAAGTTATTCTTACTACTGGATAAATGACTATTGGCGTTCAAATGCAAAAGTATTACTCAAAGTATCTTTTTTGATGAATGGAACGAGCTAGATCCACGAGAATAAAGTTACCCAATTTATCGCATGGTATTACATATGAAAAGTGAACATTTTTCTCAATAAGAAATATATTTTTTTTATTTTATATAACTGTTTGATAATTTTTTTGAAAAATGTGCAATATCTCGAGAACGGTTCATGTTAGTGCTCTAAAATTTATGTCAATCGTTTTCTAATGAAAATTACATAAAATATGTCTATGTCTATTTGCGTAACTTTATTAGCGGTTTTGATTTTTTGACGATTTTTTCAAAATTTCACTCGAAAATTTAGAGGGTTCTGAACATTTGATTGCGTATAAAAATAATAGGCTTCCAGTGTTTACGGATTGCGATTTTTGTACCAAATTTCGTTCGAATCGGTCTATTCGTTCGTCTGTTATCGTCTCCACAGACTCACAGACACACACACACAGCCATCACTTCAAAAGTGTTTGATTCGTGATCAGGAATGCTTGAAACGTGCTCTCCCGTCGAAAACTCAAATTCGAATTTTCGACCCCGTCACAATACTTTCCTTATACATTATGTATATTAGGAAAGTAATAGGTTTTGCTTATTGTACATATTTATATTTTTTCAAAGGTATTGAATTTTCGTTAATTAGTCGTCATTTTCATTGATTTAGCGTCATTTTTATCAATTTGGCGATATTTTTGTTAATTTGGCAACAATTAAAAATGTCGCCAAGTTGGCGACATTCCGCCAAATTTGTCGCCAAAATCTCGCCAAGCGTTATGGACGGAGAAATAAGTTATTCTTACTATTGGATAAATGACTATTGGCGTTCAAATGCAAAAGTATTACTCAAAGTATCTTTTTTGATGAATGGAACGAGCTAGATCCACGAGAATGAAGTCACCCAATTTATCGCATGGTATTATATATGAAAAGTGAACATGTTTCTCAATAGGTAATACTTTTTTTTTATTTTACATGATTTTTTGATAATTTTTTTAAAAATGTGCAATATCTCGAGAACGGTTCATGCTAGCGTTCTAAAATTTATATATCAATCGTTTTCTAATGAAAAATTACATAAGAAAAGTCTATTTGCGTAACTTTATTAAAGGTTTTGATTTTTTGACGATTTTTTCAAAATTTTCAGTTGAAAATTTAGGATTCTGAACATTCGATTGCGTTTAAAAACAATATGCTTCCAGTATTCACGGATTATGATTTTTATGCCAAATTTCATTGGAATTGCTCTATTTGTTCGTGAGATATCGTCTCCACAGACTCACAGACTCACTGACACACACACAGAGAGAGAGAGAGAGAAAGAGATCTAAAAATGTTTGATTTGAGATCAGGGATGCTTGAAACGTGCTCTCCCGTCGAAAATTCGAATTCGAATTTTCGACCCCGTCACAATACTTTCCTTATACATTATGTATATAAGGAAAGTAATAATTTATTTTATTTAAAAATTTAACCATAGAGTTACAAGTAATTAAACTCTATGCTTAAAACTTCATCGAAAAAAATCGTCCTTCTCTCTGAAAAATCAATGAATATTTCATTCATATCAGCTATGCAGATAGACTCCATGAGCTAAATAATTTTGCGTTAAAGAAATGCAGTAATTCTTATACAACTCATTCTACATATTTTGCTGTTTACATAAGTGAAAAATATGTTTCGTTGTAGAAATAATCAAATTTGGATGATCAGTTAAACTCAAATATATTGTAATTACGTTGTTTCAGTATGCAGATGCACAGAATTTAAGAAAAAAAAAATAAAGCGGTTTTATGACGGATACAACACTCTATATGAATTAAAAAGAACTTTAAAAATCACGATTTTGAGACAAGATGGATGCCATATTTCATCTTGAAGTGAGTCATGTGATCTCTTCATAAAATGGTCACGTGATCGCTTATATAAGAGGTGTAATTATTATTTAAATTTTTATTTAAAAAACTACTGAATATATTTTGCTGAAATTTTTTTTATATATTTTATGGGATAATTTGAACATTACCCGAAATTTTCGAAGCAATTTGTGAATTTTAAATCAATTTAAAAAATGTTTGAAAAATTAGGTCTCATAGGGTTCAAATGTATTTCATTTTTTCAACCCGGGTTCAATCCAAAGCTAATTGGGTGATATTATGCATTTATATTCCCATAGGTCCCACAGACCGTCTGAACAACATACTAAAATTTCATTTTGATTAAGTCATTTTTACGGCAGTTATCGTGCTAACAGGCGAACAGACAGACAGAATGAAAAAAGTCATAAACACTTTTCAACTTTGTTGGAAAGTGTTAAAAAGTCATAAACACTTTTCAACTTTGTTGTAAAGTGTTAAAAATGGATTTCAGATTTGAATTCAGCAGAGTTAAATTACTCTGCATGAGTTTTTTTTTTCAGCCGTTAGGCTTGCATTTGGTGCTCTGACATACTGATACTGCGCTTTTAGTTGAGAGATGGGTGATCCAAGCAATGAAGAATATGTATAATTTTTCATTTCTTTCGCTTCAACGTTCTATTTATGATTTACAACGAGCACCTGCTATTTAAATCTTTATTAATATCTGTCTCACAATATCTATTCTGTAATAAGAGGATTCATAATTGAAATATATTCACGGTAAAATTAATTTACCATCATCATTTGAGAGGGGAGAATTCTACCGAGACTATCGTATTTAAGCGCCTTAAACCAATATCGAATGATTTGAATAGGCCAGCACTCTGTATCGGGCCAGAATTCGGCATTTCAAATACTAGAATAGTTAGCTAGGGAGCGGTTTCATAATTGAATTAGTAATTAATGAAATCATGTACGGGTTTAATTAATCATATGATTCACCTTTGATACTGGTTCCCTTTACAGAATTTTGGCATTTCTTTTTTCGATTGATTCTACGTGAGGAATTCGGGTATAATTTAATTTTCATTAGTGAAGGATTTTCCTATTGGAATGCAGCTGGTAAAGACTATTTCAGGTCAAATGGGGTGGGGATAGATATACTCAATAAGTATTGGCAGCGGACTTGAGCAATTTTAGAAGAAACAAAAATAAATCTAGCAGATAAAAGGAAAATTTTCAATATACGCTTTTAAGAATATATCTCTTAATCCACGAGATAGAATTCGATAATTTTTCTTTCCCATTCTATGTAATATATTAGTACAGAGAAAGTATTGTTTTCACGAAAATTTTCGAATTCGAGATTTTGATGCCAATATATGTTTTAAGACCTCCAGAACACATTTCGACTAAATTTTTGGAGTGATGTCCGTCCATTTGTTGTATGTATGTCTGTGATCCGTTTTTCGTGTACATGATAGCGACCACAAATATTAACGGATTTTCACGATTTCGACTTTATATTCGATTTTATTATTGAAAAATCTAGAACTAGATAAACATTTTTTACAACCGAGCGAAAACTTCGACATGCATTTAACATTTTATATTTCTTTAATATAACAGTATAGGACAAAATTTGACAACCATGCATAAAAGGGTTTATTTATGTCTCAATGATCACGATACTTAATAATTTCAATCATTGTTGTGAAAAATAGCCACAATACAATTTATGTTCGTGGCGTCATTAGCCCGGAGGCAAGTTATCACCTTAGGGGGTACATTGCTACGTATGGTACCAATCCAAAAATTTTTTCAAGCCCTTTTAAAGTGAAGGGCAATATGTTATAATTGTAATCATTTGGAACAACAATATCGATATTTCAAAAAATTTCTTCTTAAATTTGAAGAAAAAATTCCAAGCTATTTAAAAATGGATTCTGGTATGAGAGTCGAGTGGCGCCACACTTCAGTTAATTTTTTTTCTGTCAACGAGGCTGCGTCCAAAGAATATTCTGATGAAGATTTAGCACCTTAGAGCAAAGTGCTGAATAACAAGAAATAAAAACCTGCTCATGTCTGTCTGATAGTCTGTTATGATGACTTGTTATTACATGAGATTAGCTCTACGGATTTTCACACTTTTATACTGGTTTGTTAAACTTGATCTGGAGCAGATTTATGGATAAATATATTTCCAATTTTGTGCCTCTTTAATATATAAAAATGAATATTCAAAACTGCACGCCTAAACAAAATATTTTATGAAACGCACAATCTAATTGGTTGAATTTTTCCTCAACCATTGAGACAGGAACCGAAGAATGCATTCCTATAAGTTTTATTATCTTACCTCTTCAGCCGAAACAACAGGAATTAAAATGCCAGGTCAATCGGTCTTGAATGACCGTTTATAAATAAATAAAGGACTCGGACGATTTACATACTTCTTTGACTGGTTTGTTAAATGAGTAGGAAACACATATATGGATAAACACTTTCAGCAAAGTTCCAATTTAAATTAATAGGGCTCCAGTATTCACCAATTGTAATGATCGTATCAAACGTTTTCCGAAATGCTTTATTTGTTCGTGAGATATCGCACCCCCCATACACATAAAATTTTTTCGATTCGAATTCAGAGAGAGATGCTTTAACCGTGCTCTTCCAATCTCGAATTTCCGACTCCATCGAATACTTTCCCTTTACATTATATTATGTATGTAAGGAAAGCAATAAAATTACTATAGTGGAGGGTAATTGAGTTTTACGATGCGGAAATACATCAAGAATGATTTTTTGTTTACTTATTTATTTTGTATAAAGGATTGCTTAAAAAAATCGAATTCGGTATTTTGATGGTAAAGCAAATTTAAAGACAGCACATTCAAAGAGTTAGTATCGTCCCCAGTCATTCAGAATATTCTTGATTCGTAACCAGTTATGTACTAAGTTGTTGAGACCCAGACCGTCCGACCTACCAGAAAGGTGTAAGATTACTGTTTGGACGGCCGGGAAGTGCCACCCAATTTAGACCGGAACCCAGTGGGGGAGGCATCCACAGGGACCGTACCCTCCATCCCTTACCACCAACCTCTCGGAAGGACGTACGGACTCACATGTTTAACGTGATCGTACTCCGCATGAACACGGCGGCAGTTGTGGCAGCGTGCAAATCCAGAGCGCAAACCACCGGGCTACCGCGCCCGAAAAGTTACGTACTAAGTGTACAACTACATCAAAATACGACAGTTTGATTTCTGATACTGTCAGAATGCTTTCCCTTTACCGATACCCTGTATTGCATTGAAAGTAAAAAATCAAAATTTATTCAATCTCATCGGAGGAAGCAACACATAACCTCAACTTTCTAGCTCCTTTTTCATGAAAGATCAGACTCTAAATGGAGAAATCAATTTCAGTTCGCTGGTGTTCACTGCCCATTTTATGAATTGGGGTTAAACGATTTTAAATTAAAGTGTCTAAGTGAACTTGAGCGGCTCACTTTATTACAATATTTTGGATATTTAAATTTTCAAATATAAATTTGAGAATTTCAACACCTGGACCTTCACGGCCTAAAATATTTTGTATCCAAATTTTTAATGAAATTGCCCGATTAATCTTTAAAAGTGACAGTATGTTTGTGTTGCCTGTTTTGTATACAAATATACAGTTTTTGGCGTACTTTTTAAAAAAATTAGTATGCTTATTCTTTATTATACTGCGAGTAACTCCAATATTCATGTATCGAGTTTCTAAAAAAACGACACTATGCAGACGATGTTTTTCTTGAACATTTATTGAAGGGAAAATGTTACTTTGCTTAACAATGGAATTAAATCCAACGTGTTTATACCGTAGACTAATTTTATTTATTCGATTTGAATAATAAAAAATCTGATTTGGGCAGCAGATGACTTTCCTTTCATAATGCAATGAATTTACTACTTTTACAGTAAAGAAAAATAGATTATTTTTATAGTAGATATTTATATTCTTTCCAAGATATTGAATTTTCGTCAATTAGTCTTTATTTTCATTGATTTAGCGTCATTTTTATCCATTTGGCGAGCATTTTGTTAATTTAGCAACATTTAAAAAAGTCGCCAAATTGGCGACATTCCACTAAATTCGTCGCCAAAATCTCGTCAAGCGTTATGGACGAAGAAATAAGTTATTCTTACAGCAGATAAATGACTATTGGCTTCAAATACAAAAGTATTACTCAAAGTATCATTTTTCATGAATGGAACAAGCTAGATCCACGAGAATGATGTCATCAAATTTATCACATGGTATTACATATGAAAAGTGAACATATTTCTCAATAGGAAATTCTTTTTTTTTTATTTTATATGACTTTTTGATAATTTTTTTTTTTAAATGTGCAATATTTCGAAAACGGTTCATGTTAGTGTTCTAAAATTTATGTCAATCGTTTTCAAATGAAAAATTACATAAGAAATGTCTATTTGCGTAACTCTATTAGAGGTTTTGATTTTTTGACGATTTTTTCAAAATTTCACTCGAAAATTTAGGGGGTTTTGAACATTCGATTGCGTATAAAAACAATAGGCTTCCAGTGTTTACGGATTGTAATTTTTGTACCAGATTTCGTTCGAATTGGTCCATTCGTTTGTCAGTTATCGTCTCCACAGACTCACTGACACACACACACAGAGACATTACTTCAAAAATGTTCGATTCGTGATCAGGGATGCTTGAAACGTGCTCTCCCGTCGAAAACTCAAATTCGAATTTTCGATCCCGTCACAATACTTTCCTTATACATTATGTATATAAGGAAAGTAATATATATACGGATATCATTATTTTTTATAAATTAATTTTTTTGAGTTTTTGGCTGGCTTATGTCAGTTTCGGCTTTAGGATATAAGATTACAGAAATGATTGATATTTTCAATTTTTTAAGTCATCTGTTTTATTATGGCAAGGATTTTATGAATATATTGTGATTAGCCGATTGTTGAAACAGGATAACATGCTACGGGTGTACCAATATTATTTTAGCTTTTCCATATACTTATCATACCATTTTAGCGTGGCATATACTGATAAAATTTCATATTTTTCGTAAATTGCTTTGCAAATAAGACTAGGATGTTTTGTTCTTTAAATCTGCTTGCGACGAAAATTTTGTATAACGAGAACCGAAATTATACATTTTTTTGAGAAATTTAATTAAATATTTGAATATAATGTTCTGAAGAAAAATGCTATTTAGAGTATTATAAAAATTTGCACATATATAACGCCGCCAAGTATTATCTAATAAAATATTAGTAAAATATGGTACTAGTAAAATGTATTTTTAAGCAAAATTCAATTTCAGAATTCTGATGATCAAATCGATACAGCTGCATCGATGTATAGACACATGACCTTACGATACATCCATACTTCGAGTCAATACACTTGTATACGATACTTATTGCGTATTGATACCACAGCCTTCGATACGATTCATCTCAACAATTTTCTTCAATTTGCAATTACATTTCAGTGCATATTTCTTTAATTTTTGAAAATTATGCGATTGTTTTTTCCATAATTATGAAAGCAATTCACCAAATTATTTATTTATTATATTTTATTTGCAAACTTTATGCACACTTAAAGTTGTTGCCTGTTCTGAAAATAACTTTATATTGAAAAATATGTCCAAAATAGCTCCATTAAATACAGAAAATTTTTACTGTAGTTCTTTTTATCAATTTTTAAAATTAAGAGTTATGTATTATGATTAATTACACAAATTACACATAATTATACTTCTGGAAAAATGGACATTTTGTTTATTTAAGTCACGCCCAGTCAAGTTTTATTCGAATATTAGCAACATTAATCTAATAATATTATAGTCATTTCATTATGTTCTTGAATATTTTTATAATTATCTTTTACATGTATAAGCTTTAGATTTATGCAAATGATTAATAGTATTTTTAACAGAAAACTGTACTTGACGTATCAAAACATTGAATGTCAACATGAGCTTATTTAAATTCGCTTGACTGAATTCAAACTATCCTTTTCTCTCATCAGAAACAATGGAGCAAAATATAAAGCTGCTTCTAATTTTTTACAATTTTAACTTGTGAACACTTTACAACATAGTTGAAAGTGTTTATGACTTTGTTCATTCTGTCTGTCTGTCTATCCGTTAGCACGATAACTGCCGTAAAAATGGCTTTATCAAAATGAAATTTTAGTATGTTTTTCAAACGGTCTATGGGACCTATGGGAATATAAATGAATAATATCACCCAATTAGTTTTTTATTGAACCCGGATTGAAAAATTGAAACGTTGAACCCTATGGGACCTAATTTTTCAAATATTTTTTAAGCGAATTTAAAATTCACAAATTGCTTCGAAAATTTTAGGAAAAATTCAAATTATCCCATAAAATATATAAAAAAAAATTCAGTAAAATATGTTGGGTAGTTTTTTAAATAAAAATTATTTAATATAGGGAGAAAAACAATTTCAATTAAATTCTGACTCTCATTATATCCTCCAGAAAGAAAAAATAGATATATTATATAATAAATATCTTTCCAAGAGTTTAATTATTTTACATATGAGTAAGGTTTCACATTTTAAAATAAATATGGTAGATAACAGTTTTTCAAATTTTTAAATAAAATAAATTATTATAGTAATGTGATGAATGAAACAATGAGAAATGTTTATGAATGAAATGCTTTTATATAGAGGTGATTTATATTTCGATGACGTCATTTGAATAAAGTTCATTTATATTATAAAGTACATTTATTAAGTTTTCAAATGTAATAAATTAATGTAGTATTGTGATAATTTTTAACAGTTTACAACAAAGTTGAAAAGTGTTTATGACTTTGTTCATTCTGTCTGTCTGTCCGTTAGCACGATAACTGCCGTAAAAATGACTTTATCAAAATGAAATTTTAGTATGTTGTTCAGACGGTCTGTAGGACCTATGGGAGTATAAATGAATAATATCACCCAATTAGTTTTGGATTGAACCCGGGTTGAAAAAATGAAATTCATTGAGCCCTATGGGACCTAATTTTTCAAACATTTTTTAAGCGGATTTAAAATTCACAAATTGCTTCGAAAATTTTAGGTAATAGTCAAATTGTTCCATAAAATATATAAAAAAAATCAGCGAAATATATTCAGTAGTTTTTAAATAAAAATTAAAATAATAATTACACATCTTATATGAAACGATCACATGCCCCACTTCAAAATGATATATGGCATCCATCTTGTTTCAAAATCGTGATTTTTTAAAGTTCTTTTTAATTCATATTGAGTGTTGTATCCGTCCTAAAACTACTTTATTTTTGCTTAAATTCTGTGCATCTACATACTAAAACAACACAATGACAATATATTTGAGTTTAAATTCTCATTTAAATTTGATTATTTCTACAACGAAGCCTATTTTTCACCTATGCAAAATGTAAACAGCAAAATATGTAGAATGAGATGTATTAGAATTGCTGTATTTCTTTAACACAAAATAATTCAGTCCATGGAGTCTGCATGGCTGATATGAATGAAAGATTAATTGATTTTATAAACAGAAGGACGATTTTTTTCGATGAAGTTTTAAGCATAGAGTTAATGAATTGTAGCTCCATGGTCTTAATTTTTAAATAAAATAAATTATTATAGTATTGTGATGAATGAAATGAATGAAATCCTGCTTTTATAGAGAGATCCAGGCGTGTTATTTTTTCTATGACGTCATTTGAATTTATTTCAGTTGTTTTCGATGAAGTTTTCAAATATAATAAATTCTCGTAGTATTATGATAGTTTTAAAAATATTACCGTGGAATGTATTGCATTTTAGAGTTATTTAAACCAGGCAATTTATATTTCAATGCCGTCATTTGAATGAAGTTCATTTTTTTCAATGAAGGTTTAAGTTTTCAAATATAATAAATCAATGTAGTATTGTGATAAGTTTTAAAATATTACCGAGGAATGTATTGCATTTTCGACTTTTTTAAATAAAATTGCATTGAAGTTGGAAAGTGTTTCACAATCAATGCTTTAAGCATGATTGATCTTTCTTGTTAAAATATTAGAGGAATGTATCTTATTTTAGAGATGTTTAAATGAAATTGCATTGAAGTTGGAAAGTGTTTCATAATCAATGCTGTATGCATGATTGATCTTTCTTGTTTTAAAATTGATTGAAGTCTGGTTCTACTTGACTTTCTCATACCAGAATCTAATTTAAGTAACTTGTAATTTTTTTATTGCAAATTTTACAAGAAAAAATTTGAAATATCCATATTGTTAGTCTAAAGGATAACAATTACAGCATGTTATCCTTCATTTTTAAAAGGATTGAAAAAACCTTTCGATTTGTTCCAAGCTTAGCAATGGGCATGCTCGAGGGAAGGCGATTGATGTAAATGTTGGCGATGTGTCAACCACCTCACGATGGGGGATAATGACGCCACGAACACAAATTTACAAATTTACATCGTAGCTATTTTTAACTATAGTGATGTCGTACGATGTTGCACGACATTTTGACATCTCAATTACGGATGCCAAGCAAGCTAAAACGCACTGTAAATGTAGCAACGAAAACCAATGGGAATCCCAAAATAAACAGCGTTCATCCCCTCCATCTCAAACAACAAATCAGAGAGGTGGTATGACACCACAAGGGGAAAGGAAAAAAGTTTTTCCAGAGTGTTCTATAATTTTTCGTCGAGATGCAATTTTCGACAGCGTCCTATACGTACCTAAGTTTTTGAGAAAGATAAAGTATATCTCCTGTGACCGCAAAAGAAAACGTAGCTCAGCAATGTGATGTGCGACAGTAACCTATGCATGGTGAATGAGTGGCGTATCAAAATAAACGCAGTCATCTAAAATGTCAAAGTAATAGGAGGTATTTATGCACACAGTTTTATCTGTTAAATTTTTCACGGAAGGCACACAAATACGTATCGTATAATTAACAATAAGGTCGTACGAACCACAATCCTAATAACGAGCTCTGGTATTTTAAATAAAAGAACTACTTAGATTTTCGGTAGATAATAATAATGTGTTGTAAATATATGATTCAATTAAATGACGTGTTGTAAATATATGTGTTAATTAAATATTGTTAGAGATATATGCGTCTAAAAATGGATTTAGGAATACTCTTAATAATAAAGATCTATATATATATATATGAAATTAAATATTAAAGTAGTTGATCAATTTAAATAAGAGTGTTTATTTTATATCTTGTGTGTTTTTTCTTTTCGGCTCGTGAACCAGGATTTTCAATGATCCACCCTTAGTGAAGGCATCAAAGGTAAGACTTGATAAAGTAAATTTTGAGTAAGAACAATTTACCTTATGACAAGTGACTTAAACTATTAAGTTTCATGATCATTGAACAATAATTAATGAGTTATTCACATAGTCGTTTCGTTTGTTATGTTATTTCCAAGATATTGAATTTTCATCAATTAGTCGTCATTTTCATTGATTTAGCTTCAATTTTATCAATTTAGAGCCATTGTCGTCAATTTAGCAGTATTTAAAAAGACTCGCCAAGTTGACAATATGCCGCCAAAATTTACCTCCAGAATTTCGCCAAGCATTACAAACGGAGAAATAGGTTATTCTTATAGTATATTTATATTTTTTTCCAAGATATTGAATTTTCATCAATTAGTCGTCCTCATTTTTATCAATTTGGTGAAATGTTTATCAATTTGGCGACATTTTTATCAATTTAGCGACATTTTCGTCAATTTGGCAACATTAAAAAAATCTCTCCAAGTCGGCGATATTCCGCCAATTTCGACACCAAAATTTCGCTAAGCATTACCCAGAGATAGATAAACCAATAAATCAAGGTGTTTATATTATAAATTATGTCATAAATTGATCTTTGCTGCCACGTTAAAAAAATATAAAATTTCGAATAAATTTCAAAGTCTTCTCTCGAATTTCACAAAATTGTATCCACTTCTTGATTTTTTGATAACATAGCTGAATATATACATTTGTGAAAATCCATTAATAATTGTTGCAGCTAACAAGAAATCGACCACAGACTGACGGATATCACTCTAAAATATTCGAAACGTGTTCAGAAGGTTCTAAAACACATATTGGCATCATAATCTCGAAACCGAAAATTTTCGTAGAAACAATACCTTATCGTACGAAGTATAGAAAAAGCAAAAATTTATTTTAACTCGAAAAAATTATCTCTAGATGATATTCAATTTTGTGAATATCAACCTGGGGTTTTTGGGCTGTTTGGATATACTACAGATGGAATAGACAGACAAACCGGTTACAATAAGTGCATTTTAAATAATCATAGAATACAAACACGCCTTAAGAATCAAAATGCAATTTCGGCCATGGAACCCAAAAATGTTCACTTAGAATGCGCATGCTCGCAACACACTTTCGCAGCTTCTAAACATTTGTTCAAACTTTTCAAACACAAATATCACAAAGAATTCAAAGTCATTCAATCTCCAATGGGGTACACACCATTATATATACAATATATTTGCCCCTTTGTACGACCGAGCGAACTCTTAAAAATCTTAAATGAAAGGGATCAATTTAAGTTCGCCGGAGTTTACGGTCCCTGCTCCATATGAATTGGGGTTAAGCGTTTTAAATTAAACTGTCTTCCACAACTTGGACAGCGCACTCCATTAATCTCTGGATATTTGGAAAACTTTAGGACGTAAATCTATTGCGAAATTGCATTAAGTAAATCTCAAGAGTTACAAAATGTATGCTTGGAATGCTTATCCCTGAAAATTATTGGTCCTAAAAGTATAAGAAAATATGAATAAGTACAAAAACTTGAAACAAAAAAAAATTCCATATTGTTACGAACATGTAAAATGGGGGATTTTGGGGGCTTTTTTGAGAACCAGAAGGGAAAAACACCCTTACATTGCAGCCATTTCCATTACGTTA
This sequence comes from Amaurobius ferox, assembly GCA_951213105.1. Classification (NCBI taxonomy): domain Eukaryota; kingdom Metazoa; phylum Arthropoda; class Arachnida; order Araneae; family Amaurobiidae; genus Amaurobius; species Amaurobius ferox. The sequence goes on from OX578140.1 coordinate 22,843,628, forward strand.
ATGCAGGATTTCCAGGTTTTAAAACTCTATGCAGGGTTGCCAAGTTTTAAAACTATGTATTTTGCCAGATTTGACGATTTATTGCTTTTGGTGATTTTTCAAAAGTACAAGAACTTTCGTGAAATAATGAATATTATTGGAGATACCAGCTCCTTCTGGAAGTTTCTACGGTGAGTATATAAAAGGTGTTGTTGCTCAGTTGGAGAGTTTTTGACGTGATACTGTTGGGAAGGAGGAAATGGGTCATTTCCTAAAATCACATGAAATAATCTAAAAGGGTACCAACTGATCAGTTGCTCTAAAATTTTACAAATATATAATCCTACTAAACATTAAAATGGAATCTTCCTAAAAATAGAACATCCATTAAAAGAAAAAGAGAGGGACACAGTATTTAAGTTTTCTAAAGTCTAACGTTTACTAAAAATTTCACTTCACCTTTAACTTTTAAACATTTTACAACCTTTTAACATCTCATTAACCAAACAAATAAACATCATAAATGAATAAATTATATAAATTGGCCGAACGTATAGTAGTAGTAAAAATGTTAGAATATTAAAAATTAAAAAAAATCAATGTTAAATAATTAAGATATCAAAATATTAAAATTATAGAATAATATGCCAAACAAGAATTTGGAATAAAAAATGAACATCATGAAATTTAGAACATAATTAACATCCCAACTAAAAGATAAAAACCCAATTACAAATACTTTTAAAAATCCAAAAGAATCCCAAAGAAAAACAACAAAAAAAAAAATACAGTGTTCAGGAAGACTTACAATATGTAAGTCAAGGGGTCTTACTTTTACAAAAAGAATTAAACTTTAAAATAATGTAAAACTGATAAACAACTAGAATTAGGAATCACCATTCGCGCAACCGGATGTAAAGAGTCGTCAAGGAAACACACTTCGCTTAGAACGAGGAAACTATCCACTCCAGTTAGAGTTGCCGGATTTTAGCCAGACTAAAAAAAGCCGGCCGGCTTTTTTTGGTTTTAACCGCTTAACAAAAGCCGGCTTATTTTTAAAAAAGGTGGTTTACAGCCAATTCACATTAAATTTGCATTACTTTATCTTTGATGCACTCTTAAATGTTTTTTCCTAAAATGTTTATAAACTTCTATTAAATATTACCAAGTACACAAAATTTTATGACCACTAGAAAAATACTATGAAGGTAATATGTCTAAAAGAAAAAATATATATACAGTGAGGAGAATGCATTAAATTAGATACCAAAATGGTGTTTTGAAAGCCTCTGTTACATAATGCATAGCTCTACATTACATATACAACACATTTTAAAGACTATAATTAATTAAATAGACAAATTCTTCTTTATAAAAAACCTTCTTATAGTTAACCATCTAGCTAGCTCAAGCACTACATCACTTTGATCTAAACCAAAACTGAACACATGTTCTTAACTTTATTTCACTGCAGTTTATAAGTAAGGGTGCTTCTTTTTTCATTTTATTTCAGTGTGATGTTTTGTTTTAGTTTTAATTGGGTGTAAAGATTTGGGGTTGAGATTAAATCATAGAATGTTCAATGTTGAAAAAGGAATTTAGAAGATAATATTTGAAGAAATTTTGGTGCATCTAAGTTCAGAACAAAAGAGTGAGCAATCAAAAAAGGTTCTCATATTAAAATTTGTTAAAATAAATTTTTGAAAAGCTTGATGCTATTCAAAAGAGTTGTTCATGCATATGTTATTCCCAATACTGTTTTCAATAGTGATAAATAGTGTTTTTTATTAAATGACTTTATGCATGATTTTAAATATTTATGAGTAAAAATAAGACTCTTACATATCAATAAAGTCCTTAAAATTAGTTAACTAGTAAAATATATCACTAAGCAACTATTGTCCTAACATAAAATATTTCTTTATTTAAAGCAATAACATTTTTAAAAAAATGTGTTAAAGGCCAATGTAACCAAGTAAAGCAGTTGGTACACCATTTTAAAATTTAGCTGGCTTTTTTGCAACCAACAAATCACTAGCAGGTATTCCAATATTAATGTTTTCATTATTGAGAAATAAAGTTATTTATTAAATTCTAACCCAATAAAATAAAATTCCTCTAAAATTAGTTAAAGAACACTTAAAATGTGTAACTTAAAATTAAAATCCTTCATGCTTTTTTAAAAAAAAAAAAGCCAATTTTGGCCCCAAAAAGCCAATTTTAGCCAAAAAAAAGCCGGTTAAAACCAATAAAAGCCACCGGCGTGGCTTCTTTTATTAATTTTAATCGGCTTTTTTGCTACCCTGACTCGAGTACATCAAACTAGATCGCTCACAAGTCAGCACGCTCCCCAACATCATAACATAAGTGAAACAATGAAGATCGGGATTGATCAGCACAAACATCAATCAATGATTTTTTCGTCGGAAACAGTGGACACTTCTTCACTCTTCTCAACTGAACGCCGAGCATATTGTCCATTAATTAAATTGCTGAAATGTTGACTCAATACGTCTTTCAAAGAATGCATACTGACCACGAGAAATAATCGCTTTATTGGCGTCCTCGCGCTTCTCAAATAAGTAGATATTATTTATAGGAGAGGAGAGTCTGGAATTCAAGGCCAATCGAGCTGTTAAGACATGCTTCTTACCCGTACGGGGTAAGTGAGCAATTCGCAAACAAAACTTCGCCTTCTTTCACAGACCGCCAGTTAGAACCATTCGAAGACAAAACATTCTCCAGTCAAATTGAATGATTAAGACTTCTCGTGATGTGAATAAACAACATTAAGAACACGGTTGAAAATAGAGTAGCACAGATATTCACTCGTTTATCAAAAGAGCTGAGGCAATAGAACATTTCGTTCCAATGCGATGGAACGCATATGAGAACCGAAACAAAAATACAACTTAATACGATTACAGTTTGAGTTCTAATCAACGAAAAAGCGCGCGAATGGCAATCATAAAGTGCCAAAATCGCTGCTAAAAATCGTAAACAAAACTATCGATGAACGATAAAAGAATTAATAACAGACGATTTTAATATTACGGCCAACAAATCAAAAACTCAAAATTTTAAAGGAGAGAACAGAAATTTTAAAGTAGACGAAAATTAAAAAAAAATTAAGTGAAACGATTTGGAATATACGAATTCGGCAATAATTTAACAAGAAAGATCAATCATCTCAATCTCATCCCGCAGTATGTTTTCTTATCAATTCACCTTTCGAACGCTTTCCTCTAGAGTACCCCCTTAAACGAACGTTTTTGAAAAACTTTATTAGTCTTGGGTGTTTTCATCAAATGATTAGTCCATATACCTAATTTCAAGCCTCTATCAAATTTTAAAGAAGACGTTTCTCATTTATTCGGTACATCGAACATTTTGGTGTGCGGCACTCCCTTAAGTATAGAAAATATTAGTTATCTGATATTGCACACTTTCTTCCTTGGGCGTGGTAGCCCTGTGGTTAACGCGCTGGAGTTGCACTCGGTAGGCCCGGGTTCGATTCCAGCCGCTGCCAAAACTGCCGCCGTGTTCATGCGGAGTACGAGCACGTTAAACATGTGGGTCCGTAAATCCTTCCGAGAGGTTGGTGGTAGGGGAAGGAGGGTACGGTCCCTCTGGATGCCTCTCCCACTGGGTTCCGGTCTAAATTGGGAGGCACTTCCCGACCGTCCAAACAGTTACCTTACACCTTTCTGGTAGGTCGGACGGTCTGGGTTTCAACAACAACACTTTCTTCCTTTCGAACGATTTACCCATACACCAAATTTGAAGTCTCTATCTCATCGCAAAACATGCTTTCCTATCATTTCACTTTTCGAACGTTTTGGTGTGCGGCACCCCCTTAAGTAGAAAATATTGGAAATCTGAAATTGCAGACTGCTTTCCTTTCAAACGATTTACCCATACACTAAATTTGAAGTCTCTATCTCATCGCAAAGCATGCTTTCCCATCATTTCACTTTTCGAACGTTTTAATGAGCGGCACCTCCTTAAGTAGAAAATATTGGAAATGTGAAATTGCACACTTTCTTCCTTTCGAACGTTTTACCCATACACCAAATTTGAAGTCTTTATCTCATCGCAAAGCATGCTTTCTTATCATTTAACTTTTCGAACGTTTTGGTGTGCGGCACCTCCTAAGGTAGAAAATATTGGAAATCTGAAATTGCACACTTTCTTCCTTTCGAATGATTTACCCATACACCAAATTTGAAATCTCTACCTCATCACAAAGCATGCTTTCCTATCATTTCACTTTTCGGACGTTTGGTGTGGGGCACCCCCTCTATAGAACGTTTTCAAAAAATTCGATTTTTCCAGGGGGTTTTATCGAACGACCGAGCCGTGTACCAAATTGCAAGTCTCTATCTATTCGGGAAGTGCCTGAAAAAAGCGTGACAGAACGACAGACAGACGGACACTTGACAATTAGTATATACTAGCCGAATACCCGTTGAAAATCCACGGTCTCACAATAAGCAACCCCTGAATAATGTAATTTTTTTAATAATTCGCGTTTCACATTTATTCGACAAATCGAATATTTTGGTGTCCAGAACCCCTTAAAGAAGAAAATATTGGGAAACTAAATTTGAGCATTTCTTCCTTTCGAATTATCTACCCTTACACCACATTAAAGTCTATCTCATCCCGAGGCACCCTATATTATTATTTCTGCTTTGGAACTTTTTTCTGTGAAGCACAGCCATAAATGAACATTTTTGAAAAACTCTGTTGTCCTGTGTTTTTTATCAGATGATTGACCCAAATACCAAATATCAAGCCTCTATCACATTTAAAAGGAAGCGTGCCTCATTTATTCGGAAAATCGAACATATTAGTGTGCGCACCTCAAAGTAGCAAATATTGGAAATCTGAAATTTCACACTTTCTTCCTTTCAAACTATCTACCCTTACACCAAATTTGATATCTCTATGTCATTCCGAAGAATTGTTTTTTATCAATTCACTTTTCGAACGTTTTACTCTGGAGCACCCCCTTAAACGAACATTTTTGAAAAACTATATTCGTCTTGCGCGTTTCCGTCAAATGATTAGCCCATATACCAAATTTCAAGCCTCTATTAAATTTTAACGGGGCGTGTTTTCATTTATTCTGTAAATCGAACATATTGGTGTGCGACACACCCTAAAGTAGCAAATATTGGAAATCTGAAATTTCACACTCTCTTCCTTTCAAACAATCTATCCGTACACCAAATTTGAAGTCGCTATCCTATCGAGAGGCATGTTTTTCCATCACTTCACCTTTCGAACGTTTTTCTGTGTAGCACCCCGTTAAAGAACATTTTTGTCAAACTGTATTCATCTTTGGTTTTTTTGTCAAATGGTTAGCCCATATACTACATTTAAAGTCTCTATCACATTGTAAAGGAGGCGTTTTTTATTTGTTCGGTAAAACGAACATTTTAGTGAGCGGCACCCTCCTACAATAACAAATGTTGAAAAACTGAAATTGCACACTTACTTCCTTTCCAACTTTTTACCCGTACACCAAATTTGAAGTCTCTATCTCATCGCGAAGCATGCTTTTCTAGCATTTCATCTTTCGAATGCTTTTATGGGGAGTACCTACCCCCTTAACTATACATTTTTGAAAAACTCTATTCTTTTTGTGATTTCTGTCAGATGATTTTCCCATACATCAAATATCAAGCCTCTATCATGTTTTAAAAGGGGCGTTTCCCCTTTATTCCGAAAATCGAACATTTTGGTGTGCGGCACCCCCTAAAGTAGAAAATATTGGTAAACTGAAATTGTACACTTCTTCACTGTACTGTTCTTCATTGTACTGTTCTTCCTTTCAAACTATCTACCTTTATACCAAATTTGATATCTCTATCTCATTCCGAAGCATGGTTTTTCATCAATTCACTTTTCGTACGTTTTACTCTGGAGCACCCCCTTAAACGAACATTTTTGAAAAACTATATTTGTCTTGGGTGTTTCCGTCAAATGATTAGCCCATATACAGGAGTTTTTATCGATCTATCGAGCTGTGTACCAAATTGCAAGTCTCTATCTATTCGGGAAGTGCCTAAAAAAGCGTGACAGACAAACAGACAGACAGACGGACACTTGGCAATTAGTATATATACTAGCTGAATACCCGTTGAAAATCAACGGTCTCGCAATAAGCAACCCCTGAATAATGTAAATTTTTTAATAATTCGCGTTTCACATTTATTCGACAAATCGAATATTTTAGTGTGCAGAACCCCCTAAAGAAGAAAATATTGAGAAACTAAATTTCCGCATTTCGTCCTTTCGAATTATTTACCCATACACCACATTAAAGTCTATCTCATCCCGAGGCACCCCTATATTAGTTTTTCTCCTTCGGAACTTTTTTCTGTGAAACACACCCATAAATGAACATTTTTGAAAAACTCTCTTTGTCTTGGGTTTTTTATCAGATGATTGGCTCATATACCGAATATCAAGCCTCTATTACATTTAAAAAGAAGCTTGTCTCATTTATTCGAAAAATCGAATATATTAGTGTGCGGCACCCCTTAATGTAGCAAATATTGGAAATCTGAAATTTCACGCTTTCTTCCTTTCAAACTATCTACCAGTACACCAAATTTGAAGTCTCTATCCTATCGAGAAGCATGTTTTTTCTATCACTTCACCTTTCGAACATTTTTCTGTGTAGCACCCCGTTAATGAACATTTTTGTTAAACCGTATTCACATCTTTGGTTTTTTTGTCAAATGGTTAGCCCATATACTAAATTTCAAGCTTCTATTACATTGTAAAGAAGGCGTTTTTCATTTGTTCGGCAAATCGAACATTTTAGTGAGCGCACCCCCTACAATAGCAAATGTTGGAAGACTGAAATTACACACTTTCTTCCTTTTTAACTTTTTGCCCGTAAATCAAAATTTGAAATCTCTATCTCATCTTGAAGCATGCTTTTCTAGCATTTCATCTTTCGAATGCTTTTGTGTTGTTGTTGATGAAACCCAGACCGTCCGACCTACCAGAAAGGTGTAAGGTAACTGTTTGGACGGTCGGGAAGTGCCACCCAATTTAGACCGGAACCCAGTGGGGGAAGCATCCACAGGGACCGTACCCTCCTTCCCCTACCACCAACCTCTCGGAAGGACTTTCGGACCCACATGTTTAACGTGATCGTACTCCGCATGAACACGGCGGCAGTTTTGGCAGTGGCTGGAATCGAACCCGGGCCTACCGAGTGCAACTCCAGCGCGCTAACCAATGGGCTACCGCGCCCTAAATGCTTTTGTGTGGAGTACCTACTCCTTTAACTATACATTTTTGAAAAACTCTATTCTTTTTGTGATTTCTATGAGATGATTCGCCCATATACCAAATATAAAGCCTTTATCACGTTTTAAAAGGAGCGTTTCTCCGTTATTCCGAAAATCGAACATTTTGGTGTGCGGCACCCCCTAAAGTAGAAAATATTGTTAAACTGAAATTGTACACTTTCTTCCTTTCAAACTATCTACCCTTACACCAAATTTGATATGTCTATCTCATTCCAATGAATGGTTTTTTTATCAATTAACTTTTCGAACGTTTTACTCTGGAGCACCCCCTTAAACGAACATTTTTGAAAAACCGTATTCGTCTTGGGCGTTTTCGTCAAATTATTAGCCCATATACCAAATTTTAAGCCTCTATCAAATTCTAAAGGCGCCTTTTCTCATTTATTCGTTAAATCGAACGTTTTGGTGTGCGACACCCCCTTAAGTAGAAAATATTGGAAATCTGAAATTGCACGTTTTCTTCTTTTTGAACGATTTACCCATGCACCGAATTTGAAGTCTCTATCTCATCGCAAAGCATGCTTTCCTATCATTTCACTTTTCGAACGTTTTGGTGTGCGGCACCCCCCCTAAGTAGAAAATATTGGAAATCTGAAATTGCACACTTTCTTCGTTTCAAACGATTTACCCATACACCGAATTTGAAGTCTCTATCTCGTCGCAAAGCATGCTTTCCTATCATTGCACTTTTCGAACGTTTTGGTGTGCGGCACCCCCTTAAGTAGAAAATATTGGAAATCTGAAATTGCACACTTTCTTCCTTTCGAACGATTTATCCATACACGAAATTTGAAGTGTCTACCTCATCGCAAAATATGATTTCCTATCATTTCACTTTTCGAACGTTTTAGTGTGCGGCACCCCAAGAAGTAGTACAAGTAGAAAATATTGGAAATTCGAAATTGTACACTTTCTTCTTTTCGAACGATTTATCCATACACCAAATTTGAAGTCTCTATCTCATCGTAAAGCATGATTTCCTATCATTTCACTTTTCGAACGTTTTGATGTGCGGCACCCCCTTAAGTAAAAAATATTGAAATCTGAAAATGCGCACTGTCTGCCTTTCGAACGATTTACTCATACACCAAATTTGAAGTCTCTACCTCATCGCAAAGCAGGATTTCCTATCATTTCACTTTTCGAACGTTTTAGTGTGCGGCATCCCTTAAGTAGAGAATATTGGAAATCTGAAATTGTACACTTTCTTCCTTTTGAATGATTTACCTATACACCAAATTTGAAGTCCTTATCTCATCGCAAAGTATGCTTTCCCATGTTTTCACTTTTCGAACGTTTTGGTGTGGGGCACCCCCTCTAAAGAACGTTTTCGAAATATTCGATTTTTCCAGGGAGTTTTATCGAACAACCGAGCCGTTTACCAAATTGCAAATCTCTATCTATTCGGGAAGTGCCTAAAAAAGCGTGATAGACAGACGGACGGACACTTGGCAATTAGTATATATTGATAGATAGAGTGAATAAAATATTTTTCAATGTCATTTGAAGGTTATATCAAAACACTTTAAACAATTTTATGTGAAATTCGGTGAGGATTTTCTTCAAGAATGTTCAATGTCATGTAGAGGGTAAATTATGAAATAAAATAAATTTTTTGACCTCTAACCCAAGTTCAAGATCATATTTTGGACAACTGAACGTGATCAAATTGTTTCAATGTCATTTAAAGGTCATAGACGAAGTATGCTTCCTTTAGAAGTATCCTTTACAGGTATCCCCAATGTCATGCAGAGGTTAATTTATTTATAAAAAGTTAATTTTTTGACTTCTAACCCAAGTTCACGGTCATATTCTGGTGAACTGAACGTGATCAAATAGTTTCAATATCATTTAAAGGTCATAGACGACATATGCCTCCTTTAGAAGAGTCTTTCTACAGGCATTGCCAATGTCATTCAGAGATAAATTTATTAAAAAAAGGAAATATTTTGACCTCTGAATCAAGTTCAAGGTCATTTGTCTGCCCATTTAACCTGATCTCAGCATTTCAATGTCATTTGAAGGTTGTATGTCAAAGGGGCTTGGTAACAGAGTAGCATGCCACTATAATTTCAAAGAGCGAAAGTAATATTATTTACAACCCAAGGTCATTTAGAGGTCAAGTTATTAGAAAAAAGCAAGTGTTTTGACCCCAATTTCAAGTTCAAATTTATTTTTCGGGCAATTGACATTTCTGCGCATGACAGAAGCTCTGGACACTTCTGCGCATGACAGAAGCCCTGGACACTTCTGCGCATGACAGAAACCCTGGACACTTCTGCGCATGACAGAAGGTTGAGTCCATTTGAATAATAGGGTACAAAAGGCCAATTCAAGAAATCGTTCATAATGTAATCCTTCATCCCCTTTAACATAAATAGACTCGTCTTGGCACTTTGAAAAGCTAGGGTCTCGAAAGTTTAGTTGAAAAGTAAGTGCTTCACTTATATTAGTAAATAAACTCACTGCACATAAACACATACATTACCACAAACTCTGTATATTTATCTATCTATATATATATATACATATATATATATATATATATATATATATATATATATATATATATATATATATATATATATATATATATATATATATATATATATATATATATATATGTAATAATTGCCAAGTGTCAGTCTATCTGTCACGCTTTTTTAGGCACTTCCCGAATAGATAGAGGCTCACAATTTGGTACACATCTCGGCCGTTCGATAACTCCCCCCTGGAAAAATCGAAGTTTTTGAAAACGTTCTTTAGAAGAGGTGCTCCACACCAAAAACGTTCGAAAAGTGAATTGATAGGAAAGCATGCTTTGCGATAAGATAGAAACTTCGAATATGGTGTATGGGTAAACTGTTCGAAAGAAAGAACGTGTGCAATTTCAGATTTCCAATATTTTCTACTTAAGGGGGTGCCGCACACCAAAATGTTCGACTGACCGAATAAATGAGAAAATATTCTTTAAAATTTGATAGAGGCTTGAAATTAAGTATATGGGCTAATCATTTGACGAAAACACCCAAGACGAATATAGTTTTTCAAAATGTTCGTTTAGGTGGGTGCTTCAGAGTAAAATGTTCGAAAAGTGAATTGCTAAAAAACCATGCTTCGGAATAAGATACAGATATCAAATTTGGTGTAACGGTAGATTGTTTGGAAAGAAGAAAGTGTACAATTTCAATTTACCACTATTTTCTACTTTGGAGGTGCCGCACTCCAAAAGGTTCGATTTTTGGAACAAAGGAGAACCGCCCCTTTTAAAACGTGATAGAGGTTTAATATTTGGTATATGGGCGAATCATCTGATAGAAATTATAAAAAGAGGAAGATAGTGTGCAATTTCAGATTTCCCATTTTTTCTACTTAAGGGGGGTGGCGCACACCAAAATGTTCGATTCATCGAATGAATGAGAAAAGGCTCCTTTCAAATTTGATAGAGGCTTGAAATTTGGTAAATGGGCTAATCATTTGACAAAAACATCAAAGACGTATACAATTTTTCAAAAATGTTCGTTTAAGTGGGTGCTCCAAAGTAAAACGTTCGAGAAGTGAATTGATAAAAAACCATGCTTTGGAATGAGATAGATATATCAAATTTAGTGTAAAGGTAGATTGTGTGGAAGGAAGAAAGTGTACATCTTCAGTTTACCACTATTTTCAACTTTAGGGGTGCCGCACACAAAAAGGTTCGATTTTCGGAATAAAGAAGAAACGCCCCTTTTAAAACGTGATACAGGCTTGATATTTGGTATATGGGCGAATCATCTGATAGAAATCATAGAACGAGGACGAAAGTCTGCAATTTTCGATATCCGATATTTTCTACTTAAGGGGGTGCCTCACAACAAAATGTTCGATTTTCCGAATAAATGAGAAAAAGCTGTTTTAAAATTTGATAGAGGCTTAAAATTTGCTATATGGACTAATCATTTGATGAAAACACCCAAGACGAATATAGTTTAAAAAAAAGTCGTTTTAGGGGGTGCTGCAGAGTTAAACGTTCGAAAAGTGAATTTATAAAAAGAACCATGCTTCGGGATAAGATACAGATATCAAATTTGGTATAACGGTGGATTGTTTGGAAAGAAGAAAGTGTACAATTTCAATTTACCACTATTTTCTTCTTTACGGGTGCCACACACCAAAAGGTTCGATTTTTGGAATAAAGGAGTACCGCCCCTTTTAAAACGTGATAGAGGCTTGATATTTGGTATATGGGCGAATCATCTGATAGAAATTATAAAAAGGTTTTAGATAGACAATTCCAAATGATAAAAAACATGCTTCGGCATGAAATAGAGATCTCAAATTCGGTGTACGGGTAGATAATTTGGAAGGAAGAACTTGTACAATTTAAGTTTTCCAATATTCTCTACTTTAGGTGGATGCCGCACACCAAAATGTTCGATTTTTCGAATAAGTTATACACGCTCCATTTTAAATGTGATAGAAGCTTGATATTTGGTATATTGGTCAATCATCTGATAAGAAACCCAAGGTGAATAGAATTTTTCCTAAATGCCAATTTATGGCTGTGGTCCACAGAAATACATTCGAATGGGGAAATGATAAAATAGCATGCTTTGGGATGAGATAAAGACTTTAATTTTGTATATGGCAAGATAGTTCGAAAGGAAGTAGTGTGCAACTTAAGTTTTCCAATATTTTCTTCTTTAGAAGTTTCTGCACACCAAAATATTCGATTTGACGATTAAATGTGAAACGCGAATTATTCAAAAATTTACATTATACGGGGGGTTGCAATAAGCAAAAACCGTTAATTTTCAATGGGTATTAGGCTAGTATACCAGCCGAATACCCGTTGAAAATCAACGATCTCGTAATAAGCAACCACTGGAAATTGTCGTTTTTTCAATAATTCGCGTTTCACATTTATTCGGCAAATCGAATATTTTAGTGTGCGGAACCCCCTAAAGAAGAAAATATTGTAATTTTAAATTCCGCACGTCTTCCTTTCGAACTATCTACCAGTACACCAAATTAAAGTCTCTATCTCATCCCGAAGCATACTATTTTATTATCTCCCCTTTCGAACGTTTTTCTGTGGAGCACACCCATAAATGAACATTTTTGAAAAACTCTGTTCGCCTTGCGTTTCTTATCAGATGATTGACCCATATACCAAATATCAAGCCTCTATCACATTTAAAGGAATCGTGTCTCATTTATTCCGAAAATCGAACATATTGATGTGCGGCACCCGCTAAAGTTGCTAATATTGGAAATCTTGAATTGCACACTTTCTTCCTTTCGAACGATTTACCCGTAGACCAAATGTGAAGTCTCTATCTTACGGCAAAACATGCTTTCCCAACATATCACCTTTCGAACGTTTTGGTGTGGAGCTCCCCCTCTACAGAACGTTTTCGAAAAATTCTATTTTTCCAGGGATTTTTATCGAACTATCGAGCCGTGTACCAAATTGCAAGTCTCTATCTATTCGGGAAGTGCCTAAAAAAAGCGTGAAAGACACACAGACACTTGGCAATTATTATATACTAGCCGAATACCCGTTGAAAATCAACGGTCTTGCAATAAGCAATCCTGAATAATGTAAATTTTATAATAATTCGCGTTTCACATTTATTCGACAAATCGAATATTTTGGTGTGCAGAACCCCCTAAAGAAGAAAATATTGGGAAACAAAATTTGCGCATTTCTTCCACCGTTTGTCTTGTGTTTTTTTATCAGATGATTGGGCCATATACCATATATCAAGCTTCTATCACATTTAAAAGGAAGCGTGCCTCATTTATTCGGAAAATCGAACATATTAGCGTGCGCACCCCTTAAAGTAGCAAATATTGAAATTCTGAAATTTCACACTTTCTTCTTTTCGAACGATTTATCCATACACCAAATTTGAAGTCTCTATCTCATCGCAAAGCATGCTTTCTCATCATTTCACTTTTCGAACGTTTTGGTGTGGGGGCACCCCCTCTAAAGAACGTTTTCGAAAAATTCGATTTTTCCAGGGAGTTTTATGGAACAACTGAGCCTTGTACCAAATTGCAAGTCTCTATCTATTCCCGAAGAGCCTAAAAAAAGCGTGAAAGACAGACAGACGGATGGACACTTGGCAATTAGTATATACTAGCCGAATACCCGTTGAAAATCAACGGTACCACATTGAGCAACCACCGAATAAGGTAAATTTTAAAATAATTCTCGTTTCTTATTTATTTGACAAATCGAACATTTAGTTTTGAGGCACTCCCAAATGTTCAAAATATCGGAAAACTGAAATTGCATATGTTCTTTCTTTCGAACTATCTACCTGTACACCAAATTTGAAGTCTGTATCTCATTCCGACGCATGTTTTTTTTTTATCAATTCACATTTCGAACGTTTTCCTCTGGAGCACCCCCCTTAAACGAGCATTTTTGAAAAACTATATTCGTTTTGGGTGTTTTCATCAAATGATTAGTCCATATATCAAATTTCGAGCCTCTATCAAATTTTAAAGGGGCCGTTTCTTATTTATTCGGAAAATCGAACATTTTTGTGTGCGGCACCCCTTAAGTACGAAATATTGGAAATCTGAAATTACACACTTTCTTCCTTTCGAACGGTTTACACATATACCAAATTTGAAATCCCTATCTTATCGGAAAGCATGCTTTCCTATCATTTCACTTTTCGAACGTTTTGGTGTGGAGCACCCCCTCTAGAGAACTTTTTCGAAACATTCGATTTTTCCAGGGGGTTTTATCGAACGACCGAGCCGTGTACCAAATTGCCAGTCTATCTATTCGGGAAGTGCCTAAAAAAAGCGTGACAGACAGACAGACGGATGCTTAAAATTTCATCGAAAAAAATCGTCCTTCTCTTTGTAAAATCAATGAATATTTCATTCATATCAGCTATGCAGACTCCATGAGCTAAATAATTTTGTGTTAAAGAAATACAGCAACTCTAATACAACTCATTCTACATATTTTGCTGTTTACATTTTACTTAAGTGAAAAATAGGCTTCATTGTAGAAATAATCAAATTTGGATGAGCATTTAAACTCAAATATATTGTAATTGCGTTGTTTCAGTATGTAGATGCACAGAATTTAAGCAAAAAATAAAGTGATTTTAGGACGAATACAACATTCAATATGAATTAAAAAGAGCTTTGAGACAATATGGATGCCATATATCATTTTGAAGTGGGTCACGTGATCTTTTCATATCGTGGTCACGTGATCGCTTCATATAAGAGGTGTAATTATTATTTTAATTTTTATTTAAAAACTACTGAATATATTTCGCTGAATTTTTTTTTATATATTTTATGGAACAATTTGAATATTATCTAAAATTTTCGAAACAATTTGTGAATTTTATACCCGCTTAAAAAATGTTTGAAAAATTAGGTCCCATAGGGCTCAATGTATTTCATTTTTTCAACCCGGGTTCAATCCAAAACTAATTGGGTGATATTATTCATTTATATTCCCATAGGTCCTACAGACCGTCTGAACAACATACTAAAATTTAATTTTGATTAAGTCATTATTACAGGCAGTTATCGTGCTAACAGACATACAGACAGACAGACAGACAGACAGAATGAACAAAGTCATAAACACTTTTCAACTTTCTTGTAAAGTGTTAAAAATGGACGATTTTGAAAATTGAATAAAAATGAAAAATCGCGACAAATCAACGAACTGAGAATAACAAATTTAGAGTCAAATCAAAGGGAACAAGATAGATCAATCATGCGTAAAGCCTTGATTATGAAACACTTTCCAACTTTAACGCAATTTTATTTAAACAAGTCTAAAATGCAATACATTCTTCGGTAATATTTTAAAACTTATCACAATACTACATTAATTTATTATATTTGAAAACTTAAACCTTCATCGAAAAAAATGAACTTCATTCAAATGACGGCATTGAAATATAAATTGCCTGGTTTAAACATCTCTAAAATGTTATACATTCCTCACTAATAATTTTAGATTTATCATAATACTACGATAATTTATTATATTTGAAAACTTCATCGAGAACAACTGAAATTCATTCAAATGGCGTCATAGAAAAAATAACACGCCTGGCTCTCGCTATAAAAGCAGCATTTCATTCATAAATAATTTACCAGTCATGTCAGTCATCACAATACTATAATAATTTATTTTAGTTAAAAATTAAGACCATGGAGCTACAAGTAATTAAACTCTATGCGTAAAACTTCATTGAAAAAAATCGTTCTTTGTAAAATCAATGAATATTTCATTCATATCAGCTATGCAGACTCCATGAATTAAATGATTTTGTGTTAAAAGAAATACAGCAATTCTAATACAACTCATTCTGCATATTTTGCTGTTTACATTTTACATAGGTGAAAAATAGGCTTCGTTGTAGAAATAATCAAATTTGGATAAGCATTTAAACTCTAATATATTGTAATTGCGTTGTTTCAGTATGTAGATGCACAGAATTTATGCACAAATAAAGTGGTTTTAGGACGGATACAACACTCAATATGAATTAAAAGGAACTTTAACAATCACGATTATGAGACAAGATGGATGCCATATATCATTTTGAAGTGGGTCACGTGATCTTTTCATATCATGGTCACGTGATCGCTTCATATACGAGGTGTTAATATTTTAAATTTTATTTAAAAAACTACTGAATATATTTCGCTGAATTTTTTTTTATATATTTTATGGAACAATTTGAATATTACCTAAAATTTTCGAAGCAATTTGTGAATTTTAAATCCGTTTAAAGATGTTTGAAAAGTTAGGTCCCATAGGGCTCAGTGTATTTCATTTTTTTAACCCGGGTTCAAGCCAAAACTAATTGGGTGATATTATTCATTTATATTCCCATAGGTCCTACAGACCGTCTGAACAACATACTAAAATTTCATTTCGATTAAGTCATTTTTACGACAGTTTTCGTGCTAATGGACAGACAGACAGACAGACGGAATGAACAAAGTCATAAACACTTTTCAACTTTGTTCTAAAGTGTGAATAAAAAAGGGAATAAATGGAACCACAAATTATCCAATTTAAATAAATTTAAATTGCTAAACCCTTAACGAACGAATCCTCTCCATTTTGAACACTAAACCTATGGAATGGAATGCATTTGGAACAAAAGAATATCACAAACCTAAAGAAATGGAAAATGGATAACTAAATTTAAGAAAAGAGAATAAAAAAATGTAAATACGTCACCTGAACCCGTTTTTACTACTAAGCAGACTTCCTAAAATTATTAAATATCAAAAGCAATCCAACAATACGAACTACATTGAATTGGGAGATGCGTCAATATTCTGTTGTTTCGTGAAATTAGTCGAGGAATTTAATTTACTGCCATTTGTTTTACTGTGCTCGATAGTTGTTTATTAATCTTTTGAGATAGCTATCTTTTGAGATATAAATTTGGACTTATACTTGTATCCGAAGTGTACACCAATGACACCAGAGGATACATAGCAACAATACTCGAATTATTGAGATTCCGTTTAAGTCTTAAATATAAGGGATTTTGAACAATTTCCAAATTAAACAGATTTCCGTTTTATACAGTTCAGCACTTGACTTTCCCTATAGACTCAAATTCATTTTCTCTTTATTTCTTTAATAATTCATTAAATTGAGTTTCATGGCACAAAATAACACTCATCATTTGATATTACACTGAATTTGCACTTTTAATTCTATTTTTGTTTCCATTTGATAAATGGCGTATATTCAAAAGCGGTGTAGAAAAAATGCTAAAAAATGAAAAAACAATTAAATATCTCGAGAATGGCTGGTCCTAAACCAGTAGGGTTGATATTATCCTTTTCATTAGTATGAAAGATTAGTATAAAATAAATTAAGTATAAAATAAATATTTAATTGATACATTTGAGCATAGTCTTTTATTTTAGCTTTTGCAATTTTTGTGGATTATTTCACAGAAAAGCCAGGTTATGTTTCTCCGAATCATACCAGAATCTAATCAGCACCAGTGTAACCCACAAGTGACTTATCTAGCGAATTTTGTGAAATTTAATTCATTGCTTTTTTTTAACTAGAGTGGATAGACAAGTTTTGTGGCCATTTCGTAAAAACATGCTAGGTTTTTTTATACAGAATCGTACCAAAATCTAATCAGCATTAGAGTAATCTACAATTGACTTATTTATAAAATTTTATGATATTTGGTCAAATAGTATTTGAGTAAGAGTGGATATATTCATTGCAGACACAGGACACTAAAAATTTTTTTTTTCGTAGTTTAGAGGTCCCTAAACGTGTAGATCCGTCAAAAACCCCCGAGTTGTGATTTTCGACACTATTCCAATACTTTCCTTAAAAATTACAATGTATTGCAGGGAAAGTAAAATTGAGTCCAATATCTTACTTCGTTTATAGTATCTGAGGTCACTCAACGTAGAATTCCAGAATACTGCTATGTGTATATATATATATTTACATTTAGATGTCACCAAATCTGTGGGATAGGCATCATGGAGGTAAAGGAGCTAACTCCGTGACACCATGTATCATCTTCCTCACTTCATGGTTCTCCTATTATAAATTATATTGGTTTCCGTGGTTTGAGTTTAAATAGGACAATATGGTGGGTTCAACTTCGAGGAATTATTTCACAATGAAAATAAGATTTGGGGATTGATATGGTGAATGTTATTTTTAGGGTTTCTTATTCTGCCTGTATTCCATATTTATTCAAGAAACTTCAACTGTGCTTCAATGATTTTGTTTCCATTATCCAGTACAGTTTTTGGCAGTATAAAAGCATTAACAGAACGGAGGTTACAATCAAAGTAAAGTTAAAGAATAGACAGCAATCTGTATCAAACAAAGATGAGAGATCTGCTGCAAAGGAAGCAAATGAAACTGAAAACAACGAATCATCTTATTGAACTTTATGCGAGTTGTATTTTACAAGACGTTGTAGTCACGCAAAATCATTTTGCGTGATATGTTGGAGCCGCCGTTGATTTTTTTCAGCTGAGGCCGCACACATTTCAAAATAGTATTGTGCTTATAGAATTCCACTTCCTCCCCACTTCTCATTTGTTTTCTATCTTTTACAGTATGCTGTATAATTACAAAACAGTACGCAGGGTGGTGATGAGATTTCTATTGATTGAAATGCACGGACTACTACACCGCCATCGAAAATTTAGGTTTCTTCATCGTTTGTTTCCATTTGAAATTGTGTATTTTTTACAAAAGCTTATCTTAATACTGTCGAACCGATGGCAATTTAAAGTATTACTATACTGGAAAATTAAAATTCAGATTCTGTTCATGTCTTAAAATTTTGTTCATGTCCAAGTACAATTCCTTTATGGGCGCCCCATGGTTTTATTTTGAGTCGCATACGACCAAGAATGTTGCGATAACTAAAAATTGTGTTTTTCTTTTAAGTGCATTTTACTAAAATATCAGTTGCACAAAAACAATTTGTATAATATTATATTTACTCATTGATCTATTTTCCATATTGATTCCAATATGATCTAACATTGTTCAAAAATTCTCAATAAACCTGGAGTTTCGCATTGGTTGGAAAATGTGAACATTTTTACCTATAGAACACCCTAAAATAATAAATATTCGAAAATAACAATTATCCATGTTGATCTTATCATATGATCTACCTTTGTACCCAAATTTAAATCCCTATAACAATTTCAAATCGCTATAGCTATGTGTGGAAAACCCAGACTGCCCGACTCACCCGAAAATTTTGAGCTGTAGTATAAGCGGCGGCTATAGCTAGGTGTATCAAAGTACATTCCTCAACGTACTTAAAAATACCTCTAAAAATACATTTTATGCTTGAAAAGACAGTTTAATGCTCCTTAGAATAGTGATGCCGGTTGTGCCGATTATTAGTTTTGTTGATTAAAATTAATATTGTCAAAAAATGCATTTTACATTAAATTAATTATTTATTAGAATATTAATTATACATGTAATCTGTTCTAAAACTTACTGCTGTGTACATTGCGTTGGTGGCCGCAAAACCCACCTATTTCTGTGCTTAACGGGATACTAAGTTAACAAACTAAAAATTAAGGTTAATAGTAAAGGAACAAACATTTATTTATCACATACTCAATTTACACTCTTTAGTTTTACAAATTAAATAAATATCACAATAGTGGAATACATCTCAATGGTAGTTCGGGGGGTGTAATGCCAGATGAATTGATATTTGGTTGGAGCACGTGGTGGGATGCATTAATTAGCTTTTCCTTAAAAACACAAATTTAGACAAAGAGGTTATCCTCATATAGTTTAATTGTACGGTACCTGATCTTCTTTCATATAACTTGGGTAACACCGATGCTTTGTCACACTTTACACTTGCAATACCAGATGAACATGAGCTCTCCTTCGAATTCCTATATCAGAGACGCACACACAACTCTTAACTCTGCTACCGTCGCTTCTTCTTGACTAGTCTAACTCCAACAGCCTGCCTTGACCAATTCTGACCCCCACTTCGAGCAACTCTCACTTATATCCCTTTTTCGGTCGGAGGTCCACGTGCTGAAATGTAGAGCTGAGAGCTAATCCGTAGACATGGCGTCGCCGTCTCGGTTGCCGCCAAACGGCTTAGTGTGGTATGTAAACATGGGCGTGGTATGTAAGATATGGGGCCACCTGTATATTATCGCCCATTTGCTTAGCGTGGGGATAATCCGCCCGCATTCCTGGTTCCATTATTTTTTAATCCTTCCAAATATTTATTACTTTACATTTCTGGCATTACATTCTCACCCCCCCGCGAAAAAAAAGTCCAAAAGTTACTCTCCCACAGTTTCACCCCAGTGGTAAGAAATTAAGTTCACAATGGTTCCTCGCAAACACTTAAGTTCATCCATCGTGAGAAAGGCTGAGTTCCACTTTTTAGCCTCGTACAACTCATAGCTTTGATAGTTCTTTGTAGTTTCTTGATAGTTCCCTGTCAAGTTAGTCCATTATTCATAATTGACATAATGTACCATAAATTACATGAGGATTACCAACATTCACATTATTATTAAATTGTAAATTTTGATATATATTATTTGCAATGCATAATTTTCATTTCTCCTTTTACATAATTATTTACATACGACATATCATTACATAACAGCATTCATTACTTTATTATTATTATACATTTTCTTGTTATCATTTCATTTTGTAACATATTGTAGTAGTGCAACTATCAACTTCCGATTCTTGGTTATGGTTGAATTCCATACCACCATATTATTTATAAATTACTTTGTTATTTCACTTTTTTTTTTTTTTTTTTTGAACTTGCCATATATGTAATGTCAGAAATACATAACATACTTTTTGAAATATACTTATATCCACAATTTAAAACATAGAAACATATACATATACACTCAATTATCACTTTCTATTTATGACATTAATTACAAACTTTTTACATATTTTTCATATTCTTTGTTTTATGAAATTACTATTTACAACAATTCGAGGGCGAAAATTATACCCTCTGGCATTATAACAAACCTCATCATCATTTCTATTATTTTCACAGTTTAATTGCTTTTCTTTAGTGACCTTCCCTTCCTTAATTTGACTTTGATCATTATTTCTAATCACTTTCTCATTTTGATTTTTTTCTTTGTCCTGTGTGTGTGTGTGGTTTGATTCGCTTTCGTCACTATCTTTCAAATATTGTTTTCGCTCCGCTGCCATGTATAGTTTATTTATGTGCACTTTATAAGTTTTATTTTCATCACTTTTAAGACATATTATAACATTATTATTTCGGACTAATTTCGTAATTCTAAATGGTCCATCATATCGATCCTCTAATACCCTTGGTTTTAGGAACTTTTTTAGGTACACTGTCGCTCCTATAAATATATCGTTTTTTCTCACTATTTTATATTTCTTTATTTGTTTGTCATTTATCAGCTTTTGTTGTTCCGATGCGTCTTTCACGACTTTATCTATATTTTTTAAATGCTGTGCCACATAATTTTTATAATTATTTACATCACTATACATTATATCTATTTCTTCCTTACTTGGTATGTTTGTTTGTTTAATATTTTCAAATGGCAATGATAAATCTCTAAGATAGAACAGGAATGAAGGCTCAAATCCTGTATTACTGTTAATAGTATTATTCACATAAAACTTAAACCATTTTAAAGATTCATCCCATTCAAACGTAGTCTTTGACAAACACATTATACATTGTTTCATGTCTCTGTGTATTCTTTCACAACGACCTAAAGAACTTGGGAAATAAACCGAACTGTATCGCCTTTCAATATTTAATGCATTTGTAAAATCTATGTATTCTTTACTTTTAAAAATTTGAGCATTATCGCTTTGAATAATAATTGGAACTCCATAAGTTGTCACGAAGTTTGTTAGCTTATTCACTATTGTTTTAGCAGTAATGTCTCTGACTGCATAGGCCTCAAAGTATCGTGAAAACATGTCTACAATTGTAATTACAAAATTATTTCCTCCATTACTGCGCGGTAGTTTTCCTACGCAATCCAGTTGTAAATATATTCCTGGTTTTAATATTTCTGGCATAGCCTGAAGTCTGGCTGGTGGTATATTTTTGTGTTTTACTAATAAGCATTGATTACAAGACTTACAAAAATTTTCCACGTCTTGGAAAGCCCCTATCCAAAAATATTTTCTTGAAAGTAATTGGTATGTCTTTTTTACTCCGAAATGAGGGAAATGTGCTATCTCTATTATCTTTCCCTTTAGCGAGTGCGGTATTACAATCTTATTCTCATTTATTTTCCTATACGTTTGTCTTTTATTTTCCTTCTTTACCATTAACAGTTTATTTTGGCTATCAATATAGTATACCTTGTTATTGTGATATCGGTTTCTTCCTTTTTGTAATTCCTCTCTAATTTTACTTAATTTTTCATCTACCATTTGTTGCTCTAATATTTTCTCCACATTTATCTCATCATTTTTAATTAAAGTATCTACATATTTGATTTGGTTATCATTGTCAAATACATATCTCGAGCAATAATCACTTGCGTTATTTTCACCTTTTTGATATTTGAATTTAAAATCATACTGACTTATGTCAATTAGCCACCTCGATATGATATTTGGCATTTTATCTAATTTTATGTGGTACATAAGGGATTTTGCGTCACTCAGCAAGGTGAAACTCCTTCCGAACAGATATTCTCTGAAGTGTTGTAAGGATGCGTGTATAGCTAGCAATTCTAGCTTTATTGCAGGATAACGCTTCTCTGCCGGGTTCACAGGTCTTGAATAAAATTCGATAACATGATCGACTCCATTTACCCTTTGCATCAAAATACTACTAATTCCCTTACCTGAGCCATCCGTAGTTAAGACAAACGGGTTTACTTCATCAGGCTGTCTTACAACTGGTTCTTTAAAAATTGCATTTTTTAATTTTTCAAAAGCTTTTCTACATTCATTATTCCACTCGAACCTAACATTCTTTTTTGTCAAATTTACCAACGGTTCTGCAATTTGTGCATAATTTTTTATCAGACCTCTAAAATAGTTTGTTGTCCCAAGAAAGCTTTTTACTTGTTTAACCGTTTGGGGTTGTTTGAAATTTTTCACTTTTGCACAGTTTTTTATTGATGGGCTTATACCATTCGCATTTACTTTATATCCTAAAAATTCAATTTGCGATTTGCATATCTGTAACTTCGCCGGGTCGAGTGTTAAATTATTTTCTTTCAATCTTTGGAAAACAATTTTGATTTTCTCTAACATTTCGTCGTTATTTTGTGCGCATATGACTAAGTCATCTAAGTAAAAGTATATTTTTAACTCTGATAGATCTCCTAACACTTTGTTCATTAAAAGTTGAAAATATGCTCCTGAGTTTTTAAGACCAAACGGAATTCTTTTAGGATTAAAATTTCCCATAAAAGTTGTGAACGTTAAGGCCTTTCTATCTTGTTTTCTTAGTTCGATCTGAAAAAACGCCGCCTTCAAATCCATAACTGTATAAATTTTACTACCAGCGATATTTTGTAATATATCCTTCACCTTTGGTAAGTTTATTGGCAAAAGTGGTAAATACGCGTTTATGGCCCTATAATCAATAGCAAGTCTATATTTAGGTTCTTCATTTGGTTTACTTGGTTTCTTTACAAGAATAATGGGACTAGCGTACGTGCTTTGTGAACTTTCAATAATGTCATTTTCCAATAATTCCCTAATTTCTTTTTGCGCAATTTCTCGTACTGCTCTCGGAATTGGGTATGGTCGACTCTGAATAGGATAATTGTGCATAAGTTCGATTTTCGGTACTATTGCTGATGTTTTACCTAGGGTAGCATATGACTTTGAAAAAACCTCTGTATTGGTCATCATTAATGCAATAACTTTATTTCTATCTTCCTTATTTAAGTGCTGTACTTGAAAATCGTCTGGAGATATTTCTTTCTTTCTTAATTCCCGAATTTGTTGATAATCTGTTTTATTTAAATTTTGAATATTATTAATTTCCAACGTGGGTTTACTGCTTTTATTTTTTGTATCAACAATTTCGATTTGTTCTGTTATTATACCCACGTTCATGTTTTTATTAAGTGTAATTTGACAATTTTTTTCATTGTATAACAACATTCTAATCTTATTTTTATTTTCTATACTTTGGATCGCTTCCTCCGTGATTAATGTTCTTGCCATTTTTATTGGAGAAAATAAAACATCCTGTCCCTCATTTAATTCCTGTGACAAAATCAATTGGACTATTTCTGACTCCCCTGGCTTTAATGTTATTTTTCTTTTCAATTTAGCGAAAATCTGCTTTTCCTCTTTCTTTTTAACATTCTTATTCTTATTACTTTCATTAGAACTTGGTAACCATTTTTCATCATTTACATTATCGCGAGTGCTACAATTTTGCATATTAGCGTTTTTTCTATCGTTATCGCTTTCATTATCCTCGCTTATTCTACCTTCATTCTCATTATTGAATTCATTACAACAATTATTTATTTCCTCATATTCGTCGTCATCATTATCATCGCTTATTCTATCTTCATTCTCATTATTGGATTCATTATAACAACTATTTATTTCCTCATATTCGTCGTCATCAGTATTATAATTTTCATAATTACTATTATATCTATTTTCATCGCGAATTCCCTGGCTTTGTGGTTTTTGTTTTGAATTCTGTATTGGGTTTGTATTTTCACTTTTATACAATTTAATCGCAGTATTCCCAAATTGTACTTCGTTATCTTTTGTATTTAAAATTGCTTTATGTGAGGATAAAAAGTGGTAGCCTAAAAGCATTTTATATTGCCCCTGAAAGTTCTGTTTTGTCACGAAAAAATAATTTTTGCATGCCTTTTCCCCAATTCTAAATGAAAATTGAATGCAATTTAAAAATTCTATATTTTCTTTAGTAAACGTCTGAAGTATTACTCTTCTGGTTATGTATTTTATTTTTACATTTCTATTCTGTTTTAGTTTTTGAAATGTTTCCAAATCTATAATACTAACTTGAGCCCCACTATCAATTACACTTATTATTTTTATTCCTTTGCAATCTATTTCTACCATCGGTAATTGTGGGCTAGATACGTTTTCACATTCGCTTGAAAGGATACTTTTGGTATCATATTTTGCTTTATCATTATTTTCATAATATTGTCCTCTCTCCAAATTTGTATAGTTTTGCCAGTCATCTCCATTTTTGTTATTTCTATATGTTTGTGAACCGAATTTATTTATTTCTCTGGAATTTGTACGATTCGTTCCTTGGTCCCAAATTCCAGCTCTTAGTTTAAATTACTATTATTATTGTTTCTCTCATATGTGTTTGATCTTATATTTCTTCCGTTGCGCCCCCTAAAATTTCCTCTTATACTTTGCCTCTCTCTATTTTCTACGTTGGTTTCTAATTGATCGTAATAATTTCTTTGATCATTATTATTTCCTTGATATTCCCTATTATTTCTATTATATCCTCCTCGTTCAAAATTTCTGCGATTTTCGTTTCTGTTTCCTCTGATATAATTTGTTTGCTCCAACCCATATTGCTGATAATTCATTCGTTTGGGATTCCTTGCAAATGCAGTATTACACTCATTGTACCAGCAATCTGAGAAATAATGTCCATTTTTTCCGCACCCTATGCAAAAAACAGCTCGTTCCATGGATTGATTTGGTATATTTTGCAATTTTAATTTATTAATTTCTAAAGTCAAATCTTGAACCTGTGTTGTAAGTAACATTTCTTTCAGTTCGTTATGTGATTCTTCTGGAGTCCTATCATTAAGAATTATTTCAAACAGTTCGGCATCTTTTATGGCATCTTCAAACCGCTGCGGATCTTTTTTCTTCACTTCAATTGCCAAATCAGGGCGTAATGCGCTAATGAATTTTCCCAACATTATTTTATTGGTTATTTTCTCTACCTCTCCATCTGTTGTATCCTTAAGGTTCAAAAATTTACGCGCTGCGTTTTTTATTTTTAGCACAAGCTCGTCCACTGACATATCAGGCGTTTGTTTTATTTTATTGAAAGCGTCCTGTTCTTGCGTTATCGTTATTCTGTTTGAAAATTTATTTATTAGTAATATTTTTATTTTATCAAACTCCTTTTCGTTTTGTAATTCAGGGTTTTGAATTAAAAACTGCATAGCCTTATCTTTTAATCTGGTTTTAATGATAGCCACTTTATGCTCTTCCTTCCAACTTGCTAACTCCGCTAATTCATCAAATTGTTTTATAAAGAAATTTATATCTTCCTCCTTACTCCCACTAAATAATGGCAGGATCTGCATTACTGGAATATCCATATTTTTATTATTTCTATCCAATTTACTATAATTTTTATTTGATATTTTTGAATCTTCTTTCAAACTTGAACTTTTCACCACTTTTTTAACTGGTCCCATTCCTATATCCCATTTTTCTAATTATACCTTTGATCTCATTTAAAAGAACCATTTTTTCCATTTCATTGATAAAACTTTACATAATCATACATATAACATAAGGAGAAATGAGAATTGTGCACAATATTTTCACAATCATCTATGTCGCCACCAGTTGTCCAACCTTATCAATATTTATTTTTTATTATTATTATTCCTTTTATTTTTATTAATTTCATAAATCCTTATTTTATTCCCGTTACTGCTAAAGTCATGAGCACCAAATGTGCCGATTATTAGTTTTGTTGATTAAAATTAATATTGTCAAAAAATGCATTTTACATTAAATTAATTATTTATTAGAATATTAATTATACATGTAATCTGTTCTAAAACTTACTGCTGTGTACATTGCGTTGGTGGCCGCAAAACCCACCTATTTCTGTGCTTAACGGGATACTAAGTTAACAAACTAAAAATTAAGGTTAATAGTAAAGGAACAAACATTTATTTATCACATACTCAATTTACACTCTTTAGTTTTACAAATTAAATAAATATCACAATAGTGGAATACATCTCAATGGTAGTTCGGGGGGTGTAATGCCAGATGAATTGATATTTGGTTGGAGCACGTGGTGGGATGCATTAATTAGCTTTTCCTTAAAAACACAAATTTAGACAAAGAGGTTATCCTCATATAGTTTAATTGTACGGTACCTGATCTTCTTTCATATAACTTGGGTAACACCGATGCTTTGTCACACTTTACACTTGCAATACCAGATGAACATGAGCTCTCCTTCGAATTCCTATATCAGAGACGCACACACAACTCTTAACTCTGCTACCGTCGCTTCTTCTTGACTAGTCTAACTCCAACAGCCTGCCTTGACCAATTCTGACCCCCACTTCGAGCAACTCTCACTTATATCCCTTTTTCGGTCGGAGGTCCACGTGCTGAAATGTAGAGCTGAGAGCTAATCCGTAGACATGGCGTCGCCGTCTCGGTTGCCGCCAAACGGCTTAGTGTGGTATGTAAACATGGGCGTGGTATGTAAGATATGGGGCCACCTGTATATTATCGCCCATTTGCTTAGCGTGGGGATAATCCGCCCGCATTCCTGGTTCCATTATTTTTTAATCCTTCCAAATATTTATTACTTTACATTTCTGGCATTACACCGGTTTCCAAAACCTCATAACGTACTTCTTATTGGCCGAATACATTTTATGCTTGAAAAGACAGTTTAATGCTCCTTAGAATAGTGATGCCGGTTTCCAAAACCCCATAACGTACTTCTTATTGGCCGGTTTTCATTATGCAAATTTGGCTGAAATGATTATGAACAGAATAGATTTGTATAGCTGGAAAGACAGGCGGACAAACTTTTAAGGATTTTAGCATGGAGTAAATATAGATGTGTATGTACTTGTACACGTGTGTGACAGCGTACATGTAGGAGTATGCGAGCTTCTAACCCTTAGTTCATAAAAGTTAGAAGTCCATTGGATTACACGTTTTCTGTTATGATAGAAATTCCTTTGAATATCAGTTTAGAATACTATTTTAATAGAAGCATAAAAATAAGCCAGATTCTATAATGTAGGGAAAGTTTGAAGTTTTTCCTAAATCTTTCTATACTCAAGTTGGCTTTGCCGCAAGTAAAGTTAATTCTTATGGAGATAAAACTCTTATGAATATTTTTATCTCCATGGTTACTGTGTTGCAATTCTCAATTCCGCGGAAGCGAGATTTAATAATAACCATTGAGAAAGAACATAACTACAAAATTATTAATTTTTAAGAATTATTAATTAAAAAAAAATATTAATTTTCAAATGGCAACAATAAAATCCTATATAAGCATAAAAGTTCCCCAGAGTGACTCATTCGAACTTGAGCTACCAAAGTGCTCAAAGTTCAGAATTTTCCTTAATGAAAAAATTTAGCGACTTCTAGAGCATTCACAAATCTTGTCCGTTAAAGTACAGAAGCTTAAATAAATGTAATGTTTATAATTTTTTACGGGATATTCATACGCATTATCGTTTGGATCCCATT
Organism: Amaurobius ferox; assembly: GCA_951213105.1. Taxonomy (NCBI): domain Eukaryota; kingdom Metazoa; phylum Arthropoda; class Arachnida; order Araneae; family Amaurobiidae; genus Amaurobius; species Amaurobius ferox. The sequence goes on from OX578140.1 coordinate 22,871,930, forward strand.
ATTTGTCTGTATTAATATGTTTGATATTTTGTGATATCTGTTTAAACCATAACATTCGAATGTAGTAAGTTAGACTATATTTAATATCTATTACATATTTCAAAATCTATAAGATGAAGTGTATTTTTAAATTCATTTCCGTTTTTGATAAATGAAATAAGGTAAAATTCAAACTTGCGTTCGGATTTTTGCAATTAAAATTTTCTTTAAGATTTATATGCATTTAGGAACTAAATTTTGAATGTTTATGTGCCGGAAATTCTTTGCGTGATAAAATAAAACATATATAATATTTAAAATTTGAATTAAACTATTTCTAAATCTTATTATTCCTTACAAGATTCAAATCTTATTATTCCTACAAGAAAATAAAACAATATGAACAGCAATCTGCTTTGCCATTTTATGGTTGGCGAATTTGCGGATTGTTTTTAGCACATTTCTTGATAACGGTACAACCAGAAATCTCCTTTAGATTCATATTTGGTTAAAATTAAAACAATTTCGATTAAAAAATACAAATTACATTTTAGATTTGAAACGCAACATTAATATCTATATTGACTCCGTTCTAAAACATTATAATTTTATTTTGCATTTCAGAATTGCATTTGGATCACTATTTCTGAATGCTCGACATTTTTTTTTAACAATCTCTCTGCTCTGGTAGGGCAATTATTTGCGAGGATGAACGTGGGGAAAAAAATGAAAGCTACTTCAATTGCTTCAAAGAGCATCACAAATCAAAAAGCTTTTTTGAGAATATTATTGAGGCAGTTTCTAATCGATTCAAATTGCGAAAATTTTAGTTATATTTTCGGCTGATAGATGGCGGCAAATGTAAAATGTTTGTTTTGATTCTCAGGAGTGGATTGTCCCAGAAGCGTTCTCCGTCAAACACACACTCTGTTTTATTATAAGTCGATATTGGAATGAAAAGGAAATATTAAAATGAAAAAAAAAATAAAATCACAGTTCTTGGTTTAATGAAATCCAAAACTTTTCAAAGAAATACACGTGTAAATATCCAAATTGCACAAATAAATGTTTCCACATTGCGGTCATCGGAGAACGATCATTATTTCGAATGAGAGACGTCAAACTGCGTACAAGCAGGCGCAGAAGAAACAAGGCAGTCAAGAGCAGAAAGTGGAAGAAGCGGAATAGAATCCTGGACCAGTCCCCGATGAAGACAATAGATCCCTGTGCCTGGAACCAGATGTTTCGGAAATCATCTATTACAACCAAAAGAGCTAGAATCATTTACTTAAATGTATTGTTTTTTTTTTTTATAAAAATGCTCTCATGTTCAAAATTCAGTTATACCAAAAGTTTGTTATAGGAAAATCTCAACGTGCTATTGTCGTTCATATACACCTAATATTTATAGACAAATAAATCAGAACGTAAGATAATTAAAATATATCTTCTTTATCTATAAAATGAAGTAAAAGGATATTTTTAACCCTCGGGATACCGATATTAAAAAAATTTAATTTCTGATATCCCGGGATGTAAAATATACCCCGGATTGCAATCTTAAAATTATATCTTAGGAAGCGCAAACTATTTCTTGCACGCATCAAAAGCGCGCGGTCTCTCAGTTTCATTTTTCCAAAACCGCCAAATATCGCTAAAATGTAGTAAAAAGCAGTTTAAGGTGTTTTAATGAATATTTTTTTATAATTACTGTGGTGCGCTATAAAATAAAAAGATACTTAAAAGTACTACTTATTATTATTAATAATTGTTAAATTAAACTTATTATACATGGTCGTAAATTGCTCGTATAGTGGAACTCATTTATTGTAGTACATTGCTTTGTTGTGCAGCTATATATAACCCTCCAATTATTTAACTCTCGCGCGAGTCCTGTAACAAAATTATTAATTAATATAGCACTAAATGGATCGCACCATTTTAACTTCAACAATAAAACATTTATCAAAAACATAAATACTTATTACAACAATTAATCATATTATTTCGGCGGAGGGAACATGTGAGAACAGTATGAATAAAATTACTTAAAATGTGTCTACGACCTTTGATTACTGATGAACACATACCTTCAAGTCTGTCTTAGACTTTGATCATATATCAAAATGCTTGCGTCATTAATTTGTACTTGCCATAACACTAGGTGTTTGGTTCCTTCTCGTACTATCGATTGCACTGCACACATCAATAGATCTAGCCATTATTTTTGGAACATCTACGGAATACTTTACATCTCTAGTCGTCGTGCTATATGTTCTAAGTCATCATGTCGATTGTATATCTATCTATTGCAAGTCATCGTTGTTATATCATAATGTCGCACGAATATCAGCACAAGTATTTTCTTAAGTCCCAGGTTGTGGCTCTTTTTCCCTCAGGGTATCACTCCCCCTTTGCTTTCATTTGCCGCATCCAGTGTGACGCAACAAGCACTTTCTCCATTGGTTAATCCAATTAATTTATCCAATGTCGCTACTTGGCATCCTCGTAAGGGCCCGCTCGGTCCCCTCTGTCTTGACACTCCTGGTTTATGGTTTTATCTAACCTTTAGGTTCACATGCTGTAAAACCTGGCGTCATCCAGACTAGAAGTATTGTTCGATGTTTCGGACACAATAAATATGCACATAAAACTGTCTCACCAAAGTGTGAGATCTATTTCTGGTCTCACAATTACATTGATGGAATAATTTCTTCAAGAAGCTCAGCAATATCTCCTACAATTTTTTTATCTTCCAAAGCTTAAGGGGAGCAGAAATAATTAAAAAAATATATATATTCTTTCAAGGACGTTTTGCCATTCACCTTCTCCCATTGAACTACAGGGGAACGCTCTAGGCGGGAAGAGTCCCTGAAGTCACGTGAGAACGGTTTCGGTCTTTCGGTAGGGTTGCCGAGGCCTTCTCTACTTGATTACTCCTCGAAGACTACAACGATGGGCTCAAGGTGGAAGTGCAAACAGCTGGCTTTCCGCAGAAGGCACAGAGAGGAAAGCAAAGATAAGTCGAAGCAAGAGATTTCGCGACTGCTTCAGGAAAAAGTGGATAGTCTGTATAACCTGTGGATTTGGACTTCCCGAAGATTGACAGACAGAGCAAGACTCCTGCTAACATCATCAGTCGATAATCATGATATAAAATATTTGCGCGATCGGAAATGAACGTTTATTTCGGCGCGACGGGTCGTGAACGTTTTGAACTAGTGCAATTGATCATGGACGTTGCTGCGCGATTGGTCATGGACACATTTTAACTCAATTGACTACGGACGTTGTTGAACACGGCGCGAATAGTCAAAAACATTTTTATGAATTTATTTATTTACATAAAATTTTCATTTCAAGTGTTATTTATTGTTACTTTTATTATTATATATTTAAAACTTTAAATTTGTTATATGTGATTTATGTTATTAAACACTTTTGATATTCTTATCACTTCTTTTGAGTTTCTCGGTTCAGATACTTGTCAATAATTGGATCCAAAACAAGCATTACCGCGGCTTTCACATTCTCCCCGGGTTTCCATTTCTCGTCATCGGCTTCCATTATCGAACTCCCTTTACGTATCATTGACAATTCCCATCATCGACTTCCATTTACGTGCCATCGCGAGCCTTCATTATCGACCTCCAGCTTCATTCCATCGCCTACCTCCATGCCACCATCCTTAGAGCCATCTCCACCAGCTTCGCAACATCTGAAGCAAATTTCTGGCTTAACATATTGCCAGATGACACACCGAACTACGTTACCAACAGCATCGGGAGCGTAAAGGCGATGTGGACCCCCTCCCCCCCCCCCCCCCACACACACACACGTAGGGATCAATCTTGCAATCTACTTCCAAGAGGTGTCCCTGGGAAACGTTTCCCAGGGACAGTTAAATAGGTGTAAAAATGTTTCCAAATGTGTCGCATTTCTAGTTTTATTGCAAAATTCTATCGAAAACATTAAAAAAGTTATTAGAGTAGTCATCGTTAATCTTGTGGATGCATATAGCCTTTCAAAATATGTAAATTTATGGATTGACGCGAATTGCACGTTTTGCGCCATTCGCGTTCTTTGTTGCAATTCTTGTTATTGAACGTTCGAATTGTACGTACAATTTTGAAGTCTGAATGACCACACCTATTATTCTAAAACTAATGCTTGTATGTTTGTGTGAACTCGCAATCTCGTCATAGGATGCTAATCCTGAACCTACCATCCATTGGGAGTTCTGGTTTGGATCTCAATTGACTAAAAGAATTTGATTTTATCTACCTATTTGAAAATAAATATTGTTAAAATGCATTCATTTATTGAATTTTGATGAAATATCAATAATTTGTTATATCAGTAGCTTTATAACAACACAGTTCAATTCAATTGCTCCCAGGCAGGATAGGGAAAGGTACTTTTAAAAGATTATCACCGATACTCGATACTTTATGAAACAGCATTTAGATACAATATACTAGATACTTTTAGAAGCTAAAAATGCAAGATAGTTTTCGAAAGCATCGTTGGGATTTGATATGAATGCTTTATACATTTATATTTACATACAATATACTATAACTTTTAGAAGGCAATAATACAAAACTCTATTGTTTAAGGCGACAGTGGGCGTTGAAATGAGCAAAAATCGACTAAAAAGTTTTTAATATATGCCATTATTTTACACATTTAACATTTGCTTATGTGTGGAACAGCGTCCATCCCAAACGAAGAATCTCCCAAAAATACAGGTATTTTACATACCCTATCCCAAACAGTTCGATCCCCTCTTTGTAGGCATTGGCGTTCATGAAAATCGCAGACAGAAACATTGCACCAGCAGGTGCAATGCTGAATGCATTTTTTTCGAAACTGAATTTTCAAAGGTTTTACATTTTTAAAATGCTCCATGCGTCTTAATTTTTGCCCGAGATGCATGAAATGTGGCAAGAAGACACCTTTTATACCTTTTAATGAAACTGGGTATGCATTTTAATATTGGACTTTATTAAGATAATTAAAAGTGAATAAGAACCTAATTAAATGATGAAAATTAAGTTTTAATGCAGAAAAATATTTAAAAAAAACTAACTTTCTAAGGGATTTAAATGAATACCCAAATTTGTTCATAATGTGTTTTGGAGTGATCATAATGTAAAATTAATCAAAAATGTGAGCAAATGGCACGAAAGGAGCATTTTCAAATTTTCGTTAAAAAAATTAAATTAAAAAAATATATACAAAATTATAACAAAATTGAAAAAAATGTAATGGTATTTTATAATGTTAAGAGGAATATTAATACAAATTTTCATTTTCTAAGTCAATAAATAAATAAAAATAAATGTTCAATTTCCGCCGTTTCCTTAATAAGAGACTTCACGCAACCTAATTACGAAATTGTTAATCTGTACATTATTATAAGCACCTCACAGAGCTGATCCCGAAAATATTATCTTCCCTAGTATACTTGGTAATGTAGAGGGAAAGTACTGATATGTAGGTGAAAATTGCAATCGGGGTTTTCGATGTCTTTACATGTTTTCAACACAGTATACGAATAAACTGTTTATTACGATGGCTGCGTATCTGTGTGCAATGTATCTATTCAATATAACTCGAAAAACTGTTCGAAGTAATTTTAAGAAATTCGGAAGTCACTTATGCATTATTCCGAGGCTTAAAATTTGGTGCTACTCGGAAAAATTATACACGATGACCTGCAAATACCATTAAAAACTGATATAAAAGAATAAATATTCAAAGGCGTATTAATTAAATGCTTGTATACGTGGTATGTTTTTACAAAATCATTAAAACCAATCCATGTAATTCTGATCAAGAATATGCCGTTTTAGAAATGCTTCGCTATTTTGGCGATTTGGCGCCATTTCAAAATGGCGTCAAGTAAAATAAGTGAATATTTGCCAAGTAAATAGTCACTAAATAAATGAAAAGGAGTGTGGCTTAATTCGATTTTCTCATACCAGAATCCAAATTTAGTAACTTTTTTTTTCAAATTTTACAAGAAAATTCTTGAAAAATTGGTATTGTGGGTCCAAATGATTATTATTATAGCGTGCTACCCTTCATTTTAAAGGCATTGAGAAAAATTTTCGATTGATACTATACTTGACAATGTACACCCCTGGGGGGGAGGGTAATTTTCCCCTAGGTGGCTAATGACGTCATGAACAAAAAATTATATTGCTGCTATTTTTCACAACAATGATTGACATTACTAAGTTTCGTGACCATTGAGCCATAAATAAACCCTTTCATGCATGTCAAATTTTGTCCTATGCTGCCGTGTTAAGAAAATATAAAGTTTCGAATAAATTTCAAGTTTCTGTTCGAATTTTAAAAAAATTATATTAAATTCTAATTGTTTTGATAATAAAGCCGCATATAAAGTTTCGTGATAATCCATTAAGAATTGTTGCCGCTATCGTGTACACAAGAAATCGAGCACAGACATACAGCCAGATGGACATCAGTACAAGAATAGTCAAAACATATTCACAAGGTCTGAAAACATATTGGGCTCAAACTCCCGAACTTAAAAATTTTCGTGAAAGCTGCACTTTCTTTACTATATTATAGTATGAGAAAGAAAAATACGAATTTGTTTTAAAATTGCAAATTCAATGCAATTTCAAATAAATGTCCATTTTGTGCGATAAAATTTAAAATTAATGCATTGTACGGAATATATGAAAAAAAATGAATATGAGGCAGTTTTGGCATATTACCGTGATCAAACTTTTACAAATTCCAATATACCTAGGCATGTCTTATTAAGTCAAGGTCAGTGTTTCTAAACAAACTCTTAATCTTCAGTAACTCGATTTAAAATATTTTAGGCAGGTCAAGGCTATAAGTATGTTGAACAATGTTTAAGCATACCAAGAGCTTCTATAGGGGATAAGACAAATGTCAGGAGAACCAGTGCTCAAATGGGCCCAGTTCACAATGTGGATCCGTCTAAGACGTGTGATAACTGTAACAAAGCCTATAATTTCTATTGACGGCTCTGAGCGGATTGAAGTTAACATCGTTCTGAACAATTATCGATTCAATTGTAGAATTTCATTGTCATTCCATTGATTCAATTGAAGAATTCTATCCATGTATACCATACATAACCATTGATAATGATAGTCAGTATCCTAGACAGGAGTTCCATGATCGGAATGCGGTTTTCTACAGCGTCATGTTAGTGTTAGCCAATGTGAACATAATAGAGAACCAATAGAATTGCTCACTAAATATTATGGCTTTAAAACCCCTTTCTCTTTCTTGCTACCCAAAAGCACAACGCAATCCATTTTGCGATGTATTAATTCTAGACTTCGTCTGATATTGTTGAATTATGGCTAGGTATAAAGACTTCGAAGAGTTTCAAATGCCATTCGAAATTATTTTCACGTTGAAAAGTAGTTGGGATTCGTCAGATTTCCTGAAATAGGCTTATGTGAAATTCATCTATTGTAATCAGCAACCATTTTCGGCATTTTATAATCTGTGTTAATGTTAATCTTTATAAGCAATTTTGAGACATCATCAACATTTAATAATTAACGTACAAGCCCCTTGATACGAAAGAAACAATTAATTTTAAGTGGAAGCAATCGATTCAAGTTTGCTTGAGCCTGCGGCCTTCTTTAAGGAGTAAAGTTTTAAAATATTTTAAACTAAGCTGTCTCTGCAAACTTGGATATTGCACATCATTAATCTTTTCATATTTGGAAACTTGCAGATGCAAAACTTCGGGAAAAATAAGTTGTAACAGTATGTATATCCCCTGAATATAAAACGTATTTCTAGAATATGATTTTTCGATTCAAATATTGCTGAATGTAAGATTTTGTTTGTCAAGTTGTATATAACAAAAATGTAACCTGTTCTGAAAGCAAATATATCTGCCTACTTCAGAACAAGAAAACCAAAGTACCTGTTACGACTGACGGAAGTATTGGTTTAACATTGACAGTTTGTCCTTTCTATATTTGTGTAGCTAATTGTTTTTTGCTTTCCAAACAATACTTTATGCAAAGGGTAAGTATGGTGTTGGGGGGGGGGGGGGGTCAAATATCTGACTCTTGGAATTCGATGGATTTATACAGTTTGAGCATACCTGAATACAAGTCAGTTATATTTTCAGTGTGCATCTGAGTTTGTAGGTAAGATATATTTAGAATAATTTCACCAAGAAAAAGAAAATATGTCACGAATATTTCAATTGATAAGTATCACAGACCTATCGCTTTTCGAAAAAGATCTGACTAAAAGATCCTCAAAATTTATGTAATGCTTATGATGCATAAAGGGGAATGCTTATTCATAATGCAATTAAATTCAGTCTAGTAGGGAGAGGAGGGAAGGCGCCATTTGTCTAGGGTCTTGAGCGTAATTTCGATTTACTTCGTAGTAAATCTGATACTATCACTCATGTTTAAATATAAATTAAAATCTGATTAGCGTGCATGCAATACTGTGCACTCAAGATCTCAAGTAATTTGATGACATCTCTGATGAACCTATTTAGACGCGTAATTAGTAGTACTAATTAGTTCGTATTGAATTTTAAAATATCGAAGTTGCAGTAATAAAAAGTTTCTGAAAATACAAAATTGTTCCGTTACGCGTTCCTTGTTTACCTTTAACTTAGATCTCATTTATTTAAGCGTTACAGATCTAAAATTCAAACCCAAGCTGATTTCAAATAGTGGCCGCCCATTTAAATAGAGTGATCACCACTTGTTAGGTTCAATCGTCCATTTACTCAGTTGCTTTATTGATAAGAAAATGCTCACAGAAACAGCTGGACTTTATTATCAAATCTCTGTATAATTAAATAGGCAGCTTTTCTTGCTGAGCATAATTATGAAGTGCAATTCAAAAGCAAAAGTCACTATAGAGATGGCAACAAATCAGTATTTCAGACTTTTACATGTATCGACTAGGCACTACACACGAAACTCGGCCAGAACCGAAATAATTTTTTACTCGCGCCCGACTCGACGACTTTTGTGTCTTGACTCAAATCAAATCTTTTCTAAATGAGTCAAGACAATGAATTCAGCACTGAAATAAAGCACATCATACAAAGTACATCAGTACTAACATATAAAGTACATCAGTACTAAAATACAAAGTTAAAGTTTATACACTGTTCATCAGCCCTTTAATTAGCCGAAATTTACAAAACAATCATACATTTGATAAACTTTATAATTTTACCCGAAATAAATTACGCCTGACCAGACTTACGATATATCAAATAAGCTAGACTTACCAGTTTGTATCGTATTCTTGCAGCTGGATATTTACTGGAATGACGCATTAAGGAGATGACAACACCACAACCGAGTCAATCTTCTATTTACAGCGGCTAGAAATATCAAAATGAATCAGCAAAATCAACAATATGATGAATCAATAAATTACAGAAACAGTAACTGACAAAATTAATTGGAGCGGGGTTCAACACGATTTTCTCCAACCATAATCTATTTCTAAGTAGTTTTTGTTTAAAATTTAAAATTTTGAAAAATTTGGTATCATTGGTTCAAATGATTACAATTATAACGTGTTACCCTTTATTTTAAAGGACTTTGAAAAAATTGTTTGACTGATACCATATTTGACAAAGTAATCCCCTCCTCCCCCCGGGGGATACCCTCCCATCGAGGGGCTAATGACGTCACGAATACAAAAAATGTATTGCGACTATTTTTCACCCCGATGATTGAAACTAGTCTAGTGATCATTGTGTTATAAATAACCCCTTTTATGCATGATTATGTAAAATTTTGTCCTATGCTGCCAAGCTAAATAAATATAAGATTTCGAATGCATTTCAAAGTTTTCGTTCGAATTAAAAAAAATCTATTTAATTGTAGATTTTTTGATAGTAAAGCCGAATATAAATTTTCAAGAAATTCATGAATATTTGGGGTAGGTATCGTGTACACAAGAAATTGATCACAGGCATTACTTCAAAAATAGTCAAAACGGGTTCAGGAGGTCCTAAAACATATTTTGGCATAAAAATCTTGATTTCGATAAATTTGGGGGAAAACAATACTTTATATTATATTACATAGTACGAGACAGTAAAAATACCGACACTTGAAAAAATTAAGAGCTTTAAAAAAGTAATCCTCTGTTTTAGTTTTAATAATGAATATCCAGACTTCTAACTTACATTTTTCGTCGGTGATGTAAACATTTAAATATGCATAATATATTGATATTTTCAGATCACTACTTTAAAGCACTAACAACAGTTATACATTATTTGATCATACACTAATTTTGATTTAAAAAAAACGATGTATTCAGAACTACTGGAGTTAAAATCAAATAAGATTTTACGATTTCATTAGTACTCTTTCAATGATTTTTGAAAGAATTAAAAAAAAATATATGATGTGTTTAACACATAACTTTTCCTACAGTTAAACATAATTAAATATTCAATGACAGCAGAAATCTATGTCAATAAAACAAATTATGTTTCTAGTATAGGCATTTTGTTGACACCGATTAAAATAAGTATACGCAATTTCATATGAATCGGTTGTTTATTTCGAAAAGTCGCATTCCTTGTAGAAAAGTAAAATTTCTGATAACTCGAAAACAGCTAAAGATTATATATAATGGTGTCAATTCACTTCGAGTTATAACCACTGGTAAAGCCTCCCCCCCCCCCCCCCCATAACATGAGTTTAAAATGGTAATCATTTTTTTTTTCATTTTAGATAAAAAGAAGCGTGCAATATCTCAAATGGGACATTAGAGCGTTTTATAAATGATTTACATTTGAATCTAAAAAATAACGTATATAAAATGATTTTTCATAACATTTTACAGATAATTATTTTTTATGCATATATTTGATTTTCGAAAAAAGTATCTCGTACCAATTAAGCCAATTCCCTTAATCTATGTTTCACGAAAATCTATAGCCCCCTGACATTTATCGACTGAATCATGACAAACTTATATCGTTTTACTAAATTTCTTTGAAAGATATCGTGCTCGAAACGCTGACATTATTGAAAACTTCCTATTCGAGGACGCTCAAAACGTGTACTTTCATTCAAATGAGAGTCTGATTATTAATCCAATCATAATACCTTCCATCTATATTTACTAGATGTATTCTAGCGAATGTAAAAATTAAGGAAATTCACCTTACGCATGAATAAAGCATGGGAGATATTCAAATGTGCATGCTTGTTCTAAGCTTATTTCAATGGTTAAAGTTCGAAAATGTCGACGAGTACAAAAGGCAAAGAATATCGAACATTTCATTTAAATAATAATAATTATCATTGCTTTGGTTTGTTGCAGTGTATTTAACACAAGATGAGACAAATGCCAGCCATACACTGAAAAGCAGGTCCAAAGTGTTTGAACTTTTCGTAATCGTTCGCTTTTACACGAACACATCAATGGACGTTATTTACGTCCATAAATGATATATTTAAACCATTTCCCGGTTGCGATTTAGTAAAAGATATGTTATTATTTGCAAACACGTACTAGTTTTGAAGAGGAATTCATCGAAATTATTGTTTAAACGGAAAAGCAAATTTTTGAACTGTTTCAGCTGTAAAATACCCATGCTCTTTATTGAGATGAATCCCACGCATGCATACACATATATACAAACATGAAAAACACAGAATAGGTTGAAAACGGTGTGTATATATATTGAAAATACTTCATTATACACATAAGATACTTCATTTTAGAAACGATTTCCCGACGCCTAATTCGAAAGACTGAGCTGTACTGACTGCGCATACTGGTTTGAAAGCGATTCAAAACAAGTGCATATAAATAACCATATACGTATAAAATATGTAATAGGTTGAGAAATGAATAATTATAATGTGGACTTATAAATGTAAAAGCATTTATAACTGCAAATTAATGTTCAAATACGTACCAGAAACAGTGTTACCTCCCGGATGAATCAATGGCCGCCAGATCGTGGCAATTTTTTTCACAGAAAGGGAATTTTCATCAAAAGTTTTACTAGCGTAGGGAAACATGGGGAATTTTAGATTCTTATACGGATTGAAGTATTATTCTCAGTATTTTATGGTAGCACAGGTATTTGAACACAGGATTCACTGATGCCCAAATATATTGTTACTTTCCTTATATACATAATGTATAAGGAAAGTATGGTGACGGGGTCGAAAATTCGAATTCGAGTTTTCGACGGGAGAGCACGTTTCAAGTATCCCTTATCACGAATCGAACATTTTTGAGGTGATGTCTGTGTGTGTGTGTCAGTGAGACTGTGGAGACGATACCTCACGAACGAATGGAGCGATTCGAATGAAATTTGGTACGAACGAATGGAGCGATTCGAATGAAATTTGGTACAAAAATCACATTCCATGAATACTGGATGTCTATTGTTTTAAAACATAATCGAATGTTCAGAACCCTCCTAAATTTTTGAGTGAAATTTTGAAAAAATCATCAAAAATCAAAACCTTTAATAAAGTTACGCAAATAGACATTTCTTGTGTAATTTTTCCTTAGAAAGCGATTGACATAAATTTTAGAACGCTAGCATGAACCGTTCTCGAGATATTGCACATTTTTCAAATAAATTTATCAAAAAGTCCCACAAATTAAAAAAAAATATTAACTGTTAAGAAACATGTTCACTTTTCATATGTAATATCATGCGATAAATTTGGTGACATCATTCTCGTGGATCTAACTCGTTCCATTCACATGAAAATACACTTTGAGTAATACTTTTGTATTTGAACGCCGATAGTTATTTATTTGCTGTAAGAATAACTTATTTCTCGGTCCATAAAATTTGGCGAGATTTTGGCAACGAATTTTGCGGAATGTCGCCAACTTGGCGACATTTTTAAATGATGCCAAATTAACGACAATCTCGCCGAATGGATAACAAGAAAGATCATTCATGCTTAAGGCATTGATTATAAAACACTTTCCAACTTCAATGTAATTTTATTTAAACATGTCTAAAATGCAATACATTCCTCGGTAATATTTTAAAATTTATCACAATACTACATTAATTTATTATATTTGAAAACTTAAACCTTCATCGAAAAATATGAACTTCATTCAAATGACTGCATTGAAATATAAATTGCCTGGTTTAAACATCTCTAAAATGTTATACATTCCTCGCAAATAATTTTAGAATTATCATAATACTACAACAATTTATTATATTTGAAAACTTCATCAAAACAAATGAAATTCATTCAAATGGCGTCATAGAAAGAATAACACGCCTGGCTCTCTCTATAAAAGCAGAATTTCATTCATAAATAATTTCCCATTCATGTTATTCATCACAATACTATAATAATTTATATTATTTAAAAATTAAGACCATGGAGCTACAAGTAATTAAACTCTATGCGTAAAACTTCATCTCAAAAAAATCGTCCTTCTCTCAATGAATATTTCATTCATATCAGCTACGCAGACTCCATGGACTAATTGATTTTGTGTTAAAGAAATACAGCAATTCTAATACAAGTCATTCTACATATTTTGCTGTTCACATTTTACATAGGTGAAAAATAGGCTTCGTTGTAGAAATAATCAAATTTGGATGAGCATTTAAACTCAAATATATTGTAATTGCGTTGTTTCAGTATGTAGATGCACAGAATTTAAGCAGAAATAAAGTGGCTTTAGAACGTATACAACACTCAATATGAATTAAAAAGAGCTGTAAAAATCACGATTTTGAGACAAGATGGATGCCATATAACATTTTGAAGTAGTTCACGTGATCGTTTCATATTATGGTCACGTGATCGCTTCATATAAGAGGTGTTGTTATTAATTTAATTTTTATTTAAAAAACTGCTGAATATATTTCGCTGAATTTTTTTTTATATATTTTATGGAACAATTTGAATATTACCTAAAATTTTCGAAGCAATTTGTGAATTTTAAATTCGCTTAAAAAATGCTTGAAAAATTAGGTCCCATAGGGCTCAATATATTTCATTTTTTCAACCCGGGTTCAATCCAAAACTAATTGGGTGATATTCATTTATATTCCCATAGGTCCTACAGACCGTCTGAACAACATACTAAAATTTCATTTTGATTAAGTCATTTTTACGGCAGTTATCGTGCTGACAGACAGACAGACAGACAGACAGACAGAATGAACAAAGTCATAAACACTTTTCAACTTTGTTGTAAAGTGTTAAAAAATCATTTTTTCAGCTCCGCCGCCAGCATGGCATCTGGTAAAAAAAAGAGAAGAACTGAAGAATGAAACCGAGAATTCAATCAGGATTGGACGGAGTCGTTTGCATTCATATGCAACACAGATGGCCTTCTTACTTGTCTCATTTGCCAATAAAAACTCGCACACAATAAAAAGTCAAATTTGGAGAGACACTTCACTACAAAACATACCCAGTTTGCTGGTAAATATCCAACCGGTGACGCGCGAAAAAAAGCTGTTGAAGATCTCCAAAAAAACAACAACAGTCAAGTTCCACGCTAAGTAACTGGACGAAATCTTCCAATAATGTAAATCTGGCAAGCTTTGCAGTATCATTAGAAATTGCAAAAAGAGGAAAACCATTCACAGATGGTGAGTACGTCAAAGATGTTTTATACGTGCATCTGAAGAACTGTTTCGTGATTTTAAAAACAAAGCCGAAATCATGAAAAAAATCAAAGATTTGCCATTATCTGCTAAAACAGTACAAGATAGAACTGCTAAAATGTCTTCAAATGTAACACATATGCAAGTGGAAGACATTCAACTGGCTTCTGCCTTATCATTTGCTATAGATGAGTCTTGTGACATAAAAGACACGGCACAAGTTACCCTTGTCGTCAGGTATATGTCGTCCCAAGGTCCAAAAGAAGAACTGCTAGGATTGCTACCGCTCTCAGGGCAAACTCGTGGAGAAGATATAGCAAATGCTGTGCAAAACTGCCTGGAAGACAATGGAATCGATATAAATAAAATCGTTTCTATAACAACTGATGGAGCCAGAAGTATGACAGGAAAACATATAGAGGGGTAACATCAATTCTTCAGAAAAAACTAAACCACGAAATTCTAACGTTTCACTGCTTTGTTCCCAAACATTTCCGGCCGAAATAGTTGAGGTCACGAACTTGGTAATTAAGATTATTAACAGCATCTTGGCAAAAGCACTCTACCATCGCCAGTTTAAAGATTTCCTTGAAGAAATAGATAGCCAGTTTTCTGACCTATTTCTGCACAATAAAGTGCGATGGCTTTCCAGAGGTAACGTATTGCAACGTTTTTCTTTGTGCTCGTGTGAAATAAAAACATTCCTCAATGAAAAAAGCATTGACCATCCCGAATTGGAAGAAGACAAATGGCTGCAAAAATTCAACTTCATAGTAGATACCACAATGAAACTAAATGAACTAAATCTAAAACTGCAAGGAAAGGACATACCAGCCTACGCCTTGCTTGAAGAAGTAGTTTGTTTCGAAAAATAATTACTTCCTTTTGTTGAAGACATAGAGAGCGGTAAATTACTTCATTTTAAAAATCTGAAGCAATATCGCGATGAGACCAATGCAACTATTGACACGAATTACTTCAGCATAGCTTTAAAAAACATGAAGGATGGATTCGCTGAGAGATTCGAGCAATTCAAAACAAACAAAAGTACTCTCTCGCGTTCATAGTAAATCCTCTCAACACAAATACAAATGAGATCAACATTGAGTCATTTAGAATTGATGCTGGATCGCCCCAAATGCAATTGCTAGATTTGAAAAGCAAAGACTTGTGGAGAGGCAAGTTCACAGAACTCAAGAGCCAGTTGGAAGAGTTGGAGGTCCAGAAATGCATGCACATCGCGCAGCACAAGTGGAAGAAAGCTCTAAAAGAAATTCCGCGAGTTGAGGCCATCATATTCGGCGCATGGAATAGTCTTCCAGAATGCTACAGTGAGGTGAAGAAGTTGGCATATGGAGTGCTAACGATCTTCGGGTCGATATATTCGTGCGAGCAAGCGTTCTCTTGCATGAATATAATAAAAAGTAAAGTTAGAAGTCAACTAACAAATAAAAATCTAGAGTCGTGCTTGAAACTTAAAACAACAAGTTATAAGCCAGATTTAATCAAACTTTCAAAAGGCATGCAAAGCCAATGTTCCCATTGATGTAACTATCTATATTTGTGTTTTTATATGAATAAATATTATTCCGTATTTAAAGCCGTTTATTTTAAATCAAAAATCAAATATATATAAGCAAATACTATAATATTGAAACGAAAATTTTTAGTGGCTCTTTAAAAACTGGAAAATTTTGTAAATTGTAACTTTTGGCTCTATCGTTTCAATAGGTTGCCGACCCCTGGTCTAGGGTCTTGAGCGTAATTTCGATTTACTTCGTAGTAAATCTGATACTATCACTCATGTTTAAATATACATTAAAACCTGATTAGCGTGCATGCAATACTGTGCACTCAAGATCTCAAGTAATTTGATGACATCTCTTATGAACCTATTTAGACGCGTAACTAGTAGTACTAATTAGTTCGTATTGAATTTTAAAATATCGAAGTTGCAGTAATAAAAAGTTTCTGAAAATACAAAATTGTTCCGTTACGCGTTCCTTGTTTACCTTTAACTTAGATCTCATTTAAGCGTTACAGATCTAAAATTCAAACCCAAGCTGATTTCAAATAGTGGCAGCCCATTTAAATAGAGTGATCACCACTTGTTAGGTTCAATCGTCCATTTACTCAGTTGCTTTTATTGATAAGAAAATGCCCACAGAAACAGCTGGACTTTATTATCAAATCTCTGTATAATTAAATAGGCAGCTTTTCTTGCTGAGCATAATTATGAAGTGCAATTCAAAAGCAAAAATCACTATAGAGATGGCAACAAATCAGTATTTCAGACTTTTACATGTATCGACTAGGCACTACACACGAAACTCGGCCAGAACCGAAATAATTTTTTACTCGCGCTCGACTCGACGACTTTTGTGTCTTGACTCAAATCACATCTTTTCTAAATGAGTCAAGACTATGAATTCAGTACTAAAATAAAGCACATCATACAAAGTACATCAGTACTAAAATACAAAGTTAAAGTTTATACAATGTTCATCAGCCCTTTAATTAGCCGAAATTTACGAAACAATCATACATTTGATAAACTTTATAATTTTATCCGAAATAAATTACGCCTGACCAGACTCAGTCCTAACCCGGGTCGAAATTCCATGAAAATCCGACCCGTGAGATGAGCTAGGACTAAGTCCCAGCGGTCTCCCTTCAGAGCTCTATTACGATATATCAAATAAGCTAGACTTACCAGTTTGTATCGTATTCTTGCAGCTGGATATTTACTGGAATGACGCATTAAGGGGTTGACAACACCACAACTGAGTCAATCTTCTATTTACAGCGGCTAGAAATATCAAAATGAATCAGCAAAATCAACAATATGATGAATCAATAAATTACAGAAACAGTAACTGACAAAATTAATTGGAGCGGGGTTCAACATGATTTTCTTCAACCATAATCTATTTCTAAGTAGTTTTTGTTTCAAATTTAAAATTTTGAAAAATTTGGTATCATTGGCTCAAATGAATACAATTATAACGTGTTACCCTTTATTTTAAAGGACTTTGAAAAAATCTTTTGGCTGATGCCATATTTGACAAAGTAATCCCCTCCCCCCCCCCGGGGGATACCCTCCCATCGAGGGGTTAATGACGTCACGAATACAAAAAATGCATTGCGACTATTTTTCACCCCGATGATTGAAACTAGTCTAGTGATCATTGTGCTATAAATAACCCCTTTTATGCATGATTATGTAAAATTTTGTCCTATTCTGCCAAGCTAAATAAATATAAAATTTCGAATGCATTTCAAAGTTTTCGTTCGAATTAAAAAAAATCTATTTAATTGTAGATTTTTTGATAGTAAAGCCGAATATAAATTTTCAAGAAATTCATGAATATTTGGGGTAGGTATCGTGTACACAAGAAATTGATCACAGACATTACTTCAAAAATAGTCAAAACGGGTTCAGGAGGTCCTAAAACATATTTTGGCATAAAAATCTTGATTTCGATAAATTTGGGGGAAAACAATACTTTATATTATATTACATAGTACGAGACAGTAAAAATACCGACACTTGAAAAGATTAAGAGCTTTAAAAAAGTAATCCTCTGTTTTAGTTTTAATAATGAATATCCAGACTTCTAACTTACATTTTTCGTCGGTGATGTAAACATTTAAATATGCATAATATATTGATATTTTCAGATCACTACTTTAAAGCACTAACAACAGTTATACATTATTTGATCATACACTAATTTTGATTTAAAAAAACGATGTATTCAGAACTACTGGTGTTAAAATCAAATAAGATTTTACGATTTCATTAGTACTCTTTCAATGATTTTTGAAAGAATTAAAAAAAAATATATGATGTGTTCAACACACAACTTTTCCTACAGTTAAACATAATTAAATATTCAATGACAGCAGAAATCTATGTCAATAAAACAAATTATGTCTCTAGTTGAATATCAATAGGCATTTTGTTGACACCGATTAAAATAAGTATACGCAATTTCATATGAATCGGTTGTTTATTTCGAAAAGTCGCATTCCTTGTAGAAAAGTAAAATTTCTGATAACTCGAAAACAGCTAAAGATTATATATAATGGTGTCAATTCACTTCGAGTTATAAGCACTGGTAAAGCCTCCCCCCCCCCATAACATGAGTTTAAAATGGTAATAATTTTTTTTTTCATTTTAGATAAAAAGAAGCGTGCAATATCTCAAATGGGACATTAGAGCGTTTTATAAATGATTTACATTTGAATCTAAAAAATAACGTATATAAAATGATTTTTCATAACATTTTACAGATAATTATTTTTTATGCATATATTTGATTTTCGAAAAAAATATCTCGTACCAATTAAGCCAATTCCCTTAATCTATGTTTCACGAAAATCTATAGCCCCCTGACATTTATCGACTGAATCACGACAAACTTATATCGTTTTACTAAATTTCTTTGAAAGATATCGTGCTCGAAACGCTGACATTATTGAAAACTTCCTATTCGAGGACGCTCAAAACGTGTACTTTCATTCAAATGAGAGTCTGATTATTAATCCAATCATAATACCTTCCATCTATATTTACTAGATGTATTCTAGCGAATGTAAAAATTAAGGAAATTCACCTTACGCATGAATAAAGCATGGGAGATATTCAAATGTGCATGCTTGTTCTAAGCTTATTTCAATGGTTAAAGTTCGAAAATGTCGACGAGTACAAAAGGCAAAGAATATCGAACATTTCATTTAAATAATAATAATTATCATTGCTTTGGTTTGTTGCAGTGTATTTAACACAAGATGAGACAAATGCCAGCCATACACTGAAAAGCAGGTCCAAAGTGTTTGAATTTTTCGTAATCGTTCGCTTTTACACGAACACATCAATGGACGTTATTTACGTCCATAAATGATATATTTAAACCATTTCCCGGTTGCGATTTAGTAAAAGATATGTTATTATTTGCAAACACGTACTAGTTTTGAAGAGGAATTCATCGAAATTATTGTTTAAACGGAAAAGCAAATTTTTGAACTGTTTCAGCTGTAAAATACCCATGCTCTTTATTGAGATGAATCCCACGCATGCATACACATATATACAAACATGAAAAACACAGAATAGGTTGAAAACGGTGTGTATATATATTGAAAATACTTCATTATACACATAAGATACTTCATTTTAGAAACGATTTCCCGACGCCTAATTCGAAAGACTGAGCTGTACTGACTGCGCATACTGGTTTGAAAGCGATTCAAAACAAGTGCATATAAATAACCATATACGTATAAAATATGTAATAGGTTGAGAAATGAATAATTATAATGTGGACTTATAAATGTAAAAGCATTTATAACTGCAAATTAATGTTCAAATACGTACCAGAAACAGTGTTACCTCCCGGATGAATCAATGGCCGCCAGATCGTGGCAATTTTTTTCACAGAAAGGGAATTTTCATCAAAAGTTTTACTAGCGTAGGGAAACATGGGGAATTTTAGATTCTTATACGGATTGAAGTATTATTCTCAGTATTTTATGGTAGCACAGGTATTTGAACACAGGATTCACTGATGCCCAAATACATTGTTACTTTCCTTATATACATAATGTATAAGGAAAGTATGGTGACGGGGTCGAAAATTCGAATTCGAGTTTTCGACGGGAGAGCACGTTTCAAGTATCCCTTATCACGAATCGAACATTTTTGAGGTGATGTCTGTGTGTGTGTGTCAGTGAGACTGTGGAGACGATACCTCACGAACGAATGGAGCGATTCGAATGAAATTTGGTACGAACGAATGGAGCGATTCGAATGAAATTTGGTACAAAAATCACATTCCATGAATACTGGATGTCTATTGTTTTAAAACATAATCGAATGTTCAGAACCCTCCTAAATTTTTGAGTGAAATTTTGAAAAAATCATCAAAAATCAAAACCTTTAATAAAGTTACGCAAATAGACATTTCTTGTGTAATTTTTCCTTAGAAAGCGATTGACATAAATTTTAGAACGCTAGCATGAACCGTTCTCGAGATATTGCACATTTTTCAAATAAATTTATCAAAAAGTCCCACAAATTAAAAAAAAATATTAACTGTTAAGAAACATGTTCACTTTTCATATGTAATATCATGCGATAAATTTGGTGACATCATTCTCGTGGATCTAACTCGTTCCATTCACATGAAAATACACTTTGAGTAATACTTTTGTATTTGAACGCCGATAGTTATTTATTTGCTGTAAGAATAACTTATTTCTCGGTCCATAAAATTTGGCGAGATTTTGGCAACGAATTTTGCGGAATGTCGCCAACTTGGCGACATTTTTAAATGATGCCAAATTAACGACAATCTCGCCGAATGGATAACAAGAAAGATCATTCATGCTTAAGGCATTGATTATAAAACACTTTCCAACTTCAATGTAATTTTATTTAAACATGTCTAAAATGCAATACATTCCTCGGTAATATTTTAAAATTTATCACAATACTACATTAATTTATTATATTTGAAAACTTAAACCTTCATCGAAAAAAATGAACTTCATTCAAATGACTGCATTGAAATATAAATTGCCTGGTTTAAACATCTCTAAAATGTTATACATTCCTCGCAAATAATTTTAGAATTATCATAATACTACAACAATTTATTATATTTGAAAACTTCATCAAAACAAATGAAATTCATTCAAATGGCGTCATAGAAAGAATAACACGCCTGGCTCTCTCTATAAAAGCAGAATTTCATTCATAAATAATTTCCCATTCATGTTATTCATCACAATACTATAATAATTTATATTATTTAAAAATTAAGACCATGGAGCTACAAGTAATTAAACTCTATGCGTAAAACTTCATCTCAAAAAAATCGTCCTTCTCTCAATGAATATTTCATTCATATCAGCTACGCAGACTCCATGGACTAATTGATTTTGTGTTAAAGAAATACAGCAATTCTAATACAAGTCATTCTACATATTTTGCTGTTCACATTTTACATAGGTGAAAAATAGGCTTCGTTGTAGAAATAATCAAATTTGGATGAGCATTTAAACTCAAATATATTGTAATTGCGTTGTTTCAGTATGTAGATGCACAGAATTTAAGCAGAAATAAAGTGGCTTTAGAACGTATACAACACTCAATATGAATTAAAAAGAGCTGTAAAAATCACGATTTTGAGACAAGATGGATGCCATATAACATTTTGAAGTAGTTCACGTGATCGTTTCATATTATGGTCACGTGATCGCTTCATATAAGAGGTGTTGTTATTAATTTAATTTTTATTTAAAAAACTGCTGAATATATTTCGCTGAATTTTTTTTTTATATATTTTATGGAACAATTTGAATATTACCTAAAATTTTCGAAGCAATTTGTGAATTTTAAATTCGCTTAAAAAATGCTTGAAAAATTAGGTCCCATAGGGCTCAATGTATTTCATTTTTTCAACCCGGGTTCAATCCAAAACTAATTGGGTGATATTCATTTATATTCCCATAGGTCCTACAGACCGTCTGAACAACATACTAAAATTTCATTTTGATTAAGTCATTTGTACGGCAGTTATCGGGCTAACGGACAGACAGACACACAGACAGACAGAATGAACAAAGTCATAAACACTTTGCAACTTTGTTGTAAAGTGTTAAAAATGAGTCTAAATCAATGAAAATGACAACTAATTCAAGAAAATTTAATATCTTTGAAAGAATATAAGTATCTACTATAAGAAAAACATTTTTTAAACTGTAAATGTAGTAAATTCATTGCGTTATATAAGGAAAGTCATGTGTTGCCCACATCAGATTTTTTACAGTGTTGCCAAGTAAAATCGCTAAACGTAATATTCTTATTACTGGATCATATTTTGCAATACTGTTGATAGCAATTATTCATGAAGGGAAAATATCTTGTACGGGGAAAGATTTATGACAACTAATTTTCCCTTTTTGTCCTCATGTTAATACTTTTCTGAGAAAAAGCTCCCTTTTGAGGGGAATTTCACGGGATCTGAAAGTAAACCACATGCAATTTATTATTTATTGTGATACATAATTTGTTTGTAATTGATTTGTCTAAACTAATGATACTACTTTTGAATTATATTTAAAGATGCTTAAAAGTAAAATAAACCTAAGAAATATTGTAAATAAGAGTGTTGCTAATTTTATATAATACGATGCAATACCTGAATTTTAGGCAGAAGGTGGCAATTAGCAGGCCTAGAAGCTCTTTAAATCCACGCATCTCTTTTAATCAAACTCAATTACCATATTACTTTGTAATAAAGTGCAATTTCAATAGACCTCTCTAGACCTTTCATTACGACTTCTAACAAACAAAAATTCTGTACAACCCCCAACTAAACCATTTATAGTACACATAGGTATTTGCCACACAAACAGTGAAACTCGCTTGATTTTGAATCAAGGAAAATAAATAAATAATTCTTCAAAAAGTGACAGGGATTATTAAAGAAATAAAATTTAATTTTACGTTCTCATACTACGTATTATAGTATAAAGCATTGTTTTTCCGTAAATTTTCAAATTCGAGATTTTGATGCCAATATATGTTTTAAGGCCTCATTAAGACGTTTTGAATATATTTGGAGTGATGCCCGTCTGTAAGTCTGTAGTCGATTTCTTGTGTACACGATAATAGCCACAAACATTAATGTATTTTCACGAAATTTATATCTGTCTTTGTTATCAAAAGATCTAGAACTAGAGATAATTTTTTCAAATTTGAGCGAAAAGTTCGAAATTTAACCGAAATTTCCAGAGCTAAATAATTTTGTGTGAAAAAAAATTCAGCAATTCTTATGTAACTCACCTTACAATCACTTGAGATATTTGCATTCTGCATAAGTTAAAATTAGGTTTCGTTGAAGAAATAATAAAAGTTTAGGGATCATTTAAAATCACAACTATTGCAATTGCGTAGGCACGGAATTTAGATACACAGATAATACACAGATAATATATATGTGTGCGTGTGTATGTATTCAAAGTATTGGAATCGTGCCGAAGATTGGAACTCGAACTTTCGAAGGATCTACACGTTTTGGGACTTCTAGAACACGAAAAAACTATTGTTAGGAAGACATCTGTGTGTGTGAGGGTGTATCTGTGTGTGTTTCTGTGTGTTTGTGAGGATATTGCATCCACTCTAACTGAAAAACTAATGGACCGAATTTAATAAAATTTGGTAGGTAAGTTTTTGTGGGAAACCCCGATGTTCATATGATTATAGTACGATTCGTAATAAAAGAATCTGCCTTCTTTGTGAAATGGGCGGCAGAAATTGCCTTTATCCACTCTAGCTAAAAACTAATGGACCAAATTTAACACAATTTGGTGTATAATATTTCAATAACGTACAAGTGATTAATATACCAAATTTAACAAAATTTGTTATATAAATCACTTATAGGTTATTCTAGTACGATTCGGGAAAAAAGAAAGGGCTGTTTTTGCGAAATGGCCCACAAAAATCGTTAAATATAAAAATAAAAGACTACATATGCTCAATTATATCCATTAAATTCCTATTTTATACTTGATTTTTAACAACAAAAAGAATAAGACTAACCTCATCATTCTAGGACTAGCCGTTCTTCAGATATTTTAGTTTTTTTGAGTTTTCGCTACGCCACTTTTGACAATAAGTTCATCTATTAAATGAGAACCAAATTTAAGTTTAACGTGCAAATTCAATGTCATTTAAAATACTTATGGCTGTTATTTTGTGCAGATAAACTCAAATTATTATTGAAGAAATAAAGAGAACGTGAATATGAGTCTGCAGGGAAAGACATGTGCTGTCCACATCAGAATTTTTAACAATATTGCAACAATGATTTATAGAAGTGAATGAGGATTATTTGCAGGCCATTTCGAAAAAAATGTAGGATCTACATTTAAAGATCCACCAAATTGTTGTAGAATAAAATGTTCTACAAATTTAAGCTGTGTACCAAATTTCAACTCTCTAGGACGTAGGAAGTGCATTAAAAACGCTATCAAATAATTATATCATGAAGAGTTACATAAAATTAAAACAAGAAAGATCAATCATGCTTAAAGCATTGATTATGAAACACTTTCCAACTTCAATGCAATTTTATTTAAACATATCTAAAATGCAATACATTCCTCGGTAATATTTTAAAACTTCTCACAATACTACATTGATTTATTATATTTGAAAACTTAAACAATCATCGAAAAAAATGAACTTCATTCAAATGACGGCATTGAAATATAAATTGCCTGGTTTAAACATCTCTAAAATGTGATATATTACTCGGTAACAATTTTAGAATTATCATAATAACACGATAAACTTCATCGAAATTTAAAAACTTCATCGAAAACAACTGAAATTCATTCAAATGACGTCATAGAAAAAATAACACGCCTGGCTCTCTCTAAAAAAGCAGCATTTCAATCATAAATAATTTCCCATTCATGTCATTCATCACAATACTATAATAATTTATTTTATTTAAAAATTAAGACCATGGAGCTATAAGTAATTGTACTCTATGCTTAAAACTTCATCGCAAAAAATCGTCCTTCTCTCGGTAAAGTCAATGAATATTTCTTTCATATCAGCTATGCAGACTCCATGAGCTAAATTCCTTTGCGTTAAAAAAATACAGCAATTCCTATACAACTCATCCTACATATTTTGCTGTTTACATTTCACATAAGTGAAAAATAGGCTTCGTTAGAGAAATAATCAAAGTTGGATGCTCATTTAAACTCAAATATATTGTAATTGCGTTGTTTCAGTATGTAGATGCACAGAATTTAAGCGAAAATAAAGAGGTTTTACGACGAATACAGCACTCAATATGAATTAAAAAGAACTTTAAAAATGACGATTTTGAGACAAGATGGATGCCGTATTATATTTTGAAGTTGGTCACGTGATCGTTTCATATCATGGTCACGTGATCGCTTCATATAAGAGGTGTAATTATTATTTTAATTTTTATTCAAAAAACCACTGAATATATTTTGCTGAATGTTTTTTATATATTTTATGGAATAATTTAAATATTACCTAAAATTTTCGAAGCAATTTGTGAATTTTAAATCCGCTTAAAAAATGTTTGAAAAATTAGGTCCCATAGGGTTCAATGTATTTCATTTTTTCAACCCGGGTTCAATCCAAAACTAATTGGATGATATTATTTATTTATATTCCCATAGGTCCTACAGACCGTCTGAACAACATACTAAAATTTCATTTTGATTAAGTCATTTTTACGGCAGTTATCGTGCTAACGGACAGACAGACAGACAGACAGACAGACAGAATGAATGAACAAAGTCATAAACACTTTTCAACTTTGTTGTATAGTGTTAAAAAAATTGAAAAATTGTCATCTACCAAATTTATTTTAAAATGTGAATCTCTCTCATATACAAAATAATTAAATCTTGGAAAGATATTTATTATATAATATATCTATTTTTTCCTTCTGGAGGATATCGCAAAAGTCAGAATTTAATTAAATTCGTTTTTCTCCCTATATTAAATAATTTTTAATTAAAAAACTACCTAACATATTTTACAGAAATTTTTTTTATATATTTTATCGGATAATATTCCTAAAATGATTTCCTAAAAATTTCGAAGCAATTTGTGAATTTTAAATGTGCTTAAAAAATGTTTGAACAATTAGGTCCCATAGGGTTCAATGTATTTCATTTTTTCAACCAGGGTTCAATAAAAAACTAATTGTGTGATATTACTTATTTATATTCCCATAGGTCCCACAGACCGTCTGAAAAAGATACTAAAATTTCATTTTGATAAAGTCATTTTTACGGCAGTTATCGTGCTAACGGACAGACAGACAGACAGACAGAATGAACAAAGTCATAAACACTTTTCAACTATGTTGTAAAGTGTTAAAAAACAAGAAAGATCAATCATGCTTAAAGCATTGATTATGAAACACTTTCCAACTTCAATGCAATTTTATTTAAAAAAGTCGAAAATGCAATACATTCCTCGGTAATATTTTAAAACTTATCACAATACTACATTGATTTATTATATTTGAAAACTTAAACCTTCATTGAAAAAATGAACTTCATTCAAATGACGGCATTGAAATATATATTGCCTGGTTTAAATATCTCTAAAATGCAATACATTCCACGGTAATATTTTTAAAACTATCATAATACTACGATAATTTATTATATTTGAAAACTTCATCGCGCGAAAACAACTGAAATAAATTCAAATGACGTCATAGAAAAAATAACACGCCTGGATCTCTCTATAAAAGCAGGATTTCATTCATTTCATTCATCACAATACTATAATAATTTATTTTATTTAAAAATTAAGACCATGGAGCCACAATTCATAAACTCTATGCTTAAAACTTCATCGAAAAAAATCGTCCTTCTGTTTATAAAATCAATTAATATTTCATTCATATCAGCCATGCAGACTCCATGGACAGAATTATTTTGTGTTAAAGAAATCCATTAATTCTAATATACAACTCATTCTACATATTTTGCTGTTTACATTTTACATAGGTGAAAAATAGGCTTAGTTGTAGAAATAATCAAATTTGAATGAGAATTTAAACTCAAATATATTGTCATTGTGCTGTTTTAGTATGTAGATGCACAGAATTTAAGCAAAAATAAAGTAGTTTTAGGACGGATACAACACTCAGTATGAATTAAAAAGAACTTTAAACAAGAAAGATCAATCATGCTTAAAGCATTGATTATGAAACACTTTCCAACTTTAATGCAAATTTATTTAAACATGTCTAAAATGCAATACATTCCTCGGTAATATTTTAAAACTTATCACAATATTACATTAATTTAATATATTTGAAAACTTAAACCTTCATTGAAAAAAAATGAACTTCATTCAAATGATGGCATTGACATATAAATTGCCTGGTTTAAACATCTCTAAAATGTGATACATTCCTCGGTAATAATTTTAGAATTATCATAACACTACGATAATTTATTATATTTGAAAACTTCATCGAAAACAACTGAAATTCATTCAAATGACGTCATAGAAAAAACAACACGCCTGGCTCTCTCTATAAAAGCATCATTTCATTCATAAATAATTTCCCATTCATGTCATTCATCAGAATACTATAATAATTTATTTTATTTAAAAATAAGACCATGGAGCTACACGTAATTAAACGTAATTCAATGTAATTACAAGAAAGATCAATCATGCATAAGCATTGATTATGAAACACTTTCCAACTGAAATGTAATTTCATTTAAAAATTTCTAAAATGTGATTCATTCAGTGGTAATATCTTTTACATTATCACAGTACTACAGTAATTTATTATACTTAAATATTTAAAACTGTATCGAAATATAAATCATCTGATTCTTTATGCAAAATCAATGAATATTTCATTCATATAACTTGTATTCCAGACTCCAGAGCTAAATAATTTTGTGTGAAAAAAATTCAGCAATTCTTATGTAATTCATCTTACAATCGCTTGAGATATTTGCATTCTGCATATGTTAAAATTAGGCTTCCTTGAAGAAATAATAAAAGTTTAGGGATCATTTAAAATCACAACTATTGTAATTGCATAGGCACGGAATTTAGATACACAGATAATACACAGATAATATATATGTGTATGTGTATGTACTCAAAGTATTGGAATCGTGCCGAAGATCGGAACTCGAATTTTCAAAGGATCTACACGTTTTGGGACTTCTAGAACACGAAAAAACTACTTTTAGGAAGACGTCTGTGTGTGTAAGGGTGTATCTGTGTATGTTTCTGTGTGTCTGTGTGGATATTACATCCACTCTAATTGAAAAACTAATGGACCGAATTTCATACAATTTGGTAGGTATGTTTTTTGTGGGAAATCCTGATGTTCATTAGATTATAGAACGCTTCGTAATAAAAGAATCTGCCTTCTTTGCGAAATGGCCGCAGAAATTGCCTTTATCCACTCTAGCTAAAAACTAATGAACCAAATTTAACAAAATTTGGAGTATAATATTTCAATAACTTACAAGTGATTTATATACCAAATTTAACAAAATTTTGTATATAAATCATTTGTAGGTTATTCTACTACGATTCGGGAAAAAGGAACGGGCTATTTTTGCGAAATGGCCAGCAAAAATCGTTATATATAAAAATAAAAGACTACGTGTGCTCAATTATATCAATTAAATTCCTATTTTATATGTGATTTTTGACAACAAAAAGAATAAGACTAACCCCATTACACTAGGACTAGCCGTTCTTGAGATATTCTAGTGTTTTCGCGTTTTCGCTACGTCACCTTTGACAATAAGTCCAGCTATCAAATGAGAACCAAATTTAAGTTTAACGTGTAAATTCAATGTCATTTAAAATGCTTATGTTGTGCAGATAAACTCAAATTATCATTGAATAAATAAAGAGAACGAATATGAGTCTGCAGAGAAAGACATGTGCTGTCCACATCAGAATTTTTAACAATATTACACCAATGATTTATAGAAGTGAACGGGGATTATTTTCAGGCCATTTCGAAAAAAATGTATGATCTATATTTAAAGATCCATCAAATTTTTGTCGAATAAAATGTTCAACAAATTTAAGCTGTGTACCAAATTTTAACTCTCTAGGACGTAGGAAAGTGCATTTAAAATGCCATCAATTAAATTTATCATGAAGAGTTATATAAAATTTAAAAAAAATGAAAAATTGTTATCTACCAAATTTATTTTAAAATATGAAGCCACTCCCATATGCAAAACGTTTAAACAAATGGAGAGATATTTATTATATAATATCTCTCTCTTTTCTTTCTGGAAGATATCCCAAAGTCAGAATTTAAATGAATTTGTTTTTTTCCCTATATTAAATAAATTTTTAATTAAAAAACTACTTAACATATTTTACTGAATTTTTTTTTATATATTCTATGGGATAATGTGAATATTTCCTAAAAATTTCGAAGCAATTCGTGAATTTTAAATTTACTTAAAAAATGTTTGAAAAATTAGGTCCCATAGGGTTCAATGTATTTCATTTTTTCAACCCGGGTTCAATAAAAAACTAATTGGGTGATATTATTTATTTATATTCCCATAGGTCCTACAGACCGTCTGAACAACATACTAAAATTTCATTTTGATAAACTCATTTTTACGGCAGTTATCGTGCTAACGGACAGACAGACAGACAGACAGACAGACAGACAGACAGACAGACAGACAGACAGAATGAACAAAGTCATAAACACTTTTCAACTTTGTTGTAAAGTGTTAAAAATCACGATTTTGAAACAAGATGGATGCCATATATCATTTTGAAGTGGGTCATGTGATCGTTTCATATCATGGTCACGTGATCGTTTCATATAAGATGTGTAATTATTATTTTAATTTTTAACACTTTACAACAAAGTTGAAAAGTGTTTATGACTTTGTTCATTCTGTCTGTCTGTCTGTCCGTTAGCACGATAACTGCCGTAAAAATGACTTAATCAAAATGAAATTTTAGTATGTTGTTCAGACGGTCTGTAGCACGTATGGGAATATAAATGAATAATATCTCCCAATTAGTTTTGGATTGAACCCGGATTGAAAAAATGAAATACATTGAGCCCTATGGGGCCTAATTTTTCAAACATTTTTTAAGCGGATTTTAAATTCACAAATTGCTTCGAAAATTTTAGGTAATAGTCAAATTGTTCCATAAAATATATAAAAAAAAATTCAGCGAAATATATTCAGTAGTTTTTTAAATAAAAATTAAAATAATAATTACACATCTTATGTGAAACGATCACGTGACCATGATATGAAACGATCACATGGCCCACTTCAAAATGATATATGGCATCCATCTTGTTTCTGAATCGTGATTTTTTAAAGTTCTTTTTAATTCATATTGAGTGTTGTATCCGTCCTAAAAATACTTTATTTTTGCTTAAATTCTGTACATCTACATACTAAAACAACACAATGACAATATATTTGAGTTTAAATTCTCATTCAAATTTGATTATTTCTACAACTAAGCCTATTTTTCACCTATGTAAAATGTAAACAGCAAAATATGTAGAATGAGTTGTATTAGAATTACTGTATTTCTTTAACACAAAATATTTCAGTCCATGGAGTCTGCATGGCTGATATGAATGAAATATTAATTGATTTTATAAACAGAAGGACGATTTTTTTCGATGAAGTTTTAAGCTTAAAGTTTATGAATTGTAGCTCCATGGTCTTAATTTTTAAATTAAAAAAATATTATAGTATTGTGATGAATGAAATGGAGAAAGTTATGAATGAAATCCTGCTTTTATAGAGAATTTCATTTATTCCTAGGCATTTATTAAATTTATTTTTTCTATGACGTCATTTGAATTTATTTCAGTTGTTTTCGCGATGAAGTTTTCAAATATAATAAATTATCGTAATATTACGATAGTTTTAAAAATATTACCGTGGAATGTATTGCATTTTAGAGATATTTAAACCAGGCAATTTATATTTCAATGCCGTCATTTGAATGAAGTTCATTTTTTTCAATGAAGGTTTAAGTTTTCAAATATAATAAATCAATGTAGTATTGTGATAAGTTTTAAAATATTACCGAGGAATGTATTGCATTTTCGACTTTTTTAAATAAAATTGCATTGAAGTTGGAAAGTGTTTCATAATCAATGCTTTAAGCATGATTGATCTTTCTTGTTATTTAAAAAACTACTGAATATATTTCGCTGAAATTTTTTTTATATATTTTATGGAACAATTTGACTCTTACCTAAAATTTTCGAAGCAATTTGTGAATTTTAAATCCGCTTAAAAAATATTTGAAAAATTAGGTCCCATAGGGCTCAATGTATTTAATTTTTTCAACCCGGGTTCAATCCAAAACTAATTGGGTGATATTATTCATTTATACTCCCATAGGTCCTACAGACCGTCTGAACAACATACTAAAATTTCATTTCGATTAAGTCATTTTTACGGCAGTTATCGTGCTAACGGACAGACAGACAGACAGACAGACAGACAGAATGAACAAAGTCATAAACACTTTTCAACTTTGTTGTAAAGTGTTAAAAACAAAACAAAAAGACAGCTATTAAAATGGCTATTAAATTTTTATATGAGAAAGTTGAGTTGAACCATACTTCAGTCAATTTTTTTACAAAAATTGGGCTTTATAGACTTTATTAAATGAAACATCCAACGAAAGGGAAAGTGAATTAAATTCGAGTTTCTTGCTAACGTTGTCTACGGCATTTCGTTCATATTCTTTATTAGTTGGCAGTTTCTTTGTATATAATGTGTAGTTTCTTTCGTGTTTACGTTGTGTTCATAATAATAGATGTAAAAAAACCTTTTTAATATTTTAAGAAAGTTTCTAGAACATATTTCTTCATTAAAACCTTGATTAAATATATTTATTTTAGGCTATTTCCCTCTCGCCGCTTATTTTCGTGTTTCCATGTTAACCAACTGAAAAAAAAACCCGAAGTGTTTAGCTTGTTCAATTTTGAAGACATACCTCCTGCTGGTTTTAGGGTTTGTTGTTAACAAACATAATTCCCAATTAGCTTGTTTTTTTGTGTCTGTTCCCTCCCCTTTTTCATTTCTGACTTGCTCAACGGGCAACCTTGTAATTCATGCAAAGTGAAGACGGATGGTGCAATATCGATAGCCTTATTAAAATAAAATAAAAAAACCCCATTAAATTTTGGGTATGAGGGGGGAAGCAGTCGGTCAAAAAATAAAATACATTTATACAAAAGAAGCGATATATCAAACGAAATGGCACATTGAGATTTAAAGAGATACATATTCAATTTTTCAATTTTGACTTCCATGGGCCGAATGGGGAGGTAAAAACATCGAGCTATTTCTTTTGCTAATTTTAGAAAGAATTATGAGCCCAAAATTCTTTAAATCTAAATATCTCTATCTATAAATATAAGGTGCCTAGGGAAATTCGTATCGGGAAATTTCTCGAGGAAAAAGAGAGTTATCTTTATTTTTTAATGCAACTACATAGGAAACTTCTATGGCTCTACACGACAAGATAACTTTGGGGGCTGACCCTCCTTCTTATGGGGGCTGAGGCTATCTCACTCTTCTGTAGACATAGAGGAGAAAGTCACTTACAATGTTGTAAAGCGTTACGAAATGAATATAAATATGCGTTTATCTGACAAAAAATGTTGAAAAAAATGTTTTCAGAAATCTATCATTTCAACTTTATACATGAAAAGTTAACAGAGGAGCTTCAAGTTGATTAGAATACAGAAGATGTATATTCGAGTGAGGCAAGGATGGCCAATCTCGCTGGTACCACAATTATAAAATAATAATATGGAGCTGAGGTCGGATGGCCTGGGTATTAAAAAGAAATAGAGTATTTAAAAAGTTCATAGATATGCTAAAAAATGACAATATGGTTGATAAAGGGATAAACAATAATAATCTGTCATTATCTGATTATATTTTAATAATAATGGTGGTTTTTTTTAAGCAGTAAAATTACACAAAGAAACATACTGTTTGGTATGAAAGAATAAAATGAAAAATAAATTTGTATGAAGTTATATTTCATTTCTAATGACAATCTATGAAAACCTCATGCAATTTTGATAATAATCATGGATATTTTTATTAGAATAATCTTGTCCAACGGGAAATTTTTTCAATTTATTTTCTTGGATTCTTGGAGAGGCGAGGCAGAGGTAGACTGGCGGAAAGGAAGGGACATTTTCACTCACATTAATCTGCTCCAATTTGAATAAGCATAGTGTCTATCGATATACCATGACCTGATCACGTGGCATATCGCAGCGGCATAGGTTGGGATACTACGCTCAGGAGGTGGTTGTCCCGGGCATGACTCAGCCGAAATGGCGACATGGGGATTAAGAGACATCGCATTTTGTTGTCGGGCTCTGGGGACTGACGACTGTCATCTTATTTCACAGACGTCACTAAATTTCCTTGGACGTCACTGGATCCTGTGCGCCCAGCAAAATTTAAAATCTTTGAGCAAGTTGTTTTTACTCCTGGTTATTGCCATTTCAAAATTAACAAATAATTTTTAACTGTAATAATGCGAAAACATTGTGTTTTGGCAACTCCTCTCAAAGTTTACGCTGGGCCGTGACATCACGAATGACGAAATTTAATTCCCATGACATCAAGCTGACAACTTTTTGATTCGTTGTCGGGCTGAGTGCCCAAACTCATATTACAGAATTTTGACGCAGTGGAATGATTGTAACGGACTGAAAATATTATTTTATTTTGTGTTGATTTGTGTGCTGTTGTCAGCATTTTTATCACCAAGGCTTGACTTATAAAAGTATTCCAATGATTCATAATTTGAACTCATTATTTTACCCAAATCAAATAGATTTTTTAAGGTACAGAACTTCTACGTTTAAGTATAATTGACGCATGCAGTTATTTTCAACTATTTTGGGACTTCTTGATATCAATTTGTGTAGCCGAATAATTTGTATAATCTGAGTTGAACCGGCTTTTCATACGCTGAATCCGTTGACATTTTTGACACAATGTGCGTTAGTAAATTTTGCTCAGCCAATGGATAGAAGCGGGTATGTTTAATTCTATCGGTACTAGCTGTCTACTGTTGTTAGTATCTGCTAAAAAAAGCGATTGCTAGCTGCTGGCTTGCAAGCTAGAAGTTGAATATGTTTCATATTATGGACAACGGCGAGTGTACCGTTTAAAATAAAATAATAATAATAATACAGTCTTTTCTCGAAAAGTCAAAAATGAAAGATTATCGTCGATAGATATAAATCTATAAATCAACTGTTATAATCTATAGTGAAGCAATTGTCCAACAAATATTGACCTATGATCGCAAAGCTAAGGCTCACTTTAGCATTATTTTTCCCATTGAAAGGATTACAAATAACGATCCTACAAATGAAATAAAGGGAATTCTTTTTCTGCGCGTGCCATTCGAAGAAAATAAATATAGAAGAAATCAGGATGAAGATAAATAGCAGACATAATAGATGGCTTTAATAAATGAACGTAGAGAAAAATGGAATGCAATACAGACCGGCTTTATAAACGAGAATAACTAGCCAGAGTTGAACCATAAATTTTAGTACGAACACGTACATATGTTATATGAAACAGCGTTATTGACTGGACATTATTTTCAAGAGTTTATACAGAGTTGGCATCTTGAACTGTTTAGTCTTTAATGAAATAAAAATCTGATGTATCCAGGCCACGACTGTTCCTATAAATGAACAAATTTCAATATTGAGAGAACACAAATTAGAATTCTTATTGATCGCGTTGAAATCAATAAGCTTACACTGTTGTTATGGATTAAACTAGGCATACTACATTTCATGGAAATTGTTTGATTTTTTCAAAAGAGATATAAGCATTACAAACTTGAAAAACAGAAAAATTTCAATTTGTTTCAGCTTGACAATACTCGTGAAAATAATCAGCTTGACAATACTTGTTTAATCGAAAACTATAAGCGCTTTGTGAAAAAAATATTAATATAAGAATCAAATTCCCTATTGAAAATTTTTGTCGTTTATTGTTTATACCTGTCTTTTATAGTTTAGAAATATTTTGAGTGAAAATAAGCAAAGTGAAGCAGATAAGCGCTCGGGCAACAATTTTCTATTTTTTTAAAGGTTTGAAATATTAAAAATAGTTTTATATATTCATAATCTGTATAATATTTACTACAGAACAAGTAAAAATTGTATACATTTTTGCTTATTGGGTTCAGAGATATAACCGTCTAAAGTGTTTATATTTTTCTTAAAGTTCCGATTTTAGCCAGAGACACCTCAACTATAGATGTTATTCCCATGAAAAAAATCGTTCCGAGGTGTCTTGGTTCCTGACCTATACTATCACTGTAACGAATTTTTTAACTGTGCGTTGCTTAGATTTTCCGGTATATGATCAACAAACAAACAGAAACTTTCTTTTCTCGAGTAACATTAGCTGAACTTCAAATAATAGCCAGCAACAATTAGTCCTTATATGTATTCTCCTATTCTTATTAACTCCAAGCTTTTTTTCTTTATAATTAAGTTACTTCAGGTCCATGCATCAATCAATGGCTCTTTGGCGCTTTTTTTTCTATATTACAGAACTATTTTATAAACGAAAAGCATTTGATTTATTTCATAATTTTTGGCTAGTAGAAGTTCTCAGCCTTTATTCTCGTAGGAAACAAAATGATGCTTGATGCATTGAATGAATTACTTCTGATATTTATTTTACTAGGTATCTTTAGTATTACCACTCTATTTTGAAATACCTTCCTGGTGATGAATTTCTTTCTTTTATGGCAACAATGGTTTTATTTTAACAATTGCATCTTTTTCATATCTCTTGACAATTCATTTTTTTTTTCAGATTCATGCATCAATCAAAGGCTCCTTAGCTCTGTTTCTTCTATATTCTCGACATATTTATAATTGGAAACAATTTCTTTAATTCATTTCATCATTTCTGGACATTAGAATTTCTTAGCTTTGATTTTCGCAGGAAACAAAATGATGCTTGATATATTTATGTATTAATACTTGATGTATTGGATGAATTACTTCAAGCATTCTTTACTAAGTGTCTTAGTACTATCACTCTATTTTGAAATACCTTTCTGGTGGTGAATTTCTTCCTTGCACGACCACAATGATTTTATTTCAAGCGCATCTTTTTCATAAGTTGTTCCATTCTGCCAACATCAGTAGTTTTTAAAAGACCAATTATTTGATGCTTCTCACTTTAGTCTTTCTATTTTTGTATTCGGTTATACACAGAACCATATGCATTGTATATACTCATACTTCCAAATGATCAGTATTAAAAGTTTTTTGAAGAGGATCATCAGGATGAGGAAGAGGATGATCACCATTTTCATCAAAAGATGATGACCACCAAAAGATGATGACCCAAAAGATGGTCACCAAAAGATGGTCACCAAAAGATGATGACCACCAAAAGATGGTCACCAAAAGATGATGACCAACAAAAGATAATCACCACACATTTTTTCAACAACGCATTTTAAAGTTACATTATGTCTTAAAATCTTAAAACTATCCACTCAATATAGAAGATACATTTTCTGTATTTTATTGGTTTATGATCAGGTTTTTGCAACGAATTCAATTTCGCTCAAGAAGTAATGAAATCGCTCACTTCTAAAAAAATCTGATGTGAGCAGCACATGACTTTTCTTATATAATGCAATGAATTTACTACTTTTACAGTAAAAAAATAGCTTGTTCTGATAGTAGATACTTATATTCTTTTCAAGATATTGAATGTTCGTCAATCAGTCGTCATTTTCATTGATTTAGCGTCATTTTTAACAATTCGGCGAGCTTTGCATTAATTTGGCGCCATTTCAAAAAGTCGCCAAGTTGGTAACATTCCGCCAAATTCTTCGCTAAAATCTCGCCAAGTGTTATGGAAGGAGAAATAAATTATTCTTACAGCAGATAAATCACTATTGGCGTTCAAATACAAAAGTATTACTCAAAGTATTTTTTTCATGGATGGAACGAGCTAGATCCACGAGAATGATGTCCCCAAATTTATCGTATGGTAGTTCATATGAAAAGTGAACATGTTTCTCAATAATAAATATATATTTTTTATGTTATAAATCTTTTTGATAATTTTTTTGAAAAATGTGCAATATCTCGAGAACGGTTCATGTTAGCGTTCTAAAATTTATGTCAATCGTTTTCTAATGAAAAATTACATAAGAAATGTCTATTTGCGTAACTTTATTAGCGGTTTTGATATTTTGACGATTTTTTCAAAATTTTACTCGAAAATTTAGGGGGTTTCTGAACATTCGATTGCGTATTCAAGACCAATAGGCTTCCTGTGTTTACGGATTGTGATTTTTGTACAAAATTTCGTTCGAATCGGTCCATTCGTTCGTCAGTTATCGTCTCCACAGGCACACACAGACACACACACACACACACACACACACCACACACGTATTTTCACACACACACACACACACACAAACATCACTTCAAAAATGTTTGATTCGTGATCAGGTATGCTTGAAACGTGCTCTCCCGTCGAAAACTCGAATTCGAATTTTCGACCCCGTCACAATACTCTCCTTATACATTATGTATATAAGGAAAGTAATAAAACCAAGCCTTGTAAAGAATCCATGTATCAAACCACGGATCTTCATACTGACCAGCTGACGCTCTTCCAATTGAGATACTAGAACGGAACTGCAGATTCTTAGTGGACTTACATTCCCCTGCCTATTGTCAGATAGACATGCAATTTAACAAGCTGACTGACCACCTCCTGTTTTTTATCTCCAGGCGAGCCTCCTGATACTGTTTTAATCCTGGTTAGTATTGTGCTGGCTCGTTTGCCATTCTATGTGAAACCAGAGTCCAATATGCACTAGTCCACTGAATCCGTACAAATCGTGCTGGCATCACTTTCAGATCATTGTTTTAACCTGCACGTAAATTCGTTTGGCCGCCATTGAGAAGAGTCTTGCTACCCTAGTCAGGACTCGAATTTCCAATGATCTCCCAATTTAGCTGCTGGAACGATATTGCAAGCTTTCATCGTCAAAGTGAATTCTGCATTTTCTCTTTTTACTTTCCTTATATACATAATTTTGTCGGGAGAGCACGTTTCAAGCATCCCTGATCACGAATCAAGCATTTTTGAGGTGATGTCTCTCTCTCTCTCTCTCTGTGTGTGTGTGTGTGTCAGTGAGTTTGTGGAGACGATATCTCACGAACGAATTGAGCGATTCGAATAAAATTTAGTACAAAAATCACAATCCATGAATACTGGAAGCCTATTGTTTTTAAACGGTATCGAATGTTCAGAACTCCCTGAATTTTCGAGTGAAATTTTGAAAAAATCATCAAAAAATCAAAACCTTTAATAAAGTTACGCAAATAGACATTTCTTATGTAATTTTTTCTTAGAAAATGATTGACGTAAACTTTAGAACGCTAGTATGAACCGTTCTCGAGATATTGCACATTTTCTACATAATTTATCAAAAAATTCCATAAATTAAAAAAAAATATATTAACTGTTGAGAAATATGTTCAATTTTCATATGTAATATCATGCGATAAATTGGATGACACCATTCTCGTAGATCTAGCTCGTTTCACTCATGAGAAAAGATACTTTGAGTAATACATTTGTATTTGAACGTCAATAATCATTTATCTGCTATAAGAATAACTTATTTCTCCGTCCATAACGCTTGGCGAGATTTTGGCAACGAATTTGGCGGAATGTCACCAACTTGGCGACTTTTTGAAATGTTGCCAAATTAACGAAAATCTCGCCAAATGGATAAAAATGACGCTAAATCAATGAAAATGACGACTAATTGACGAAAATTCAAAACCTTAGAAAGAATATAAGTATCTACTATAAGAATAATGTATTTTTTTTGCTGTAAAAGTTGTAAATTCATTGCATTATATAAGGAAGTCATGTGCTGTCCACATTAGTTTTCTATTAATTTTTTCATATTTTTTGTTTTGTTGGATTTTAACTAGCCGATGCATAAGCAATTGGGTGGTGATCTTTGTAGGAATACATCTCCTAGTCTATATTGATTTGCATTAATTGACAATGTGGTTTTATTTTGTAGATCATAAGATGCAAATACTGGAGCTTTCTTTATAAAACAAAGTTAAATTTTCAAATTCTTCCCTCTCTTTTGAATCCCAATTCCATTCTTTAATTTTTGCGAAACAATTTTCAAAGTGGACTTGTTTTATTAGAAAAATTTATAATTACTTCTTCAAAATATGTTATAATTTCAAACAACTTTATACTTCAACGCTGCTTTCAAGTTCTTTCAACTCTGTGACAGCTTTACTTTTATTATGGAGCTTTAATATAATATTTACTAATTATATGTCTTAAGTTCCTGACTGTATCTACAGATTCTTGCTGAATTGCACTCTCTCAGTCTTTGTAGTACGTGTTTTCAAAAATGTGTTGTTCTTCATGATTGACATAAATTGGAATATGTTCCATTTATGTTCCATACAGACCATAGTTAATTGCTTGCAGATTTTAATCTTAAGAGCGTATGACCATATCGGATTTACTGTGCTTTCCTGGTTTTTGAAGCCTGTATTATCTTAAATCCAGCAAGAAGGCATAACCTTTCAACTTAAATATCATAAACCCGCTTGCCTAAATTCTTAACACTGTCATATTTATTGTGAAAGTTTCGCAACGGGTTTTAGTTGAATTTTATTTCTTCAATGGAAGCCAAAACTTGCAGGCATGAACGAAATGCATTTATTGTGAGACACTGCTAAAAACTCGGTAGGAAACAAAAAAATTGAATGCTTTATAGGAAGTTACGAATAATTTAATTTCATTACTATGCTATGCTTATCTTCGGAGGAATTACTTTTTTTTATTTAGACGTGATGAAAGAATGCAAAGAATAAGAAAATAATGCTTTTATTTAATTTCACTTATCTGCCATGAAAAATGAAAGGTATTTTTCTAATTATAGCAACGGAAAAAGGAGAAGTTAGCATCTGAACATCATTAGACGTTCACGTCAACACTTTCTTTAATAGTTGAATGCGAGATACATCTGTTATTACTTTCTATACTTATATAGTGCAATGTATTATACTGTATAGTATATAGTATAATATGTATACTATATAGTATAATATGTATACTATATAGTATAATGTATAGTATATATAGTATATTGTATACTATATAGTATATTGTATACTATATAGTATAATGTATTCTATATACTATAATGTATAGGGAAAGTGTTATGACGAGGTCAAAATTTTCAATTCGAGTTCCACTTTTACACGGAAGTACATGTAGGCCAACGACCGTACCGTGCTGAAAACACCGGTTCTCGTTAGATCACCGAAGTCAGGCAGCATCGGGCGCGGTTAGTACTTGGGTGGGTGACCACCTGGGAACGCCGCGTGTTGTTGGCTCTTTTCGGGCGCGGCAGCCCAGTGGTTAGCGCGCGATTCTCGCCGCTGCCAGAACTGCCGCCGTGTTCATGCGGAGTACGATCACGTTAAACATGTGGGTCCGTAAGTCCTTCCGAGAGGTTGGTGGTAGGGGAAGGAGGGTACGGTCCCTGTGGATGCCTCCCCCACTGGGTTCCGGTCTAAATTGGGTGGCACTTCCCGGCCGTCCAAACAGTTACCTTACACCTTTCTGGTAGGTCGGACGGTCTGGGTCTCAACAACAACGGAAGTACATGTTTTAAGCATTTCTGGAATCGCATAGAACGTTTGAGAGGTCTCTCTCTCTCTCTCTCTCTCTCTCTTTCTGTGTGTGTGTGTGTGTGTGTGTGTGTGCAGATGCGATAACTCATGAACAAAACTGGAACTCTATTCATTTTAAACGCGATCAAATCTTTATCCAATTTGAGAATCAATTTTCTAAACAATCATAAAAAATTTCTTTCAATTATGTTAAATAATTAATCATTTTATACATAATTCATCACCGGTAAACGAGTTGCAATAACATTAAATGCTAGTTCGAGATATAGCATGTTTTTAGGATAAATTTATAATAAATATTACATACAATTAAACAAATGTGAGTGTCGTTAAAAACCTTGATATTCCATGTGTAATATTATGGACTGCATACAATATTTGTTAAGATTATTAAATAACTTAAGATTATCGTAATAATAATTTAAGTTATTATTTATTTAAGTTATCATTTATTTAAGTTATATAAGATATTATTTAAGTTACTACGGGGCTCTGCCCTAGTAACTTAAATAATACTGCCCTGCTCGCTCGCTTCTCCAACCCCCCTTCGGGAGGCTTCGCCTCCAAATTGCTGAGCTCACACAGCTCGCTTCATACCTATCTCTCCTAACAACTATACTTTCAAAAATGTATTTTCTATCCCTACCTATTTTCCACAGGAAGTAAAAGCAGGGATTTTTCTCAGCTCAAGCAATCCCAAAACTAAATTCCTTAATCATGAGTCAGCGTTCCGAGCTATTTCATGACAAACTAAAGTGTAAATCGATAAACGGTTTATTTCATCGTGTTACCCTATTATTTCTCTATAGATGTACCAAATTTCATATTTTTGTATGTTATAGTTTTCAGGGTATGAGACAACAGAAATCGTTAGACGTGCCGATACGAAAAAAAAAGTTTACTCCAGAGGGGCATAAAAAGTAAAATATCTCAAAAATTACATCGAAATAAAAAAAGGGGCTCCATCCCACAAAAATTCACCCATGTAGGTACCTGTCTGCAAAAATTCGTGGTCTTGCTATTGTTAGTCTATCAAGGACGCGAACTCGCAGCTCAAATATTTTGTCTTTGACTTTGATATTAAATATTTCTTAAACTAGGGGCTCTGCCTCCTGCTCGCTCAATCCCCTTCGGGAGACTTCACCTCTAACTCGCTGCTCTCGCACAACTCGCTTCATATCTGTCTTTCCTAAAAATTCTACTTTCAAAAATCTCTTTTCTATCCCTTTCCATTTTCCGCAGGAGGGAAAAGAAGGGATTTCTCTTAGCCCAGGGAATCCAGAAACTGAATTCCTTGATCATGAGCGAGCTCTTTCATGCCAAACTAAAGTTTAAATCGATAAACAGTTTATTTCATCGCATTACACTACTATCTTTCTATAAATGTACCAAATTTTATATTTTTGTATGCTATAGTTTTTACGGTACGAGACACAGAAATCGCTAGACGTGCCGATACGAAAAAAAAGTTCATTTCAGAAGTGCATAAAAAGTAAAATATCTCAAAAGCTATATCGAAATTAAACAAGAAAAATCAATCATGCATAAAGCATTGATTATGAAACACTTTCCAACTTCAATGCAGTTTTATTTAAACATCTCTAAAATGCGATACATTCCTCGGTAATATTTTTAAAATTATCACAATATTACATTAATTTATTATATTTGAAAACTTCATCGAAGAAAATGAACTTCATTCAAATGACGGCATTGAAATATAAATTGCCTGGTTTAAACATCTCTAAAATGCGATACATTCCTCGGTAATATTTTTAAAATTATCATAACACTACGATAATTTATTATATTTGAAAACTTCATCGAAAACAAATGAACTTTATTCAAATGACGTCTTTGAAATATAAATCGCCTCTATATAAAAGCAGCATTTCATTCATAATCATTTTTCGTTTAATTCATCACAATACTATAATAATTTATTTTTTTTAAAAATTTGAAATATTATTATCTACCATATGTATTTAAAAATGTACCACCTTTCTCATATATAAGATAATTAAACTCTTGGATTTATATATTATTTATTAAAGAGATATATTATTTATTATATAATATCTCTCTTTTTTTTTCTGAAGGATATAACGAGAATCAGAATTTAATTGAATTTGTTTTTCTCCCTATCTTAAATAATTTT
This sequence comes from Amaurobius ferox, assembly GCA_951213105.1. NCBI lineage: Eukaryota > Metazoa > Arthropoda > Arachnida > Araneae > Amaurobiidae > Amaurobius > Amaurobius ferox. The sequence goes on from OX578140.1 coordinate 22,915,107, forward strand.
TATTTAAAAAACTACCTAACATATTTCACCGAAATTTTTTTTATATATTTTATGTGATAATTTGAATATTTTCTAAAATTTTCGAAGCAATTTGTGAATTTTAAATTTGCTGAAAAAATGTTTGAAATATTAGGTCCTATAGGATTCAATGTATCTCATTTTTTCAATCCGGGTTCAATAAAAGACTAATTGGGTGATATTATTCATTTATATTCCCATAGGTCTCACAGACCGTCTGAAAAACATACTAAAATTTCATTTTGATAAAGCCAGTTTTACGGCAGTTATCGTGCTGACAGACAGACAGACAGACAGAATGAACAAAGTCATAAACATTTTCAACTATGTTGATGAGACCCAGACCGTCCGACTTACCAGAAAGGTGTAAGGTAACTGTTTGGACGGCCGGAGATTTCAACTATGTTGTAAAGTGTTAACAAAGTCATAAACACTTTCAACTATGTTGTAAAGTGTTAAAAAACGTTTTATTTCTGCGTATTCCCCAAAGCTTTTTCTACAAGTATACTAAATTTCATATTTTTATATTCAACAGTTTTAGCGGTACGAATCAAAGAATCTGGAGAAACGAGAAATTTGTCAAACAGCGGCGGTTACTTCTTTTTAGTATAGAGAGACAATATATATATATATATATATATATATATATATATATATATATATATTTCAGCGGTTATTTCAGCGTATTTTCTAAAGCTTTCTCTACAAGTGTAGTAAATTTCATATTCTTATATGCAATAGTTTTTGCGGTACGAATCAAAAAATCTCGAGAAACGAGAAATTTGTCAAATAGCGACGGCAGCTTTTCTTTACTATAGAGATTAATTACGCTAATATTAAGATGCACACGATATTTGTATCTCTAGATGCATAAATGGTAGTGATACACATCGCTAACAAAGAAGGTGCCATTTCGTACTAGTATGATCCTGGAAGTCATTTCTTTGGCACAATAAATGTTTTCTTTTGCTCCGGAAATTTTATCATGTCTTATTTTCTCATAAGCAGCCATATCTATATAAGTTTCAGGTAAATTACTCTTAGTACTGCAATTTCAATTCAAACAAAATAATGATTCATCATACAAGTCAGAAATTCCTGTTGTATAAAAATTACGCAGATAAGATACAACAGCGAATTGTATGTTACTGAAATTGATCGAGATTTATAGATAAAATCGTGTTTATTATGTCAGATATTTGTGGAAGCGGGCAATTTTGAAATCTTCTGTCAGTTTTAAACCAATGTAATTTGGCAACTTGACACATTGATGATGGGCAATTACAGTGGCTAATCTATGCCGGATGAAAACAGCAGTGATGCATGGAATACATATTAATTGTAAAATTCTTCTATGCCCGATATAAATGTTTTGGATTAATCAAGCTTTTACATCGTAGTGTGTCTGAAATGGTTTTAACCGGACTTTGATTCGCAGATATTTTGTAAAAAGAAGCCATAATCACTCAATTTACTTTTATAAGTACTTGAGAATCTTCAATAAATAGCAGTTTGCAGTTATTTTAGAAAAAACTATGTACTAGAGTCAACGCTAACTGACTATAGAGAAGACTGTAGGGAAACTGTAGAGAGCTACAGAAAGACAGTAAACCCTAGGAAAGTTGTATAGTTTATATACAGGGTGTACATGGTTAAAGTTCCCCTATTCTGTGCTGCATACAGCCGTGACTATTCATCAGAAAATTATAAAACTTTGGGTACTTCTAAATAATGGGATGGGAAAGGTATTTAGCGAAAAAAAAATTAGTTACAAATATCGTCATTAGAAGGAGTATTACTGTGAAACTACCACATATGCAAGTTTTTGCAACAACGTCACCTATCAGCTGTGCACTATAAAAGGATAAACATTCGCGAAAGATTTGTTTTCAGTGTCTTCGCCACTCAAAATGACTATGAATTTACAAGATCGTGCTTTGTTAGTAAAATTATTTTATCAAAAAGGCGATTCCGCCCCAGAAACTTTGCGGAAAATTTGGACTTTGAAGGGACTTCGAACAGGTCCAGTCACTTATAAAGGACTCTAAAAATTTATACGAAATTTGAAGCAACAAGGTCGTTGGCTGTTCGCCCTGGAAAAGGAAGGAAACCAGTTTCTACAGAGGTTGTGGAGGACGTTGCGTTTCAAGTGGAAGAAGACAGGGCTTCAAACTCTATGGCCAGCACTAGTGTTTGCCGTGTCGCAAAAGTGTTGGATAGACCATCTTCTGCTGTCCATAAGATCTTCCGGAATGTCCTATGGTATTTTTCGTACAAACTTGCAGTTGCTTCCACATAATTGTGACCCACGACTAATTCTCTTACTATAGTTTCTTGTTCGCTGTGAGGTCGATTCTGAATGGTCTTGGAATATCTTGTGGTCAGACGAACAGCATTTTTATTTAGACAGCTCAGGGAATACGCACAACTGTCAAATTTGGGCTGAAGAAAATCCTTGCTCGATCATAGAAGCTCCGTTGTACTCCCCAAAAGCAAAGGTATTGTGTGGATTTTCTGATGTGGATTTTCATTTATTCTGGGTTCGTACTTCTTTGAGGAGTTAACTTCATCAGGTCCAGTGACATGCTCTATTAACGAGACGCGATATGCATCGCTGTTAGAGAACTCATTGTTCCGGCTTTGCAAGCAAGTCAGTGCCTTGACCAAGCAGTCTTTATGCAAAACGGAGCTACTCCACACATTGCTTGTTGTATTCAAGATGTTCTCAAAAAACATTTTACAGTAAAAATGGCTACAAGCCGCCATTTGCGTAATGTCTGGCCTGCCCCATCCTCAGACTAAAATCCATACGATTTTGGGCTCTGGGGATATTTGAAAGATTTGGTCAGCTGTAATAACTTAAAGACTTGCTTGATCTCAAAGACAACATTTTGTGCCTTGTGCTCAATATTTCGAGGCACTCACTGAGCTCGACTGTTGAACACGGCATTTTGAGATTTCAGAGGGTGGCTGACAATGGTGGTCATCATATCGAACATGAGTTGCTGCAATTACAAGTCGATAATGTAGCTAAATGTGTAATTGTTTAATGAAATATAAATACGCCCTCTAGTGGCGATATTTGAAACTAAATTTTTTTTTCACTAAATGTCTTTCCTATCTCTTTATTAAGAGAGTAGACCCTGTATGAGAGACGTAGATCAGATCTACAATTCGATCACGCCTTCCTATCTCATGAAGCGCAGGCCTCGATACCTTTTATTTGGTTCTTAAGAGACCAAATGGAAAAAGTGTCGATATCTCGTCCCTCAAACAGGTTGTTTCCTAGTGTTTTCCCTCTCTCCTTCTCTGATCGAAGATAGATAGCGCCTGCGCTATTCCTCTCTTCTTTCTCGGCCCTGCCACAGGCCAATAGACATGCATTTGCTCGCGTTTGCGTGCGACCAGTACTCACATCCACGTTCGTTCTCATCTGTTTTTTACTTATCACTATCTCTTACTTAAATTTGTCATTGTAAAACTAATTTTTAACAAAAATTTAATTTATCAGGGGCATGCGTTTCCGTCTGATCGCTGGATTGCCGGGTTTCGAACCCGGCAAGCGGACATGGATGTTGTCATGTCGATGCCAAGTCAGACTTCCGTCCTTCGGGGAGCATCTATAAAAGTGAAGCTGCAAATCTTCTCCCCTTCGCCACGGGATATTCTAAGGGGTCTTGTGGACATGGTGCGTAGGCGCCCCTTCACCACGGAGGAATTAGTAAGGAACGAACAAACTCAGTTCCTTCGTCAGTCCAATCGTTCTGATTGGCTGACTGCATTCACGGTCCCCACCCCCTTCCCTTTTATACCTACTCGCCAGATCAGCTATCCAAGACAGATTCTGCACCTCTCATATATGGACAAGCAACCTCACCACAGCACCCTCCAAGAGCTGAGTGCATAGTTCAACTTTAACATCGCTGAAACTAAAGGACTTGCTATATATTAGATGTGGGGGTAAGTGTCGCCAGACACAGGAACCCCGTAATGAAACGTCTTGGCTTTATTAAGGGTTACCCAAAGTTTCATAATTTTCTGATGAATAGTTTCGACTGCATGCAGCACTGAATAGGGGAACATTCTCACTACCTTGGCTTGGAATATCTTGTAATCAGACGAAGTGCATTTTTATTTGGGCGACTCAGGGAATACGCACAACTGTCGAATTTGGGCTGCAGAAATTCCCCGCTTTATCTTAGAGGCTCCGTTACATTCCCCAAAAGTAACGGTATGGTGTGGATTTTCAGCATCATTTATTATGTACATCCTGCATTAAACTCTATTAATAATAAAAACTAAATACTGCTGTATAAATCAATGGTTTGAGTTCCATTCATCTGATTCCTATCATTAAAATTCAAAATTATAATAAGAATTTTTTATATTTAAAAATTAAGTAGTCTAAATTGATAGTCAAAATAAATTATATAACTATGAAAACCATCTTGTCAATTTACGCGTATAATGGGTGTATGGATATACAATTGAGTTTAGCCGATCATATCTCCGTGTATTCAAGTCAAGTTAGCCTTCCCGAAGTATAGTAAATATAATTCATTTTAGTGATTTAGATAATAACCACTTTTATATTAAAAAGTTTTGTATAAAATATACTATTATAAATTTGTATTTCCATCTCTCATGGTTTTAACACTTTCTTTTGAAATTCGATGGACAGGCTTAATATAAATTACTTCCAAGTACTCTTAAATGTGATTCCAAGTTGTGAATATTTTCTGAAAATCATCAGGCTTGTGATATTATATCAAATTTGTCAACTGCGTCGCCAAATTGTGATGGAAATTTCATGAATTAATCATGGTAGATATAAATATTTCACCTTCACAGTCAAACGTTTTGCTACCAAAACCACAACATATAGCTTTGCGAAAGGATATATTATGTACATAAAAATAAAACTTAAACATATTTTTCCGAATTAGACATATAAATAGGTTGTACCATAGGTTGTAATCATAGACATATAAATAGGTTGTTTTTATCTATGTCAAAGTTCGGAGGTTTCATGGTTATGATGTCTAGAGTGTTAGAAATAAGTTTGGGCTCATGTGTACGCTAATGGGGTCTACATTTCATTCCTCTTCTACAGATGATAATAGTGTACATCTTGAAATGCTATGGTAATTAATGCAGAACAATGTTTAATCATTTGGAGAAAGGCTCTTAGTATAAATCTGATGTTTTGCTCAGCTTCTTTAAATCTTCTCTGGTTTAAATAAAACAGGATGATAATGACTGTGAACATTTCTCAAATCGAAGTATTAAGATGTCTTAATGGCGTAAAACTGTCATTTGGAATAGAATATATGGAATTATTCACGAATTGCTTTTAATGATGTCCGTAATTACATATGTTAGTTCGGCGACCACCGGAATGGCGATTTACCAGACGGTGTCCTAAACTTCTATTAGATAAAATTTATGCAACTAAGGTATAGAATGACGAATAAGTTTCTTTGAAACTGGCCCAAATCTAATGATGATACGTGTTTGTAATGCGGATAATGTTAGAACGAATGATATTTAAACCTTCTGCTACAATTTTTAGATAATATCATAACTGTAACAGGACATGTTAATGAAAGTAAATTAGAGCAGCAAATCTGCGTTGTGCTTGACATATCGATTGGTTTTCTGAATACAAATTATTCTATCTACATAAAGCCGTTCAATTCCAGAAGGAATTGTTTTAGAATTGCTAAGTATTTCCATCGAAGTGCGTATTGCATTTAATAAGAGTATAATTCAGTGAATCTATATAAATGTTTTTGTCTCTTTTTAAATCCTTTAGACACCCCTTGGTGACCCAGAAGGCTGAATCTTTGCACAGTTATGATTGCAGTGTTGACCATGGGACAGAATCTAACGTTGTCAGATTTTCGATTTCTCCCCGACGGGCAGAAAAAATGGAGGTTTAAAAAAAATTCTAGACCTTCCAGAAGTTCTAACGGAGACCTCAAAGACTAAAATTTTGCACACTTATAGCTTTTTTGCAGCATCGGGCGCGGTTAGTACTTGGGTGGGTGACCACCTGGGAACACCGCGTGCTGTTGCAACATTTCGGGCACGGTAGCTCGGCGGTTTGCGCACTGAATTTGCACGCTGCCGCAACTGCCGCCGTGTTCATGCAGAGTACGATCACGTTAAACATGTGGGTCCGTAAGTCCTTCCAAGAGGTTGGTGGTAGGGGAAGGAGGGTACGGTCCCTGTGGATGCCTTCCCCACTGGGTTGCGGTCTAAATTGGTGGCACTTCCCAGCCGTCCAAACAGTTACCTTACACCTTTCTGGTAGATCGGAAGGGTCTGGGTCTCAACAACACTTATAGCTTTGTTAATAGGACAGAACCTAAAGGGATCGGCATTTTGAATCCCCCCCGGGGGTGGAAAAAGTGTTTTTTTTCGAATTCAGATCCCCAGAAGTCAATTGTGACTCAGATGACTAAATCCTTCATGCACATTTATTGCATCGACTGCAAGACAAAAGCTAACTGAGAAGAAATTCTGATTTCTTCCCTGGGGCGTTGGAAATGGAGGATTAAAACGCCATTCCATATCATCCAGAAGTCCTTGGGTGACTTAGGAGGCTGAATCGTTGGACACTTATAGAATCGACTATGAGACAGAAGCTGGCTGTGGTAATTATGCATAAGAACTGCTGAATTTATTTTCAAGCAAAATTATTTAGCTCTGGAGTCCGGAATATAAGTAATATGAATGAAATATTCATTGATTTAACATAGAGAAGCAGACGATTTATAGCCTTGCTTTTTTCGATGAAGTTTTAAGTTTTCAAGTAAAATAAATTATTGTAATACTGTGATAATTTAAAAAATATCACCGCTGAATATATCACATTTTAGAGATGTTTAAAAAAAATTACATTTCAGTTGGAAAGTGTTTCATAATCAATGTATATGTATGATTGTCCTTTCTTGTCTGAATATATTATGTTTTGCTTAATGTACAGCACTTAGAGTCAAATATAGTCATAACTCATCTTACAATCTCTTGATTTGTTTATCTTCTGCCTAAGTTAAAATTAGGCTTCGTTGTAGAAATATTCAAAGTTTAGTGATCATTCAAAATTAAAAATATTATAATCTCCCAGGTACGAAATTCAGATAGACAAATAATAACCGAAAATAAAGCGATTTTCGGACGGAAACAATAATAAATATAAATTTAAACGATCCTTAAATGTCACGATCTTTACATATGGAAAAGAAAATGGATGCCATATTTTATTCTGCAATGAGTCACATGATCTCTTCATATATCATGTTTGTAATTATTATTCCACTTTTTATTTAAAAAAACACCTAATATATTTTGCATATTTTATGTGAAAATTTGAATATTTCCAAAAATTTTTGAAGCAATTTGTGAATTTTAACTTCGCTTAAAAAATGTTTGAAAAATTATGCCCCATAGGGTTCAATGTATTTTATTTTTTCCAATCCGGGTTCAATCCGATACTAATGTTGCCGTATATCCCACAGACCGTCTCAGCAACATACTAAAATTTCATTTTGATAAAGTCATTTTTAGGACAGTTATCGTGCGAACGGGCAGACAGACAGACAGAATGACCAAAGGCATAAACACTTCAACTATATCAGAAAGTGTTAAAGTAGCAACCATTTATTTTAGTATTAGTTTCTCCGTCTGTGACAGATTTAAATACTAGTATATTAATACTTAGGATTACGCACCTGCTATTACAGATGTTATGCTACAAGGACTGCATTACTCTGGCCACGTAAGAAATTCAACTGAATTACCTAACAGTATTGTTGAAGTGGAAGACATCTTAGATGGACTATCTGCAAAAAATGAATAAAAAATATGTAACATTTTATGAAGCACAATGTGAATGATACAAATTTAGTACTTTTAAATGAGAATAAAAAGCAAAATAGTATTTCATTAATGAAATTATTTTTCTTCGACCTAAACCCGAAGGTGTATGAGAGTATTGTTGGTTAAAGATGGTAATGCGAAATTTTTTTATTGTAAAACGTTGGTTATGGATGATTTTGATTGTAGTACATTATTCCCATTGGGTATTTATGATGATATCACCTGATAAACATATCATCTGTAAATGTGATCATGAGAACCTGTAACCTTCTTTTCCAAGCGATGTGGATAAATTTGTTGTTGTATTTTATTTTCTCTTCTCATTATTTATGCTCATTCCTTCTCAGTGTGTCGTATATTAAAGGTGAAAAGTCTGAAACATGCTCAAATATTTTAAAAATCACGCAATGGTCTTCGATGAATTTTTTATGCGAATATCAATGGTTGAGGCTATTTCTGGGTTTTGGCTGAAATCGGAGTGTTATGAAAAAGGGAAATCATTTAAACGCTTATATCTCCGAAATTAATAGATAGAAAAGTAAACAATGTTTAACTGTTAAGTTAATAACTCTTTTATACAACGCTGTCATAGTTTTTGAGAAATCGTCTTGTTAAGTTGAAGAAGATTGGAAATTTCGGTTGTTAATGAATGTAATACTTATTTCGCCAAACTTAAAAGTGGGTTTGAAACAGTACATATAAATTTGTAGCTCCTTAAACGCCCTATAAGGATATATAATTGGATTTGAGATCAATTGTATATTTGTTGAACTATATAGTAGTTATAATTTTGATATTTTAATACCGTGATCTGCAAAAATTTACCAATGGGATTGTGTTTCCTCCTTTGTGAAGCATTGGTGCGCAAGAACTAGACGTTTAGTTTCAAATAAATTATGAAATGAAAGGAAATTGGGGTTTCTAAGATGTTTACTGATTAATGAGGTTTGAAGAAAAGATATGGAAGTATGATATTCTAGTGCGTATTTATCTGCCGCCAGGCAAGTTTATAGATTCACTTAAATTGTAAATCTCGTCAGGGATATTGTATTAGTGTGTATGCCACCAAGTAGACAAATAATTTGATATTTCGACTTGAAGTCTGTAGTCGGGGCATTTGGTTGAACATGGGTCGAAAATTAAAAGCTACGAATAATTTACGAACAATTTATTGCCCTTGGAAAGCCCTATAAATATATATACTTGGACTTCGTATCAGGTTCTTAGTTCTTGAAATATAGGGGCTAATTTTTTTGTCCTTGAAAAGTCCTATAAATATATATAATTGGATTTCGTATCAGGTTTTTAGTTCTTGAAATATAGGGGTTAATTTTTTTGCCCTTGGAAACCCCTATAAAGATATATAATTGGATTTCGTATCAGGTTCTTAGTTCTTGAAATATAGGGGTTAAATCTTTTTCCATTGGAAAGCCCTATAAATATATATAATTGTATTTCGTATAAGGTTCTCAGTTCTCGAAATATAGGAGTCACTTTTCGATATTTAAATATTTTGAACTGTTTTGAAAACGCGATTCTAATTTCATCATTTCAATATTCTGAGCTGTTTTTAAAATGTCTAAAGCGTACGTATTACCCACACAGAAAGATGGTATGCACACGAAACCATTTTGGCTCCATCGAACTAGAGACACTGCCGATTTTATTTTCAAGCAATCAGACTGAGTTCAGGGAAAATAATAAATTATTATATCATTTTTTTTTTTGGGGGGGGGGGGGGGGCGTAAAAAGTTATACTCTTTAAAGAAAGGGTTTTTTTTACTAAATTTAATTGGAAAATACATATTGTCTCCATGGGAAGTTGTAAATAATGAAAAAAAGAAAATGAAAAAACGAATTTTCGTACTTGAAGTGTGATTAGCGGGAGGAAATTAATGGACAGAAGCAGAAAACTGTGTTATTTCCTACCAACTCCAGCTGCCGCCTTTAAGGGAGCGGAGTCCAAGAACGAAAAGGGGAGTGGTCTAATGATCTATGGCTGTTATAAACACAAGAAAAACCTAAGGGTGGCATGTAAATGCAATTGAAATGATTTATTTTTTTAATAAACGATTCATTCTAAAGTTCCTTATTTTTTAACCTAATACTAAGCAAAAGAAAAAAAAATAAATCAATGTTATTTCCTCAACTCACGTGATGGATTTTGATGTTATTTATTCACTTTTCCTGCATACATAGTATTATGTACAAGAAAAGAAATGCGACAATAAAATTTCAAATTCAAATTTTTGGCAAATTATTACTATTCATAAGTATGATAAACACATATAAAGTATTTCAAATGTTTTCAATCAAAGACTACAAGATCTGTACACTGTATTTATCTAAAAACACAATCTTGACATACAGGAATTTTTTTTACATTTTAAAGTGCCATAGTGCTTTTAAACATCATAATGGCCATCATCAGTGGCAAATGGTAAGGAATTGACAGACACGAGCTTTATATAACCCGAAATATTTAATACAAAATTTGCATGTGGCAAATCGGATAAACCGATACTAAAATTATCACACATTACAAATAAGTACATAAATATTCCAGTAAAAATAGTTTTAATGTATAGCCCATACACATAAATAAATTAGGTCAATTCGCAAACGTAACACTAGGGGCAAAGCACTATATTTCCAGAAAATTATATAAGGGTTTAACACGCATAGAGTCGAAAATGAGACACCAGGCGAAACTAAGGGCTTGGACAGGATCGGAGTTACAAATAAATTCTCGATAAATATAAATAAAAAGGGATTCAAAAAGTAAAATATTATGAGGGCTATTGCAACAAGGATTATAACGTGTATCAATCCAACTGAACGATGATGAGCTTATTACCTTCTGTGGAAAGCTCTAGAAAAACACGTAACTAATGATGTTCTTAGCTAATCTTTAAATTTCAAGAAGTTTCTAAAACTCGCTAAAAGCCGCCAAGTTGACGATATATTGATACATTCGTCTCCAAGGTGGCCGCATTTGTCACCAAAGTCAAGAGACCGGGACTGTTAAATTACAATTTTGGCTTTCTGTTACGCATTTATAACAATATGTCACTTTCGTCACATACTTCCGTTCATCTCCATTCCATTTCTTTCATGATTTACTCTGCACCGAGCGCTGTAAGGTGCTTTATATCATAAACGAAGCAAAAAAGGGCTTAGTTCAATAAAATATATTTAATTCGAAGCCTATCACTATAAGACTGAGAAAGATAGTATTACGAACTTTTAAATCCAGTCCGTATTTTATCATTCAGAGATTTTCTCTTCCCCTCTCGAAGCGTCTTGTCCCGCCAAAATAATGTTTAGAATATGAATTGGGTTCTTTTAAAACAAAACGGCTTGTCTCGATAAACCTAGCCGGTTAATTGCAGAAAATTAAAATAATATATACTTTAAAATTTTTGTTAAAGTAACTTTTATCTAAAGATCTGTATTTTGGATTTTAAGACAGAGATTTTCTGCATTCAAAATTCGTATTTTAAATCCTTGTACTCATTCATACACATAGATGGTTGGCCACGTTTTAATACTGCAGCTTTCCTTTTCTAACAAATACCAAGGAAAACGTCCCAGCAATGTCTCGGAAATATAAATGAATCCTTTTTCTTCCTTTCTATGGACACCAAATGAAGAGTTTCTTCGCTAAACCTCTCTTAATGAAAGTTGAAATCAAATTCCTTTTTGTATGCTCTGAATACGAAACCGCAAGATTAATTAGAATAGTTGAAAAAGTTTCCGAGTTTCAGCGGGAAAGTTAAGAAAGTGATTAGTACTATTGTCTATACAAAATTTGCACTGGTAATGACCTCAAGGAAGGATAATGTTACGAACATGTATAATGCTTGCACTGGAAGCTCTTTTTAAAACCAGAAAGACAAAACACCTTTACAGGCAGCTATAACGTTAATATCGGGTTGCCATATTTAGACTATCGAAGTAGGTGTACCAGGATGCATTGCCTATAATGTTTTGGGCATTATCCCAAAGACCAGTACCGGTCTTGAATTTGGCGACTTTTCTGGCGCCCGATGTTGAGACAGTTGCCATAGCATCCACCAACTCGCCAGATTACCATGATTATGAAGAGTTAAAGAGTTACCAACGTCGCAACATAGCACTCCGTTTATCGCCGATTTGGTGCGATAAAAAAAATCGACCGCACCAGTCTCTGGGATATAGCTACAAACCCAAATCGTCAAATTTGGGCATATGCTTGTTGCCATTTGGCAAATGACAATAACGTGTGTAAATTACTCACACTCCAGATCATGTTGCTTGATTTGTTTGAACATTGCATTGTTCTAAGAATAGGACAGAAATTTTTCATACAGTAGACTGAAATGTGTGAGAACATGCCTCCTACTGTTGCACAGTACCTAAAATGACATGGAAAATGTAAGATAATGTTGATGATAATTTTACAATATCTTACCTCCTACTGAACATGCCTCCTACTGTTGCACAGTACCTAAAATGACATGGAAAATGTAAGATAATGTTGTTGAAAATTTTACAATATCTTTAAATTGAAATAAATCTCAGCACATGGCTTTCCCTTGACTCAAATTCAGTTTATCTTTATTTTATTTTTGTAATTCTTTAAATTCAGTTTAATTGCTCAAAATAACACAGATACTTATATGAAATGACACTAAATTTGCAGTTTTATTTCAATTTTTGTTTTTATTTGGCGATTGCGCGTATTTTCAAAGGCGATATGGTAAAAATACGAAAATAAATAAAATAACTCGAGAACAGTTCGTTCTAGAGTTGTGGAGGTGGTCCCATTTCTTTCGCAGTTAAATTTAAGTATAAGACAGGCACTTAATTGATACATATCATACGTAGTATCTTATTTTAGATTTTGTCAATTTTTGCAAGTCATTTTGTTCACAAAGGCAGATTTATTCATTCCGAATTATACCAAATTCTAATCAGTACCAGGGTATCCCACAAGTAATTCACCCATCAAATTCTGAGCAATTTTTGTCTAATTTGTCAACTAGAGTGGATGCACACATTTCTGCGGGTCATTTTACAAAAAAGTTATTTTTCCGAAAAGCACCCAAATCTAATCAGTACCAGGGTAACCCACATGTAACTTATTTACTAAATTTTGTGACATTTGGTCTATTAGTTTTTGAGTTAGAGTGAATACATACATTGCACAGACAGATGCACATACATACACAGACGTGACGCTAGAAACAGATTTTTCGTGTTCTAGAGGTCCCAAAACGTGTAGATTCGTCAAAAACTCGTGTTGCGTTTTTCGACACGATTCCAATACTTTCCCCATACATTATCATGTACTGTAGGGAAAGTAAAAATTATTTTAAAAATTTGTGACACTGCTTTGCAAATAGATGGCAAAAAATATAGTTCTAGAATTTTACACATGGACTAATATGAACCTGCAGATAACAAGACGGGCTTTAAATTCTGATTTAGGACTTAGAACAAAATTTAGCATTGGCAGTATAGGTATGGATTTAATGGCAAAAGATTTAACAAGAACGAACTGACTTCTCGGTGATTAGTTGTTGGCAAATTCGTCCCAAATGTGGCCGAGAACTGAATTCTAAAAAAATTAAAGCACTTATAATCGCAAACTGCATTTACAATTGCATAAGTTCACTTGTTAATGTTTAGAAATATTTAAATTAAATAATTACAAAAATTGTTGTTTATGATAACGATTGTTTAAACGTCTGTATAACTGATAACCATTAAATTTGTTTACATTTGAAACCACGTGCGTAGAAATGTGTTTCAGGAGAAAATATCAAGACTGCATCATAAAACAGAAAAAAATAATAACATTGTCTTTAATGAGAAGTTATAATAAGAAAATAATAATTCATCATAATTGCTAACTAATTAGAATTTTTAAAAATGGTTTTGTCTGCAATAGTTTGCTTAAAAACAATAAAAAAACCCCAGAAGATAAAACACCTTTAGAAATCAAAATTGGAGAAATGTAATAAATATTATATCAGTGTGTGTGTTTGTAAAAAAGAGTTATTTATTAGCATAGCCTAAATTAAAAATATTGAAAATCTAAAACTCAATTGAAAAAATCTGATGTGGGCAACACATGACTTTCCTTATATAATGTAATGAATTTACTACTTTTACAGTAAAAAGATAGGTTTTTCTTATAGTAGATACTAATATTCTTTCCAAGACATTGAATTTTCGACAATTAGTCGTCATTTTCATTGATTTAGCGTCATTTTCATCCATTTAGTGAGATTTTCGTTAATTTGGCAACATTTCAAAAAGTCGCCAAGTTGGCGACATTCCGCCAAATTCGTCGCCAAAATCTCGCCAAGCGTTATGCACTAAGAAATAAGTTATTCTTACAGCAGATAAATGACTATTGGCGTTCAAATACAACAGTATTACTCAGAATATATTTTTTTCTTGAATGGAACTAGCTAGATCCACGAGAATGAGGTCACCCAATTTATCGGATGGTATTACATATGAAAAGTGAACATGTTTTTCAATAGGAAATATATTTTTTTTTATTTTATATGACTTTTTGATATTTTTTTTGAAAAATGTACAATATCTCGAGAACGGTTCATGTTAGCGTTCTAAAATTTATGTCAATCGTTTTCTAATGAAAAATTACATAAGAAATGTATATTTGCGTAACTCTATTAGTGGTTTTGATTTAATTTTTTTACGATTTTTTCAAAATTTCATTCAAAAATTCAGAGGGGTTCTGACCATTCGATTGCGTATAAAATAGGCTTCCAGTGTTTACGGATTGTGATTTTTGTACCAAATTTGGTTCAAATCGGTCAATTCGTTCTTCAGTTATCGTCTCCACAGACCCACTGACACACACACACACACACACACACACACATACTTTCACACACACACACACATACTTTCACACACACACACACAGACATCACTCCAAAAATGTTTGATTCGTGATCAGGGATGCTTGAAACGTGCTCTCCCGTCGAAAACTCGAATTCGAATTTTCGACCCCGTCACAATACTTTCCTTATACATTATGTATATAAGGAAAGTAAAAATTGCAAGAAATAAACTAAAATAATGAAAATGCTAACTCTATTAACTACTGTTCATATCATAGGCTGTCATATAAAAATAAATGAGATACCATTAACTATTATAGGAAAACTATCCTCAAGATATTGCTGCCTGGAGGTCGTTTCGTTGAATTGAGATTCTCTGAAAATACTTCAAGTTTCAGCATTAAAAATAAAATTACTAAAGCACTGCAAGTTCGACGTAATTTTAAATACGTATTCATTTCATGCATCATTTCGTGCGATGAAACTAATATATCTCATTTCAATTAATACAAATAACGGAAGAGAAAAGGAAAATCTATGTGATGAAAAGAAGTGCTGATCAAACATTTGTTAACTAAGAGTTTTTGTATGAGGTATTTCATAAAATTTAACATACACCTAAGTAAATAGCGAAAAACATTATAGAACCTAAAGTAGCGAAAAATATTCCCCTTTGGTTTCTATTAACTTCAAAAGAAAGCGTGTTTTTAGGCAGATCTTAAAAGAAGTCAGAATTAATCTTTTCTTTAAGAAACTTTAAATCAAGAATTTCATCGCTGAACTTTGAAATACAATTCTTTTTGTGTATGCTGGAAATACGAAAAAATAGGGCTAATTAGAATTCTTCAAGAAGCTGCGGGTTTTTGAAGTAAAGTTGAAGTAGGTAATTAGTACTGCTCTCTAGAAAGATCAACAATGGTAATGGCCACCTGAAAAATATCCCGGTATAGGGGTTAAAGGAATATACTTCTTTTACTTTCGCTACAATACATGGTAATGCATAGAGAAAGTATTGGAGTCGGGTCGAAAATCGTAACTCGAGTTTTCGACTGATCTACATGTTTTGAGCTCCCTAGAAGACGAAAAAACTATTTTTGGCGTGACACTTGTATGTGTGCTTTCGGCAAGTCCACGTGTCCCAACATTTAAAACGAACATTGGTGGATTTCTTGAACATTTGATCGGATTTAAAATCAGAAAGGTTACAGCACTCAATAATTGCAATAATCGTACTGAATTTCGTGTGAAACACTCCATTTGTTCTTGAGATATAACATCAACTGATTCACGAACACTCACACTAACATATACACATACGCAGAGACAGACACCATCTAAATGACGTTCGATTTGAGTTCAAGGATAAAATTATTGGTTTATTACTATCTTCATTTAAGCCAGAAGACGATTATAAGAGAAAATTAATTTCAATTAACCGTTCTTAAAGAAAAAAAGAAGAGCAGAACATGTATAATCCGCTGTTCCATAAATAGTCAATGAAATATTTTTTAGCAGAAATATAGATTTTTCTTTTATCAGATAAGATTATAACTTTTTATTAGTTAAAAGTTCGTAAGAGTTTGCCATTTATAAGAATCAGACTTAAACCATAAATTAATTATTATTACCAATCTTATTAAACACGTTTAAGGCGTTTATGTGAGATATTTTGAAATTAAACTTTTCCTTTATTGAGAAACCTTAATTTAATAATATTCTCTGTTGAACACATCCTAATGATAGTTTGCATTCAATTTTGTTTTGCATGCATTATGAAAAAGTGGGGATAATTCGAATAGTTAAAAAAGTTTTAGGATTATTCTTGCGAAGTTAGCGCGGTTGATTTGTGCTGTTCTGTTTGCATGCTATTATTACTCTCAAATACGGTGTTAGAAACGGTTACTTCATTTAATGCTTGATATATTTTACTTTCCGTAAAACACATGCAATACTTTTAAATCATTTTACATTAATTTTCGACAATTTGAATTACTTTACATTCATTTCCGAGATTTGTACTTGCACTTTTTAGACCATAAGAATCTAGTTAAAATTGAAAATACAGCTTTTTTATCATGGCTAGAAAATCAATTTGATCTCCAGAGCATTTGCAATATACATTTTATTCTATGTCTCAAAAATGTCTTTATCATTTCTCACCGCTTGAGATATAAATTAATTTTAGCCATCTGAACTGAACTCTATTCAAAATCAACTCAGTTGTATAGTTCGCATCTTAAAATGTGTAACTATCTGAGATTGCACTAACTTATAAGATATAAATATGCCACCACATCACATTTTAGACCAACTTATTACTATTTAGAGACAGTGAACCTAAGCTAGAATTGGTAAGACATTTCACAAACTTTGAAAAGTAAGTCATTCTCATCCTTTGTGTTTGCCATCTATTGTACGTAATTATGGATAATATTATTTAACAAAATAGTGTCTTCAACCACTGTCATAAAATAATGTCATCATTTTATATCTTTTCTAATTAAAATAATAGCCGTTTGGTTGGAGTTTAATGGTCTAAAATCCAAGTTGAAGATATGCTGCGCCAAGCACATAATGGACTGAAAAATTTACAATAAAAGTGCAATAATACAGATAAAAGCAATGAAATGGATAAAACTACAGATAATCAGACAGATGTGTGATGAAGTTAAAATCATGTTTAAGATTCAGATATAAGTTAAAAACTATCAATATAACAAAAACATTATAGTACAACTATAGAATAAATAAGTTAATATAAAAGTCTTGACAATTGCTGGTATAAACCGTAAAATATTTTTGAAACAGCATACAAGTGTGATAGTAGAGTAATGAATTGCAAACGTTAAAATACGAAAAAGTAAAGTAAAAAATGACGATAAGAAGAAGCACTAAAAAGTAGAAATATAAACATTTTCTGTAGCCTCGTTTGCAAAATTGATATACTCCTCTCTTATTTCGTCATCAGAGTCATCCGATAGATGGAGATTAATAGAATCCTCATTTTTTTAGGATATTGTCTCTGTTTCACCTGACACCTCTTCTACAGTTTTCCGTTTTATATACTTTGAGTTTTTCATAAGGTACTTTAAGTCTCTCATTTTTTATGAGACACTAGGGGCTCCGCCTCATGGTCGATACTTATCGCCAACCCTCTTCGGGAGGTTCCTGCGCCTACTCGCTGCACTCGAAGAGCTCGCTTCATACCTATCTCTCCTAAAACTTCTACTTTCAAAAATCTATTTTTCTATCCTTACCTATTTTCTGTAGGAGGTAGAGGCAGGGATTTTTCTCAGCCCAGGAAATCCAAAAACTGAATTACTTGTTCCAGAGCTCGCTTTGAGGGCTATTTCGTGCCAAAGTAGAATTTAAATTGGTAAACGGTTTACGTCATCGTGCTACCCTATTATTTCTCTATAAATGTACCAAATTCACCAATAAAATAATATATTTTTCTCTAATTGATTTATTTCTCTATGACAGTAGCGAAACATGCAGAAGTCCTTATACACTCCTTTAAGTTTCGACTTAAGTGTTCTATAGCTTCAAAAGAAGGGTCTATTAAAATTGAAAGCAACTACTGTACTATTATTTCATTGAGAAAGTTTACAGCGCTTCTATCGTTCATACAGGCTTCGAATTAGAAATGATTAAAATTATGCAAATCTGAAACTCGTTGTAAACAGTAGTTGCAAAATAATATTCCATTCTGAAATAAATAACATCTCACCCAATTTTTATTACTTAAAAAGAAAATGTAAACTTTTCCAGGTTTCAAAACGTATGTTTATAAAAATTGACTAGCGTGTGGCTCAAGTTAACTGTACAGTAACAGTTCTTTTCTTCAAATTTTACAAGAGAAATGTTGAAAATCCGCATTCTGGGTACAATTGTAGCATGTTACTTTCCCCTTCAAAGGGTTTGAAAACATGTCACGATTGATACTGTCGAATGACAAGTTGACATTTTGGCTACATGTGTCAATAAAGATAATAAGGCACTTTTAAATGCAGTACATAACCAAGTAGTGCATTTACGCGAACCAATGTGAACTCAAATATAAATAAACAGTTTCCATCCCCTCTATCACCAAGAGCAAATCAAAGAAGGTGGTGTGTGACATTACAAGAGGAATGCAGAGGTGTTGAAGACCCAGACCGTCCGACTCGTCACCAAGGACTTGAGCATCTATTTGGACGGCCGGAGAATGCAGAGGTGTGTTCCAACAGAATGAAAGTGTGTGACAAGATTCGTCAGCGATTCGATGGTTAGCCAGCATGAAGTGAACACGTATAAAAAGGAGTACCACTCTAAGTTCGTCTCTGCCACACAGTAATAAGCAAGTGTGTACATTCAGTATTATAAATACTGAGTGACAGCAAGGTGTTTGCTGAGGGGTTAGTAAATGGCCTCACAGTATAGTGGGCATCCATAGTCGCTACCTAGGACAGCCTATGTCTGGACCTAAGACAGCCTATGTCTGGACCTAAGACAGCCTATGTCTGGACTTAAGACAGCTTATGTCTGGACCTGAGACAGCCTATGTCTGGGAAACATTTCGACGAGTACCCTGTACTAGTGACTTTTAATTCAATCATTGAGAAATGCTGGAGTATAATGGTCTAGCGGCCAAACGACTGGCATTTGTAAACATAGCCGCTACCTTCAAAAGTAGTTTACCCACTGTAATATAATTTGCGTGCTAGGATGTACTGCTATAATTAATTAACTACTGCATGTACTGCTGTACTGGATGTACTGCTTAAATTCATTCTTCAATAGCTTTCATCAAATACTATAAAAATAGAGGTAACATTTTAGTCTTTCAATATTAATATCGGACACGGAAGGAATATAGATAATTTAAGTACGGATATCAGGAACTGAGTAAGAACTCAAATAGGAATAAATGGCAGTTATATTTCTGAAATTAGAATGTATAACATGTTTATATTTTGTTAAATGTTATTGTGGCGCGCAAATAAAATGAACTTGAAGTTGGCTTCATTTTATTCGTTCTACATATCTAGTCGTTCTCTATCGGTTCTCTAAGTATCGTACTCCAAAGTCATTCTATATATCTCTATGTCCTGTGGTTGTGGCTTTTTTGCCTCAGTTCTGACACTCCTCTTTTGCTCCTACTGGCCGCCTTCATGGCGAAGCCTCAAGCATCTTCTCCATTGGTCAGACCTTTTATCCAATGTCGTTACTTCATATTTTATTAAGAGTCCTTCGATCCCCCCTGTCTTAAAGTCCCTAAATTTAAGGTTTTATCTGACCTTTGGGTCAGCATGCTGTAAACTATGACGTCATTGAGACTGAAGGTATTGTCTGACGGTTCAGACACAATAAAAATGTACATAAAACTGTCTCAAAATAACTGGTGTGAGATCGATTTCTGGCCTCACAATTATATTTGTAGGGATATAGATATATCCACGTAAAATTTAATGATTGAAATTTAATATTAATCAAGACATATAAAATGGAGACTTGGCCAATTTAAATTTGTTGAATTTGTCTCATGTCATTCTCTGGTAATCTAGAGCCATTGGAAAACTTCATACTCCACCCTAAGTGAAGGCATCAAAGGAAAGTCCTTAAATTTAGAATTTGGTAAGGACAATTTACCTTATTACAGATACCATACTTGACAATGCACCCCACGGGGGGTAACTTGCCCCTTAGGGGGAGGGCTAAAGATGTCACGAACAAAAAAATTGTATCACGGCTGTTTTTCACAAGAGCAATTGGAATTCTCAAGTCTCGTGATGATTGAGTGATTGAGTCGAAAATAATCCCTTTTATGCATGAATAAGTCAAAGTTCAGCCTGTGTTGACATGCTAAAAAATCTGCTGTGGGCAACACATGACTTTCCTTATATATAATGCAATGAATTTACTACTTTTACAGTTAAAAATCGTTATTCTTATAGTTGATAATTATATTCTTTCTAAGATAGTGAATTTTCTTCAATTAGTCGTCATTCTCATTGATTTAGCTTTATTTTTATCCATTTGGCGAGATTTCTGTTAATTTGGCAACAATTAAATATGTCGCCAAATTGGCGACATTCCGCCAGATTCGTCGCCAAAATCTCGCCAAGCGTTATGGACGGAGGAATAAGTTATTCTTGCAGCAGATAAAAGACTATTGGCGTTGAAATACAAAAGTATTACTCAAAGTATATTTTTCCATGAATGGAACGAGCTAGTTCCACGACAATGATGTCACCCAATTCATCGCATGGTATTACATATGAAAAGATAACATGTTTCTCAAAAGGAAATATTTTTTTTTATATGGCTTTTTCAAATTTTTTTTGAAAAATGTGCAATATCTCGAGAACGGTTCATGTTAGCGTTCTAAAATTTATGTCAATCGTTTTCTAATGAAAAATTACATAAGAAATGTTTATTTGCGTAACTTTATTAGCGGTTTTGATTTTTTGACGATTTTTTCAAAATTTCACTAGAAAATTTAGGTGGATTCTGAACATTCGATTGTGTATAAAAACAATAGGCTTCCAGTGTTTACGGATTGTGACTTTTCTACTAAATTTCTTTCGAATCGGTCCGTTCGTTCGTCAGTTATCGTCTCCACAGACTCACTGACACACACACACACACACACACACACACACACACACTGACATCACTTCTAAAATGTTTGATTCATGATCAGGGATGCTTGAAACGTGCTCTCCCGTCGAAAACTCGAATTCGAATTTTCGACCCCGTCACATTACTTTCCTTATAGATTATGTATATATGGAAAGTAAAAATATAAAATTTCTTTTTTATAACAAAACTGGATATTGAGTTTTAAAAGATGTTGAGCAGGTCTTAACACACATATTGGCATCAAAATCTCGAATTCAAGAATTTTCGTGCAAACAATACTTTCTCTATTACTATATTATATAGTATGAGAAAGTAAAAATTATCTTAGAAACTTTATTTCTTCAGTTGCTCATGCACGTTTTGAGATAAGAATTATGAAAACTGTAAAAGGCCGAGAATGAAAATATTGCCAACATAATTTGTCTAATGGGTTGAAGTTCTTCTAATAGTGATTATGATATATCTAAAAGCTTTAAGTGCTTAAATGTGTGTATGTTGTGATTTTCCATCCCCAAAAGAAATATTTATATTAACAACTTCGAGAATCTACAAGAAAAATCATTTTGCCGTAATTGTATAAAGAAGCGATTTCAAAAAAGTTTCCTTTAGTTTCTTGAAAATAACGTTATTTAAAGTGGTTTCTTTAGCTATTCTTCAGAAGGAAAAAGTACATAATATATATTTAGTTAAAAAATTGAGGTTTTGTGAATAAACATAAATACTTAAATTTTGGGGCCATTTATCTAACGAAATTATCTTTCACATTTAATGGCAAATTATATTAAAATTTCCTGCCCGCACTGAAGCTGCATGGATTTTTTGATATATTGTTTTGGTAATTCTCAATAATGCATTTAGTCCTTTATAAAGCTAGGATTATTGTGACTTTAAAACGTACCTTTCAAGAAAAAGATAGAATTGGATGAAAAAATGTATTTTGTGGGTAATACATCTTATAAATTGTTACAATTAAGTGCAGCATTTGTTATTTTGCATGAAGATACAAATAGTTACTACTAGGTGATTTTTTTTCCACCATACCCGTTTTCTATTGAATTCACTAGCAGAACAATTTTTATGAGCGTAGCCATTGTAATTCTTATATTTTCATTTCGAGATTTCATTTTATTTCTAAATTAACGGATGTTCTATATTGAATATTGAATCTGCAAGATTACGAACTGAACGAAGGCGGCTGGTTCGTTCTTATTGGTTATTAAGGACGCATGCTGTTCTACCTGTTCTTTTGACTTGAAGAACCAGTAGGGTCTAATGTAATAACTTTAACACTAGAACGACGGAAGCGGTCGTTTTGACAGCATAACTACTTTAAAAACGATTCCTCCAAAACGGATAATCCCAGCCCATTGAAATTTTATGACTTTTCTTATTTTCTTAAAGTTATTGAAAACAAAGAAGAAAATTATTCTAGGTTTTATAATAAGAGAACAAATCAACGATCTTCCTAGAACGACGGCAGCTGTCAAAATGACCGCTAGAAAGATTTCACACGATGATGCAATTCGACTGCGGCGTTGCGCTACTGTAAGCCGTAAGAATGATTGCATCATCTTTTTAGCATAATTCAGCTTGTTTCAAGAACGACTGCGCCCGTGCTGGATGTAAATTATTGCATAAAATTTTGGCGCGATGTCTCGTGAGAAGCGACTGACTACTGATGAGTGTCTAGCACTTTTGCATCAAATTAGCAAGAATTCCAGTGATAGCGGCGGTGATAGTGATGCAGATTTTGTAGTTTCTGATGATAATGAAATTGCAGAGCACAGAGTCAGTTCCTCAGAGGAGCAAACAGAATCTGACGGTAACAATACGTCTAATTCAACTCGCCTTCCACGCAATACTTCTACTTCAGCAAATCTTCTTGTCAAAGATGGTACTGAATGGAAAATATTGGATTTTTCCGTGAGATTTGGTTCTCAAAACGTCCTGAAAAAAAAAAGGCTGGCAAAAACAGTACATCAAGAACGGTGCATTCAAGAACGGTGCATCAAGAACGCTTATTACAAAAAATGTGTCGAAGGAACATCCTAAATGCTGTAACTATGATGTTTTGGTTTTGAATTAAAGGTATGTTGTATTTTTTCTATGGCGGTCAAATTGACCGCTACCCGTCATTCTAGGTAGTTCAAAATATCCGTCGTTCTAGTGTTAACCGCTATCCATGTAGAAATATTCACTGTACATTAAAAAAAATGAAAAGATTCTTTTGGAATTTTAACGCGATACACCTATAAATAGGTTGGTGTATTAGTGTAAGCTTCAGGCGATTCATGGTTAAACGCACGACCCGTAGAATAAAAAAAATGTCTGGGTTAATGTGTACTTTGCTACAGTCTACGATTTGTTTCCTTAAGGTTAATACTAAATATAAATAAAAAATATCTGATGTGGGCAACACATGACTTTCCTTATATAATGTAATGAATTTACTACTTTTACAGTAAAAAAAATAGGTTTTTCTTATAGTAGAAACTAATATTCCTTCCAAGATATTGCATTTTGGACAATTAGCCGTCATTTCCATTGATTTAGCGTCATTTTTATCGATTTGGCGAGATTTTCGTTAATTTGGCAACAATTCAAAAAGTTGCCAAGTTGGCGACATTCTGCCAAATTCATCGCCAAAATATCGCCAAGCGTTATGTGCGCAGAAATAAGTTATTCTTACAGCAGATAAATGACTATTGGCGTTCAAATACAAAAGTATTACTCAAAGTATCTTTTTTCATGAATGGAACGAGCTAGATCCACGAAAATGATGTCACCCAATTTATCGCATGATATTACATATGAAAAGTGAACATGTTTTTCAATAGTAAATATTTTTTTTTATTTTATATGATTTTTTGATAATTTTTTTGAAAAAGAGAACGGTTCACGTTAGCGTTCGGGTCGGTTACGTTAGTCGGTCACGTCACGTTAGCGTTCGGGTCTCGAAAACGGTCACGTTTTTCGAGAACGGTTCACTTTAGCGTTCTAAAATTTATGTCAATTGTTTTCTAATGAAAAATTACAAAAGAAATGTCTATTTGCGTAACTTTATTAGTGGTTTTGATTTTTTGACGATTTTTTCAAAATTTCATTCGAAAATTTAGGGGAGTTCTGAACATTCGATTGCATATAAAAACAATAGACTTCCAGTGTTTACGGATTGTGATATTTGTACCAAATTTGGTTCGAATCGGTCTATTCGTTCGTCAGTTATCGTCTCCACATACTCACTGACACACACACACACACACACTTTCACACACACACACAGACATCACTTCAAAAATGTTTGGATTCGTGGTCAGGGATGCTTGAAACGTGCTCTCCTGTCGAAAACTCGAATTCGAATTTTCAACCCCGTTACAATACTTTCCTTATACATTATGTATATAAGAGAAGTAGCAACGTATAAAGTCTTTAAGAAATCTCTTTTCGGAATGATAATTTATAAAAGCATTGCAGTAGAATTTGAGATAATTGCATATGTTTGGATAGCTTTATTAATAAAAAATGTGCATTTGTGATTACCTTTAGAGATGTTTTATGGTAAGACAAAGCCCAATTTCTTCAAATAATTGTCATAAAAAGTGTGTCGTGTTTGATATCTCACATAATGCCTATCATGTACACAATTTTAGCTTTCTTTTCACCAAAAACGTCGAATTCGTATGTAAGGCCATTTTTTTATCTTTATTAAGTAATAATTTAAAATGTTTGATGAAGCAACATTAATTTTCTGCTTGTGAAATATCTGTTCATATTAACACTGATTTCTGCTCGAGTAAATTCATTATATTTGCTAACTTTCCGTTAGATTTACATACAGTCATCAATTTCTCATCTTCTTATCAAGTATAATTGAAAAATCAATGCCTCCGCCTGAAATGGATTCATTAAATTCGTATTGGATTTTGATGACAGATAATTGCTTCATCACAATCGATTTTCGAGTTACGTGTTATAAATTGATAGAAGGCGTGGAAATTAAACCATCCGTTTCCGGAATGCAATTCGCGCATGCGATCTTCACGTATTTTCAATTTATCGCGGAAAGTTTGCATTAGATCGGGTCATCATATGGCCGTACACACATTCGAGGGAAATATATATTACGTTAGTGTGAAAAAGAAAAACACTTCAATATATAAGTTGCCAGTTAGATATCAATTTTCTCTATGCGTCAAATACAGCAGTTCAAGTTCATAGACCCAGTGGTTAAATATACAGGGTGTCCCCAAACTCTTGTAACAAAGAAAGAAGGGTTATAGTATGTACACAGTAAGACGAAAATATTTGCCACAGAACCTAGGGTCGCAATCCATTCATCGCGGCAGAAAAAATAAACGTGACTATGAGTGTCGTTTAGGACAGAGCACCAGGCGCGAAGCGCCTTTAATCTCCGGTTTCAATATGTGGTTCTTATCGTCAAACTGTGACATTAATTCAGTGACCCCTATGAAACGTGACTCCTTCCACGTTGATCCTTTATTAGAGAAAAAAATCTGATGTGGGCAACACATGACTTTCCTTATATAATGTAATCAATTTACTACTTTTACAGTAAAAAAATAGGTTTTTCTTATAGTAGATACTTATATTCTTTCCAAGATATTAAATTTTCGACAATTAGTCGTCATTTTTATTGATTTAGCGTCATTTTTATCCATTTGGCGAGATTTTTGTTAATATGGCAGCATTTCAAAAAGTCGCCAAGTTGGCGACTTTTTGAAATGGGGAGTTATTTAATTTGCTTTATTCACAAATATTGTATAAAGAAGACCTAATTTCTTACTAACGTAAGCAAAGTTCCTAATAAAGTCTATATGTATGTCTATCAGTATACAGGGTTTCTAGAAAAGTTCTTAAGCACCCCAGAAAGTTTAGAATAGTTGTATATAGTACATTTAATGTGAGTATACACGTTAAATTTATCTGTAATAAGGCTACCATGCTCGATCAAATAAAGTATTAGCAGCACTTCTAGCGGAAAATTGAAGAAGTAAGAAATATAGATTTGCAAAACAAAGCTAAATACGAGAAAACTGTAAATTACAAAGTAACCTAGGAAACGGCATTAGCACTGCACAAAACATGTAACGGCATAAAACAAGTATGTAGAAGGTAATAAATATCTGTTATATTTCATCTGTTGCTCGATATGTAGCCACTCATTATAAGTAACACCTGTTATAAGTAACTGCAGTGTAATATTCTTTCTCGAATAAAAATGCGCATTATCGATAGCGGAAGGCATTTTAAACAGCTTCTGCACTAGATTCATCTGTACATAAATGCTGTATATTGTATTATTCCTGAATATGACGATAATTTGTTTATAGACATATTTTCTTTAATATATGACCCCCGTAATTGACTTACGGATTAAACAATGTTCTACAATTTCGTGATTGACATTTTTCGCCTATCTCGTCTTTGTTGTTGGGTTCGTGTTCTCAACTTCTTCAAATATCCATTAGGGGCACTGCAATCGATTTCGATCGGGCATGCCCACTAGACAACAGATAAACAGTAGTAGACAACAGATAAACAACAGACAGACAACATATAAACAACAGATTGACAACAGCTAAACAACAGTAGACAACACATAAACAACAGTAGATAACAGATCCTTTATTGCCAAGTTTTTACGGTGTTTATTGACCGTACAGAACCTGTACAGAACTCTTTGAGGTGTTGAAGTGTTGAAAACCCAGACCACACGACAGACCCGAAGGTTTACTGTAGCTAAGTGTGTGGCCGGGAACACTTTGAGGTGTGTACATGATAACAGAAGAATGGATGTAAACTTACCATTATTATGATAATTATTTACAACATAGTTTAATATGAATATTGACTTTTCAGTTGAGATTGAGGTAATAAATATTTTAAAATAAATTAAATGCTACTTCATTTACACTTATGTCCCTTCCTTTACGACGTCTCATGGATTCGCGTATGTAATCTTAAGATGCAAGGATGAGTATGGTGATCTGGATAAGTATATCTTCATTCAAAGCAGCAACAAACGTAAACAGGAACAATATATACATATTAAGAAGATAATTCTGGAGTTTTACGTTGGTTATGACACAAAATACTGAAAGCAAGGTTGGGTATTAGACTACTTGTTAAATTTATTTACAGTAATGGATATTATAATAATCTTTGGAGTTTTACGTTGCGTATGACATCAGATACTGAAAGCGAAGCTGGATATTGCACTCCTTTTAACTTATTTACAGCAATGACATAATAATATACAGCAATGACATAATAAATTATAAACACCCTGTCTGTGTTGTGGCTACGCAGGCAGTGATTGTGTGTTGTCTTTTGTTATAGCAGATATTCCATTAATAAACTGGTTTTATTACTTGCAGGTAGAATGCCCGAGAACATCAGTAGTACAGTTAATAGTTTTATAGCTAATTGCAATGTCACAAGACAATATGTTCAGATACCGTAAAACAGTAATGTCACAAGACGATGTGTTCAGACACAATAAAATAGAAAGGTTACGACATCAAAACGATATTATTAAGATACAATAAAGCAGTTATGACAACAGACGCTATATTCAGATATAAAACAGCAATAATATCACTCAACGATATATACAGATGCAATGAAACAGCAATGGCAGAAGACAATATATGCAGATACAATAAAATAGCAATGTCACCAGACGATATATTCAGATACAATAAGATAGCAATGTCACCAGAGGATATATTCAGATACAATAAAATAGCAATGTCACCAGACGATATATTCAGATACAATAAAATAGCAATGTCACCAGACGATATATTCAGATACAATAAGATAGCAATGTCACCAGAGGATATATTCAGATACAATAAAATAGCAATGTCACCAGACGATATATTCAGATACAATAAGATAGCAATGTCACCAGAGGATATATTCAGATACAATAAAATAGCAATGTCACCAGACGATATATTCAGATACAATAAAATAGCAATGCCACCAGACGATATAATCAAATACCGTAAAACAGAGAATAAATAAATGCTCAGCTCAATCACAGACAGGAAGATGGTATTTTCCAAAACACTAACGTGTTCTCATTATTCATATGGCATAATATTGTTTTATGAACAGTGAGCATCCATATTATGCTCTCTGTGGAATTTCCCGAAAACCTCCGTAACTTAGAAAAGTCTATCCCAATCATTTTATTTCTGGAAGTTTCTCAAATTCGTTACCTTGGTCACATTTCGCCAAATTATGTTGCCAAATCGGTCGCTAAGATCAAGCAACCCGGGTATTGAGTTCCAATTGGTTAATCTAACAGTTGCTTTTTTGACTTTCTCATGAACGTAGTACCAATTGGTTAATCTAACAATTGCTTTTTTAACTTTCTCATGAACGTAGTACTGTTTTCACGAACATTTTCGATTTCGAAATTTTGATGTCAATATATGTTTTAAAACCCCTTGAACACGTTTCGAATATTTTTGAAGTGATATCCGTTTGTATGTTTGTCTGTCCGTGGTCGACTTCTTGTGTACCCGATAGTTACTACAAATATCATTGGATTCTTACGAAACTTTATATACGGCATTGTTTTCAAAAAGAATCTAGAATTTGTGTGTGTGTGTGATAGACTTCTTTTTTTAAATTCGACCGGAAACTTTGAAATTTATTCGAAATTTTATATTTTTTTATAACATGACAGCATAGTACAAAATTAATAATCATGCGAAACATGCGTGAAAGGGATTATTTATAGCACAATGATCATGAGATTTAATAGTTTCAATCATTGTTGTCAAAAATAACCGTGATACATTTTAGATATTCATGACGTCATTTCCCTCCCGCGGGGGGATAGGAAGTTATCTCCGGGGGTATACTGTCAAGTATGATATCAATCGAAAGATTTTGTCCAGCCCTTTAAAGTGAAGGGTAACACGCTATAATTGTAATTATCTGGATCAACGGTACCGATTCTTAAAAATTTTACTTGTGTAATTTGATAAAAAAAACCACAAGCCACTTAAAAATGAATTCTGGTATGAGAAAGTCGAGTTGAGTTGCATAGTTAATTTTATCACCGATACATTTAACGCAGGAAATAACATATTATGTATTTAACATATATGTTAAATACATAAGTTATTAATATGTTATAATACATAATATATTATATATTTGTAACAGTATAAATACCATTGAAATTTTTCTTACAGCAATATCCATAGGGGAGTTATTGTGTGTATATGAGTTTACGAAACAAATTATAATAATCTTTTTTAAATTACTCTCCTTAAATTTCCATTAATTTCCGGAATCATAAATATTATCGAAATTCCATTGTGAGAAAACAGTATTTCGATTATTCAACAGAGCATGAATATGTATATGTTCTTTTAACGGCATTTCTCGAGATTTTTTTTTCCATATTTGTTTTCAAATTTTAACAATCCTGGCATCATTAAGCATCTGGGTGATCCCATAATTAATGAGAATGTAATTTCTATCCTTTAACGATTTTAAGAAAAGAGAAGTGATAGACCCCGGTTTCAATAGAAGAACAATCACATAATATAGAAACCGAGAAACTTTTGAAAATGATATAATTTTTATTTTCTGCAAGAGGCATTGTTTATTTTGAAGGGTCCATATTGTTATAAATACTTACTTCATATTGCTATAAATATCTGTCTTATAAGTAATTTCAAAAACTGTTTTTTTCCATGGAACATAATCACTAATCGCTAAACTAGAATACGTGTTTTGTTTTCAGAAAGTGGCGATCTGACTATTGTTCAATTACGATGATCTGAATGTTCAGGAAATAAAAATAAATACCACCGTGTCTTGTCTATAAAAATTACATGGTATTAATTGTTAAAATCCGTGACAACGCCTTTTAATAACAAGTTAAAAAAATTACATCTTAAATAAAATTACATACTCGTGCAATAAATATATTACATAAGAGATTAATGTTTCCTTAACCGCAAAACCGTTTAACTTCTACTTCAAAATTGCATTCTAAAAGGTTATTGAATCATATACATGGTTGAGGAACAGTTACGGAAGAAAATTCGAGTTATTTTGTGATCTAAGCGAAAGTAGACATTTTAAAAATAATTCGTTTAAAATATTTTAAAGAGATTAAAATTTTTTAACTGCTTAACTTTTACTTTTACATTACATCTTAAAAAGATTTTTAAAGCAAGTTCACGGTTGAGGAATAGTAAGCTAATAATTTCATTTACATAATGACAAGCGAAACTTAAAATGTTAAAAATATTCATTCTCAAGTATTCTACAAAGATTAAAGTTTTATTAATTGCAAAATATTTTTACTTCTGCTTTAAAATTCTAAAGGGTTATTGAATTATATCCATGGCTGAGGACCAATCAAGAAAGAAAATTCGATTTATTGTGTGACCTAAGTGAAAGGAAATATTTAAAAAAAATAATTCATTTAAAATATTTTAAAGAGATTACAATTTTTTAAAGACAAAACTGCTTAACTTTTACTTTTACATTAGCTTAACTTTTACTTTTACATTGCATCTTAAAATGACTTTTAAAACAAGTTCACGGTTGAGGAATATTAAGATAAAAATTCCATTTACATAGTGACAAACGAAACTCAAAATGTTAAAAATATTCAGTCCAATGTATTCTACAAAGATTAAAGTTTCCTTAACCGCAAAATATTTTTAATTCTGCTTCAAAATTGCATTCTAAAGGGTTATTGAATCATATCCATAGCTGAGGAACAATTAAGAAAGGGAATTCAATTTATTTTGTGATCTAAGTAAAAGCAAAGATTTAAGAAAATAATTCGTTTAAAATATTTTAAAGGCAAAAATGAACTTTTATTTTTATATTACATCTCAAAAGGATTTTTAAATCAAATTCATAATTGAGGACTAGTAAGCTAAAATTTCCATTTACATAGTGACAAGCGAAACTCAGAATGTTAAAAATATTCATTCTAAAGTATTCTACAAAGATTAAAATTCTCTTAACCGCAAAATATTTTTAATTATGCTTCGATATTGCACTCTAAAGGGTTATTGAATTATATCTATGGCTGAGGAACAATTATGAAAAAAAATTCGATTTATTTTGTGACCTAAGTGAAAGCAAAAATTAAAAAAATAATTTGTTTAAAACAATTTAAAAAGATTAAAATTTTCTCTTCTCTTTTGCAAAATATTTTTACTTCTACTTTAAAATTATATTCTAAATGAACTTGTACCATGTTCATTGCTGCGAAACAGTTAAAAAAACATTTCTATTTTTTATGGGGCATAAATGAAAGTAAGTATTTGAATTTTTTTTTCATTTTAATTGTTTTAATGAGTCATTATCCATTTTTATACCAAAGTGTTGGAACTGTTTGGAGGAATAGTTATAAAATTAGCTCAAAATTTTTGTAAGTCAACTGGATTTTGTATGCTTATGAAATAATTTTAATAACTTCATATTTCTTTTACTAGTATATCGTGATTATTTTGTAAGAATGCTTTTTTAACACTTTACAACATAGTTGAAAAGTGTTTATGACTTTGCCCATTTTGTCTGTCTGTCTGTCTGTCCGTTAGCACGATAACTGCCGTAAAAATGAATCAAAATGAAATTTTAGTATGTTATTCAGACGGCCTATAGGATCTATATGAATATAAATGAATAATATCACCCAATTAGTTTTGGATTGAACCCGGATTGAAAAAATGAAATACATTGAACCCTATGGGACCTAATTTTTCAAACTTTTTTAAGCGGTTTTAAAATTCACAAATTGCTTCGAAGATTTTAGGTAATATTCAAATTATTCCATAAAATATATAAAAAAATTCTGCAAAATATATTTAGTAGTTTTTAAAATAAAAATTAAAATAATAATTACACCTCTTACATGATGAGATCACGTGACCATGATATAAAAAGATCACGTGACCCACTTCAAAATGAAATATGACATTCATCTTGTCTCAAAATCCTGAATTTTAAAGTTCTTTTTAATTCATATTGAGTGTTGTATCCGTCCTAAAACCGCTTTAGTTTTGCTTAAATTCTGTGCATCTAAATACTGAAACAAAGCAATTACAATATATTTGAGTTTAAATGATCATCCAAATTTGATTATTTCTACAACGAAGCCTATATTTCACTTATGTAAAATGTAAACAGCAAAATACGTAGAATGAGTTGTACAAACATTGCTGCATTTCTTTAACGCAAAATTATTTAGCTCATGGAGTCTGCATACCGCACAGAGAGAAGGACGATTTTTTTCGATGAAGTTTTAAGCATAGAGTTTAATTAATTGTAGCTCCATGGTCTTAAGTTTTTATATAAAATAAATTATTTTGATACTGTGGTGAATGAAATGAATGGGAAAATGTTTATGAATGAAATGCTGCTTTTATAGAGAGAGCCAGGCGTGTTATTTTTTCTATGACGTCATTTGAATGAATTTCAGTTGTTTTCGATGAAGTTTTCAAATATAATAAATTATTGTAATATTATGATAATTTTAAAAATATTACCGAGGAATGTATCGCATTTTAGAGATATTTAGACCAGGCAATTTATATTTCAATGCCGTCATTTAAATGAAGTTCATTTTCTTCGATGAAGGTTTAAGTTTTCAAATATAATAAATTAATGTAGTATTGTGATAAGTTTTAAAATATTACCGAGGAATGTATTGCATTTTAGAGATGTTTAAATAAAATTGCATTGAAGTTGGAAAATGTTTCATAATCAATGCTTTAAGCATGATTGATCTTTCTTGTTTATTTTTGATGGTGGTCTTTAAGCAGTTAGATGAATCTATAATTAATGAGAATTCAATTTTCTTTGTGCGTTATCAGTAAAAGATAAGTGGCACACCGGGTTTCAAAAGGGGTATATTAAAGAAATATAGATTACGAAGTAATTGCCACGTTAATGTGATTTTCATTTTCTATTCGAAACTGTTATTTTCTTAAAAGTGCATAAAAGGAAATTCCTAAACATTACATGCTATGAAAAGAACAAGTTAACTGAGAATGCTACTCTTTTTTTCAGTTTAAGTAAATGACAAGCAGCGAACTGCGTTTAAAAAGTATATTGAAGAATTACTGATTATGAAGTAATTGCGACATAAATGCGATTTTCATTTTCAATTCGAAACTGTTGTATTTACGAAAGTGTATAAAAGAAAGTTCCGGAAGATGATGTGATATGAAAAGGACAATTTAACCGAGAATTCAATTTTTTTGTGTGGTTTTAGTAAAGGAGAAGTAACAATTTTAAGAAGTAGCAATTTTAGGAGTATATTGAAGTAATTGCGACATAAATGTGATTTTTATTTTCAATTCGAAACTGTTGTATTCTAAAAGTGCATAAAAGAAAATTCTAGAAGATAACATGCTATGAAAAGAACAAGTTAACTGAGAATTTAATTATCTTTATACGGATTTAGTCAAGGAAAAGTAGAAAACCGGATTTAAAAAAGTATATTTAAGAAGTACAGATTACTAATTAGTTGCGACGTTAATGTGATTTTCATTTTCTATTCAAAACCGTTTTATATACAAAAATGCATAAAAGAAAATTCCAAAAGATAACATGTTATGAAAAGATCAAGTGAACCGAGAATTCAATTCTCTGTGATAATTCAAATGTGAAAACAAAAGCTTCAAGACAAGAATTCAAAAAACTCAAATAGCAAAACTCAAATAATTACCACTTTAGGGTTGTGCAGTCAATTGTAGGTAAAATAATGCATGGGCCGAAAGTGTTCATGCATTGGTTTAAGACCGCTATAATCTTTGCCGGACCCTCTAGGCGAAAATAAATTCTAGGGTCTTATATACAACTTACAGTAAAAAATGCACACTGCGCAAATAAGATGGACCCCCCCCCCCCAGAGTTTCGCGGAGCCGTGCATTTTCGTACTTTACCTACAGTCCGCGAAAAAAGTATAAGGACAACATATAATTGAATGAAAATATACTTTATTTTCACTTTATCAAAATTAAATTTTGGTATTTCTGATCTCTAATATGAAACTATACAACAACATTTACAACACATAAAACAACAAATACGAACCTTACGAAAGTTGACCGAATAAAGATTATCACTAAAGAAAATATAGAAAAAGTATAAGGACATGTTCTAAATTACTTAATATTTCTCTTAATAATCAAGAAAACAACCTTTTTTTTCAATTACTTGAATAAGCCGATAGGTCATCGCTGCTGAAAGTTCTTTTAAAGTGTCTATGGAAATGTTATTCCAAGCTTGTTTAATGGCTAACACAAGATCCTGTTTACACTGATATTGTGAGCCATTCTTATATACTTCTCGGGGTAGAAGGCCCTATAATTTTTTTATTGGATTGAGATTGGGACTCCTCTCCGGCCAATCAAGTAAATTTACTGAATAAGCTTCAAACCAGAGTTTTACACTCTTAGAAACGTGTATGGAAGTGTTATCCTTTTGAAAATATAGTCTCCTGAAGTAATTGGTGGGGCATCAGGTAACAAATGTTCGCCTACCATATCAACATATATTTCAAAGTTCCTTTTGTAGTTGATAAATACTATAGGCGTGGTTCCGTTTGCTACAAAAGCACCCCAAATCATTACTGTACCCCCACCGTATTGACGTTTAGAAGAAACTTGTTTGGTTTTACGCAGATTATACCAAAAATAGCGAAAACCATCTGGCCCATCAAGATGGAACTTCTTTTCGTCCGAAAAGATTACATCAATCCATTTTGGTCCGAGAGAAATGCATTTTTTTGAAAAATCCTGTCTTCTTTCCTTATGTTCCTTTTTAAGAGGCGGATGCGACATTAACTTTCCATATCAAATATTCGGATGTTTATACAAAACATTTTGAACTGTTCGAGTGGAACATGGTAAGTCCAAATTTCTTCTAACTTCATTGGCAGTTTTTTTTCTCGCAAGCTCTTCTTACAACCATTCTTTTCTGTCGATGCGTTAGAATTTCTCGTCTTCCAGTTCGTTTTTTCATTCCATGCATTCCAGGTTCTTTTAGAAAATTATAAACTACAGTTTTAGGATCTTTTAATTTTTTTCGAAATTTCATACCCACTCAAACCATATTCTTTAAAAGCAAGAATTTTCTCTTTTTCAAGGTCAGACAGATGAGTTCCTTTTGGCATCGTACAAAAATCGTAAAGAAATGAAGTTTGAATTTTGTTTAGAAACCCAGTCTTTATATTTGAAGTTGTCATTTTCTGCTTTCAAATATGCAAATTTTACTGTAATTTTAGATGACAAAACAGTTGTTCTTGTACTTATTTCCAAGATCATATGGGTTTAAAATTTATAAAGTAAATTTAGATATATTTATTTTTGGAAAATTTAATTAATTTACATGAAAAAGAAAATTTTATCAATATTTTTATTTAAAACATTTGCATACATTTCCGTCTAAAAGATTTCTAGATTTGGCGAGTTTTCGCTTGTCTTTATACTTTTTTCGCGCACTGTATGATAGAAAAAGCCACGAGCTTGTCAGTATGGAAAAGACTATACTTGCAATGGCAGGAAGAAAACTTTTTATGTGTAACAATTTTTGGATCCCACATGGGAAGAGGTACATTGAGTCCTATCACGCTGCGAGTTTTAAATTTAGATCGAGTTAGGAATTAAAAAACAAACATAATAATCAAAACATTATCAAATGGAGTCTGAAAACACAGCCGTGAGCTGTAAGCTGAAGTATTTTTTCTTGTTTCTTATCGGTTTGATCTTTCTGGATGATGACCTATTTAGTTTCTGAAATTAGTTGTTTCTTTTTTATTTGTATATTATTATTTTTATTTTATTTATTATTTATCATTTATTTTATTATTTTTATTTTGCATATTTTTATTTTATTTACTAAATTGGTTATATTCTATTTTTTTCTATTAGGTACTATATTTCGTACTCTTATATATTTATGTATTTAATTTTACAGGTTTTAAACAAATATTTTGAAATATTCTGTTGTTTGTTTCAAGGGGGTGGATTCAGGGGTCATTACCATCCCCAGAGATATATTCTGCTCCAAAATAAAAATTGGGAAATCCAAATAATGTACAATGGTTTAAATCGTTAAAAACTCATTTGTCGAAGCATGTTTCTATTGCGTAAGTATGCATTTTAAAATCAGACAGTTTCAAAATGTACTTCAATAAAAATTCTATGGGTGACAACATAAAAATAAAAATAGTCATTTAGTGAATTATTTTGGAATAATTAAGGAAGTATGTTTAATTACTATAAAAGGATTTAGGTAAAGTAATATATAGACTCTGAAAGTTTCCCTGAAGTTTTATTGCATAAATGGTAATTGAACTATTAATCATGCCTGTTTAATAAAAATCATAAATCACACATTTTCACATATAGAAGCACATAAACTTTCTGTATCACGTATAAATATGAAAAATCAGAGAATAATATCCAGAAATTAGTCTTGGACTTTCTAACTACAACTTGAACAAATTTATAATTAAATTATTATTTGACTTCTTTACAGTAAAATTTAAGGGTTTAAAAGTTCATGATAAGTTCAGCAAAATGATATATGAAGGCTTGAGAAGCATACATTTTTATACTGCATCCCCACTCCTAATTTTTTTTCTGCCAATGCCACTGTCACACCTTTTCTACTTATTTATTTTTTTGTTTATTATTTTTTCAATTCGTCAGGGCTTCTGGATCACATTTTCCTGGGTCACGTGAATACCCTGTAAGAATTAACAATTTCTATTCTCGACTTTTTATTTTTCAAGCAGTGTCATCTCCGGCGAAAGAAGAGTCGAAATTTAAATAGCCGCCGCGCAGATTGTGGACGGCAAATGGAGCTGGCAATCATGTTCTTAAAAATGTGTAGTGCGAAGCACGAGTTGGAAAGTGGCGTGTGTGCTTGCAGCCGACGGTAGAAAGGGTGGATCAAGTACACTTCTGATTTATAATTTGTAAATTACGTTAATAGGTGTTTATTTTATGATTTTCTACAGTTTTAAGAATAAACTTGTTCTTTTATCAAAAGATGCCTGCGTGTTCATTCTGCCACTTTTACAACCTTTCTCTTGTTAGAAAACTTTCTGTATTTGTTGAAGTGTTCTGTCTGTTTTTGCTATTAGTGAAAATGTCTTTACATTTTCAGCCCAACAATTGTATTTTATTCCAGTTTACTCTTATTGTAGTTTGAATAAAGTTAATTTTATCCAAATTTTGAAAAATTCGTTATTGTATCTCTGGACTACACTTGCTAAATCAGGATATGACGGACACAGAAAAAATATGAACACGACTCTTCCGCAATTTATGGAAATCAATGTACAAACAGTTCATTTTATTCTTTAGAAATATTAAATTGAATTCTATAATTCCTTCACATTTTTACTGTATCCAAATCGAATTACGTTCTATCAAAGAATATGAATCTTCGTTACTTTCAATAGCGTTTTTTTCTACATAGAATGCGTTCCTAAATTTTAACGACCTTGGTGTCGAAAATGTTATTCAGATTTTTTAATTCGTTTTTACTTTCCCTGCAATACATGGTAATGTATAGGGAAAGTATTGGAATCATGCCGAAAATCACAACTCGAGTTTTCGACGGATCTACACGTTTCGAGACCTCTGGAATACGAAAAAACTATTTTTAGCGTGACGTCTGTGTGTGTGTCTGTGTGTCTGTCTGTGTGTCTGTGTGTCTGTCTATCTGTGCAGATTTTGTATCCACTCTAACTAAAAACTAATTGGCCGAATTTCACAAAATTTGGTAGGTAAGTTACTTGTGAGCGAGTCTGGTGCTGATTAGTTTTGGGTACGATTCGGGATAAAATAACCCGCCTTT
Organism: Amaurobius ferox; assembly: GCA_951213105.1. Classification (NCBI taxonomy): domain Eukaryota; kingdom Metazoa; phylum Arthropoda; class Arachnida; order Araneae; family Amaurobiidae; genus Amaurobius; species Amaurobius ferox. The sequence goes on from OX578140.1 coordinate 22,953,389, forward strand.
TTTGCGAAATGACCCGCAAAAGCTTGTATCCACTCTAACTGAAAAACTAATGGACCGAATTTCACAAAATTCGGTAGATGAGTCACTTGTGGGTTACTCTGGTGCTGATTAGATTTTGGTATGATTCGAAAAAAAAATGACCTGCCTTTTTTTGCAAAATGGCCCGCAAAAATCGTCCAAATCTAAACTAAAGAACTGGGTATACTCAAATATATCCATTAAATGCTGATTTAATACGTAATTTTTAAAGACGAAAAGAATAAGACCAACCCCATTACACTAGGACTAGCCGTTCTCGAGATATTTTAGTTTTTCGTACTTTCCCTTCGCCACCTTTGAAAATAAGCCAGGTTACCGAATGAGAACGAAAATTGAATTAAAAGTGAAATAAATTTAATTAAAATAAAGAGAACGTTAATATAAGTCTGCAGGGAAAGTCATGTGCTTCTCACATCAGATTTTTGTATCTGTAGACAACACTCGCTAAACCAGGATATGACGTAACAGGATAAATATGAACACGACTCTTACGTAATTTATGAAAGTAAATTTACAAACAATTCATTTTATCCTTTAGAATTACTGAAAAGGCTTAGATATAATTCTTTCACGTGTTTTTACTGTATCTAAATCGAATTACGTTTATCAAAGAATATGAAGCCTCGTTACTTTTAATGTTTTTTTTTTCTACATGGAATACGTTCCTAAATTTTAGCGACATTTGGCGTCATTAGGCAGATGGAGGACTCCTTAATTAACGAGAATTTAATTCATTTCTTTAGAGTATCAAGAAAGGAGGAGCGATAACGCCCGGTTTTGGGGCGCAATTAAGAAATAAAGAAATGGCAGTCGTTATGAGATTAATGAAATTTTAATTTTCCATGGAAGGCACTGAATATCTTGATGTGCACCTCAAAGCTGAAAATGGAGGGAAATAAGAATGGGAAAAGTTATTTGAAAATAAAAGAATTCAGCTTATTTTATTTAATGCAATCATCAAAGTTTGAAACATAGAATCCGTATGAAGAGCTTTATTATAAAAATAGGAAAAGAAGAGATGTAGACGGGGAGGATCCAAATATCAAAAATGCGCTGTGGGCAGCACATCACTGTACTTACATAGATTCAAATGTTTTCATTTTATTTCTTTGATACGAAATTTATTATTTTTTTGTACAAAATAACCTATAAAAATTTTACATACAGGGCCTTTTTCAAAAGTCCGTATACACTTTAAAAATTCATTAAAAATCAAAAAATCATCGCATTGAGGTACTGTTTGTACGATAAGTATTGCCAGGACGGGGTTTTTTTTTTTTTTGAAGTGAAAAGATTTTGTAGTTTAAAAAATCACCTATAGGTGGCGTTTACCCGAATAAATCTTCCAGAAGTATGCAAATGAGGCTGTTATAAAAGAGCTGTAGTGCTCTATAGATTCTTCATTTGATTCATTAGTAAACGGTTCAAAGAAGAAGTTTTTGCTAGAATGTTAATTATGATCGAGAAAGCCTTGTTAGTGAAGCTGCATTACGTGAGCGGAGAATCAGCATCAGCTTTGAGAAAATTTCGATTTAGGAAAAATCTAAAGAAAGGAAAATGTCCCATTATCTGGTCAGAGTTACTTAGGCTTGTCACGCGATTTGGCACGTACAGTAAGTTATTTTCTTTGTCTTTCCAATGCGTTCAGTGCCACCTTTAGGTGATTTTTTAAACTACAAAATTTTTCACGTCACCCCCCCCCCCCCCCATCCTAGCAATACTTATGGTACAAACCGTACCTCAATGCGATGATTTTTCGATTTTTAATGAATTTTTAAAGTTTATGCGGTCTTTTGAAAGACCCTGTATTTTTAGATGGAACGTTCAGTTTCGCAAAATGTTGTTTCTCCGTTGTGCGATGCGGTGATTTTAAAGATATGGAATCGTTAAACATTTCAAGCAACGAAAATGTAACGAGCGTATCATTTGTTTTGGTGAAAAATACATAACAGATGGCTCAATATATATATATATATATATATATACATATATATATATATATATATATATATATATATATATATATATATATATATATATATATGGTCTTTTTTTCTTAGTATTTATACCTAAATTTAATCAATACCTGGAAAATCATGTATTCTGTGGGTGTCAATTTCATTTTGAACTGAATTATATACTTGGTGTTTTGCAAGAAGGGGGCCAGTTGTCGATAATTTTACTTCTGAGATAATGAGGTATATAGTTACTATACCGATAGCTGTACCTTTTTTAGTTTTCAGTGGATTTAGTTAGCCCCATGCTGCTTAAATAAGGGAGACATTTTTATTATGCTCTTCGTGTTGTCAATTTCGAGAAATAAATTATTTATATCAACCAGGGTTGAAAAAACAGGCTTTAAAAAACGAAACACCATGATTTAAACAAAAAAACATCTGATGTGGGCAACACATGACTTTCCTTATATAATGCAATAAATTTACTACTTTTACAGTACAAAAAATAGGTTTTTCTTATAGTAGATACTTATATTCTTTCCAAGATATTGAATTTTCGACAATTGGTCTTCATTTTCATTGATTTAGCATCATTTTAATCCATTTGGCGAGATTTTCGTTAATTCGACAACATTTCAAAAAGTCGCCAAGTTGGCGACATTCCGCCAAATTCGTCGCCAAAATCTCGCCAAGCTTTACTGACGGAGAAATAAGTTATTCTTATAACAGATAAATGACTATTGGCGTTCAAATACAAAAGTATTACTCGAAGTATCTTTTCTCATGAATGGAACGAGCTAGATCCACGAGAATGATGTCACCCAATTTATTGCATGGTATTACATATGAAAAGTGAACATGTTTCTCAATAGGAAATATATATTTTTTATTTTATATGACTTTTTGATAATTTTTTTAAAAATGCAAAATATCTCGAGAACGGTTCATGTTAGCGTTCTAAATTTTATGTTAATCGTTTTCTAATGAAAAATTACATAAGAAATGTCTATTTGCGTAACTTTATTAGCGGTTTTGATTTTTTAACGATTTTTTTTAAATTTCCCTCGAAAATTTAGGCGGGTTCTGAACATTCGATTACGTTTAAAATCAATAGGCTTCCAGTGTTTACGAATTGTGATTTTTGTACCAAATTTCGTTCGAATCGGTCCATTCGTTCGTAAGTTATCGTCTCCACAGACCCACTGACACACACACACACACACACACACACACATAAACACACACACACACATCACTTCAAAAACGTTTGATTCGTGATCAGGGATGCTTGAAATGTGCTCTCCCGTCGAAAACTCGAATTCGAATTTTCGACCGCGTCACAATATTTTCCTTATACATTATGTATATAAGGAAAGTAATAAGTTTTAAAAAACACACCATGAAATGAACCAAGGTTTAAATCAGCCATCCTACCAATCCCAAATCTTTTATGTTATTGGTGGCAATAAAATTTGCCATTCCTGTTTTTACCCAAAAATTATTTAAAGTACCCAAGTCTCAGGAAAAGAAGAAAGCTTAGATGATGATTGATATGGATTCCGCATCAAATTTTGAAGGAGGTTTGAGGTTTTGTAAGGATTTTCACGTACGAATCATTTTTCATTTCTGGTTTAAAATGTCTCATTTTTATGAAACATATATTTTTCAAAAATAAGTAGAAATAGAGCTTAGGTGACAACTGGCTTTGATTAAGCATTAAATTCTGGAGAAAGTAGGGTGGTTTACTAAGAATTTCTACTTGCGGCTTCTTTATACTGCAGCTTTAAAAAATTACACATCTATTTCTGAGATTTCGCTATAGAGAGAGCTTAGATGACGATTGGTGTGGATTTAGAATTAAATTTTGGAGTGGTAGGAAAACTCACTAAGTATTTCCACTTCCAGGTCTGACAACGTCATTTTGGACTCAGAAATGTATATTTTCTTTGCAACATCTATTTTTCAAAATCGGCTATTGAAGGGGATTAACTAGCAACTGATATTGATTTAGCATTAAATTTCGGAGTGGGTAAGAGGTTTCACTAAAGCTCTCCAATTTTTTTTTGCAAGTAAGGTTCAATAATCTTCCTTGAAATATTTATTTTTCAAGATTGGCTCCAGACAGAGCTTAGATAGTGACTAATATAGATGCAGCATCAAATTCAGGAAGAGGAGTTTATTAAAAGATTTGCATTTCTGGTTAAAAAATTTTCATTTTCCTAGAAACATCTATTTCTTAGAATTGGCTATAGATAAAGCTTAAAAGATAACTGATATGGATTTAGCATCAAGTTTCGGGGGGGGGGGGGGGAGGTAAAGAGATTTCCTACGAATTTAAACTTCCGGTCTTTTGTACTTAAGCTTCAAAAATTTTCTTTGAAATATTTATTTTTTTATCAATTGGCTATAAATAGAGCTTATATGATAATGTAATAAGGTAAACTTGTCCTTATCAAAATTCTTACTATAGAACTTACCTATGCTGCCGACACTATGGGTGGAGCATGTAAGCTCCTGGTTCTCAAGCCGGAGAGACAAACACATAAAATATCAATAAATACACTTATCTAAATTTAATCAATTACATTAATATTTACTTTCATATATATACATGTAGAGAGATCTTGATTATTAAATTTATTCCTAAATCCTTCTGGACACATATTTTCAACAACATTTAATTATCACATACATTTACAACACATAATTCAAAAAACACATATATTTAAAACACATTAATGACTATTAGCTACCGAAAATCTTAGTAGTTCATTTAGTTAACTACACGAGCTCGTTATTGCGATAGGTTCGTACGACCTTATTATTAATTACGCGATAGGGGTACTATGAATTGCGTGCCTTCCATAATCATTATAACAGATGAAACATATCCATACCTTATGTTTGTTTGTACCTCGATAGTAGATGAAGCCAACACTATGCTGGAAGCCTGCGTATAATATTTTAATACGCCACTATTTCACTGTGCTCATATTTCGTTCACACATCACATTTTTGCCGGTCCGCGTTTCTTTGCGCGATCGCAGGAGATATTTTTTGAATACTACAAAAACATTAGGTGCGTCTAGGACGCTGTCGAAATTGAATCTCGTGGAAACTTCTAGAACATTCTCGAAAACACTTTTTCTTTTCACCTTGTAGTGTCATACCTCGTCTTTTGATTGGTTGTTGTGATGGAGGGGATGCGCGCTGCTTATTTATGTTTGGATTGCCATTGGTCCCCTCTGCAGCATTTAAATAGCTCATTAGCTAGGTTTGGCATCCGTAATTGAAATTACAAAATGTCGTGCACGCCGTACGACAGATAACTAATATGGATTTAGCACTTAATTCCACTGAGGGCACGGGCCTCACTAAGGATATCTACTTCCGATTCTATGGATGCCAGTTCTGATAAAAAAATGTGAATTTTGATTGCATCACCTATTTCTCAAGATTGGCTATTAACAGAGCTTAAATGATGTTTGATATGGTTTTAGCATCTGCTTCCGGAGGGTGTCGAGAGATTCCCTAACGTTTTCCACTTCTGGTCCTAGAGATGTTATTTCCGGTTTTCCCGAAAATACGCATGACTGAACGTAATAAGTGTAGGGAACGCTCATAAGGCAGTATTAATTGCCTTGAACAGGAGACATTTTTAGTTCAGCGCTATGATAATGTCCAAACATGCTGTGGCCCCGGAATTAAACACCAACACTTCTAATTTAGTGATTTCGCATTCTCGCTATATAATCATGTAAAAGAGTATAAAAATTCTCTTCCGTCGAAAATGAAGTATACATACCACTTGACACAATATGAACGTTTCCTTATGAATTTCTGGTTTGTCTCACTTTTAATGCTCTGGCTTGATAAAAAAATGCAAAATTTGTAAGCTGTAATTATCGCAATGTCATGCTGTTAAAGTTGTCTTTAATAAGGCCCTAATTTAAATTTTGAAGTTTTTAGCCTCTCACACACAATATACTAATAAGCTAGCTGAATAAAGAGTAGCTGCTTTAGATGGTACAAACTACAGATAATTTTTTTTTAAGTTAAACAAATCAATTTCAACTTACCTGGTAGTTATATATTTTTTCCAGATATTTAATGAAGAAACCTCAAAAAGTTTTAATTACTGTTTCAAGAATCATTCCGAGAATGATGATATTTTATTGAAAAGTCAAAAAAGATTGTTTTGTATAAAACTTTTTAGCTAAGCAAAAATATTACTGCCCTCCAATTTAATGACATAAGAATTCATTAACAAATTCATTAAAAACAAACCTAACTATGAGGTGCAGATTGTTTCATCTACGCCACAAAAAATGATTGAAAACCAGCTCTCCAGAAGTTAAGTTTTTAAACTTTCTTTTGTATGAATTTGTATCGTTAACAAATTTCCCGACAGTTTTTGCACGCCATGAGGCAGATGATGTATGCCATGAAGATAGGAATAAGGAGGTTAACTTTTAAACTTTGGAAAACGTTTTTTTTTCTAAAATCTGATCTGTTAAACACACGATTTTCCTTAAAGATTAACACATTTAGATGTGGGAAAACAATAACACAGATTATAGTTTATTGTTACAACGTATCCACTGGAATCGTGGGAGTACGCTCAGTATACAAGAATGAGTTCAATTTTCAGGATAACTAACACGCTTATTCACAAGCACAGCGTAAAGAGGAACAATATATAGTGAAACGGCACTTAAATGTTTCTCTCATTTCACAAAATAACTAATATTATTCTCGAAACATTGATAAAAGTCATTTTACAAAACAGCCGCTACAATTCTCAAAACATTGACAAAAATCACATTTCAATGTAGTTCGTATCTTGTCAACTGTTCTCCAACGGAGTGATGACACCTTTTATCGACTATCTCTATATAAGGGATTCTATTGGGTATTTCGAGGTTTTTCTCGAATTTTTGAAAACTCGCCAAATTGACGATAAATCACCAAATTTGGCAACTGTATTCCAAATTCGACATGTAGCAACCCTAGACTCATGGGAAAGAATGCCTGTACGGGTGTTACGTCCATCTGGTCTTCTAAAGATACGAAAGTGAGAGGGAGGAAAGAGACTCCATGTTTTACAAGTTCGCAACATTATCGTGTGATTTTATCACTATATCGCGCTGCCTGTAGGAAAATATACATTTTATATTATCGGACAAATGACTCGGCATAATTCTTAAACATGCGTATCAATGAATTTCTAGTTAAACGTACTCATAAGACTGAATACTGATAATTGTCAATTCTTTGTCCATTGAGCTTTGTTAAAATAATAATAACAAATTTGATGTGGGCAGCAGCTGACTTTCCCTGCAGACTTATATTCAAGTTATCTTTATTTTAATTAAATTTAATGCACTTTTAATTTAATTTTCGTTCTCATTTGGTAATTGGACTTATTTTAAAAGGTGGAGTAGAGAAAATACGCAAAAACAAAAATATCTCCAGAATGGCTAGTCCTAGTGTAGTGGGGTTGGTCTTATTTTTTTTATAGTTAAAAATCACGTATAAAAGAAGCATTAAATGGATATATTTGAGCATACGTAGTTTTTTAGTTTAGATTTTGACGATTTTTGCGGGCCATTTCGCAAAAAAGGCTGGTTATTGTTTTCCGAAGCGTACCAACATCTAATCAGCACCAGAGTGACCCACTAGTGACTTATCAACCGATTTTTGTGAAATTCGGTCTATTAGTTTTACGGCTAGAGTGAATACAAGCTTTTGCGGGCCATTTCGCAAAGAAAGGCGGGTTCTTTACTCCGAATAGTACCCAAAACTAATCAGCACCAGAGTAGTCCACAAGTGACTTACTTACCAAATTTTATGAAATTCAGTCAATTAGTTTTTTAGTTACAGTGGATACAATATCTGCACAGACAGACATACACACAGACACACACACACATAGACGTCACGCTAAAAATGGTTTTATCGTATTCTAGAGGAGTCCAAGCGTGTAGATCCGTCGAAAATTCGAGTTGCGATTTTTGGTGTGATTGCAATATTTTCTCTATATATTACTATATATTGCAGGGAAAGTAAAATGGATACTTTTGCAGCATTTATCTAGAATGCAATCTGTTACACATATTTTTTTTACAGAATTAAGAGGCTCTGCCCACTGCACGCCACGCTTCGCCTTCTACTCACTGCGCTCGCGGAACTCGTTTCATACCTATCTCTCCTAAAAATTCTACTTTCAAAAATCTCTTTGCTATCTCTACCTATCATCCACAGGAGGTAAAATCGGGGATTTTTCTTATCCCAGGGAATCCAAAAAGTGAATTCCTTGATCCTGAGTTCGCTTCGCGAGCTATTTTATGCCAAAATAAAGTTTAAATCGATAAACGGTTTATTTCATCGTATCACCCTATCATTTCCCTATAAATGTACCAAATTTCATATTACTTTCCTTATATACATAATGTATAAGGAAAGTATTGTGATGGGGTCGAAAATTCGAATTCGAGTTTTCGACGGAAGAGCACGTTTCAGGCATCCCTGATCACGAATCAAACATTTTTGAAGTGATATCTGTGTGTGTGTATGTGTGTGCGAAAGAATGCGTGTGTGTGTGTGTGTGTGTGTGTGTCAGTGAGACTGTGGAGACGATAACTGACGAACGAATGGACCGATTCGAACGAAATTTGGTACAAAAATCACAATCCGTAAACACTGGAAGCCTATTGTTTTTATACGCAATCGAATGTTCAGAACCCGCCTAAATTTTCGCATGAAATTTTGAAAAAATCGTCAAAAAATCAAAACCGCTAATAAAGTTACGCAAATAGACATTTCTTATGTAATTTTTCATTAGAAAACGATTGACATAAATTTTAGAACGCTAACATGAACCCTTCTCGAGATATTGCACATTTTTCAAAAAAATTATCATAAAATTATATAAAAAAAATATAAATCCTATTGCGAAACATGTTCACTTTTCATATGCAATACCATGCGATAAATTGTGTGACATCATTCTCGTGGATCTAGCTCGTTCTATTCATGAAAAAATATACTTTGAGTAATACTTTTGTATTTGAAGGCCAATAGTCATTTACCTGCTGTAAAGAATAACTTATTTCTCCATCCATAACGCTTGGCGAGATTTTGGCGACGAATTTGGCGGGATGTCGCCAACTTGACGACATTTTTAATTGTTTCCAAATTAACAAAAATCTCGCCAAATTGATAAAAATGACGCTAAATCAATGAAAATGACGACTCATTGAAGAAAATTCAATATCTTGGAAATAATATAAGTATCTACTATAAGAATAACATTTTTTTAACTGTAAGAGTAGTAAATTCATTGCATTATATAAGGAAAGTCATGTGTTGCCCACATCAGATTTTTTTTGTATGTTATAGTTTTAGGGGTACGAGACAGCGAAATCGCTAGACGTGCGGATAAGAAACAAAAATTTTTCCTTCAAAACAACTACATCGAAAATAAACAAGCACGACCAATCATGCATAAAGCACTGATTATGAAACACTTTACAACTGGAGTGGATACAATTTTATTTAAATATCTCTAAGTGCGATACATTCCGTTAGAGCTAATATTAGAGTTTGTATTTTTAAAAGTATCACAATACTAATTTTATTTATTATATTTGAAAACTTGAAGCTTCATCGAAAAAAATGAACTTCATTCAAATGATGGCATTGAAATACAAATCGACTAGTTTAAACATCTCTAAAATGCGATACATTCCTCGGCAATATTTTTTAAATTATCATATTACTATAATAACTTATTATATTGGAAAACTTCATCGAAAGCAAATGAAGTTTATTAAAATGGCGTCATCGAAATATATATCGCCTGGCTCTCACTATAAAAGCAGCATTTTATTCATAAATTTTTTCCATTTCTTTCATTCATGACAATACTATAATAATTTATTTTATTTAAAAACATAAAACCATGGAGGTACAAGTAATTTAACTCTATGCTTAAAACTTCATCGAAAAAATCGCTTGCTTCTCTGTGTAAAATCAATGAATATTTCATTCATATCAGCTACGCAGACTCCATGAACTAAATGATTTTGTGTTAAAGGAATACAGCTATTCTAATACAACTCATTCTACATATTTTGCTGTTTACATTTTACATAGGTGAAAAATAGGCTTCGTTGTAGAAAGAATCAAATTTGGATGAGCATATAAACTCAACTATATTGTAATTGCGTTGTTCCAGTATGTAGATGCACAGAATTTAAGCGAAAATAAAGTGGTTTTAGGACGGATACAACACGCAATATGAATTAAAAAGAACTTTAAAAATCACGATTTTGAGACAAGATGGATGCCGTATATAATTTTGAAATGGGCGTCATGATCTTTTCATATCATGGTCACGTGATCGCTTCATATAAGTGGTGTTATAATTATTTTAATTTTTGTTTAAGAAACTACTGAGTATATTTCGCTGAATTTTTTTTTATATATTTTATGGAACAATTTAAATATTACCTAAAATTTTCGAAGCAATTTGTGAATTTTAAATCCGCTTAAAAAATGTTTGAAAAATTAGGTCCCATAGGGCTCAATGTATTTCATTTTTTTAAACCCGGGTACAATCCAAAACTAATTGGGGGATATTATTCATTTATATTCCCATAGGTCCTACAGACCGTCTGAACAACATACTAAAATTTCATTTTGATTAAATCAGTTTTTCGGTTGTTATCGTGCTAACGGACAGACAGACACACAGACAGACAGATAGAATGAACAAAGTCATAAACACTCTTTAACTTTGTTGTAAAGTGTTAAAAAAGCGGTTTACTTCAGCGTATTCCCCAAAGTTTTTCTACAAATATACCAAATTTCATATTTTTATATTCTATAATTTTTTCAGTACGTAGTAAAGAATCTCGAGAAACGAGAAATTTGTTATATAGCGGCTGCGACAGCGGCGGCTACTTTTTTAATATAGATTATTATATTTATTCATAGTTTTTGCGGTATGAAGCAAATAATCTCGAGAAACGAGAAGTTTGTCAAACAGCGGCGGCAGCGTTAGCTACTTTTTTTATATGGAGAAGAAATATGATTCAATAATTCGAAATAAGATTTTTACTTCATAAAAATGAAAAATTTGCAATTTCTCTTACTATCTCTTCCGTGATGAATGGATATCATCTCCTAATTACATCAATAAAAAATGTAATGGGACCAGCACATGACTTTCGCTGCATAATGTAAGTACTTGATGCACGACTTGACCTGATTCTCTTGACTTAATTCCCTACGTAATGAAAGTTAATGTTGGACAAGGCACACAACACATTGCTTTTATCTATGAAAAATTACTCTGGTATTTGACGTTTTCCTAGATGGAATCATGTAAAATTATTTTGAAGTGCCAAATAAACTTATATTTCACCCAAATATAACTTGAAAATTGGAAATATTGCTAACATCTTCTAAGTAATATACTCCATTATATTTCAATATGTAAATTATTAATTTATCAATTTGACGTCATTTTCGTAATTTTAGTGTCATTTTTTCCAATGTTGCACCGCATTAAAAGAAACCATCCAGTTGACTAGATTTTGTCAAATTAGTTGCCAAATGCATCAATAATTGTTACATAATTAATGATGCTGTTCAGTTTTATGTAATTTTTAGATACTTTTGTGTCATTCGTTTTAGAATAAATAATTATGTATAAAATAATTATTTATTTAACATTATTGACTATTTTGATATTTTTATGACTTTTGCAAAAATTCATTTGCAAATTTGTCTGTGTATATGGGGGGTCTTCAGAACGTTCCATTGCGCTTATAATCAGAAGAGTTAGTTTTCTCAGATCGTTATAATTATATCAAATTACGTTTGAAACGATCTATTTGCTCGTGTGATATCGCATCTACAGACAGACAGATAGACGGACACGGACACTCATATACGTACACACACATACACATACACACACATCACCCCAGAAACGTTTGATTCAAGCTTAGGGTTGCTGGTTACGTGTTTTTCCGTTGAAAACTCGAAATCTCGACTCAGTCGCAATATTTTCTCTGTACGTACATTATACTATGTATGTAGGGAAAGTAATATCCACGTGAAATATATGGGTAAAGTAGTAAACTACAGTTTTTAACTTGTAGAAAAAAACCTCGTCTAGAATATTTTAACTATATTACGCTGACATCCAAAAGTTAAGCACGCAAAGCAAATTTTCATTTTTCGAAAGCGTATTTGAATTTGAGTAGCTAAAAATCGCTGCGGATGTAGATAGTATTATGCAAATATCGTATGTTACAGCCAATCACGATTGACTGTCCGGATATGTGCTAAATAGGCAGTCGTTGAAGATGCCAGAATTCTGAAGGGTTTGAGGAGGTGCATTTAAATGCTGATACGAAGTGTATATAATTTTGTCTATAAACACTTCGTATACTTATTCCTTTATTCCCTAGGATTATTTTTTATGATATTCGTTTTTCTATGGCTGAAAGAAGATGAATAACAGATAGTGAGCGCTGGCGTGCTGTCGGACACATTGAAGCAGGGCAGTCAATCAAAGATGTCGCTATTTTCTTTGACGTTGATCATTCGGTAATTTATCGATTATGGAAACAATTCCAAACAAGTCAAACAGTTGTCTGGAGACCTGTGCCCGGTCGTCAGAGGGTTACAACCCTCTGAGATGATCGGTATATTGGTATAATAGCCAAGCGGAATCGACGAGCGACCTCCACAACTGTTACATTCATGGTTGCAGCGGCACTTGGTAAGACAATATCTGCCAGTAGTGTGCGCAGAAAGCTCCACGTGAAGGGACTATACGTCCGAGTACCATGTTATGGCGTTTCACTGACCGTCCAAGTTTGAGGGGCAAGATTAAAGTGGTGTCGTCAACATGTCAATTGGACTAACTCAGATTGGTACAATGTCCTGTTCACGGACGAGTAAACATTTGCCATGGAATCAGATGATAAGCGTGTAAGGGTCTGGAGGAAATGAGGCACACGAAATCAGGCCAAGAACATCATCAAACATCACGCATTCAGAAATTGCAGCGTCATGGTGTGGGCTGTAATTTCAATGGGATATCGCACTTAGCTGCACATCTTTAATGGCGGTTCTGTGATGGCTGCGCGGTATCGGGATGAAGTCCTAGCCCCTATTGCTAGACTCTACTATGCAGCAGTTGGTCCTGATTTCCTTCTTATGAACGATAATGCCCGTCCCCATCGAGCTAACGTTGTTGACTAATACCAGAAATGTGAGGACATTTCTCGTATGGAGTGGCAGGCGTATTCCCCGGACCTTAATCCCATTGAAATCCTTTGGGAAGCCCTCGGACGTGCTGTTTCTGCAAGTTTACCTCCTCCAGCCAGTCTCACAGAGTTGGGAACTGCCCTATTGGAGGAATGGCCATTGATCGCATCTGCGATGGTTGATCACCTCATTGCAAGCATGGAAAATCGTTGTAAAGTTTGGGTGAAGGTCCGGGGTGGTCACATACTATATTAAAGTGAGTTTTGTTTGGTTTGTTTGCCTTTAAACATCATTTTGTTAATGACCCAAATGTGACGTCATCATATAATTTACAAAAAGTAAATATTTTTTTCATCTTTGTACATAATTCTTGTTTCCTTTAATGCATAAACACATTTGCTACCTTCATGTACAATTTTGAGCTAATCAAAGCTACTTTTCCATTTTTGTTGATTTAACCGTCCGTGCTTAACTTTTGGAAGCCAGTGCATATTTATCGGAGTAACAGTAGTAGAATAGTATATACGTAAAAATGTTTATTTGGGCATGCAATAAATTTATAAAATATATTAAAATAGTATGTATAACAGAATTCAGATAGCTGTATCAATTCATAGACTAACTGGCTGACTAACTACGACTTACTTCTAACAAACTACGAGACTAACTAACTACGACTTACTTCTGACTAACTACGAGTTTAAAAAAAAGAAATTTGACATAATATTTTGTGAATAAAAAAGGATAAAAATTTCATTTCCCTCAAAAATATTTATATATCGATATTTTCATCTGTTGTGGCATTGACACAATATCTTTCCACTCTGGCGCTTAATTACTTTATCTAAATTTTACGTCTCCTTTTCACAAAATATTTTTCATTTTTCATACACTTCTAAAGAATTGACGTGAGTTGTTTTTCAGATATAAGATAATTTACTTCGATAGATATTTATAGAACAGAGATAATAAGATAATAATTAATACGATATTTACAGAAAGCGCGATTTCGATTTCTCCTGAAAACTTAACTGAAGTGTAACGCAACTCGACTTTCTCATACAAGAATTAATTTTTAAGTATTTTTTTTGAAAAATCTGTTTTTTTTGAAAAATTTTATTTGAAAAATCTGTATCATTGGTCCAAATGATCACAATTATAGCAAGTCTAGCAAGTCATCTTTCTGTGAGGCCTGGAGACCTTTAGGCGGTTCTAGTGTACGTAGATTTATGATATCTACCAAGCCATACAAAGGCTCAGTCGCATAGGCACCAGTTTAAGACTGCCCTGACCCGGGAGTTCATGAAAGCAATAAATAAGGGCATTTGAAATACAGGTCTAGTCAGAAAAATTACAGGAGGCCAAACGTGAAGACAGCAGGTTGGTTAAAGAATTAACCAATAAAGAAGTGTTGCCGCATCACGCTGAGGACAACCAATGAGATACAATGGGCGCATCTAGACCTCAGGGAATACGATATGGCAACAGGCAGAAAGTTCAAGAGATAAGAGTCCTTATTCACATATAGAAGATGCATTTAATAAGATACACATGCATTTGCATAAAAGTCGATATTAAGAAACCGGCATGATGAGTCGCATTCGGAGACTTCTAAAAAAATAGAGAGACTATGCGGGCTAAGAGTGTGTTTTAGCAGTCAGTATGCATATATGTAAGTGTGGTGTAGTAGTCAATACAGTCAGCCTATAGTAAATATTGAAAGGTGGTACAACAATGAATGACCCACAAACGTCTAAAGATAACAAAGGAGGTATATCAGCTGTTGTAAAAGGCCATAATGATTTTAGGCAAATAAATACATGGTTTCACACAGCCTGTCTCCTTAAATATATATCTATATATTTAATGTAAGTTAATCTTAATGTGTATGTTTAATAAATAATGTTGATTTTAAAGTTTAAAATGGGTAATTTAGTTGTGTAGTATTATGTCAATATACTTATTTTTTAGATACTCGCACAAGGAATTTATGGTGGGTTATAATGCGGCAACAATATAATGTATTGATTTTCAATTAGCGACTATGTTTATTATGCTTAATTTCAAATATGCGCTGTATATCTTTTTTCATGCACCACATTTTCATTTTAAAATGACTTGAAAGATCTTTCTATTGATACCATACTTGACAATATACCCTCTGGAAGGAGTAACTCCCCACTCCCCCCTCCCCCCCGAAGGATGACGTCACGAATTCAATGGTATTGATGCTATTTTTCACTACGATGATCGAGACTGATAAGTATCATGATCATTGAACCGTAAATAACCTCTTTTTTACATAATTATGTCAAATTTTGTCCTATATTGCCATGTTGAAAAATATATATAAAATTTCGAGTAAATTTCGAACTTTTCGTTAAGATCCATTAATGTTTGTG
Organism: Amaurobius ferox; assembly: GCA_951213105.1. Lineage (NCBI taxonomy): Eukaryota > Metazoa > Arthropoda > Arachnida > Araneae > Amaurobiidae > Amaurobius > Amaurobius ferox. The sequence goes on from OX578140.1 coordinate 22,969,077, forward strand.
GCAGATATTGTGCACATTAGAAATTGACCACAGACAGACAGACAGATGACTAACACTCTAAAAATAATCAAAAAGTGTTCAAAAGGTCCTAAGACATATATTGGCACAACATCTCGAAACCGAAAACTTTCGTGCAAACAATACTTTGTCTATACTATGTTCTATAGCATGATAATTCAAAAATTAATCGACTTCTCTGATACGATATTTCATGTTTTTATATTATTTTAGTAACTACTCTATATCAAGTGACTATGAGTCTGTTAAGTTTGAGTAAGGTCTAATCATAAAAAATATACATTACATAATTGTTTTCCCACAAAATCGAAACTCTTAGTTTGTAAAGAAATTTGTATTGAACACCCACCACTTCCCTATTAATAATTTGCCGCTAAATTTAGCAACTAAACAAGAAAGATCAATCATGCTTAAAGCATTGATTGTGAAACACTTTCCAACTTCAATGCAATTTTATTTAAACTAAAATGCAATTCCTCGGTAACATTTTAAAACTTATCACAATACTACATTAATTTATTATATTTGAAAACTTAAACCTTCATAGAAAAAAATGAATTTCATTCAAATGACGGCATTGAAATATAAATTGCCTGATTTAAACATCTCTAAAATGCGATACCTTCCTCGGTAATAATTTTAGAATTATCATAATACTACGATAATTTATTATATTTGAAAACTTCATCGAAAATAACTGAAATTCATAGATGATATGACGTCATTCAAATGACGTCATAGAGAAAATAACACGCCTGGCTCTCTCTATAAAAGCAGCATTTCATTCATAAATAATTTTCCATTCATGTCATTCATCACAATACTATAATAATTTATTTTATTTAAAAATTAAGACCATGGAGCTAGTTACAAGTAATTAAACTCAATGCTTAAAACTTAATCGAAAAAAATCGTCCTTCTCTTTGTAAAATCAATGAATATTTCAATCATATCAACTATGCAGACTCCATGGGCTAAATAATTTTGTGTTAAAGAAATACAGCAATTCTAATACAACTCATTCTACATATTTTGCTGTTTACATTTTACATAAGTGAAAAATGGGCTTCGTTGTAGAAATAATCAAATTTGGATGAGTATTTAAACTCAAATATATTGTAATTGCGTTGTTTCAGTATGTAGATGCACATAATTTAAGCAAAAATAAAATGGTTTTAGGACGGATACAACACTTAATATAAATTAAAAAGAAACTTAAAAATCCCGATTTTGAGACAAGATGGATGCCATATATCATACGTGATCTTTTCATATCATGGTCACGTAATCGCTTCATATAAGAGGTGTAATTAGTATTTAAATTTTTATTTAAAAATCTACTGAATATATTTCACTGTTTTTTTTTATATATTTTATGGAACAATTAAAATATTACCTAAAATTTTCGAAGCAATTTGTGAATTTTAAATCCGCTTAAAAAATGCTTGAATCATTAGGTCCCATAGGGCTCAATGTATTTCATTTTTTCAACCCGGGTTCAATCCAAAACTAATTGGGTGATATTATTCATTTTTATTCCCATATGTCCTACAGACCGTCTGAACAACATACTAAAATTTCATTTTGATTAAGTCATTTTTGCGGCAGTTATCGTGCTAACGGACAGACAGACAGACAGACAGAATGAACAAAGTCATAAACACTTTTCAACTTTGTTGTAAAGTGCTAAAAACGTCAAATTTCATTGAAAACGTATAATATTTTCTACAAATAATAGTTTAATTATCAAATATAACATGAACATTTAAAATAGTTATATGCGTAGCATCAGCAGCAAACGCAAATTACCTAAAATCTGTCGCCGTGAACAAAATAATCACTTCTGTAGTAAGTGATGGGAAGAGTTATTTAGCATTGTTACAATTTCTACTTTAACTGAAAGAGATGCTGCAATTGATTCTGACACTGAATAAATATTCTGCGGCAGAAATCCCTATAGGGAATATCCACTAAAACTTGCTAAGCATGAAGGATTTGAGTTTCAACAGAATATGCAAATATGTTTTGACGATTGAGCTTCACTTAAACTACAGATGGCACGTTTCTGGCAAGGATGGTGCGTATCAGTGATCTGTGAGTGTGACAGTGAATATTTGACTCATGCTTTACAGCGTTTACTCAAAATATTAAAAGGGTTTGACATTTTAGAACAAAACGGATATTAAGAATTTGGTTTTGATTCGAGAATAAAATACTACAGAAACTACAACCTAATTAGATGCATGGGTGAGACACCTCAGTGGTTAGCGCGCGGGCATTGCACTTGGACGACCCGAGTTCGATTCTCGGCTCTGCCCAAACTGTCCTCGTGTTCACACAGAGTACGGCTACGTTAAATATGTGGATCCGTAAGGTTGGTGGTAGGGGAAGGAGGGTACGGTCCCTGTGGATTACTTACATTTTACCAAGAAAATTTTCCTAAATTTTGCCTTTGTAATATAGCTAGTTAGCCTAGCGGATGTGATATTGTAGGTCTTTTTATGAGTATTTTCAGTATTGTCAGCTTTGCAAGACATCGGGAGGAGTAAGGGATTTGAAGAATTGAAAGCTAAGGGGTGAACATCCCAGTGGTTAGAGCGCGGGAATTGCACTCGGATGACCAGAGTTCGATTCTAGGATCTTCCCAAACTGTCCCTGTGTACACGCGGAGCACGGGCACGTTAAATATTTGGGTCCGTAAGTCCTCCCGAGAATATGGTTGTAGTGAAAGGAGGGTACGATCCCTGTGGATGCCATTCTCACTGGGTTCCGGTCGAAATTGAGTGGCACTTCCCGGCCGTCGAAACAGATACCTTACACTTTCGGGTAGGTCCGGCGGTCTGGGTCGAAGAAGCAGAATGTAATCAGATACAGAACATGACTCTGATCATAAACTAAAAATAACGAGATCACACCTTTAACTGGTGCGCAAATTCGAAGTCGTAGGTAGACGATCGTTTCGGAAAGACTGGAAAATCCTTCTTCAATGAGAACAAGAGTACAACTGAATGTTAAATGAGAGCTTGACCATGCTGCGCAGCCGTAAGAGGCTTTCAGCACTGAAGAAAATTGCAAGCAAATCCCAAACGATTGTTACTTGTTTTCGACATTTTATTTCCGTAACATTTTACGCTGCGATTTAGTTATTTAACGGACTTTGGTTAGTTACGACGCGGTTAGTTCTTTACCATATTTAGAGAGAAAGGTTTGCATGTTATTGATACAAGGAAAAAACTTAACATAATATTCAGTTCATAATGCAGCGTCAAACTTCAAACTCCAGACAAAAAATATTTATGTGGTTTTTTATGTGAATAATATCTGTGGTTGAAGAATGGATGTCTGGCTGAAATCTAAGTGTTGCGAAAAATGTAAACACTTCCGACACTTGCATCTCCGGATCTAACAGATAAAAATTTTAAAAAAACTTGTTGTTTTGTCTAAAATAGGGTTCTATTTATGAATATATATATAAAAAAATTCAATATTTTAATATTTTGAACACTAAAAAAAAAAAAAAAAGTTTTTGTTTGAGGGACTTTTTACTTCACTTTGGTTACCTTTATTCGAAGTATCTTCTGATCTATAAAATGCAGTTTTAAACGGTTAGCAACTAAAATGCTCGGTACGAAAGCCGGTTTCTACATTAATAATTTGTTTTTACAAAGTTGTTCTAGATTTTCAGAAATCGTCTTGTTAATTTCAAGACGATTGTAAATTTACAAAATTAGTAATGTAGTAAGTTAGTAACTCAAAAACTAAAAGTTCTAATTATAAAGTCTAGAAAGCAATTTATAGACTTAGAATTTATAGTCCTACAATTATCATTTTGATGTTGGATCATATTTTTAGTTTTTGGTTCGAAATTTTTAATTATATTAACTTCCCTGAGCGTTTTTCCGCCCCTTACATCTCCTGCGATGCTAATATGTCGAAATAAGTTCAATTGACTGGTTCTTTAGTCTAGTGTTTGATCATAAAAATACTAATGTATCCCCATTTCTCTATTGACTTATCTTTTCCCTTTTTGTCTTAACCATATTTCCTTAATTACTAACGATTCGAAGGTCATTATGCAGCTGTGTGAAGCCGGAATGAACGAGAATTTATTTTATTTTCTTGCAAGATCAAAGGGGAAAAAGGCCAACATTTGTAATTGGGATATTTTTTAGCTACATTAAAGTATCTGACGTGCGAAACTCCACTGGTCTTTTCATGATTTCGCATTCTAAACCACTTAGGCACATTTATATGAGAATAAGAAAAAAATGTTCTTTTATAAGGTCACGTTCGGAAGTTAGTCATTTAAAAATTTGCGTAAATATTAATTATATTTCATTACAAAATTATTGGGGATGCTTATAGAATTTCCCAGGTCCCATATCTTACATAACAAGAAAGATCAATCATGCTTAAAGCATTGATCATGAAACACTTTCCAACTTCAATGCAATTTTATTTAAACATGTCTAAAATGCAATACATTCCTCGGTAATATTTTAAAACTTATCACAATACTACATTAATTTATTATATTTGAAAACGTAAACCTTCATCGAAAAAAATGAACTTCAATCAAATGACGGCATTGAAATATAAATTGTCCGGTTTAAACATCTCTAAAATGTGATATATTCCTCGGTAATATTTTTAGAATTATCATAATACTACTAAAATTTATTATATTTGAAAACTTCATCGAAAATAACTGAAATTAATTCAAATGACGTCACAGAAAAAATAAAATGCCTGGCTCTCTCTATAAAAGCAGCATTTCATTCATAAATAATTTCCTATTCATGTCATTCAACACAATACTATAATAATTTATTTTATTTAAAAATTAAGACCATGGAGCTAGCTACAAGTAATTAAACTCTATGCTTAAAACTTCATCGAAAAAAACCGTCCTTCTCTTTGTAAAATCAATGAATATTTCAATCATATCAACTATGCAGACTCCATGGGCTAAATAATTTTGTGTTAAAGAAATACAGCAATTATAATATAACTCATTCTACATATTTTGCTGTTTACATTTTACATAAGTGAAAAATAGGCTTCGTTGTAGAAATAATCAAATTTGGATGAGCATTTAAACTCAAATATATTGTGTTGTTTCAGTATGCACAGAATTTAAGCAAAAATAAAATGGTTTTAGGACGGATGCAACACTCAATATGAATTAAAAAGAACTTTAAAAATCACGATTTTGAGACAAGATGGATGCCATATATCATTTTGAGGTGGGTCACGTGATCTTTTCATATCATGATCGCTTCATATAAGAGGCGTGATTATTATTTTAGTTTTTATTTGAAAAACTACTGAATATATTTCGCCGAATTTTTTTTTATATATTTTATGGAACAATTTGAATATGACCTAAAATTTTCGAAGCAATTTGTAAATTTTAAATCCACTTAAAAATATTTGAAAAATTAGATCCCATAGGGCTCAATGTATTTCATTTTTTCAACTCGGCTTTAATCAAAAACTAATTGGGTGATATTATTCATTTATATTCCCATAGGTTCCACAGACCGTCTGAACAACATACTAAAATTTCATTTTGATTAAGTCATTTTTTCGGCAGTTATCGTGCTAATGGACAGACAGACAGACAGACAGACAGAATGAACAAAGTCATAAGCACTTTACAACTTTGTTGTTAAGTGTTAAAAACGTCAAATTTCATTGGAAACGTATAATATTTTCTACAAATAATAGTTTAATTATTAAATAAACACTTATAACATGAATATTAAAAATAGAAATACGCTTAGCATCAATACCAAACGCAAATTACCTAAAATCTATCGCCGTGAACAAAATAGTCACTTTTGTAGTAAGTGATGAGAAGAGTTATTTAGCATTGTTACAATTTCTACGTTAACTGAAAGAGATGCTGCAATTGATTCTGACACTGAATAAATATTCTGCGGCAGAAATCCCTATAGGGAATATCCACTAAAACTTGCTAAGCATGAAGGATTTGAGTTTCAACAGAATATGCAAATATGTTTTGACGATTGAGCTTCACTTAAACTACAGATGGCACGTTTCTGGCAAGGATGGTGCGTATCAGTGATCTGTGAGTGTGACAGTGAATATTTGACTCATGCTTTACAGCGTTTACTCAAAATATTAAAAGGGTTTGACATTTTAGAACAAAACGGATATTAAGAATTTGGTTTTGATTCGAGAATAAAATACTACAGAAACTACAACCTAATTAGATGCATGGGTGAGACACCTCAGTGGTTAGCGCGCGGGCATTGCACTTGGACGACGCGAGTTCGATTTTCGGCTCTGCCCAAACTGTCCTTGTGTTCACACAGAGCACGGCTACGTTAAATATGCGGATCCGTAAGGTTGGTGGTAGGGGAAGGAGGGTACGGTCCCTGTGGATTACTAACATTTCACCAAGAAAAATTTCCTAAATTTTGCCTTTGTAATGTAGCTAGCTAGCCTAGCGGATGTGATATTCTAGGTCTTTTTATGAGTATTTTCAGTATTGTCAAATTTGCAAGACATCGGGAGGAGTAAGGGATTTGAAGAATTGAAAGCTAAGTGGCGAACATTCCAGTGATTAGAGCGCGGGAATTGCACTCGGATGACTCGAGTTCGATTCCGGGATCTTTCCAAACTTTCCCTGTGTTCGCGCGGAGTACGGTCACGTTAAATATGTGAGTCCTTAAGTCCTCCCGTGAATATGGTTGTAATGAAAGGAGGGTACGATCCCTGTGGATGCCCTTCTCACTGGGTTCCGGTCGAAATTGAGTGGCTCTTCCCGGCCGTCGAAACAGATACCTTACACTTTCGGGTATGTCCGGCGGTCTGGGTCGAAGAAGCAAAACGTAATCAGATGCAGAGCATGACTCTGATCATAAACTAAAAATAACGAGATCACACCTTAAACTGGTGCGCAAATTCGAAGTCGTAGGTAGACGATCGTTTCTGAACGACTGGAAAATCCTTCTTCAATGAGAACAAGAGCACAACTGAATGCTAAATGAGAGCTTGACCATGCTGCGCAAGCGTAAGAGGCTTTCAGCACCGAAGAAAATTGCAAGCAAATCCCAAACGATTGTTACTTGCTTTCGACATTTTATTTCCGTAACATTTTACGCTGCGATTTAGCTATTTAACGGACATTGGTTAGTTACGATGCGGTTAGTTCTTTACCACATTTAGAGAGAAAGGTTTGCATGTTATTGATATAAGGAAAAAACTTATTAACATAATATTTAGTTCATAATACAACATCAAACTTCAAACAAAAATAATTATGTGGTTTTTTATGTGAATAATATCTGTTCCTTGGCAAATATGGAACATTGTGAATTGTGGAGGAAGCGCAACCTCTAAAGATGGTCCCTGTGCTACTTCTACCATACATATACATTTCCCTTGGTCAACACCTGCAAAAGGGTGAACAAGCAATGTTTCTGCGAAAAATGGACAGAGAAGGCTCAGTTGCAGAGGGGCTCACAGCAGGGCGCTTTTGGGGAGAGCTGACCCTTGACCGTTTCTGGCCGCACGTGCCCCCGGATACATGGGAATTTTGGCCCAGATGTCAAACATTAATTCAGGGGTGCTAACGAACCCTCTGTCATGCAGCACCCAATGGCTGATATGTAACTATACGCCGACCTATGGAAAAATGCAAGGGCTTCGGTTTCAAACCAATGGAAATCAGGGGCGTAGCCTTGTAGGAGGTGTTAATTTTCAGTGTACGAGAGAGAGATAGTTCTTGAGAGAGTTTTTTTTGAGACACTTGATTGGCTGATCTCGAGCAGTAAGGTCTCGATTTTGAGAGACTTGATATTTTGATTCCAAGGAGAAAGGTCCTCAATCCACGGAGCAGATGACGGACACCCGTCGCCTACCGACTCGCTGACGAGCTATCCGGCGAGATCAATTTTTACATACTTTTACATACTTTACGTACTTTTACATACTTTACATGTACTGTGCATGTACTTTTACATATTTTATTGATGGCACGAAATGATAACTCTCTCTCTCTAGTTAATTATAGAGTAAAAGCTCCATATTCAGATGAATTGTTTATTTTGTATAAAATTAGCCATTTTTAACGCAGCACATGTTTAGATACGAGTTAATTCCAAATTTTAACGCAGTCTAACCACAGAGAGACTATAATGTTTTAAAGGGATAATTCTTGAAATTCATTATTGAAAATTGTTAATTATAACGGGATCTATATTTTGCACAGAGATGTTGTCTGGGGTTAATCATGTCTATGTTAGGATGTTAATAGAATACCTTTCATTGTTATTTTTGTGTGTCAACAAATATTGTTATTGTTTTATATCATGTCCGCTGTCCTCATTTCCCATTCATAATTTCTAATATATTATTGTTTGTTTATCTGTATTTTTAATCGACAAGGCCAGTGTCGAAGATCTCTTCGATCGATAATAATGATTTTTTGCGTTCTGACCGAACGTGTGGTGGAAATCCACACAACAATATCTCCGGCCGTCCAAACAGTTACCTTACACCTTTCTGGTAGGTCGGACGGTCTGGGTCTCAACAACACAACAATATCTATGGTTGGGGAATGAATGCCTGTCTGAAATCTAACTGCTGCGAAAAATGTAAACAGTTCCGACACTTGCATCTCCGGATCTAACAGATAAAAAAAAACTTGTTGTTTTGTCAAAAATAGGGTTTTAATTATGAATATATATATATATAAAAAAATCTGATGTGGGCAACACATGACTTTCCTTATATAATGAAATGAATTTACTACTTTTAGAGTAAAATAAATAGGTTTTTCTTCTAGTAGATACTAATATCCTTTCCAAGATATTGAATTTTCGACAATGAGTCGTCATTTTCATTGATTTAGCGTCATTTTTATCCACTTGGCGAGATTTTTGTTAATTTGGCAACATTTCAAAAAGTCGCCAAGTTGGCGACATTCCGCCAATTTCGTCACCAAAATCTCGCCAAGCGTTATGGACGAAGAAATAAGTTATATATATATATATATATATATATATATATATATAACTTATTAGATATTGAATTTTCGACATATATAACTATTATTATATATTTATATATTATATAACTTATTAGATATTGAATTTTCCACAATTAGTCGTCATTTTCATTGATTTAGCGTCATTTTTATCTATTTGGCGAGATTTCTTTAATTTGGCATCATTTCAAAAAGTCGCCAAGTTGGCGACATTCCGCCAATTTCGTCGCCAAAATCTCGAAATAAGTTGTTCTTATAGCAGATAAATTGGCGTTCAAATGCAAAAGTATTACTCAAAGTATTTTTTTTTTATGAATGGAACGAGCTAGATCCACGAGAATGATGTCACCCAATTTATCGCATGATATTATATATGAAAATTGAACATGTTTCTCAATAGGAAATATTGTTTTTTCTATTTTATATGACTTTTTGATAATGTATTTGAAAAATGTACAATATCTCGAGAACGGTTCATGTTAACGTTCTAAAATTTATGTCAATCGTTTTCTGATGAAAAATTACATAGGAAATGTCTATTTGCGTAACTTTTATATTGGTTTTGATTTTTTGACGATTTTTTCAAAATTTCATTCGAAAATTTAGGGGAGTTCTGAACATTCGATTGCGTATAAAAACAATAGGCTTCCAGTGTTTACGGATTGTGATTTTTGAACCAAATTTGGTTCGAATCAATCCATTCGTTCGTCAGTTATCGTCTCCACAGACCCACTGACACACACACACACACACACACACACACACACACTCACACAGACATCACTTCAAAAATGTTTGATTCGTGATCAGGGATGCTTGAAACGTGCTTTCCCGTCGAAAACTCGAATTCGAATTTTCGACCCCGTCACAATACTTTCCTTATACATTATGTATATAAGGAAAGTAAAAATTCAATATTTTAATATTTTGAAAACTTTAAAAAAGAAAATTAAATAAATAAATAAATAGTTTTTGTTTGAGGGACTTTTTACCTCACTTTGGTTACCTTTATTCGAAATATATTCTGGACTATAAAAGACAGTTATAAACGATAAGCGACTAAAATGCTCGGTATGAAAGCCGGTTTCTACATTAACAATTTGTTTTTACAAGGTTGTTATAGATTTTCAAGACGATTGGAAATTTACAAAATTAGTAATGTAGTAAGTTAGTAACTCAAAAACTAAAAGTTCTATTTATAAACTATAGAAAGCAATTTATAGACTTAGAATTTATAGCCCTACAATTATCATTTTGATTTTGGATCAGATTCTTAGTTTTTGGTTCAAAATTTTTAATTATATTAACTTCCTTGAGCGTTTTTGCGCCCCTTACATTTCCTGTAATGCTAATATGTCGAAATAAGTTCAATTGACTGGTTCTTTAGTCCAGTGTTTGATCATAAAAATACTAATGCATCCCTATTTCTCTATTGACTTATCTTCCTTTTTGCCTTAACCATATTCCCTTAATTACTAACGATCCGAAGGTCATTATGCAGCTGTGTGAAGCCGAAATGAACGAGAATTTAATTTATTTTCTTGCAAGATCAAAGGGGAAAAAGGCCGACATTTGTAATTAGGACATTTTTTTAGCTATATTAAAGTATCTGACGTGAAAAACGCCATTGGTCTTTTTATGAATTCGCATTCTAAACCACTTAGGCACATTTGTATGAGAATATGAAAAAATTTTCTTTTATAAGGTTACGTTTGGAAGTTACTCATTTAAAAATTTGCGTAAAAATTAACTTTATTGGGATACAATATTATTGGGGATGCTTAAAGAATTTCCCAGATCCCATGTCTTATATAATAAAAATGTGTTTGTGTGTATGTCATCAGTAGCACAAAATTGAATTTTTGGACAGACGTACTTTAGCTCCCATTACGATGCATCTAGACAATATTGTTTTTAAATTAAAATTCATTTAAAAGTTTTTACTTCGTCATTTCGTTAAATCAAATCTATTCATTCATTGCCGCTGCAGACGATATTCGAGAGCAGGTGTTTTGAATAACTGCCAGGCATTTTGTCTTGACGATAAGACAACTGCTCCTAAATTCAGTGGATTTAAAATATCGGTTTTCTAACATTGCGAATTAAATATATTGCGTTTTAATTATTTTTTAATTTGGTATTATATGACCCTTTGGAGTATTTTGAAATTTTATTTAAATTGGCTGAAAAGTCATTGAGATAAAGTAAAATTTATAAAAAATTATTGCTAAGATTAAAAAACTTGTTATACTTTTTTGTTACTTCTCAGCATTTTTTTAATGTGACGTTCTACCACCGACGGGCTATCCAGTGCTTATTTAGCGCTTATCAAAGGAGCTTAATTAGAACGTATTATGCTCACGTTGTTCAATGTTCATAGTTGCACATGGAAAAAATAGCGTGGGATGATTTTATTTAAAAAAACGTGATTTGGAAATGGAGTGATGTTATCTGCATATTTGTCGATACAGACCGTCCGACCTACCCAAAGCTATAAGGTATCTCTTTCGATGGACTGGAAGGGCCACTCAATTTAGACCGGAACCCAGTGAAGGCGGCATTAATAGGGACCGTGTCTTCATTCCCCTACCACGATCCTCTCGGTAGGACTTACGGACTCACATATTTACGTGTCCGTACTTAGAGTGAATACGGCGACAGTTGGCACAGGCGGGAATCGAACTCGGGTCGCTCGAGTGCAAACCCTGCGACTAACCACTGGGATCTCCTACCCACCTTATGTGTATCCGCATTATTTAAGAAGCTAGTGCTTATTTAGGACTCAGGCAGAGGCGGGTAATTCTACTATTGTATAAAATGCAAAATGGAACACCGTATTTAATTTATTTTACACAAATTACTTCAAGATACATGCCGGAGAAATTTTATGGAATCGTCTGCCATAATATGCATGTCCCCAACCATTAATTTTTTGAGTTATTTGTGTATTCCTTGATACAATGTTGCAACCTTTTATAAATTCACAAACAAAAAAAAAATAATGGAATAACGGATTATAGGGAATAGATAATGGATAATGAGCGTGAAGGATAAAAAATGTTTCCATAAAATATTTTAGATTTTGATAAATTTTTACAGGAAGAAAATTCATCATCAAGAAATAAAATATTTAAAGGATTTAAATGTTTATTTCATTAGTCATGACATAAGTGTTAGTGAATTTTAGCAGAAAAGGAAGCAGAGGGATGGTTATGAGGGCTGGTGATACTTTCCCTCGAAAATGAAAAATCAAACAAACAAACAAAAAAATAAATAAAAAAAAGAATCGGTAGTGGCTCTAGTCAGATGGAGCCAAAATTGTTTTGTAAAATAATCTTTTTTTGTGGCTGATTTGTCTGCTTTAAATATTTTCATAACAGTTAATAATATAAACTCCTTGATTTATCTGTCTATCTATATATCTCTGGGTAACACTGCTACAAAATGTTGTCAAACGTGTTTCAATCACGGATAAACATTATATGAACCCTGGAGCTTTACTAGCGTATGACATCAGATACTGAAAGTGAGTCCATGATGTGGGCGGCCTCTTCCCTACATAATGCAATGACTATACTTCTTTCACAGCCAAAAACTGCGAGGAAACCATGGGGCTTTATGAGCGTATGACATTAAATACTGAAAATGAGTCCACGATGTGGGCGACCCGTTCCCTACATAATGCAGTAACTTTACGTCTTTCACAGCAAAAACCTGCGAGGAAACCATGAAGCTTTACTTAGCGTATGACATCAAATACTGAGAGTGAGACTATGATGTTCTTTTATTTCTTATCATTTTATAAATTTTTTTTGAGATATACGACTCAACTCGGAAAACGAACTCAACAAAAGTAGAAAACTTTCTTGCGTGATTTTTGTTTGTTACGTATAGGACAGAATGCCCGCGGGTCTCACTAGTTCAAAAAATAAAAAATTGATATTTAAAAAAAATTTAAATATCGAAATTAGAACCACATTTTCAAAATAATTTAAAATATTAAAATATCGATCCCTAGATCTTAACCCGATCAACATGTTCGAGCACTGAATTCATCACCACGCACCTGTCAGCAAATGTAGGACGCACTGCAGTCTGCACGGCTCCAAATACCTCAACCAGCCATCCAACACCTTACTAAGTCACTCCTACGGCGTCTGATTGCCATCCGTGATGCCAGAGGCGGCTATCCTGGATCTTAGTAGGTGGTCATAATGTGACTCGATTGTTTATCACATTTTCCAAATAGTTCAAAATGTTAAAATATGGCAATTATGACCACTCTATTTAAAAAATTAAGAGCCTGTTCCAAAATTCAATTACATATCCTTGTTGGGATTTTAAAAGACTATAAATTATTTCTTATAGTTTATAGCTGGTACTTTTAGTTTTCGAGATATAAGCACTACAAACTTGAAAAACGAAAAATTTTAATCTTCTCAAATTTCACAAGACCACTGATCAAAAGCTATATTCGCTATGTAAAAATAATTATTGCTGTAGAAACTGGATTTTCTACTGAATATTTTTGTCGCTTGCTGTTTATATTTATCTGTTATGAATGTTAATCGTATGAAGTGTTGTTATTTGTCTCTTCTCTCCTCTCTAGCACTGAAAGAGCCGAGACGTGCTTATCTTCAACAAGTGCCGAGCTGCCGGCGATAACAGTTCGAATTCTTGGCGAGTTATTTAAATAAACACTACTGACTGAAAAGGCATCAGATTTTGATCAAACATAAATAATTTTGCTAAAATATTCATTAAACATTTAAAGTACCTTTGCCATCATAAACAAATTCCAACAGATACAACGCCAACATGGGTATTTCACGATATATTTTATTTCCAGATGTAATTTCTTCATGAACTTATGGCGGTGATCTCTTGCCGAAGTATTGCTAAATATAAGGTCACACAGCCTTATATTTACCAATACTTCGGCACGCACAGCCACTGCTAACAAGACAATCAAGATTGAACTCTGTATCAGTCGCATATATGTCCTTCCATAGTTCACTGTCTTCATTGTTTTATTATTTTTCTCTGAAAGGGATTCATCCACAAAGTTGTTTAGGACGATATTTTTCCAAGTGTAGTGTCTTAGAAAAATTCCAAAGTCTGGATGCTAAGCGCTTCTGTTGACGTTTTCAGTGTCAAAGCTAATCAAGTTCCAGAAAACGTTTAAACTTCGAGTGGCCTTTTTGCTAAGAATCCATACCACACATGGAGCATGGGCTCAATGGCATGCTTTTTATTTGCGTTATTTCTCTCTGGCAGAACCTTACATTATCGTTTACCGTTAAGAAGATATTTTGAGTGAAAATAAGTAAACTGAAGCAAACTCGCTCGGACAAGAACGTTTATTTTTATGGCAAATATTCAGAGCAGCATTGAATAAAAGTCTGTACAGTCTTGATTGTCCGAGTTAATGTGGACAGAGAATAGCTCAGAGACGGTTGTCAAAGTTAGTTGACAAGAAAAAACTGCACCTATATTGCACTGTACGATAGCAGCATTGAATACTATTCTGTAGAGTACCGATGGTCTGAGCTAGTGTGAACCAAGAATTGGTCAGATACGGTCAGAGTTGGTTGACACGAAAAAACTACATCTATGCTGCACTGTACGATAGAAGCATTATATAAAATTCTGTAGAGTCTTGATTATGCGAGGTAATGTGGATCGATAATAACTCAGCTACTGTCAGAGTTGGTTGACAACAAAATACTATATCTATACTGCAGTGTACGATTTAGCGCTGACCTTACGACAATGTGATCCCTTCCTTCTAGGATATCCCTCATTCATATCATTAAGGAAATTTGTACTGTAAAAAAAAACAATATATACAATAATTTCATATGCAATTATGTGTTGATTTCCTTAGCTCGTATACTGTACAGTGAAGAATATTGGACTAGTAAGCAGGTTATACGGAAATGCGTATTAAATCCCATCCCTGCGTATCAATCGCACCACAATATTTAAGGACTTTAATGGTGATAATAGTAATGATAATTAATATTGTTACTGCAATTGTATTATATATTATAACCAGGGAATAGTTTTTGTCGATAAATTTGGCATGGGGGCGCCATACCAATTTTTATGGAATCATTCGCTACTGGTACATGTTTGTAAGTACATACTTGAGCGTAGTCTCATCACTGCAGTTCGATGTATGGCAGTGCGACTTCAATCGCAGTCGTTCTGTTGGCAAATTGCATGAGCTTTCTTTTGCGCACATGAGCTCTCTCCTCGTTTTCACCTCTTTTGTTTTCTTTAATTCATAAATTTATAATCACATCATCGTTCATCCTCTGTTACTCCTCCTCAGACCTCCAGTCTCAAACTGTTTTTTTATTAGATTTATAAGCGGAATATTACCTTCACATTCCTCTTTTCCTCAGTTTTATTGAAAAATAATTTCCAGGTCTTCTCCAGAGTTGATGTTTTAAACTCATCTGCAAAAAGTGATGAGTTAGTGAAAGAATAGTTAGCTAGGATGACAAGGGAACTGGGGTAATTGGGACAAAAAAAAACAGGAAAACATTTCACATACAATCTGATCACGAATCCTCTGACCTAAAATTAAATCTTTATGCTGACAGTCATGATTATGATCTTCCATTGTTCATTACTTATGACAACTCAACCATGTTTGGATTTCATTGAATAATGTATAAAATGCAAGTAAGTATCTGATAAATCCATATTGATATATATTGTTTGATGATATTATATGGGGTGGTTTTTCAAATAGACATTTTTGTTATCGATGAAAGGGCCAATTTTTACGGGAATATTTTTATTCATTCGAGATGTCGCACCAGAATTTTTTTTATCGGTAAATTAAAAGTGGAGTCATTATCACACGTTTATAAAATAAGTCTTTTATTACAACCTTTTTTGAAATGTATTCTGGTGTTTGTTTGTCAGTGCGATTAAAAATTTGGAGGTGCTAAGTAATCAGATTCCATTCAGAGTAACATAAAACATAATTCACCTGTTTTTTTTTTGTATATTTTAATTCCCTTAATGTTGAACTTTATCGGGCTAACCCGACCTGGGCCCGCTATAGTAACGTAATAGCTTTTGAGAAATAACTCAAAAACTATAGCGACTAGATAGTCCAAACTTTGTATGCCATTTCCATTAGGCTTTGTTCTAATTCTTTAGCATTGTGGCGGTTGAGCGTCGCCAGTCCCGAACTCGGGACCTAGTGCTTACAAGACCGACATTATAATCATAGAGTTAGCTTCGGCTCCGTTCTAAGCCAAGCCAAGCCAAGACGAATGTTTTCGGGGTGCCTGTATCACCTGATACGTAACCCCACATCTACTATAGCAATATGCAGTTTGTTAGATAGAGCGATGAAATCAGTCTATTTTTGTGGCACTCTGCTACTTCGAGGGTGCTGCATTGAAGTATTCTTGCTTCTGCTGTAGATGGAGTCAAAAGATGGTCTTGGATGGCTGATCTGGTAAGTAATAGGGTAGTAAAGGGAAGGGGGTGGGGCTAAGGCAAGGCCCAATCAGATTGGGCGGGAGCCAGTACACAACAGTGTATGAAGATATAAGTAAATAGATATACTATTAGTTATAATTAAGATGTAAGATTCTAATTTACAAATTTACAATTATTAAGTTATGATAAAGTTATAATTAAATACTCAAGCTGTAATTCTCCGTAAAAGACCGAAATGAAAGCACAATTCGCCTTCCCAACGACAAAAAAAAAAAAGTACATTTTTGATTGCAAAAAATATTTGCAGGATCTGCATGATATACAAGTATAATTTAAAATACACATGAAATACTATAAGTTTATGAACGTGGATTGAAGGAATCGTGCACACTCTACGCGATTGGCAAATGCTAGCCGTACAATTGGCCTGTGGCTGGGCCGTGATGGAAGAGTCAAGAAAACGCCAAGTCCTTGAGTCGGAGTGGCGCCATCTATCTTCGATCAGGGGTGGTGAAAGACTAGAAAACTCCTGTTTGCGGGACGAGGTACCGACGCTTTTTCCATTTAGTCTCATTAGAGCTAAATAGAATGTGTCGGGGCCTTCTCTTCCTGAGATAGGAAGGGACGATCGGATTGTATGTCTGATCGACGTCTCTCAAACAAGGTCTACTGGAGTTTTTCTTGTAGAAATTTTGAGTGTGTAGCCCAATGCACTCTGAAACGCCAGAGATTTTAAGGTCGTGGTGTATAACTTTGTTCTGGACATATCTAGGCGCATTAACAATGCAACGCAAGACTTTATTTTGGAATACCTGCAATTTCTCAATATGACTTTTTGCTGCCGACCCCCAAATTTGGCAGGCATACAAAAAGCCAGGTGCGATGATCTGTTTGTAAACAATCAACTTATTATCAAGAGAGAGGTGGGATTTCCTACCGAGAAGAGGGGCTAGTGCTCTGAATACAGTATTTGATTTCTCCAGTTTCGTTTTTATGTGCTCAAGGAAGGTCATGTGAGCATCCAGCGTAACTCCCAGATACTTTACGTAGTGAGAGAGCGGGATGACTTCATCGAAGATCTTAAGTACGTAGTTTCTGTTGTCTTCTCGGTAGTTAGGCTTAAATATACACACTGCACTTTTCGAAGCATTAATTTTAATTCTCCAGGTGGTGAGCCAGTGCTCAAGGCTATTCTTAATGTAGCTTTGGAGTGTATTGATCGCGTTGTGTGGTGAACAGCTACGTGCAATAAGCGCTGTGTCATCAGCAAAGATGGCCAGCTTAACTTGAGGTATGTGTGGTATATCGTTGATGAAGATATTATACAGTAGTGGGCTGAGGTTGCCTCCTTGAGGGACCCCTGCCCTGATTGGTCGAACAGTAGAGAGAGTTTTATCAACTCGTACTTGGAAAAATCTATTAGTGAGGTACGAGTTGATGATGGCCAAAAGTTGCGTCGAAATGCCAAGTCGCACCAGCTTGGAAATAAGCCCAGGCAGATAAGTTTTATCAAACGCCTTTGCCACGTCGAAAAATACTATGGAAGTATACTGTCTGTTGTTAGCGTTTTGATGGATAGTTTCGACAACACGCATAAGTTGGGACTGCGTTGAATGCTCGGTTCGAAAGCCGTGCTGGTCTGGAATCAAAATGCTTTTCGAACGGCAGAAACTATCCAAACGTCTAAGCAACACCAATTCATAGATTTTCGAAAAACTTGACAGTAGGCTTATTGGTCTGTAGTTCTCGGCTTGCGAGAGATTTTGGTTCGGTTTTGGAAAAGGGAGGACGACAGCGGTTTTCCAACTTTGGGGAAAAAAGCGAAAGTCCAACATATGATTCAGTAACATAGTAATCCAGCAGTAATACAAATCAGGCAGATTCTTGATGGTGCGATTACTGATACGATCCAATCCAGGTGCTTTCTTTACTTTCAGTCCATCAACGATATGTAGAATTTCAGCCAGAGAGATTCTCTCTAAGTCGTTTGGTGCATGTGCTTGTAGTGCGTTGTGATTGGTCTGTTGTAAATCTTGTTCAGTGGTAGTGTATGTGTGGCTGAATCTGTGGTCGATGTTGGGTGTGAATTGGAGTTCCAAGCTATCTGCTAACAGATTTGCTTTTTCCTCCGCCGTCTGGGCGAGTCCATTAGGGCCGTTAATGGGCGGAATTGTTGTTTTAATGGTTCTCATGTTTTTAGCTGTTCGCCAGAGACTGTGATTTGCAGGTGTAAGTCCCTCAAGGTGTGTTTTCCAGCGTTGCTGGGTGTGTGTTTTAATCATAACCTTGATTTCTCCATGGAGTTTGCGAAAGCATACGCCGTAAAAAGGAAACCTAGTGCGTTGCCAAAGCTTTCGCAACCTGTTGCGCTGCTTAATTTTGTCTCTAATATCATCTGGTAAAATGTGATAGTTAGAGCGGGCTTTTTTGGGTTTCGAGGCTGCAGCAATTGCCCCGAGCAGTACATGATTCATATCAATGACACGCTGTTCTATGTCATCGGTGCTGGTAATTTTGAGGGGGGGGGGGCGCTTTATGATTTTGAAGGATGAATCTAAAGTCATCCCAATTTGTATGTAGCTCCTCCGGGTGGTCTAAAGATAAAGAGTCGAAGAAAAGGTCCAATACTACAGGAAGGTGATCAGAGGTTAGATTTACATCTGTTCTGATCTCGTAGTCATACGGAATGTTCCGAAAAATAGCCAAATCAATTGTAGTGGGGGATCTTCCTGTAGTAAAATGTGTGGGGGTAGGAGGAGCTATGATCCTAACATTGGCGCACTGAGCCAATCTTTTTAGTACAACGCCATTGCTGTTCGAAGCTATGTCCCAGGAGCAATGGCGGGAATTTAGGTCACCAGCTATGATCATGTTACTGCTATGCCTAATAAGTGCTTCAAAATCCTTTTCAAGGGTGCGTTTAGCCATTACTGGAGAGATATACACTGAAGCAAGTGTAATCGGGACCAAATTTGGAATAGTGACCGTAACGAGCACGGCTTCAAGCTTCGTGAGTGCCGGGGCGCCCGTACGGTGGTGGGGAATGTTATTTTTGATGTAAAGTGCAGTGCCGCCTGAGCGGATAGAAAAATTCGAAGCAGGGCCAATGGGACGATGGTAGAAGTAAGCAGTATAATTGCAGATGCCAGGTGCAGCAGGCGAAACAAGATGTGTTTCGTTTACCATAAATATATCAAAGTTGTTGTTTACCACATAATCACGCATCTCGTCTAGCTTGGAACGCACTCCATTGGCGTTCCAGAAGCCGACCTTGAGAGATTGCAAAATATGAGAACTGGGCCGAAAATGAGAAGCCAGAACACAAACGGGAGGGGGGGGGGGATTACCCTAAGAGAGCGTTGTAACGCTGATAGATATGAAATATCATATCTATCTCCGTGGTGCACTTTCTAAGATCAGGTAGCGCTTGGCTAAAGGCCTGCATAATTAAATCCTTATTATGAGTATGCCTCATCGTCATGAGAGACGATAGAAATGAGGCATAGTCAATTTGCTTCGCCTCTTGAGGAGGCGAAGTCTTACTGGGTTCAGGGGGCGTGGCCAAGGTTTGGCTCGATTTTGGGTTGGCTGCCATGGAATCCTTTTTGAAGTTTGCCGAATAATCAAAGTCATGGCTGGCAGAGTCTGCCTTATTATTAAAATTTCTGAATTTTACGATTTCGGGGGTATTACGGGTGTCCTGGGTATGTCCAGATGCCACTGACGCGAAAGAAAAACCTTGTTGAGTGTTGATCCTCTGGAATGGACGTCCTTGGTTCCCAGTTCTGTATACTGGGGGGTATCCTGTTTTATTAAAATTATTCTGGTGGGGGTCCCTGCGTCTGCTGGTGACAGACGAATTGCCCGGATTTTTCGGGCAACCTCGCCAGTTCGCTGTATGTTGGCCTCCACAGTTGCAACATAGAACATATTCGGCCTTGCAGTTTTTGGCGGTATGGGGCCCTGCACAGCGCACGCATCTCAGCGGCAGTGAACAGTGCATGCTCGAGTGAAAAAACCCCGAGTACGAATGGCACTGGGAGGCATAGCCTTTCCTGCCCGTGTAGGGCTCCAAGATCACTTCTGTCCCCAGCAGATTATTTATAGTATAAACATCTTCCGGGTTAGTCCCGGGCACTAGCTGTAGGTAGTATAGCGGGAGAGGCTGTCTACTTCCTCTCCGGGTAAGTCTAGTGTTGCTAAGGACCTTGAAGCCCATTGCGTCCATAACGGACGACAAGACTTCAATGTCGGTAGCAACGGGGAGTCCTCTGATAACAACTCTAAGGGGTCTATCCTCCTTAAGGGAGAAAGTCTTAAATTGGACGCCCGACTTCTTAAGGAAGTCGGTACATTTTCTAAATTCGTCTCCATTATCAGCGTACATTTTAAAAAATCTGCCTTCTAATTTTGGAGAGATGTTTTTTGCAATTTGTTTCAGTGAAAATAAAATAGACGGCCAGTCTGGCTGAGTAGCGCTGATAAGGAGCGGAGGCGTTGCGGGGGGGGGGGGGGGCTTCGGAGCAGAGTCCGAGGGAACTTCCATTCCAGAGTCAATTCCTTCTGGCTGATTTCTTGAGAAAGCTTCAAATTTATTCTTTATGCTTATTGCTTCTCTATAGTCCTGTACAGTTATTTTATTTCTATTTTTGTTAGTTTTAACTAGGGTCCATTGCCCTTCTTCGTTGTCTGGTTGATTTACATCCTCATCATCCTGTCTACGTTTTTTACTTGATTGATTAGTTTTTTCCTTTTCTAAATTAGTTAAATCACGATTTACCAGTTTTAATTTACTTACTCTATCAACTACTTCGTTGGTTGCCGATTCCACGTTCATATTATTAGTGACATTAGAATTAGGTTTGCTTACATTTTCATTACTAGAATCAGAATTAGAGACTTTAGGAGTCTCGGGTTCAGTAGGGGGGGTAGCAGGAGGGAAATAATTATAAATCCCTACGTTACATACCTCAGCCATCCTTAAGAGGTCCAGGACAAGTCCTTCTCTGCGCAGGAGCATCTCAGCATAGTTGACCTTGTCTGTGGCAGTCTTTCCGGCTTTGGCGGAGGCAATCATAATTTTCCGATCAAGTTCCTTAAGTATGTCTCTGCAACTATTAACTTTTTCTAAATCAGAATCACTAGCCATGTTAATGGCTTCACTATCAGTTGGGACTTGGGACATGCTATTGCTAGCGATGTCCATGGCATGCGCCGGCGCTACCGGCACTTCGACCTCCATACTACGGAGCACTCACAAAACACGTCCTACTCGTTCGAAGGCAGAGCTCCGAATCTAAAGTTTCCGCTCCGTTCTTATAATTCGGGTACAGGTTCCAAGCATCTTTGATCAGATGTCTTTGCTGCCGCACACTCCCTCACCTGATGAGAAGGCCCCGGTCTAATTTCGGCGAGGAGGGGGGCCGCTGAGAAAACCCCGCGTGTCCCCCGAAATGCAGATGAGGGGCTGAAGGCCGAGGGGCATGTTGCCTCGGGTGTGACGTCCGTCGTGGTCAACAAGGAAGGGAGTGTCAAGGCCTCTGACTCGGTGTGGTGCTGCCATCTCGTGTTGAGAGTTGGCGTGAGATCGTTGGCGTGAGAAGGTTGCGTGTTTCAAACGTCCAGTCATCATTGTGGCGATGGAGCGTCGCCTGTCCCGAGCCAGGAACGAACTCGAGACCATGTGTTTACAAAACCGACATTATAATCATAGAGCAAAAGCTTGCTTCGGCTCCGTTCTTATAATTCGGGTACAGGTTCCAAGCATCTTTGATCAGATGTCTTTGTTGCTCCAGCATTTTAACCTTATCGGACTAGTTTTGGACTCATCATAGGAATGTACTCATTTCTAGGGAATACCTCTAAAACCTATGTAGCTAGAAATTTTAAATTTAACATGTTGTTGTTTTTTACCATATATTTTTACTCTATGGATTTTGAACCTTATTAAGCTAGCCCGTTCTGGGCCTGACATAAAAATGTACTTACTCATTTTCGGGAAATAATCCTAAAATTGAGGCAACTAGAAAGTTCAAATTTTTCATGTCGTTGTATTTTATGCATTTAAGTTACATAAATATATTCAAAATGGTTTCATAACATATAAGTTACATACAATTAATAAAAGATTTTAGACACATACAAAGTTACATACAAACAAAAAAAAAAACTATATATTTTTTGTTTTACTTTTTCTCCCCTCCATTTCCCACGTCATGTTTAGAACGTTTTTACAACCGCTCCGGCGTTGATGTGCAATTGATCTGGACCAGTATAATGAAAACGTGCTATGTACTACAATTTTGTGAAACTAATGAGTTTCTTCGGAAAAATATTTATTTACTGTCTCTTAGAATTAAAAAAAATATTATAGAAAGCTTTCTCCCCAGATAATCGAAAATAATATTCTTATATCTATCTACGCTCAATATGTTTTTATTGCTATTATTTTAAGGGCTTTACACGCAATAAGCCTGAAAATACTTCTAATTATATCATCTTTTTCACTTAAAATATAGCTATATGTTCAAGTTTCAAAAGATTACATGCAATATAAGAGATTCCAAACGTTTCTGAAATATGTATAATTAAAAATAAATGTTTGTGTTCCACAAGCAATCTAATTTGTACGAGATAATTTAATTATTTTTAAAGTGTTTGACTTAAATATTGAACAAGTCGTAACGTGTTTCAAAGATCAAAGGCTTATACCCCTCGTCATGGTGCCATACTCAGTACACTTTTAAAGTTCTTGCATAATTAAAGATATGTTATTGCAATGCCTGAATATTTAATTATCTGTGATGGGTAAACAATTTCCAGTTTTACCTAGTTTTAAATGTTTTTTAAAAGCTTAATGTCTTTGGAAGATTTTTTAATAGTATGTCTCAATAGACATCTTAAAAGGAGAAATAGAATTTCGCTATGCAAACGCTATAATTAAAATGTTTGCGCTAGAATTATAAATTAATTTCACTTTTATTTTCCTTACATATATAGTATAATGTATAAGCAAATTATTGCAACGGAAGTAAAAATTCGAATTCGAGTTTTCTATGGACGAGTACGTTTCAAGCATTCTTGAATTCAAATAAAACGCTTTTGAGTCTCTCTCTCTGTGTGTGTGTGCACTTGCGTGCATATGTGTTCGCGTGGATGTGTGAGTCTGTGGATGCTATTTTCATGAAGATTTTCGAATATAATTGGGTACGATTATTATAATCAACAAATACTGGAAGCCCGTTGATCTCTAAAAAGAATATCAGTTTACCCTAACTGTCGTAGAATTCAAATCTAATTTTCTGAACTTAACTCTTACCTTGAGCAGGATTTTTGAGCTTCTCGTGATCCAGTAATCTAGGTGAAAACAATGAGCACAGCACATTTTAACGTCACGAACAGTTTAATATAACGTACACATGCACATATTTGTATATAGGGTTTGTTCACGTTTCCTTTACTTCAATTAATACATTTTAATCCAGAGCGCAGTACTTTATTATTAAGTTCCATGAACCTTCCATTTCAAAATCATTCCTAAAACTAATTATTAGGCCGTGAAGTTTTGGACTTCTAAAAGGAATCGTAAAACCCCATTCTTTTTTCTGCGCTAACGCACCGGCAAAACTTCTTCCATACTTTTCATTTCAAGAAAAAATCAAAAAAACAAAATTATCTATTCAAAACTGCTCGCCGCAGCCAGCGCCTTCTAAAGAGCTCTACAAAAATTAGTGAAACGTCAACAATTTCAAACGCGATCAAATGTACGTCCAGCCCCCGATTTTCACTGATTTTTTTTTTATTAAAAAAAACCAGTGAAAATTCATCACTTTCAATAATGATAAAGTAATAATTATTTCAGATGTAATTTTTCATTAAAACACGATTGACTTATAACCAAGCATGAACTGTTCTCGACATATTATACCTTTTTCTAATAAATATTTCAGAAATGCTTTATAAATTGAAATCATAGTGAGTATCGGTAAATATGTTCACTTTCCGTATGCAATAATCGGTAACGTCATTCTCTTGAATCTAAATAGTTCCGATCTAGAGAAAAGATATTACAAAATAAGATAGAAGATACAATAGTTTTGTATTTTGATGCTCAAGAATTTACCAATAGACATTTACTTCACCTGATATTAATTAAATGTAAATTGATTTCTAATGAAGATTTTGTACTTGAGTATGAATAAGTGATTCTCTTTGGACCCGTAAGTTTCTAAAAGTGCACAATTTCAATTTACACGATGATAAGTCAGTGCCAAAAGCACTGTGCGGGGTGTGGGTGGGGAGGGTGGGGGTGAAGTTGTACAATGTACATTATTATTTCGCATTAAAAGAAGTAAAATCGACTTTCCCTACATAATACAGGTATAATGGCTTTACTTCTTTGCCAGTGTTTTAGGTCTAATATTCGACGCAAAAATGCAAAACACATAATAAAATTAAATGGCGTAGATTGTAGATATGTACACAGTTGTTTTTTAATCAGATAATACATTATATTATATAACTACAAACGCCGTCCTTGATCGCGGCGCTCACCAAATCCCGAGTTGCTCTTTATATTAGTCTATTAATCTTTTCAGTGCTTTAATAATTCAGCTTTCTGCCATCTTTGTGACACTCTGACGTTTCAGCTAGCAACCAATTACAAAAGGGGTCGGACAGCCCAGTATATAGCGGGCGAGGATTGCACTCGGACGACCTGACTTCGATTCCCGGCTCTGATCAAATTGACCCTATTTTCACACGGAGTACTGGCGCTAAACTATGTGGGTCGGTAAGTCCTTCAGAGAGGTTGGTGGTAAGCGTAGTACGGTCCCTGTGGATGCCGTCCCCACCGAGTTTCGGTCTAAATTGGGCGGCTCTTCCCGGGTGTCCAATCAGATACGTTACACCTTCGGATAGGGGGGACTGTCTGGGAAGAAGAAGCTCATCTTGCATATTTACAGGTTCATATTAGTCTATAAAAATGTTCCTCATCCATAAGTTTTGCCTTCTATTCGCAATCAGCAGATATATACACTAAGTGACAGTAAAAATGAGACACCAAGAAGTAGGGGGCAAAATAATATGCAAATTGCAGGGTAGACGCAGCTTACCGAGTTATGTGAATGCTGCGAAATGCTCATCTGTCCCTCGCACGTTGAGTGAGTTATAAGGGAAGGAACTTGCAGAATCGGCAATAGTCGAGCCGCTTTGTCTGCCAGGGAAATCATTTTGCCATTTTTTTTATTTCAGAGGAACCGTGTAGTAGCAGAGAATGTCAGGCCGCCGGCAACCGAAGCAGTTCCAACAGATAGACGATTTCACGAGGGTATGGTCATCGGACTTATAAGGGCAGGGTGGTCCATACGTCAAATCTCAGCGGACAGCCACCTACACGTGTCCACGGGGCACCGGCTGTAGCGAAGATGGTTGGAACAAGGGAATGTGGTACGTTTGAGGGGTGCCAGTATGACCAGAGCCACGTAAGCACGCTTGGACCGACGCATCCGACAGCAAGCATTGGCAGCCCTGCAGGCCACTTCCGTTGCCCTTTTGCAGCATGTGCAGGACATCCTTGATGCTCCCATATCGACCAGGACCATTATTCGCCGATTGGTCGCCGGTGACCTGCACTCATGGCGTCCGTTAAGAAGACTGCCATTAACTCAACAATACAGACCCCTCAGTTTGCAATGATGTCGGGATAGATCCATGTGGATGGCGGAATGCACAGGTTCGTGATCTCAGATGAGTCACTCTTCTGTTTTAGCAATGACAGTCTCCGTGTACAAGTTTGGCGCAGAAGTGGTGACAGATTCAATCCGGTCGCATCTGTGGAAAGCCACATCGCGCGACAACGCGGCATCATGGTTTAGGGCGTCACCCCCTACGATAGCAGGTCGCCTCTGGTCCGTATTGAGGACACTATGACGGTCCAACGATACGTGGATGACGTGCTGCGGCCGGTGAGACTATCCTTCCTTCACGGGATGCCCAATGCCAATTACCAGCAGGATAATGTCCGATCACACACAGCACGCATCAGCTAACATTCTTTGGAAGGTACCCAGGTGCTTCCCTGGCCACCAGTCTCCCCTGATATCTCATCAATCGAACAGGTCTGGGACGTAATTGGACGTCGCTTGTGTGCGATGCCTCAGCCGCGTAAGATGAACTCTGGTAAATGGTTGACAGGGAATGTACAGGTATCCCCCAGGACACCATCCTCACGCTCATTGACTCTGTACCTAGATGTTTTGCTATCTATATCGCCGCCCGCGGTGGTCCTGCAATCTACTGATCAGAAGGTGTTATCGCTCAATGTATAGGTGCATCATGTTGCAATAAGCAACACTTATTGTTGGTTGCTGTCTCTCTCTCTGTCTCTCCGTTTTCATTATTTTCTGCCCACTCTTTCTTGGTGTCTCATTTTCACTGTCACATAGTGTATTTTTTAATTTAGAGAGAGAGAGAAAGAGATTAGGGTATCCGGTTTATGCTTTAATAATTATATTTTAATTGTAATTGTTAATGAGAATCATAGTTGCAAAATGCCTTTAACATTTCAACTCTCAGAATAACTGATAACCACAAATATTTTTTTTCTCACCTTAAGTCGCTTATGATGCATTTTGGCGGCAGGACTAACTTTAATATTCGTAATCTGAACTCTACCCGCCTTGTCGCGGGCAACTAATTTTAAACTGAAGTATACTAATTAACATTGTTCTTCTCTGTGATATTTCTTAAAAGTTGTCCACGAGAAATGTAATTCACTTTTAAAATGCAAGTCGATGTTTTCGCTGCATCTTCTAGAAATCAAAGGGACTTCATGATTGATATCCAGTGTTTCTGACATGAAGTTTTTTTACGATCTGCATACAAATACAGTTTATTATTCCATTTAAGCATATTTAGATCAGTCTATTTCAAACTTTCTAACTGGTGCCCACAATTTTAAAACAACTGCGGGGCGAAACTATACATATGTATGTTAATCATCAAGAAATGACCTTTCTGGATCCTATAGTTGGAAACCAGTGATTTATCAGGCTTTTCACGAAGGTCAATAAATATTTCAATAACTTTGAAAGGAAATGTCCAAGAGTATGCACATTAGGTCTATTTACTATAATAAAGTGACCATGCTCAATAGTGTAAAAGTGATTGCAGCGCTCCTAGTATATTCTTTGTGCATGTAATATTTATTATGCTTATCATTTGTTGCAAAATCTCATTGTTCACTTATGAGAAAGATAAAACAGAAATTGAAATAATTCATTAATTACCATGTTTTTTCTAAACTCAATGGCACTGCAATAAAAGAAAGGAATGGAAAATAACTTTTGGGTACCTGCATGGTGCTTATTCAAGGTTAACTGGATTCGAGTTGATCAAAAATAAAAATTGAAATAATCTAAGTCGGTTGGATTCGTTGATGTCGATGGGTTTTAATTTAGCTCATTTGCATCGATTGGCTTCGATTGAACCAATGAAATTAACTTGAGATGATTGACGGTAATTTACTGTATTGGAAGCAATAAGTTAGTAGAAGTCGTTTCAGTTGAAATCAATTGGAGATGACATGTCGGTGGTAATTGATTATACTGGAAGCAATAATTCAATTGGTGTCACATAAGTTGACGTCATTTGAAGATCGGTGGCAATTGATTCATTGGGAACAATAAGTTAGTTGGAGTCGTTTAAAATTAAGCCAACTGGTGAAGACCTATCGGCGGTAATTGATTATATTAGAAGCAATAAGTTAGTTAGAGTCGTCTAAGTTGAAGTCAATATGGGATGACTGACAATTAGTTGATTGGTTTTAATACAGTAAATTGAAGTTATATGGATTGAGTTGTGGAAGACAATGGTGTTTAATAGGAATCAACAGATTCGATGGTGAAAATTTGCAATCAATTGTCGTTAATGAATCAAATTGATTATGAATAATTCTATTGAGTATCTTTGATTGATCTGGATTCGGAAAGTTAAAAGTATTAGCACTGGAGGAAGGAATCCAGGGCCCAATGTTGAATTGAATGCATTCCAAATTGGAGGACAGAACGTCCTGGTATTTGTCCTGTCGTCGATAAAGTGAATAAAAGGAGGAAGAATTAAGGTATTGAAAACGAAAGAGGCTTCACAAATACGTATGACAAAAATGTCGGAGCTTTCGTGGTTGGACATGGGAAGCAAATCTGGAGGAAAGCGTTAGGGCTCTGACAATTTTTTACTTTAATCAGTACGTACACAGAAATTTTGACGTGATAAACATCTGTGTTTGGGGTATTCGGCTGAAGTAGGAGCATTACGAAAAACATATACACTTTGGTCGCATATATCTCAGAAGTTAATACATAAATATATTAATAATTTATTGTTATTTTGTAAAAAAATATTGTACCTTTTAATAATATACAAAAATAATTACACTACTTTTTTTTCAAAAAATTCCTGATAAAAGTTTGATACGATTATAACAATCAGTGAGTACTGGAACCCTATTGATATAGGAAGACACCCCAATTTTCGAAAATCATAAAAACAGATGAGCTATAACATTGTTTAATAAATAGTCATTTCTACTTCATTTATCATTATGAAAACGAATGGCACCCACTTTAGAACGTTAGCATGAACCGTTTTCGAGATATCGCACGTTTTTAAATAAGTGTTTTGAAAAAATTAACACAACATTAAAATTTCTAGCACGTATCGTGAAATAGGTTGACTTTATCTATAAATTTGGCAGAATATCTACAACTAGGTGACTTTTTGAAAATGTTGCCAAATTGACAAAACTGTCGTTAAATTAGCAAATATGAACGTTTAATTAACGAGAAGAACCCCAAAATAGAAGAATATTCGGTACTATTTGATGATTAAAATCGTTTAATATACGGACTATATTGCTTAGTGGATTCTAACAATATTTATAATCCTCAAGTTAGATATTCGCGAAATCGATATATACATTCATTCAGAAAAGCGCCAAATGTTAATACACAATTTATATTTCAGAACATTTTTCCATGTGTATATCATTCGTTTGCTCTGATTCATTGAATTATGTAGAGAATGTAATGTGTTTCTCACATCAGATTTTTTTATTTATCCAACAACTAAACCATAAAACATTTATTCATTTACAAAACCAATCACAGCGCTATGCTTTGCCCTTATTAACAGGTTCTCACAGCATTGAATAACAGTTTTATACTAATTGCTATGACAGTTTTTTTTATTTAATCCCGCTTAAATATTGTAAAATAAATAAATTTGCAGATTAAATCAAAAAATAAATTTGCAGACTATTTGAATTATGCGTCGTCAATTTGGATTATGCGTCGCCAATATATTCATTAATTTGGCAACATTTTGCTACTTTTTACGATATGCTGGTTTTAAAATGCAAACTCAGTTTTACACATGCAATATTTTCCCACTTATTTTTATTCAAATGTAATTTTAACAACCTTTCCTTTGTAACAAGTGGAGTCTTAAATACGGTCATTTTTTTACTATAATATACTAGTTGAGTGTCTATAAATTCTGTGACGTACCATTACACTTTCAAAGCTGCTTAAAGACACAACAAGAAAGATCAATCATGCTTAAAGCATTGATTATGAAACACTTTCCAACTTCAATGCAATTTTATTTAAACAAGTCTAAAATGCAATACATTCCTCGATAATATTTTGAAACTTATCACAATAATACATTAATTTATTATATTTGAAAACTTAAACCTTCATC
The DNA here is from genome assembly GCA_951213105.1 of Amaurobius ferox. Classification (NCBI taxonomy): domain Eukaryota; kingdom Metazoa; phylum Arthropoda; class Arachnida; order Araneae; family Amaurobiidae; genus Amaurobius; species Amaurobius ferox. The sequence continues at coordinate 22,999,342 of OX578140.1, forward strand.
GAATAAAATGCACTTCATTCAAATGACGGCATTGTAATATAAATTGCCTGGTTTAAACATATCTAAAATGTTATACATTCCTCAGTAATAGTTTTAGAATTATCATAATACTACGATAATTCATTATATTTGAAAACTTCATCGAAAACAACTGAAATTAATTCAAATGACGTCATAGAAAAATAACACGCCTGGATCTCTCTATAAAAACAGCATTTCATTCATAACTTTCTCCCATTCATTTTATTCATCACAATACTATAATAATTTATTTTATTTAAACATTTTATTTAAGACCATGGAGCTACAAATAAGTAAACTCTATGCTTAAAACTTCATCGAAAAAAATCGTCCTTCTCTTTATAAAATCAATTAATATTTCATTCATATCAGCCATGCAGACTCCATGGACTAAATTATTTTGTGTTAAAAAATTCAGGAATTCTAATACAACTCATTCTACATATTTTGCTGTTTACATTTTACATAGGTGAAAAATAGGCTTAGTTGTAGAAATAATCAAATTTAGATGAGCATTTAAACTCAAATATATTGTTATTATATTATGTAGATGCACAGAATTTAAGCAAAAATAAAGTAGTTTTAGGACGGATACAACACTCAATATGAATTAAAAAGAACTTAAAAAAATCACGATTTTGAAACAAGATGGATGCCATATATCATTTTGAAGTGGGTCATGTGATCGTTTCATATCATGGTCACGTGATCGTTTCATATAAGAGGTGTAATTATTATTTTAATTTTTATTTAAAAAACTACTGAATATATTTCGCTGAATTTTTTTTTATATATTTTATGGAACAATTTGAATATTACCTAAAATTTTCGAAGCAATTTGTGAATTTTAAATCCGCTTAAAAAATGTTTGAAAAATTAGGTCCCATAGGGCTCAATGTATTTCATTTTTTCAACCCGGGTTCAATCCAAAACTAATTGGGTGATATTATTCATTTATATCCCCATAGGTCCTACAGACCGTCTAAACAACATACTAAAATTTCATTTTGATTAAGTCATTTTTACGGCAGTTATCGTGCTAACGGACAGACAGACCGACAGACAGAATGAACAAAGTCATAAACACTTTTCAACTTTGTTGTAAAGTGTTAAAAAGTGACAAAAGAAATGTAAATTGACATCATAAGAAATAAATATAGATTGATTCAGAGCTAAATACATCTACCTCATGTGTCGTAAAGAAAATTGATACACATTAAAGTAGCCAGATATCTCGGCCATTCTACGGAAATGCATGTCCTACAATTTCAGAATTATCTATAATTTTCGAACGCACCTTTCAGGGATCGGCTTCACATTTCTAAAGCTGTTCAAAGACATTAAAATGCACGTAAAGAATGTAAATTTGCAGCACAAGAAATAATATATATCATAATAGTCAAAAGTCTCTGAGATTTTAGTGGCATGTATATGTCAGAAGTTTCTGGCACTTTAGTGACATGTATGTCAGAAGTGTAAAAGCGTGGAGCGTGGCCTCCCTCAAAATTTAGAATTTAGAAACTGTGAGACCAGAAATAGTTCTCACATTTGATGAGGCACTTTTATTCAGAAATTTATGGTGGCCAGAACGGCAGACAAAGCTTGTAATCTGGCTTGCACCAAAGTTTATGACGACTTGAACCTAAAGGTCAGAAGACTATAAATATAGGGGTGCCATACCAGAGAGGCTGAGCTGGCCGTGCTAAATATGCAATGGTGCCATTGGGTAAAGGATTAACCAATAAGTGCCAAAAAGAAGTAAAGGCGGAGTTGTCCCCCCCCCTCCACCGAGGAAACCACAGCTTGTGACCCGAGAACGAGAGCAGACAAAGAAACGAAAAAGATGTCGACTTAAGAGCATACCACGAGACAACCATGGAATTTTGACTTAGAAGCATGCCAGCAGAAAATAATCACGATTTTTGACTTAAGAGCACGACTAAAGAAGGATGAAAAACCTAATAGACTTGTAGAGTGTCCCGTAGAGGTTCCAAAATAATGGAGATATATCAAAGTGTGAGTGCAATTAGAGTACAAGGAGGAGCCACACACCAAAGAGTTATGGCAGTATTGAGACTGATGCAAGCCTTTGAGATATGATATAAAGCCCAAGACTAATTGGAAGGTATGTGCTCACTAATTATCACAGGTCCTAGACACGATAGTAATTTTAATAATTCTGGTCGCATATGTACCCTCCGCTGCAATAAGTAATGAAAATAAATAATGTTAATAAATGTTTTATTGTTTAAGTTTAAATGGTGTGATCAATTTAGCATTTATTAATTAATTATTCCTTTACAGGACTCGCACGAAAGGTAAAATAATTGGAGGATTTATTGCGGCACAACAAGCAATTTACGACATTAACTATAATTCCACTATATGAGAAATAATGGCCATGTCAACTTAATGAATATTATATTAAAATAATAATTATTTAATGAATTTAATAGTTAAAAGTTTAACTTTAAATTACTTTTCTTTTTCGTTGCCACAGAAACAACAACAGAAACCACCCATTACAAATCCGTGATCGTATAGGCCGCAAATAACCCACTTGAGTTCACCCTCCCGTCAGATTAATTTCAGATTATGGTATAAAAGATTAAATTGCTCAGACATGCACAAGTTACATAAAAGATTGACCAGATGGGGTTTCTAGACGAAAATAAATAAGTTAAATGACTTAGAATAAATTAGATGTTTACACACTTCAACACAGAAGTTATGCGGGTTTGAATCCCGACATAACATACCTTGGGATCTCCGGGAGAAAAATTAAAAATTTCAAAGCACAGTAAAAAAATTTTTAGAAGACAGACGTAGCTGCATGTAGGCATTAGGCCCTTAAAGTTTTAGACCTTCAAGTAGAAAAATTGAATTTCGACATAACAGAAGGACGATGTATCTTTGCTTAGTCTGCTAAGAAGTATTTAACATTTGCCAAAAGATACATATCTGAAGAAGTCAAAAGAAAGCTGGGGATCATATGACAAAAATAAGGGTAGTAGCTGCAGAGGAAGTGGAGGATATATTATATATTTAAAAACCAAATGTAATCCTCATTAGATTTTGGTACGCTTTTGAATAATACGTTTCTTACATGGTGTGACGTTGATCACAGACATGAAACTCCGATATTTCTTAGAGAGAATTGACAGGGCATAAAATGGTGCACAAGCTAGTTTACATAAAGACAATCCAAAATCCTTTATGACAAAATATTTCTACAACACAATTTATGACAAGTCCAGGGACTGTAATGGCTGGAGAATTCGCCCTCATTTTGCCACAAGTGACAGGGGAAGGGCAATAAGAGCCTATCCTAAAACTCATGCTTAGAGCAGGCACACCAATACGAATCGAGCGAACTGACCAACCAGAAGCAAAGACCCACAGTGTGAAACTTTCACCCCCCAACATGAGCCAAAGAACTTTTTCCAATATCACTTGGTTGCAAAATATTTTGTGCACTTATGAACGATGGAAAAGCATAAATTTCGAACTGAGCTGACTTCATTGACTGCGGTGTACTTCAGGCAACAATAGTGCTACCTGTTCTCTCTCGTACATCAAAAAAATCCATGGTGAGACGCCATTATTTCTTATATTTCCCAAAATGCTACACATGATATTGATTAATAAATAATGCTAATTTCTGATGGAATTTGGTACATAGGTATTTAAGACCCGAGGAGATTTACCAGTGCGTTCTGCTTTTAAATTCAAATTAGAATTTTGGTTAGTTTATGTGTTCATGTTTTCACACAAATCAGTTCCTTAACGATCGAAAATATCATCACTTCTTGACACCATCGGAAAGACTGAAGATGCAATGATGTCTGAATTGAACACGTAACTGTTATTCAATATCTATTTATTTTTTTAATATACATAGATATTTCCATTATTTACGTTATCTGCTATATACAGGGTGTTGGCTTGAAGTGACGACAAACTCAGAGGGGTGATATTAGACATCAAGAGGACCAAAAATTGCCATAGAACATGGTATCGCAAACCACGTTTAGTCGGTGAAAATCATAAAAAATACTTATGAAGGGTATGACGTCGAGTGGGACAAAAATGCCAATAATAAGTAGAAAAACCATTTACTTGACAGCATGATTACAACACAGCCTGTGCTGTACAAAATAAAGTACAATAATAAGTACAAAATATGTACAAAAAAGTAAAATAAATAAGTGCAAAAACAATATACTTGACAGCATGATTACAATACAGCCTGTGCAGCACAGTCCAATGTCACAAAGGAGACGAAGAGAAATGATTACAGGAGTTGTTCGAAGTTGAGGCCACGAAGGTCATTGCACAGCCGACAGCGACAGAATAGCGATTGTCGGACGCGCTCAAATATACAGGGTGTGCTGGCGATGTCTGCTGCAGCGACGACGATCCGTGCTATGAGATCCTCTAGTGTCTCCACAGGCGTCTGATACACGAGTGATTTAAGGTGTCCCCACAGGAAGAAGTCCAAGGGGTTGAGATCCGGGATCGTGGAGGTCAAGGAACAGGTCCGGAGGGTCCAATCTACCTCCCGGGATATGTAGCATGGAGGTGGTTACGTACCACAATGGAAAAATGTGCTGGTGCACCATCGTGCATAAACCACATGTTCTGGCGCACTGTGGCTGGTACACCCTGCAGCAAAACCGGGAGGACATGCTGCAGGAAAACAAGGTACGTTGCACCATTGAGACGTTTATCACGAGGACACAGATTATCTACGAGGATCCCTTCTCAGATGTTAACACTGAACTTGTGTTTGACTTTTAAGGGGACAGTAATGTGAGGATTTTCGGACGACCACATGTGTGCATTGTGCGTGTTAACCACTCCTTCTCGCGTAAAGCTGGCTTCATCCGAGAATAAAACAATGGCGGGAAATTGTGTATTATTCCGTGTGACATCAAGCATCCAGCTCACAAACTCTACCCGAAGGGGATTATCGGCTCCGGCTAGGAGTTGTACCTTCTGCTTGTGGAAGATGTGAATCTTTCAGCATGCAGAACCTTCCACAAAACCTCGTGCCGAACACTCAGTTCCGCTACAACCGCTCGTGTACTAGTCGACGGGGAATCGGCAAACCGTTGCAATACCCGTTCTTTCACTTCAGGTGTGCGCACATTGCGTTGTTGCCCTACATCACACCTTTCTACTTGGAAGGATCCAGTCTCCCGTAGTCATCGATCGATCTTCGTGAAGGTGGTGTGGTGAGGACAACGTCTCCTCAGATATTGCTCTTGACACATCCGCTGTGCTAGGCATCCATTGCCACCTGCTCGGCCGTAAATCAGATGCATGTCTGCATATTCCATGTAGTCAGACATGTTCATGAAGTCAGACAGTTCATGTAGTCAGACATGCTACTCCCGAATGAAGTTGTAACGCCCGCGAATCCCGAAAAGTCCGCTGATCAACGCTTGCTCGCTGATTTTATTTTCCCCTCACAAATGGGAAATTTGCATAGAGAGGGTTTCTTCTTTTCGACCACGCTGTATGTGCAGGTAGGAAAGGCTCCAGTTGCTGCGTTTGCTTGAAGGCAAGATGGCAGATGCAAAGTAAGTGCTGCACGTGGCTATCAGTGCTCCTATACCAGCGCATTCATTTTGCCACGCTACTTACATCAGGCACGGTGAGCCAACCCATGAACGGTTAGAAATCAGCGTTCAACCGACCGCCTCTTTCCCTGTTCTCTTGATGTCTATTTTTGCGATTTTCACCGACTAAACGTGGTTTGCAATATCATGTTCTATGGCAATTTTTGTTCCTCTTGATGTCTAATATCACCCTTCTGAGTTTGTTGCCACTTCAAGGTAACAACTTGTATATACAGGGTGATTCAAAAGTTCGGAGCAAAAGTAAAACGCTATAAAAATATCTAAGGGCTGGAGGGACATGCGATTTGCAGATTAATATTCTCCGTGGTGGGGGGTTTTGCATCGCATGACAAAAATAGTTCAAAACTCGACACTAGGGGAAGAAAACAATGCGAGGTAATAATTGTGAAATGACATATTTTATTTCAGCATTATTTAGAGCGGCAAGTGCTCAATGCTCACCATCACATTTCAGTACTGAGTGCAGTCGCGATATTACGTCTGATACAGCATGAAACAGTGGAATAACGGGAATGGCTGTTACCTCCTGCAGTAAGGCGCCTTTCAGTGCTGGTAAGGACTGGGGCTTTTTTCTATAGACCTGTGATTTTAGGTATCACCACAACGAGAAATCACAGAGTGTAAGATCTGGGGATCTCGCAGGTCAGTCATGTGTGCAATCACCTCCATGCATAAGTCATCTTCATGGCTTTATCTGCCGCAGCCCCCCCCCCCCCCGAGTGTCGAGAGTTTGAACTATTGTTTTTTCATGCCACACAACCCCCCCACCACGATGAATATTAATCTGCAAACCTCATGTCTCTCCGACCCATAGATACTTTTCATAGCGCTTTACTTTTGCTCCGAACTTTTGAATCACCTTGTATATCGTGGCATCCGAAAAACAAAGATGTATCAAAATTCTATAATTTAGCTAAAAGTTCTGTATATATCTTAGCAATCTAAAAAGATTCAATTTCATATGTAATATTTTTGATCATATTTGTGATCACCCCATCACCTGCTTGCAAAGTAACCAACGGATCTTCCGCGAAGTCCGAAGAATGTTCTGCCGGTGGATTTTACTGCCCCGCGTGAGCAAAACCAACAAGATAAAAAATCCAGCGACTGAAAACGCGAATACAAATTATTTTATTATTTTATTTTCTGGAACATAAACAAATTCGCAATTTAAAACTCACTTCTCCCAAAACGTCAATGGAGTGGAAATCAAACGAAAAGGTATTTACATGACGCACCTAATATTCTCTCTCAAACAGCAGTAAAACAATACTTTAATTTAAACTCAAATACAGCACAGGGGTGTGAAAACCTTATCACAATTGAGAAGTGGATGTTTTTAATTATTTATAAGTAGTGTGCGCTTATTTAGGGCCAAGAAATGCCTGGAAATTCGTTTTATATGTAAATGTGATGTCAACACACGAGAAGATAGATAGATAGATAGAGAGAGAGAGATTGGAAAAGAGGAAAAAATAGAATAAATGAGACAAAAGGAGAGATGCGAAACATGAAAATGTAGGGAAGAAAATATTTAAGTGGAAGAAATGAAAGATGGGATAATAGAAAGAGCAGACAAAACAAGACAGCTGGGCGAGGATCATGGAATCATAGAAAGAAGGAAAAGAAAATAGCAAGAAGAGAGACGAAAATATTAGAAGAGAGAAGATGAAAATAAGAGGTGATAAGAAAGAAAAGAGAGAGATATGAGATAAGAAAGAAAAGAGAGATGAGATGCGAAGGAAAATACAGATATAAGAGAAGAAAATGAGATAGATGGGATGAAATAAAAAGCAGATATATGACATAAGAAGAAAAGAATCGAGATGAGAGAAGAAGGAAAAAAGAATTATGAGACGAGAAGGCAAGGAAAGAGATAAGAGAAATGAGATGAAAAGAAAAAATGTGATTTAAGACGAGAATAAAAGGAAAGATATGTGATATCAAAACAAAGAGAAAGAGGGGTCTAGAAGGAAAAGAGAGCAATAAGACCACAAGAAAAGTGCAAGGTGATAAGACAAAGAGAGAGAGGGGGGGAGAGATAGCTTTGTCGCATTAAAGTTAGCAGATTTGTTTTCTATGGTGTCCAATACGAGTAATTCCGAGGGAAACAAAATTAAAATTGCAATACCATTACAAATCTTCTGCTACACCTAATAATCCATGGTTGTGAAAATAAATATGCAATGCCAGATTTTTTTTTCTATCAAAAATATTTCAATGTATTCTTTCGAATAAATACACTTTCGACAGAAAAATTCTCATGGGAATATCCACTCAGAGTGCGCTTGGAAATATGATTACAGCTAGAAAGGAAAATGTAAATATCAGTTTAGGGCATTTTGCTTCTTATGCGGCACCGATGAGATGATACATGCCGGAAATAATGTGAGAAGCAACGAAAAAAAATCGAATTCCAAATGGAATATTTAGCATGCAGTTTAGGGAGAAACGGATGATGATCTAGAGTCTAGACTTTAAAATCAACACCAACGGATCATGTTTTCATCTTAGGGACTAAAACCGTGAAACATACTAAAAAACAAAATTATAAAATGTGATGCAGATATTTTTTGCGGAAAAAAATGTATTTTGAGAACGTTTGATTTTTGACGCCTGCATTATTATGACTAAACGTATGATAAGTAGTCGCAGCAACTAAGATAAACACACTTTGGAGAAGGACCAAAAATTAAAAATGCAGTTTTCTACTGATGTGCATGTTCTTAGTTACAGAAGCCGCCTGTAGGACTACCCTTGCATTGGAGTTAACCAAAGTTAGGACTACCCTTGCATTGGAGATATCAGCATTCATGGGCTGGTTGTGCGTATATTTTAAGTGATAGTAAGTATGAAATGAAATATATCTGCAATGCCAGGAAAAAACTTGATATATGCTATATATTTTGCGAAACTATTTGGGAACTGACACATTCAGTTTTACCACATTAACCCGCTTTGAATTTCTCCACCATTGATGTTTACCTCATCATAACACTTTATCTTCACACATTGTGGAGAAAGTAAAGAGAAATCAACAATATCAACAATATCAACAAATGTTTAGTGCTGTAAGTCTCATATAATAACGACAATTAAATATTTCTCCGTATGCTTCATGAATAGAACTATTCTTTCAAATTTTATCCTTTTAGGGTGGATGGAACTGATGAAATATCTAGGAAATGAGCGACATTCGAAAATAATTGATTTCCTGCTGCATTCTATTATTTTTTAGTTCAATATAACATAGGATTTTTGATGTACCTTAATTTTAATCTTCGAAGTGTTTCGTTTCTGTTTTAAATCATTTATTATTTGACTTTTAAATTTTATGTTTTGTATTTTGTCGTTCCTTTATTTCTTTTCGGCTTTTCCTTTTCTAAATTCCTTTTTCCTAATTTGTTTGCTTTTTTGGCTTTTGTTAAATATTTTTGTACTAAAAATTTTAATTAACAGTATTGGAGTCAGGGTAGTTTTTATTACTAAATGTCCATGTTTATCGTCTATGTGTATTGCCTTTGTATGTCTATGTGTGTTGCCTTTGTATGTCAATGCGTATTTCCTTTGTATGTCTACGTGTATTGCCTTTGTATGCCTATGTGTATAGTCCTTGTATATTCTCCATCATATTGAATCATTTATAATTTTACTTTTGAATTTTATTTTTGTTTTTGTTTTATTTATTTTCGGCTTTTATTTTTCTAAATTCCTTTTTCTAAATTTGTTTGCTTTTTATTGGGATTTTATTAAATACATTTTGTACTAAGATGATTTTTAATTACAATATTGGAGTCCAAATAATCTTATTACTAAATGTCCAGGTTTATCTTCTATGTATGTCTTTGTGTATTGCTTTTGCATGTCTATGTGTATAGTCATTGCATATTGTCCATGTATTTTCAGTGTTATTTCTGCGTTTTCCTGGCCATTCGTTGTAACTGTTTAACACCCTTTGGGTGAGCTGAACGGTCTGGGCAATATAAAAAATTTCCCTAACTGTACTCTATTTACTCCTTTTTTTCATAATATATGAATAAATAAATATTGGTTTTCCGAAATTATTGTGTTTTAAAGGTAGCAAGTTTTTTAAGATAGGAACGCATTTAAAACACTTCTGTAAATCGGCTTCTTTCACGAAAACTCCACAACCAACACAGACATCGGTTTTAATTACAAGTACAAATTTAAAATGGCAAAAAGTAAAACTGGATGACATGCTGCACGTTTTAAAACCCTTGTATTGAGTTATACACACAACAGCAACAAACACACACACTAAGAGTGTTTAGAACTTGAAAGTAAATATTCTGCCAAATTTATGAGAAAAACGCAATACGCTTGCTATACAATACCACGAACAATAAAGAGCACAAATATTTCAGATAACTCTAAACAATTATCTAGTTCGTTTAGATATTTTTAGTTTCTCATTTGTACATACCTTTCTCCTAGATTCTAGAATATAGGTAAAAATACCTATATCCTTCACACAGAATTCATTAATAAGCAATGAACTATTTATTCACAAAGAAAAATCTCCATTCAGTTATCTTGTGGAGAATGTATTGTCAAGAAATCTATGGTGAGGCTCTGTAATGAGAGGGATGTCACAATTGATTATTCCCTCTCAATACAATTTCTATGGAAGAATTCCCTAGGGAATATACGTCCAAATTGTGTTTGCAAAATGATTTCGAGTAGAAAATGCAAATACATCTCTCTGCTTAGGCTACTTAGTTTCCCGTGTGACAAAGATACTTGTCAATGGCACGAGAGCACCGACAAAAGAATTCAAGTACGAAATAGAATATTTAACGGGTGGGTTACGAAAGGACTCGGATAATCTAAATTTCAAAGGAGGTAAGGACCTAGAAACGTATTCTCTTGTTTCGGGGTTAAAAGTGTGAATGATGTCGTACGACTCCTACGTACAGGGTTGTTAGGAAAAGTCCTTAGGCACACCAATGACTTTGAAAGGAATGGTCAACGAATGTACACTTTAGATCTAACTACAGTTACGTGACCATATACGATCGAATTAAAGGGTTTGCATTGCCCTTAGAGGAAAATTTGAAATGCTGGGATAACAAACTTTGTAACAAAGCGAGATAGACGAAAATAGCCAATTTCAAAGGTATAGCACTGTCTACTGAGTAGTAATAGAAAATAGAGCTGCTACTGTAGGCTAATAAGTACAATACACTTTGTGCGAAGGATAAGAAAAAATTGAGCAACGTATAAACAGCACAAATGACACAATAATGCAGCATACAACTCTTTCGAGAATAAACTGGATCCCCTTCATCGGTCAAAGAGGACCAAAAAACCCGCAATCCAAATGAGAAATGGGCGTGAGAGGAAGAAGCATGGGAAACACAATAGAAAAACACAATACGAAATATATGTGCCCAAGACCTGGATTCAGAAAGAGCCAATCAGAAAGCAGCATGAAGAAAAGTTCAGCCAATTAAAAACGACAAGAAACACACAAGATTGGGCAAAGCACTACGGGAATATCCCGACAAGTCAAAACAAGAATAAATGGGACCCAACAAGTTTATTTGTTAATGTAGGTATTTATTTGACAGAATAGGGCATTGGTGAATGACTGACCTATTCAGGAATGTGAAATGAACAACACTTACATGCACAAGAATCTAATGTATAAGCCTGTTAAAAATACACTCCGTTATCAACAATCCACAGTTGAATTCGAGAAAGAATATGACCCAATCGCGGTGACGCCTGATTGTCCAGCATGCAGGTGTCACCGTGTTCCAGTTTCTGGAATACGGCTTTTTGGTAAGTATTTATTTGTCCTTCATATCTGCTTATCGTGCGTTGTTGTTATCGATTCCTACTCTCTAGATATAATCCTCTATAACTTTTTGCTTGATATGCTTTCATCTATATCGCTTGTTGCCAAGATTGTCATTCTAACCCTTTAAAGTTTCCATTAGAGGCGCTGCAATCGTATCATTTTTATTCATCAGTCATGGTCTCTATATCATAGAGAGAGCTAACGTATACACTCATATGGTTTTTCTTTCAAAGTTATTGGGTGCTTAATGATTTTTCTAGGAACTCTGTCAAACCTTTAAAGCACAAAAGGTAACTCGGCTGTAGAGTGATATAAAAATTAATTGGAGTGGGTCTTAAATTTAGATCCTCATACTAAAGCCCGTTAAGTATAAATTCGAATTTTTTTTCTGCAAATTTTCCAAGAAATTTTTTGAAACATCTGTACCGTTGCCTTAAATGATTATAATTATAACATGTTACCCTTCACGTTAATAGGCTAGGAAAAATATTTCGCTTGATACTAAGTTTGACAATTTATACCCACCCGGAGGGCAGGTAACTTGCCCACTGAGGAGTCCAATTGCATCACGAGCACAAACATTGTATCACGGCTGCTTTTCGCTACAATGATTGAAACATTAATAATTGAACACATAATTATGTCAAATTTTGTCCTATACTGCCATGTTAAGAGGATATAAAATTTAAAATAAATTTCGAGGTTTTCACTCGAATTTCAAAAAATTCTACCTAGTTCTAGACATTTGGCTAATAAAGTCTGTTAAAATTTCGTGAAAATCCCCTAATATTTGTGGCAGTTATCATGTACACAAGAAATAGACCACAGACAGACGGATATTACTCTAAATAATGGTCAAAACGTGTTCAGGACGTCTTAAAGCATGCATTGGCATCAGAATTGCGAAATCGAAAATTTTTGTGAAAACAATTATCAAGTGTTAAACAATTATTAATAACACTTACACCAGATTAAAGAAATCTGATGTGGGCAGCATATGACTTTCCCTACACAGACAAATTATTTTTTTTCCCTTTCTTTCTCCGTTCATTAAATTGGAGTTTCTTGGCACGAAATAACATGGATGAATAAGTACTAGAAATTACACTGAATTCGCAATTTTTATTCAATTTTTGTTTTCATTTGGCAACTGGACGTATTTTAAACATCGAAGTGGCAAACATGCGAAAAAAATAAAGTATCACGAGAACGATTAGGTACAGAGTTATGATGTTGGTCTTATTCTTTTCATCGTCAAAAATTATTTATGAAACAAGTATTTAATTGATACATTTGAGCCTACACAGTCTTTTAATGTAGTTTTTGACGATTTTTACGGCCTATTTTCTAAAAAATCAGGGTATATTTTTCTAAGTCTTACCAAAATCAAATCAGCAGAGTAATCCACATGCGACATATCTATCAAATTTTGTGAAATTTGATTTTTTAGTTTTTTTTAGATAGAATGAATACATATGATTTTTGATGGCCGTTCTGCTTAAAAGGGTAGATTCGTTTCTTCGAATCGTACTGAAATTTAATCAGCACAAGGATATCTTACGATGAACTCACCCACCAAATTCTGAAATTTCGTCAGATAGTTTTTGGGCTAGAGTAGATACATACACTGCACAAACAGACATACACACGCACACATACACACATCATGCTAAATATGGCATTTTCGTGTTCTAGATGTCCCAAAACGTGTGTCTTCGTCGAAAATTGAATTGCAATTTTCGACACGATTCCGATACTGTCAATGCTCCCTATACATATTGAAAAGCGCTTTAATTCCTTACCTGTTGGAGATAAGTAGGCAATGTAAATTGTAAAAATGTTGAAAGTAAGGTAGGAAATAAGACTACGCTAATGAAATAGTCCTTCTATTCATTTTCAAAAAGTTACACTTTTTAAATTTTCATACGACCCCCTTAGACAAATTGGGTCAAGTAGAAAATTTTTATTTTTAATGCAACAAGATCATGAAAAAAACCCCCTCATATCTGTATCTTTAAATTCAACTGAATTATGATAAAGGAAAAAATCTGACTTATGCCACTTTCCGTTAATATGTGAAAGGCTGTTTTATCAGTGAAAATAAGGATCATAAACAAATTGACGATGGAAATTGTTTAAATCAAAAATACGTTAATATGTGTCAAATTTATGTATCACAAATGCATTTAAATAAAGCATTACACAGACAGTGATCATATAAAGCAGTGATACTCATTACGTGGTTGGGGCACATAATTAAAATATGAATACATTGATAGAAGACCACTGATATAAAGGGACAAATTTCGTTGCAAATACTAGAAATACAATTCACAAAATGAAATTCACAAAGCATTCTGAAAATGTTTTCCTCCAACTGCAATACATAATTGAGTTTTTATAATAATGCTTCTGTAAATGTTTTGGAGTTTTTCACTACTAATACTGTTGCAAGCATCAATTACCTTTTGTTTAAGGTCAATTGCGTTTAGTGTGCGAGTATTATAAACTATTGTTCGAGGACTACCCATAAGTAAAAATCGAGAGAGGTTAAATCAGGGGATCTGGGGGGGGGGTCATTCTGTGCCCCCTTTCAAACCAATCCACTGTTTATCAAAGTTTCGTTAATCCAGTTTGTCACAATTATAGCCTGGTATGTAGGCGCGCCATCTTGTTGATAATACATGTTTTTTAGGAGCAATAATGTTGTCGTCTCCATAAAATCAATTACAGTACCGTTTAAAATAAGCTGCATGTATTTTTCAGCTATAAGAGTCCCTTCATAAAACACAGGACAAATCAGCTTTCCATTCCAAATTCCGCACCATACAGACACAGAAAACCTTCTCTGGTGATGTATTTCGCGAACAAAAAGTGGTTTCGTATTTTCCCAATAATGATCGTTGTGAGTATTGGATTGCTCCGTCTTCCGTAAACAAACACTCATTACAGAATGCTATTAACAAAGTTTGAATTGATATCTGGTTGGATTAACAACCAGTTGCAGAATGCTACACGCCGGTCAAAATCCGAGGGATAAAGTGCCTGAAGTCCATGAACACAAAATTGATGCTAATGGTATTTTCCAAGTTTTCTAGCAATTGACATCCCAGGCAGCCCCAAAGCTCCGCTTGTTTTTCGAATGCTTGTTTGTGGATTGAAAGAAAAATATGCGATGATGTCAGTTTCTTGGTCCTCCGTGTACAAACGATTTCTTCCAGGGCCAGATCTTGGATGAAATGAACCTGTAGTTCTTAATCTCCTCATCATCCAATAAAAAAATATACGTGAAACTTCAGGCCAGTTTGTATATCGCCGTCAAAAATTCTGAGCAGTTTCTCAAAGTATTTTTACTACACAGAGTATAAATCATTGTTAATTCGATAAGTTCGTTATTTGTTAAAAATAATTAATGCACAACCAGTTACGTGTTCTTAATTCGTCAATTCAGAACTAAACATGATGACTATTCACTGAATGATTTCTAATCTTCTTTAATTTGGTATAATTTAAAAAAAAAGTTTAGTTGTATTGAATAGAAATAATACTGGGAATAAATAGGTAAATTAAAATATAAATCGTCTGCATTTCATCCTTCAGTTATTTTAAATTATTTTACTATAAACATTTGAAATAGCTAAATTAGAGTTAAAGGAAAGAAAAAATCGTCTGTGAATTCTATTCTCGTTTTGAGAAATTATGTTAAATTTCAAAATCAAATACATACTTGAATTTGTTTACTTATATATTTTAATTGCTTAAAATAAAAAATGGCATATCTCAATGTAAAAAGTACTCAAGAATCCGTGATTGTATCATGAGTCTACACGGAATTCGCAAAAATGTCTTCCATGTATTATCATCCAGTTTTATCCTTTTTGTGATATGTCACACATTTACATTTCTAATTTGATATATGGTCCCCATTCACAATGTTCAATTAAATATAACTCGCTCAATTTTAAAGATACGGATATGCGGTTTTTTTCAACAATCTTGTTGCATTAAAAATAAAATTCTTTGATTGACCTAATTTGTCTAAGGGGGTCGTATAAAAATTTAAAAAGTGTAACTTTTTGAACATGAATGGGAGGACTATTTTATTAATGTAGTCTTATTTCCTACCTTACTTTCAACATTTTTGCAATTTACATTGCTCACTTATCTCCAACAAGTAAAAAATTAAAGAGCGTTTCAATCTTTTTAGAACACCCTGTATATCACTATGTATTATAAGGAAAGTAATAATGAATGATTTATAAGTTATGAATGATTTATTCGTAGATTTCGTACCTAAGTTATTCTTTTAAAATATTTCGTAAAATGTTTTGCGTGTTTCTTTTTCAAGTTGGCAACTGCTCAGTGACACCTATTGATGAAGTTGTTAATCTATGTAAATATAATTTTTTCTATTAAAAAATCCATAATGTAGTTTCAGCTATCAATGCCTCCCCCCCCTATACAATATACTACCATCATTGTTCTTGCAATTATAATTGTTTTCCAGATGAAATAACGCTGTGAATATTTTCTCCTACGAATCATTCGAGTTCAAATCATAATTGCTGAAAATTTTATCTAGCTCTAGCTTTTTACATAAAGTCTCCACATAAAATGTGACAGGAGCTCCAGCTATGGTATGCAGTTATACATACATGCATACATATACGTACATACATGCATACACATGCACATATATTTCTAAAAATATTCGAAATTGAGTTAAATTGTGCTGGTCTGACAAAATCTCGAATTCTAAATATTTCTGGAAAATAATACTCTTTCAATGCAATACAAAGATAAAGTTAAAATGTCCAATAACGTTTTCCAAAGTTCATTTTCCATTTATACGAACATGAAAAAGCGTTGTATGCGTTTAATAAAAAGTGTTTTCCTTTTTTTAAATCGAAAGTTTAAACCTTTGCAACACGAATCAATCTTTATTTACGACAGAGAAAAAAAAATCTTTTAAATAATTTATTCTTTTCGAACTCGTCGAAATACAAAACGTTTCAATAAAACCCAGAATACTATCTGTACAGAAATTCACGTCAGAAATTTCTTTCATTCATTATTCTTACTTTTTGTTTCTGTTTTAGCACATTTATCTTCGCTTATTTTGATTCATGTGATCCGAAAGTTTTCCTTTTTAATCTTCACCAACGCCCTTCAGAACTTTGCTTTTCGTAACTTGAATAAATTAACTTCATGTCTGACATTTGAAGCAATTTAAGTGAAATATGCAAGCTAACGTTTTTAGTTCCACCAAATATTTCAAATCTTTATAATGTATATCACGACGTATATCACGAATATTAAATAAATCTGAAGATACTTATTTGAAATAAAATATTGAGATTTTCTCATCGCACTTGTATAAAAGTCCAAGGATTGTTTGAATGTTCTACTTTTTTATGGTTTCCTTGCTGGAATATTGTATCTTTTTACTAACCAGAACAAAGTGTGTTGTAGTCAAAAATCAGATCTGGTTGCACTGCCCTTATTCTTGAATGTAAACTTCATGAATTGATTTTAACGTGCATTGTACAATTGCACAAGTAGTAACATACATTTTGTGTTATCTGATTAGGAAATATATACTACCTGCAATTTTGTTGAGATTAATTATTTTGCGCTTCGAAGAAAATCTGATTTCTAGGTTTTGTTAAAATGCTTTGTAGTTTCATAAATACAGATCCACATGTTTTAAAGATTATGTTTTAACAAAAAAGTTTTCGATAGTTTTCATAGTATTTTTTATTGAAATTACCTCCTATATATTTTCTCCACTATTAGATATTCTTTCCAAAAGAAAACATATTTTACAGGTTCTTAGTTGATTGTGATTGAGCTGACAGCCAGATGTGTTGAGATGACCTTGACGAAAAAATTGGATGACATACCTATCGTCAACAAGGCTACTAGTGACGATTTACGGAAAGTTCTTGAATTGAAACTGGACTATTTTTCGTGTGTTATCCGAAAAATGCCAAAAAATTACTTAGGAATCGCTACAATATTAGTTGAATTTTGTGAGTGATTTTTGACGCGTCAGCATTCAGTGTGTTGTGAATATGTGGATATTTTTGAACATATGGTTTCCCAGTTTGTGAACTCGTTAAATATTTAATTCTTGTTTCAGTGTATTTGGCGATTGTTTTAAGACTTTGCTAGATAATTCCAAAATATTGTGCTAAATTAACTCTAATTGTTGCTTTAAATAAAGCTACTTTTATCTAGATCTTCAAATCTACTTTTGTATTTTAAATGACTCTTTCTAATTCATAATGTAGTGGGTAACGATATATATGTTGCGTGTGATATGGCAGAAAGTATTTGAGTCAAACGAAGCCATTTTCTCCCATACAAGTGGATGCGTGTCTTCTGTGGAGAAACTTTAAAACAATATTGTGCTGTGTTTGCCGTATATAGTAGAAAATCCCTCAAATGTAACATGTGCAACCTGCCTATCTCGCTTGAGTATAGAAAAATAACCTTTCCAGAAGCTTGTCTCCCTATGGTGCAGTTTTCAACGGTACGTCAATTCAACTCGTTCCTTTTTCCTTATGGTATTGAAAACAGGATGAGTGTTTTAATTATTTTATCAGAACTAGTTAAGAACTTAAGGATAAACAACTATGTTATACATTAAAATTACACAAGGGTGTAATCTGGTTTCGTAGGCAAAATCAGCCTCAGGATAAAAAGAAAGAGCGCAGCTACATTAATAAAAGCAACAACTCATCCAATCAGATTTATTTCTGACATATAGCTTCATTGGAATTACCCTACATAATTTATACAATGATAGTTATATTTAAAGTTATAAATATACTTAAATTATTTAAACATTTATTTTGGTAAATTTCTTTTTGTATGATTTTAAGTTCAAATATTAGGTTAATTTTCAATATGTATATAATAATTATACACGTAATACAACGTTAACTAAAATAAAAAATCCTTATTATTACATAATTGTGTGATTATAAAAATCATACAAAAATGCAATATTCATATTAAAATCATTTTACAATCGTTCAAGTCTTTTATTTATATTAGCTGCATATACTCTTCGAAGTTTTCTCGTTTTTTAAAAAAAATATATAAATTTTGGAAACACGAATTAATCTTTTTTAACGACTGAAAATATCTTTTTCGATAATTTTTACGTTACAAAAGCTTCAGAATTGAAAGCATTTCATAAAAATTCCCGCATTTTTTATATGTTTCCATCCGGAATTTCTTACTTGTATACTAGTTTTACGTTTTCCTTGGTGATTGTTTTCGTTCTTGCAATGTCTTCTTGTATTATTTTGATTCATATGAGTAAAAAATTCACGACCTTACACTTAATATTCTTGTACATAATATTTTAAGTTAAAACAAAACACAAAACATTGTAGTTGAATTAATTTCAAAGTTGGCACATGAGGAGTTTGAATAAAAACTTGTTAACAAATATGTTTGTTTTGACACCAGTTTCCAAAAATAGTTGGAGCGAAACCAAACTGAAAAAAAATATTCAAATCCGTC
This sequence comes from Amaurobius ferox, assembly GCA_951213105.1. Lineage (NCBI taxonomy): Eukaryota > Metazoa > Arthropoda > Arachnida > Araneae > Amaurobiidae > Amaurobius > Amaurobius ferox. The sequence continues at coordinate 23,018,368 of OX578140.1, forward strand.
ATTTTTTTAATTTAAATTTTTTTTATTTTCCTAAAGCTTAACAAAGTATTTACAACATTTTATTTTCAGAGGTTTGAAAATATGTTTTTATGGAAGCAAAAATTGCGCCCCTTCCTGCATGATTTTATAAAACTGAAGAGTTAGAAAATTCATTACAGTATTTTATTTGGGTTAGCTAAGATGCACAATTAAAAGCAACATTCATATGATGTGCATTTACATAAAAATACAGAACATAGCTAAGAATTTATTTCGACATTAGAGCAATACAACCAAAATTTGGTGTTCAACGGCTCAAAAATTGTTTATTAAAACTTTACATATAGAACAGTGTATATATATATATATATATATATATATATAAAATATATACTGCAATGATTGTCGTCGCATCTGTTTAATCCTTCGAATTAGGAATATATAATTTTAGTTGGATATTCCTCATAGATAATAGGTAAACTCAGAAAATAAATTTTCTCTATGCAGTCTTTAAAGGGCTAGGATGATTGCGGGACATGATTTCATTCTTCAATTTAAGAACTTGGTAAATAAAGTGACTTGAATAGTGACTTAAATACACTCTGTGGAAAGATAGCGAGAAAGTTAGTTAACTCGTGAAATTCAACGCTCATCACTTCGTTTCCCAAACTATCCTGAAGTTGTAAATGTGGTGAGATTTCGCTAAATTTTTTTAAACCAATGTTTCTAAATTTGTCACCAAGGTCAAGCGGTCCTGACTTTCAGTTAATAATGGTTGCCTGTAAATATTGTTTTCCACTGACATTAGGTATAACACAGAGAAAGGGATATAGTATATTTGTAAAAATATAAGAGTTATTTCGATGCTAAAAATGATCGATGTATAAAATGGGTATACTTCATCAGCGCATGTTCCATTTTGCATAAAAGGGTCGTTATGTTGTAAAGAACCTCATTGCCTACACCCAGAGTCGAAACACGGATCTTCTTCGTACTAGTCAGCCAACACTCTATCGTTAAGATACTAGGACGGAATTGCAAGCTCTTGTTGTTGAAGTGGACTGTTTTAATAATTTTTATCATCAAAGTAGTTGACTTTCAGCTAAAATGAATACAAAATTAACACTGCTAATGAGTATGATTCTATGAGTATGATTGGAATAAAATACATTTCAAGTTGACTTTTTTTGACGACAGCGTTTCAAAGCGGCTCTTTTTTCCAAAGAGGTTCCTTCAATTTTTGAAACACTGATCAATTTTTCTTAACAACAGAGAATTTATCTTTTAAATAATATATGCATTTACAAATGCTTTAGATGTTTACAAACAACGGAACACTTTATTAAAAACCAGCGTATTTGAAGCATGGAAAATATTTGTTAAAATTTATTTCTTCAATGCTATTTTTACTAATTTTTTTTCCGTTGTTCACTTTTTGCAACTTTCTTTTCCGCTTATTTGACTTCTTGAGACTGAAAAATTTGTTTTTTTAAACCATTAAAATCCTTTAGAAAACTTCATAAATTGAAAAAAAAATTAAGTACATGGTTGACATCTGAAGGCATTTGAGTAAAACATCTTAACAACGATTTTTGCTTGAACGAAAACGTGTACAAAAATAGTTCCACCAAAAAACATAATTTAATGAAGGGTTTTTCGTACCTTAAGATATAAAAAACATGTTTTATTTAATACCTGAAAAGTTACTTAACGTTTCTCAGTATTTAAATTTGAATTCATTTTATCAAATATGTTGTTATATTCAAAATACAGATATTTTACTACTATTTTTTTAATACCGGTTTTATTGGGTTTGGAAGTAAATTCCTTATGAGCTCATTAATTCGAACGTAGTTTTCTGCAGCACATTTTAAAATATTCGAAAAATCATTGTTCCGTTAAGCTTGTTTATGCATTCATAGTCATGCTAACTTTAAGTCGATGCCATTGAAAGACAAATCTTTTTCATTCACTCATGGTTTTGAAAGTATTGGTCATTGGTATGTACAAATTAATAAATTTTCTAAACTGAACCGCTATTCTTATATAACTATCTGCTCTTGAATAAAATTTCAAGTATATCTTATAATGAGCGTTTCGGATTTATTCTGAAATTCGAACATTTTTGTTCCAGAGAACGTATTTAGAAGAATAATTCCTGCAGTATTTTATTTTTCTGCTTATTTTGTATAAATATCCATCCAGTTTATCAACATTCAAATATACATAGATTGTTTAATATACCTCATAAATATATATCCTCGCTTAACTTAGATGGTGTTAATATTAAACTTTAATTATTTGAAAACCACAAAAGCGTTCCCTGTTTGTTAATAAATGGCTTACCATTTTCTTCTAAGTTGTAAACTTGTCACAACAAACATCTACTGTTTTCAAAAATTCGAAAATTTTGTGCACAGTAAAATGCACGGTAAAATGCAAACATATATGAAATATGAAATTCCACCGGTTTAGTCGGACGGTTGTGTGAGTGATAGCTTACAGTAGCGTAACAGTAGGTATTATGTTGCTTAGAAGCATCCGCTTTGAGTTAGATTGATAACTAGAATATTTGGATTTGTGACAATCTTAATGAATTTTCTAGAATTATGAATTTTATTGTTATTTTTATTACGATCTGCTTCTGTAAATAATTTGAAGTTTCTATCAATTAGCAAAATTCGTTTTGAATTTATTTCAGAATTCGAACATTTCACTTAGAAACTAAATTTTTTTTATTTTAACATTTATTTTATTGAATTATCTATTGGTTCACCCAAAAGTTAAATCAATCTTGAATAGAAATTAGATTTTTTATATTTGCACAAAATGTCAAATTCGTAATTGTTAGCCTACGCCAGCCATAAATTATTTTAGTTTTTAAAAGTGCGATATTTTTTTGTTAATAATATATAACGATCTTCTACTATAGACAATTTTATGTTTATATTCGAATTAATTTCGCAATTGAAATGACGCATAGTACCCTCTTAAATGTATAAAATGTAACGCTTTCAATTTTTTAGCTTGATTTGTCAAACGTCTCTTCTATAAATTGTATTTTAAATCTCCAAATTACTTGGAAATGTAAATTTTCTGTTCACTCGACAAATCGAAAATTTTTGCCTATGACCTCCATAAAATAATAAATGCTAGAAAATATCAATTATCTATATTCTTTTTATCATAGTATCTACTACCTTTGTCTCCCTAACTTAATAAAAATATATCTTCACGTTCACTCAACATTTCGAATATTTTAATCAAAATCAGCACCCCCTAAAAGTTTTGATCTATGAGAATTGTAAATGACTTAAAGGGGTTTTATGTAACCTGTGTAATAAATGTCAAAATCCTAAGACATTTGAAAGTATGTTTTACACTGCTAAAGACTGCTTTATATTTCCGAATATGCTCTAGAATTATTGTGTAGGTTTTAAAACACTAGTATGCAGAATATAGGAGGTACATAGAAATAATAGGTCGATTTAGTCATCATGCTAAATTTGTTTGATCTGGTATAATTGGTGTCTTGAAAGAATTCATTACAAATTCCTTCTATAGGATTCTTATATTATCATCAATACTTAAATTTGAAAATATAAAAGATCCTACCTCAGATTCCCGGGGAAGCAGTAGGTTGATGACAGTATTTGAGCACTTTTATCGTTTCTGTCGATTCTGAAAATACTTAAGTTTAATTAAAATAAAGATATCTCCAATAATTAGCCGAGTCGATTTTCATGTTTTAGATTATATAATTTCACTACACACTAATATGTTACATATTTACAAATCATTAATAATCTTTACAGTGATCTGATCTTAGGTCCATACTGTTCACTGATCGACAGTTCTTTTTCATCTCTGGCGTTCGTTTCTCAAAGTCCCAGCAACATGTGTTAGGAGTGACGTCACGGAAATGTTTTATGCGCAATATATCTTCTGTAAGTGGCAATTCTGTCAGCTCACCCAATTCAAAACATCATTAACGCCATCGGCAGGGCAGAATATGAAAGTTCGATGTAACAGTTTTTCGACACTCCCCCTTTTGAGTTTCAGTGAAAATTTCACCTGAGACTCAACATCTATTACTGTCTGTAACTTTGAGGCACTCGAACAGTACGTCCTGCTCGTGTAGTCACATAACGATGGTCAGGTTCCTGTGCAGCGTTTTTACCACCAGGAGAATCAGGCATGGTCTCTTCAGCACCGTCTGACCTGGCAGGTTCATCTTGAGTGAGGTCAGAGCGAGCACCATCGTCATCTAATTCCAGTGGGCACAGTTTCCGAACTGGTCGGATGAAAATACCTGATCTGGTCTTTATTTTGGCTAGACGTACCAGTCCATCTTTGCTAGGATATACGTCTAGAATCCTTCCTAACGGCCAATTAATTCTTTTCACATTGTCAGTCCACACTAAGACAATATCTCCCACCTTTGGGGTATGCACTTTGCTGTTCTTCATGTGGCTCTGGCGTAACTGTCCCAGATATTCAATACGAAACCTAGCACGAAGATCTTTCATGATTCTTTTCCGGTATACCAATCTTTTGTTCAACTTTTTCCTATCTAACTGGTTCAAATGGTCTAAGTCAGCAACACTATTGTCCTTGTTTTCCTGTAAAAACATTGCAGGAGTAAGTGGACTCAGGTCATTCACGTCTTCTGATACATAAGTTATTGGTCTTGAGTTAAGTAGGCTTTCACAATCACATAAGACCGTTGCCATTTCTTCATAACATAAAGATGTTTTTCCAAGAACTTTTCTCAAAATCCGTTTCATAAGACCAACTAACCGCTCCCAAAATCCACCCCACCAAGGAGCGGAAGTAGGAATGAATTTCCAAGTAATCGGTTCAATATTTAGTTTCAATTTTTCCAGATTGATTGTTTTAAGGAAGTTTTCAGACCCGATAAAATTTGTCCCATGGTCAGAATAGATTATAGACGGTCTTCCTCTGCGTGCTATGAATCTTCTAAGTGCCAACAGAAAATTATCAGTAGAAAGAGCTGTTAGCAGTTCCAAATGAACAGCTCGATAAATGGCGCATGTCACAATTAGAATCCAGGTCTTTTGTCGATCTTTAAGAATTAAAGGACCTGCTACATCTACTCCAATTATCTCAAATACAGAGGCATCCTTCACTCGATCTTCAGGTAAAGTTCCTTCAGGAATATGCGGTGGTCTTACACTAAACCTTTGGCATACGACACACGATTGGATAACTTTTTTGATAGTTCTTCTACTTTTCAGTATCCAATAATTTTCTCTTAACGCAGACATTAAAAATTGTACTCCAGCATGTCCGAGTTCTTTATGTTTCCAAATTATCAAACTCTTAACCACATTGTGGTCCGTTGGCAGAACAATTGGAAATCTGAAATTTTCTTCATCTGCTCGCATGAAAACTTTTGTCTTGATTCTTAAAAGTCCATTAGAATCTGTAATAATTGGTAGGGATTTAAGTCTACTATTATTTTCATCCAAGAAGACATCCTTTTGTACTTTCCTCAGAATCACAAGTTCAGCTTTTTTAAGCTCATTAGTATCTAGCTTCCCAAGTTTTCTATCTCCAGATTTCTTAGCATTTTCGGCAAATCTATATATCCATCCAGTGACTCTTATTATTTTCTGGTATGAGGATATATAATGATAATAATCATCTTTCTCTTCATTTATAGATGATACTATGATCTTCCTTTTCTCTGAATTCACCACCTTCTCATCTGGAATCAGTTCGAAGTCAGGCCAGTTATCCTTGGAACACTTCAACCATAACGGCCCTTCCCACCAATTTCCTTTGATAAGTGTTTTCACAGAACATCCTCTTGATGGGAGATCCGCAGGGTTCTGAACCCCCGGCACGAAATTCCAATCATTGGCGGAAGATAGACTTCTGATTTCCCGTATTCTATTGGAAACAAAAGTAACCCAAGGACCCTCTTTTTTGATCCAATATAAAGCGTCCATTGAGTCGGACCAATAAAATGTCTCAATATCTTCCATATTTAGATCTTTCTTTACCGTATCCGCCAATCTTGCTCCAATGTTACAAGCTAATAACTCCAATCGAGGTATGGATATACCTTTTAAAGGAGCTACCCTTGATCTTGCTTGTATTAACTGACAGGTTACTCTATTTTCCTTTTCTGCTCGAAGGAAAATACAAGTGGAATACGATAACTTGGAAGCATCACAAAACACATGTAATGTCAGCTGCGCATCATTGAGGTCTAAACTGGATAGTCTTCGGGGAATCCTAGCGTTTTTTAATTCACGTAGTTGATTCTTCCAATTATCAAATTTCTTAACAATGTCATCAGTCAATGCAGAGTCCCACGATGCTTCAATTTTCCAACATTCTTGTAGAAGAAGTTTTGGTATTAAAGTCACAGGACATGTAAACCCAATTGGGTCAAATATTCTATGTGCCACAGATAAGATTCTTCTCTTTGTGACGGGTTCTTCATTGTCTGTATCGATGAACAAACATGACAAGGTATCCTTCTCAATGTTCCACGAAAGACCCAACACCGGTACATCAGTTTCTTCGGCATTCAGACCATGCAAATTTTGTACATGTTTCTTCTCTGAAGAAAACTCGTTGTTCCTCCATCCACGTAGGTCGAATTTCGCTGATGACAGAAGTTTCTGAGACTCGGTACGAAAATGATCTAACTCTTCCATTGTATCGACACTTGCAACGCAGTTGTCAACGTACATAGAGTCTTTGAGTTTTTTAGCATGCTCTTTCAGCGGTTCTGTAACTTGATCCAAAAGGTGAGTCAACACAGCAGCGAGGAGAAAAGGGCTGCAGGACACTCCAAAAACAACTCGAGTGTGTCTGTAAGTGATTACTTTGTGAGGATCGCCGTCCTTCCACCACAAAAACTGCAAAAAGTTCCTGTCATTTTCGTGTAAGCTTATTTGTAGGAAGGCTTTTCGGATGTCAGCTATTACTCCGATCTTACCCCACCTGAATCTGTTCAGAATTGATGGTATCAATTCTATCAAATTGAGTCCCTTTTCCAGGCATTCGTTTAACGATACAGAATTGCGGGTTTTGGCTGACCCATCAAAAACCGGTCTAATCTTGGTCGTGGCTTGTTCTTTTATCACTGCTCTATGAGGCAAGTAGTGTACGGCGGAATGTTCATCGGTAAGTTTTTCGAGTCCTGGCCTAATTTCTTCTATTATCCCCTCCTTTTCCCATTCGTCAAATACCTTTTGATAAGCTTCTAACTTGTCAATCGAATTAAGGGATTTTACTGTGTTTTTAAGCCTTTTTTCGGCCAAGTCTTTGTGATCAGATAATGGCTGATGTCCATCTAACCATGGTAAACATACTTGGTATCTGCCTGTTTTGTCTCTGGAAACAGTTTCGTGAAAGTGTCTTAAAGCAAGATCTTGTACTTCTAATTTTGTTCGTTTTTCACTCGGGTCACTAATGCCCAAAGAATCTAAGTTCCAGAGATCAGTTATCTTAGCATTGTTTACATGTAGAGATAGCAACATAAGGGAATTATCTACCTTGCTTTCTCTATGATCCTTGCCCATTACTGTCCAGCCTAAGTGGGTATTTATGGCTACTAAACCTCCAGAAAGATGTTTTACATCCCCAGTAAATAATTCTCCCGCTAAGTCTGCTCCAATAAGTATATGAATTTCATTTCTATTCTTCTCGAACAAACATGATTTTTCCTTTATTTCAATGTCACTAACAAAAATACCAAGGTTTCTTAATTCACTTATGCATTGAGAATCATCGATTTTAGGAATAGAAGCACAAATTTTTCTTTGATCCATCGCTTCAAATTCACAGTTGTATTTCTTATCGATGCTAGTTAACTTTACCCGGTATTTCTTGTGTGTTTCAGAATTTTCTATACCCCCAAAAAGTCCGTGAATTACTGTTTCTTCTCCTAAACATTTTAATCCCATTCTTTTAGCTACGTATTTGCTCACGTACGATTTTTGACTTCCAGTATCAATAATTATCCTTACAAAATGTTCTAAACCATTTTCATTATTACACACAATCATTGTTTGTAAATAAACTTCTTTAGAGCAAGACTGATTTGTAAGTACTGTGTTTTCTACTACTTCAGTGTTTTCATTTTTAACATTTGGCTTACTAGCGCAATTATCATTCCTTTTAATAAAACACATTATATCTAAATGCCTTTTTCCACATTCCGAACAAGTTACTTTTACTTTACAATCTCTGGAAATATGATTCATTTTTAGACATCGAAAACATGCACCCTTTTTAATTAAAAGAGATTTCCTTTCTTCAAGTGCTAATCCGCGAGCATATTTACAAGTAGAGCTCTGGTGATATTTACCACAGAATACACATATTTTATTATTTTCTTGAACATCTGAGCTAAATAATTCTGCAGTTGTAGCGACCTTCGCTTTCCCGAACTTCACTTGTGGTAAATTTCTCTCTGGGTCATCAGATCTGTTTATCCTCCGAGAGGGTAGAAAAGATTTATGAGTTTCATGTTGATTCATTTCGGAAATGTAAGTGTTTGATCGTTCGCGAGCTCTTAACTGCTTATCCATGAAGCCAATTAAATTGTTTATGGTATAGTCAGCATCATTAAATTCTTTGCTGAAGTCAAAGACTAAATCATATGGTAGTAATTTCAAAATTATGGGGCACAATAAACTACCAAAAGTATCGGAGGAAATTCCTAGGGATTCTAAACTTCTAATTTGTGTTTGGCAGTTGTCAAAAAGTATTCTAAATCCTTTAACATCATTAGATCGTCTAAGAGGAGAAATATGTAATAAATGATTCATGTGTGCATTTATCAGAACGTCATTTCGGCCGAATCGGTCTTTTAACAAATCAATTGCTTTGACATAATTTTCAGACGAAATAGCGAATCCTTCGACAGTACCCAAAGCAGTGCTTCCTAAATGTGCTTTTAGATAGTTAAATTTGTCGACTTGATCTAAATACTCATTTTTGTGTATTGCGGTTTCGAATGAGTTCCAAAACGTCAACCACTGACTCACATCCCCATAAAATTTCGGAATTGTGATTTTTGGTAATTTCACACTGATGTGGTGTTCACTTCGTTTTATACTCGATTTCGAGTCTTCCTTAGAGTGTGGTATAATATCATTTTGAATATTCTGATTTAGAGTACGTAATCTTTTCTTTGCTCTAAAACTCCATATAACTACTCTTTCGCGGTATTCTTCCGCCGATTCAATTTCTTTTTCAATATCATCTGGTTTCAAAAGTTGTCCTAAATCATTATCAACTAATTTAAGAGTTTCAAATTTATCCGTTAATTGTTCCAATAACTCTTCGATTTCATTTTCATTTACTTCTGTTTTTTCTAGTTCAGTTTCTAATTTATTAATGACTTTAGTAACATTCGATCTTAACACTCCGCGTTTCTTTTTGTGTGCAGTAATCATTTCATCGGCCATCGTTTTCTATCAAATATTTTCAAACTCTTCAAAAATTCAAAATTAATTAAAGTGTTCAATCTTATAATTTGTTATCAAAATATCTGCTCACAGGTCCCGGCAGGGATGCCATGTCTTGAAAGAATTCATTACAAATTCCTTCTATAGGATTCTTATATTATCATCAATACTTAAATTTGAAAATATAAAAGATCCTACCTCAGATTCCCGGGGAAGCAGTAGGTTGATGACAGTATTTGAGCACTTTTATCGTTTCTGTCGATTCTGAAAATACTTAAGTTTAATTAAAATAAAGATATCTCCAATAATTAGCCGAGTCGATTTTCATGTTTTAGATTATATAATTTCACTACACACTAATATGTTACATATTTACAAATCATTAATAATCTTTACAGTGATCTGATCTTAGGTCCATACTGTTCACTGATCGACAGTTCTTTTTCCTCTCTGGCGTTCGTTTCTCAAAGTCCCAGCAACATGTGTTAGGAGTGACGTCACGGAAATGTTTTATGCGCAATATATCTTCTGTAAGTGGCAATTCTGTCAGCTCACCCAATTCAAAACATCATTAACGCCATCGGCAGGGCAGAATATGAAAGTTCGATGTAACAGTTTTTCGACAATTGGAGTGGATTCCTATATTTGGAAAGACATGTGTACGCAGATAGATAGGCAAACTCTTTCAGGATAGTAGTATAGAATATTGCAGAATTTGAAATGTTTTTTCGCAGGACCCCTTTAAATGAATAAGTTTTATCTATTTTAGTTTATCGTTTATTTTGTAGAGTGATCAGACTATCTACTTATTGAATAATTGCGCATAAAAGCTATATTTATACTTGCATTCGAAATTTCACATTTTATTCTGTTTCTTTTCTATAATAAAAAAATAATCTCTTCTAATATCAAATTCTGTTTCTCTTTTATTTTAAAATCCCATTGTATTTTTGTTGTTGATTTATAATTTTCTGCAATAGATAGTTTCAAGTTGTTTCTATTTGAATTTATTTTAGAATTAGAAAGTCGTATCTCGCAGCAAAAAATGGGCAGAATTTTTATTTCTGTTGATTAGTCAAACAACCTTTGTGTTGGTTTTATTTTAAATTTTGAAACTATTTCTAAATATCCGTATTCTGTTTACACGAAAATTTGAACATCCTTGCTCCTAAAATAATAAATATTTGACGACAATGATACCTGCGTTGATTTTATCATATGACCTACCTTCGTACCATACCATTCATGCTTACACCTGAGTGGAGGAACTTCACCGTCGTCGGATAATTAGAACATGCCCTCCATAAAATCAAACTATTTCTAAATATCCCTTTTCTATTTACACGAACATTCTATTATTTCTGCTCCCAAAGTAGCAAATATTTGATAACAACGATACCTATGTTGATTTTATCATATGATCTACTTTTGTATCATACCATTCATGCTCACATCTCAGTAGAGGAACTTCACAGTCGACGGACAACTCGAACATGTTGGTCATTAACAGCCCTACAAAAAATTTTAAATTTTCACAAACTATAAACTACCTGTTCGACCTGCGTAGTAAATTTCAAGCCACTACGATAACTTAAAGTGTATTTTTCACTCGAAAAGGATGTTTAATTCTCTCGAGAACACTCCCTTAGAACAATTACATCGCCTTCCAAAACCACACTGTGCGCCCCCTATTAGTCATCTTAGTTGGCATACAAAAATTTAATCGAACATGGATAAAAAGCGTGGATTTGTATGGTCGTTAAGTACAAACTTCTGGAATGTAGATGCATTTGCGCATAAACTCATGGTTAGCATAAGATGTTAAATAGATTACAGATATTTAATAGTGTTTGAAGTATTAATCAGTAAAACTAACCTTTTTAAATATGCAGAGTGATTCACTCTAGATTCCCTTCTATCGATAGGAACATTACTATTCATTATAATAGCTCAACGATCTTGTTGTTCTGCAATTTAAAATACGAAGAATCACACATCTATTTTACTGCTTATCATCAAAACAATTATAAATAATACAATATTGGCCTGTAAACATTTTTCAATTTATTATCTAAATATTTTCTCAGTTTAGGATAATTTATTTATCCAATATTGAAGTTCTATTGAAAGTGTTTTAAATAGCTTTTACATTTTGGAATAATATAAGTAGCTAATATTTTAAAAAAATCTGAGATCGAATTTATGTTAATGATATTGAACCAATATTTGCTAAATATTTGTAATATGTTCCAAAGACCCCGTGTAGGGGACAAAATGCATATGCTAGATAAGTATTAGGACTGTAAATATTGGCAAAAAAGTCCACGTATCATTACTCAGAAAGAAGATAGTAAACATAAATATTGGCATGCTTCTAGTCTCATTCAATGCCAATCTGAAATGCAAGGTATATATTCATGTATTTTCGGGAATATATTCAACTAGAAAAATTTTTGCTTAGAAGAAATATTTATCTTATAAAACATGCTATTATTTTGGCGTAAAAATTCTGTAAAGAACACTGGGTTTCATATCCATTTAATATTTATGATGCTTATTTTTTAAAATCCATAAGATTATAACAGGATACACTGATCCCAGCTCAACATAGTGTTGTTTGCACAGATTTTGGTCAATGCAATATTTCAGAAGCTACAAAAGTATTTTAGATTTATTCAATGCGTCTACATTTGTAAACGATGTTTCTATATTCTATTTATCTAATTAATCTTGTTGTCTAATTCATTAATTTTCCAATTAATTTTATTATCTAATTCTCTTAATTAATGTGTCTATATATGTCAGTTCTTACCAATTAAATTGAATTTTTGAATCCTGTTGAGTAGCTTTAAATACATATTCTAAATACCAAGTCCTCTAATTTTGTATCATGTTCTCTAAATACCACGTCCTTTAATCCTGAATTCGTCTAAATACCATGTAATATGTAGTCTAATAATAAGGATCTCTAGTTTTAACAATGTATAATGCTTGTTCGCTCGTAGGATTTTTTAAACCGCTTAATCGGAGACATTTTCGTGTGTCAACTTTGTGGAAACTATGAGTAAGCTCAAAATACCGTGAAAATAATTTGGTGAAGACTAGCTTTCATTCGAGTGTTTAGATTTAGACTTGTTCGTACTGAAGAAGGACATCCAAGTATTTCCGAAATGAACGTCTGATTACATAACGTGATTTGCGCAGCATTTCACGTAGTGTCTTAGTTAATTATTGATTGTGGTCAAAGCAATATTCTTTAAATATTGTAATTATCGGATATTCCATGTTGAAGAATGCCAAAAACTAGAAAAACCGCCCAACAGTATTAGTGTCTACAAAAGAAGCGCAATTATTACGCAAGTTTTACTTTAGGTGAATTTTACTTACAATAAAGAAATTGGTACTCTATTGTTCTACATTCATGCAGTATGTTTAAAATAAAGTTCTGTATTTTGTGTCAAAACTTGATTCTGTCATCAAGAACAAAGTCATGAATGGCGATGATAAAACGTTAAAGTCAATTCTTTTTGATGAAAGTGAATTAATCGTTTTTAAAGTATATTTATTACAAAAGAAATGAATTCGATGAATAAAGTGATATTGCCCTGAGTTTAGACTAGACATATATTAAGTTTATATCTTTTTATTAAGTTTAGAAATCACTTGGTAATAATTAGTTATTTTACAATAATTAGGAAATCTATTATAAAAGAAATGCATTAATTCACAGTCAATAAAGTGAAAGTGAACTAAGTTTAGAATTTGCCACCTGTTAAGTTTAGAATTTACTATCTTTTATAGAGTTTAGAAATTATTAGCTGTAGTTAAGTTTAGAATTTGCAAGCTGTAGTTAAATTTAGAATTTACATGCTGTAGTTAAGTTTATAAATTACTAGCTTCATTCATGTTTAGAGTTTATTATAGCTGGATGGATTTAAGTTTAGAATTTGCTATAGTTGCACTTATGTTTGGGATTTATCATAATAAAAATAGTTATAACGATATCCCATGACAGGCCTTTAAACCTGTATGGGAACTGCAAGTAAAAGTGTGATACAGAAGATATTTTCATATTTCAGAAATGACTCTGTGACAAGGAGACATCAGCCATAGACTAGACGCTATATTAACTTTCATTGGATATTTCATATTATCCACGGGCTCGCTTGAAGTCATAGTTGTATTTCTCATGCTGTCATTCTTAATTTATTGCTCGTAAATAAATAGTCCGCCCATTATAAAATTAGACATCGTCTAGTTTGTGGCTGGTGTCGCCTTGCTGGAGAGTCATTTCTGAAATATGAAAGTACCTTTTCCGCAACTGTATCACAAAAAGAATAAAATGTTTACTATTTTGATGCATAAAGTACACGTAGACTTTGGAGTTCCGACAAGAATGTAGTGGTATCGTCGTCGAAATCTTTATCGACGATTCAGTTCTAGTCCCTATCTTATTAAGAGAAAAACGTTTCTACACATATATTTTTATCTTTCAAATCTAAGCGTGTTGATCAATAATAAAGAATGCACACTGTTTTACTTTTCTACGTCAAACACGTTTAAGTTTTTATTCAAGTTATAGATTTCTCTATTCCATGGCATAATCTATTTTTCCCCGTTCAAAAACTATACAACGTTTATAAATATTGCAAGAATGTTTTAAACAGTTTATAGAACACTCACAAAATGAATATTTTGGAAAAATCTAAAACATATAAAACTATTGAGATAAAATTCTTTCTGCCTTACATATCAGAGCGATTAGAAAGGAATAATTTTTTTTATGTAGAAAAATATAACATATTGAAAAATTGGAATCCTGGATGACAAGAGCAGAATTGCTTTAAAAAATGTTCTGCATTGCTATTTATAGTAACCTATTGATCCGCATATCCGGATTAGAAATTGCAGCTATTCCTGTAGCTGACAGCAAATCACGTAGGGCAAATAGGTCAACCTGGAATCTAATAGCCAATCAATAAACTTGCTGGTGATGAAGCAAATCTTTCAAGAGTTCTTTTAATGTCTCATCCAAAAAATCATTTTTCTAATATTTCATTCAAAAGAGCAAGAGTTCACGAATATGTCAAAAATATACGTTTCAAGATACACTGAATATATTTCGAAACTTTTTAATGATACTTGAAAGGATTTCTGCGGCGTACATAGTCTGAGATGGAATTATAATCTAAAACCAAATGTACAGTTCCGAGAAGAAGACCTGAAACATCCCTCCTTATTTTGCTATCGTTCATAGTAGAGAAAATTAAAAGGTATCATTCGACAGGGAATATCATCTTCTATTAATTCATTTGCGAAAATTTACATAAGTGAACCTATTCATATCAAATTGCCCACTTTAAAATTTCCAATGGCAACATCCAGTTTTCATGTCATAAACAATTTCTACACCCCCAAATTAGTCTACCTATACAATTTTATGAAATTCCCGTCTCTATATCCGGAGATGTTGCGATTTTAAATATGGGGATGATTCTGGTTTTAAATAGGGAGAGAATGATCTGAATCTGGTGTGCTAGCGCCTGGATCTCATTATCCCGCCGGTAACAGCCGTGAAATGCACGCATACAGAGGAAGTGGTTTGATGGTTTGAGCATGGATTTCTGTCAGCGCCCGCGCTGATCTCCACATCTACTCTCTCGGTACTGTGACGGAATTGCGGTATAGAGATGACATCCTTGTTCAAAATGTTTGTCCATTTCTTGTGGCTATGGGCTCTGGTGTCATTTTTATGGACGATAATGCGCGATTTCACAGGGCTCACATTGTCGACCAGTACTTAGAATCGGAAACATTGCTTCGTTTAGAATGACCATCGAGACCACCCAATTTGAATCCCATCGAGAATATATGGGACATGCTTGGGGGACATTTAAGTTAGCCATATGACCCTCTCCGGAACCTATACGAGCTAAGAACATATCTGCTCCGTGATTGGGCACATATACCCTAAACCGCCATAGATGATCTTATTCTTGGAATGATTCGACTGTCGGACATGTGTTACTAGCAGAAGTCATCACAACATTCCGTATTGCCAGACCTTCCTCCACCAATGAACTGTTTTTGCCACTCAAAATCGCATGTTTTTGTTTATCTCTATTATTTAATTATTTATTGATAATGTTCTTTGTATTTCCTCGTGCTAGTGTTTTTTGACCCCATGATCTATGAAAATATCAATGAATTCAAATAAATATTTTTCTTTTTATCTGTTTTTTTTCACTTTGTTGCTTAACGTTTGGACATGAGTGTATATCTATAAATTAAAATTTCTTAGGACAGATAGGTTATACACTAATAGAATTAATTGAGAAAGTTTAAAATTTTTCTTTCCCTTTTCTTGTGCATGATGGCATAAAAACGAATTTTGCGTGTCTAACCTTTCTCGAGTTATTGCTGGGAGAATATTTGAACAAAAATTTCCACGATTTTAAATTTTTCGAATAAAATTTCAAAATGCAAAATTTTTCTCATTATTTATGAGTCAAGCTCAACCTGTATAAAAAGTTTTACGTTTCTACCTGCAGCAGTTTTCCTTGTAGTTTACCACTTTGTCAGCTTCACTCATCTGTATGTTATAGATCTATGTCCAACAATAACTTCATGGGATGCACGTAGAAGCATGCTTGTGGTGTTGAATTTGTATTAAAGCATATATGGTGCACGTGCCAGTTTATTAGTTATGATCACTTTGTAGATAAGTTAGAAAAATAGCAGTTTATTAGTTAGAAAAATACTAGTTTATTAGTTATGATCACTTTGTAGATAAGTTAGAAAATGCCAGTTTATTAGTTATGATCGCTTTGTAGATAAATGCTTTCGATTCGTACATTTTACCGATTAGAATCTCCTAAATTTTGTCTAATATGGCTAACCTAGTGAATGTGATATTCCAGTTTTATTGCTGAGTACTTTCAGCATTGTCAAATTTGCTAGACATCGATATGGGAGCAGGAAGGGATTTAAATGATTGAAAGCCATGGAGTGGGACATCCTTGTGGTTAGCGCGCGGGGATTGCACTCGGACGACCCGAGTTAGATTTCAGGATCTTCCCAAACTGCCCCATCCCCGGTCACGCGGAGTACGGGTACGTTAAACATGTGGGTCTGTAAGTCCTCCCGAGAAGATTGTTGTAGGGGGAAAGAGGGATGCAGTCCCGGGGAATGCCACACCCGCTGGGTTTCGGTTTGCATTAGGTGGCACTTAGGTGGGCCGTCCAAGCAGATACCTTACGTCTTCGAGTAAGTCGGACGGTCTGAGTTGAAAAAGAAGAAAAATAAATGAATTACTTTCCAGTATGATTCTGAAGTATCCCTCGATCAGATTCAACATATACAATAACTCTTTTGTGATCGAGAGCCAGGTCACATAAAGACTGCAGAATTAAGTATTAGCTCTAAAAATAATTTTTTCAGTATCAGGTTAGCATGCAGCTAGCGTAGGTAAAGGAAGCAGCTAAAATTTATTACGCAGAAAACCAGAACTAGATAGAAGTTTTCGGAATATCTCCGTAAAAGATAAAGTCAATAAAAGTTAAATTAATCCAATAAGATCAATTAAAGATCAATTACTTAAATAAATTGTAAATTGATAAAAATTGATTTTAAATTAATTGAAGATTAATTTTTTTTCAAAGCAATTAATTTATGAGATCAAACAAAAATCAATTATTTAAATTAATTTAATTAATTTTAAGTAAATTAAATATTAATTAATTCATTCAGTCAATGAATGCTATAAAAGAGTTTGATAACGTTTTTGCGTCTGAAGATGTTATAGTCGATATTGAGAAATTATTATTTTCATTTTATTTTATACACGAGAATAATATTAAGGAATATAGTACTTAAATGTATCAGGGCAAAAACTTCTGATCCGTTTCATAATTTGAAAGAAATATTTTAAGTGTAGTGTATGTATCCACAAAATATTTTTAACCGTATTTAATCCTGAGTTATCTGTACAGCACGCGCGCGCGCACACACACACACACACACACACACACACACACACACACACACACACACATATTCAGATGAACATTTTCTCAAAATGTTAGAAATATGTCCAGCATTTCTTAAAACGTTCTTATACGTTAAAATCTCCAATTCGAAAATTTAGAAGATTTTTTTCTATACAATAGTGCTAAGAACGTGTAAAATCCCCTCACTGAAGTCTCTTTTAAAAACCAGATTGAGAAAACACCTGTAAACCTTTCTTATGACGTGAATCTAGGGTTGAAATATGCTGAAGGTCTAAGGGGGTTGCCAGATTTGGCGATTTTTCGAACGTTAGGTAGCCACCTTAAAATAACGAATATTCTGCGAGATATAAGATAATTCTGCAAGTTTCTATAGAAAGTCCATAAAATGAGTCATCACTCAGTCAGTTGGAGATCAGTTGACGTGATACGAAATACATTGAACTGTGGTATTCGTCATTATTTTGAGAATAGTCGCAGCTGTTTTGTGAAATGAGATAGATCATAGTTTGGAAAATAGTATTGGTTGTGTTCTGAAATTAGTGGAGCATTTAAGAGCTGTTTTAATGTATATTATTCCTGTTTACGCTGTGTTAGTTCTTCACAAATGTGAACTCATTCTCACATCCTGAGCGTACACACCAATTCTAAATGATGCGTTGTAGCAATAGTATGAAGAAGTGAATATGTATTAATATTTACAAATGTAACGAAATATATAAACATTTTGTTGATCACTCGCAAAATTAATGATCTTATTCATCCCAGCCATGTAAAAAGGTTTCTGCCGAGTTTCTGCCGACTAACATCGTTAAGATTAGAAAATAACATTATTTTAATTCCTGCAAAATATTAATATTGTAAACCTGAATTGATTGGAGTAAAAATATGAATTCCAAAAATAAAGATGCTGCTTTTTGTGGTTTCTATTTATAACAATATATCGATTTTTGTGTTTGAATTGGGATTCATGTCTGCTTCTGTAGTTAACAATCATTCTCGTGGATTAAATAGGTCAACCATGAAATTAATAGCCAATCAATAAATTCGTTGGCGATGAAACAAATCTTTCAAGAGCTTTGTTTACTCTTTAAATTTGGTCACAAAGCTTTTATTTTATAAAAAAAATATTTTTAATTACCTTCTATGGTAATATATTTTAAACAAATAATTAAACACTTTGCCTTTCTCTTTAATGATAATATATTTACAATAAATGATTTGGATCTTTTTTGTGGTTGCTATTTATAAAAATATATCGATTCTTATGTCTGAATTGGGAATCATGTATGTTCCTGTAGCTAACAATCATTCTCGTGGATTAAATAGGTCAAGCATGAAATTAATAGCCAATCAATAAATTCGTTGGCGACGAAACAAATCTTTCAAGAGCTTTGTTTGCTCTTTAAATTTGGTCACATTATAAAGCTTTTATTTTATAAAAAAGATATTCTTAATTACTTACTATGGGAATATATTTTAAACAAATAATTAAACACTTTGCCTTTCTCTTTAATGATAATATATTTACAATAAATGATTTGGATCTTTTTTGTGGTTGCTATTTATAAAAATATATCGATTCTTATGTCTGAATAGGGAATCATGTCTGTTCCTGTAGCTAACAATCATTCTCGTGGATTAATTAGGTCAACCATGAAATTAATAGCCAATCAATAAATTCGTTGGCGACGAAACAAATATTTCAAGAGCTTTGTTTACTCTTTAAATTTGGTCACATTATAAAGCTTTTATTTTATAAAGAAATATTTGTAATTACCTTCTACTGGAATATATTTTAAACAAATAATTAAACACTTTGCCTTTCTCTTTAATGATAATGCATTTACAATAAATGATTTGGATCATTTTTGTGGTTGCTATTTATAAAAATATATCGATTCTTACGTCTGAATTGGTAATCATGTCTGTTCCTGTAGCTAGCAACCATTCTCGTGGATTAAATACGTCAACCTTGAAATTAATAGCCAATCAATAAATTCGTTGGCGATAAAACAAATATTTCAGGAGCTTTGTTTACTCTTTAAATTTGTCACATTATAAAGCTTATAAAAAATATATTTGTAATAAATTTTTTTGGGAATATATTTTCATCAAGTAATTAAACACTCTACCTTTTTCTTTAATGATAATACATTTACAATAAATGATTTGGATATTATTGTGTTACGGTGAAATTACATAAATACAACATTAATACTTACCCACAGTGTCCCGCAGTTGACTCTGTAAAGGTATAGTGGGATTTGAATAGATCAAAGTACATTGCGTGAATACAGAAAAAAATCAGTCGATTTGTGGCCATTAACACATTTATCAAACACGTAAATTATCAAACATTAATAATAATACAAGCACTATACACTTAAAAGAACCAAGCTTGACTTCGGGGTATAGGGGATAGTTATGATAATCGCTACTTTAAATTATCATTAATTAAAATTCAATTTGTCCAGTATGGGAAATTGTCCCAAAAGCTTAAAGTTACACTGATACTTAGATTAGAATAACATATAAATATACATTACATCACAATTGAAACTTAATGGACACAATATCTCCACCACAGATAAAATGGCTTGTAATTCCTAAATGAGATCGTTCACAGTTTATAGTGAAGAGGGCTTGGGTAGGCGAGAAAATGCAGTTTACCAGGGATACACTGATTTGGGAGATACCGCTGAATCTGGATTCCATCACTGATTGGGGAATACTGTCCGTTATACTCTCCTTCGCCCGATTGCCGGTTGGCTCAGTGATTTTCGGAGGTCCGGGAACTACGTACAGAACGATGCCGGTTGTGCCACATCCCGACTAAACTCCACGATGTTTGCCTCACACATACCGCACCTATGACGGTTGACACACTCAGCTGACGTGGATTGTACGCTGCATAGGGGCCCAGGCTAAGTACGCCGCAAAAACTTATACCATATACTCGTCCTTCAGGTGGGATGTACACTGAGCTGTCGATTACTATCCCTGTAGTCCACACAGTTGTCACGGCTTAGATGTAGATTAAAGGGTTGAAAGGGTAGCCCTGTACTAGGTCGTCTATTTTCAGAATTGTGTGGTAGTGAATATCAAAGTGGGGAAATCCTCGCTGCGTCGATGATCGCCACTGCCCGATGATACTACAAAACTCGGTCCGGTTCCGCCCTAGCTCGATTTGGCTTAGAGCGGCCATAAATTTAATTTTCTGGATGGTCGCGCCTGACTGCGAGTCACACTTGAGGATATATGCGTGCTCTCAGCCGGGTACAAAAGGCGTTGGTTCCGAACTATGTGCATAAGACTGCCGCTAGAGAGTGTCAGCAGATACTGGTGCCTAAAAATGCGTCGAAATGCATTTCGGATCAGGCTTTAAAACAAGTGCACATACACTTGGAAAGTTCTTGACTTCTTTAACGAGAGAAGTCAAGAACACTACACTTGGAGGTCTACATTTGGAGTTCTCTTGTTGACTTCCCTAACGAGACCAGAATGGAGTCTGATTTTACATTTTAAAGTCGAGTTCCTTCAAATTTTGAAGAGGGAGGAACAGAAATGGGGTGGAAAGTTTTCTTGTCCGCTTATTCGTTCCATCACTTATGTGTGAGAAATGGGTGGTGCCAATTCCAGTCAAATTATTGAATTGCGTAGTAAGGCTCATTTCACATGCTTTCCAATAACATTCAGTGGTCGGAGGGATTCTTACAGCCCGGAGGACTCATCCAGGCCCCGGAGGGAGTTAACCCTTGACAGGGGCTATATTTTTCAAGAGATTTGCAGTAATCGAGTTTCTTTCCACTTGCCCCTTTATGAATTTTGGCTCGTTTTTTTCTTGGAGGTTTCATTATTTTTCATCGGACGGAGAAATGCGTCGGGAAGGCAGAGGTACCTTGAGTGTTTCCATGGAATAAAAGCGCTTTAACCGGGAACGGGGAGTCACAATCCCCTCCGACCTTTTTACTGCCGTTCCTGTATGTACTCCCTAAACTCCCTCCCCCTTTCCACGCTTACCTCTTTTCAATCATTTTCAACGATTTTCTAACTTATTTCGGCTTATATTGAAAGTGCAGCATTGTGCCTTACAATACTTTGCTTTTAAGTCTTGGTTTACTTGTTCATATGTTTTAAAAATATTTTATACTGTATATATATATATATATATATACAGTATTACTTTAATTGTATTTTTATTTTGTTTATTTTTACATAATTCTTATTATTACATTTCAAATATATATATATATATATATATATATACAATTAGTGCGCCGAAAAATTTTCATTTGTTGTAAAGTGCGCCGCGAGTTAAAAAAGTTTGGGAAACACTGAGTTAGGGCTTCAAAAATTCGAATTATTCTGATAAATAAACAAACAAACAATTGCAAACCAGATCAAGTTAAATAAGGTTGTAATAAAAACGGCTGCCATTTTGAAATTCAGCGCATCAAATTTCATAAGTGTGTAAGTGTTCTTTTCTCTGCCACAAAATCATTACAGGCTAGTGTTATTGATTGGCCATTAGTTTCATGGTCGACCTATTTACCCCGCTTGATTGGCTGTCAGATGCAGGAAAGAAGCGTTTACTAATCGCGACAGATGAATCAATAGGTTGTTGTAAATTCAATGTAGAAAAATGTTTCTTATTTTATTTTTTGAATTCAGTGTTTTGCTTTATAGCCGACTTCATCTTTTCAATATGCTGACTCTTTGGAACTGAAACAATATTTTTACTCGTTGCAAGATGAAATGCAGGAGAATGTTTTTCTTAATCCATTTTTATGCCTTATAGATGTCCCAAAATGTTAATCCTGTGACATTTGAATTGTGTCATGTTATTTTGTTATTTTTTATGGATGTTGTAAATATTTTAAGGTGGCAAACTAACTGTAAAAACTGTTGTGGAAAGGACTGTACAAACACAGGAGACAGTTTTGATTTAGATGAAGATGAGATTTGATTTTGATGAAATAAATATGATTTTATATTATAAAAAACCCTTTTATTGTGTAACTTTTTCAAATTTTAGATTTTGATTATTTAAATTTAAAATTTCACATAAATTAAAAAAAATAATTAAAATTTTGATTAAACATTTTTTTAAAAATTGTGAGCGAAGTTAAAGCTACCTAGGATTTTTAAGCCGCTTAGATTAATAAAAAGATGTTTTTCAACACTGTAAAAGCTTTCAGGTTTTCGGCCACCATTTTGTTATTTCGATTTCTTTTTTTAAACCAATATCATATTCTTTTTCAGCATGAAATTTCCTGGAATTTGATGCCACACATGATTTTTTGTGATTTTATCATGTTTTTTCAAGATGACGGCAAAAAAACACATTTTGCGCAACAGAACGGATGTATATTTTTAGTATGTTGATTAGGAGCATGTTACCTACCATTTACAACAAGAATCATTTTTGTTGCAATTAGTTCCACCTCTAACACTATTTCTATCACACTATAATACTGCAAATTTTCTGACATTTTGGAAGTATTGTAGAGTCGGTTGTTTATTTAATTTATGGTTCGGATCCAGATTGGGCTAGGAAGCAAAGCATGGCGAGATTTACTATTAGATCTTACTACACTCAACTACAGCATATTACAAGACATCAACACGAACACGCGTACATCTCGATTCCATGCATATAACAACTTCAGCTTGGCAGAAGGTGAAAAAGGAGCAGCGCCATCTATACGCAGTTTCGACAAAAACTACAAGACTTATGGCAGTTAATATAAACGTTTACAAAAGTTGAGTAATTTAATATTTTTGAAAATTAAATTTAGCAGGAATAAATCCCTGACTTTTATTGCGTGCTTGCTTTTTTTTAAAAATAAAGTTCTTGTTTGAATGATTTCACTTTTTTCAATATTTTATCTCTAGGGAAATATAAGAAAATCATATTCCTTACTTTTCCAAGATAAAACGCAGACAAAACTTTGATACAATCTTCTTACGTGTTCTGGATGTTTCGAACCATTGATTTTGTGAGTGATCTATACTGTATAATATATATATATATATATATATATATATATATATATATATATATATATATATCTGGGGTATTTCTGAACGCTGCTAAATGTTTCACGGTGAAAAAAATTGAGTTTGCTAAAAAGAAAAGAAATATATGATTTACGTAAGAAATAAAAAAATGCTTAAGGTCAATTTTTCATGATGATAATTAAATGGAGGATACAGAACCTAACATATTCTCAAATCTAAGACGGTATAGTGTGTAAAACTATTATTTAAATTATGAGATATCAATACACACTATTTAACAAATTTAACAGACCATTTAAGGTAAAAAGTTTAACTCTTACTAATTTTCATCGTGATAAATTTATAAGGACTGTATTACATTACTATGATTGAAATTTAGAGGGTCAGCTAGGCCGTCGATTGAAAGATAGAACCTACGGCCTCTACGTTAGCAGTCAAATACTAAACACTTTGACCAAAAGATATCTTCGAGGCTGACAATTTAATTCAAGGCGTGAGCTCTGGTGCTGGAGCGTGCTAGTCACAGAGCGCTGGTGCTGGTCAGTCATAGAGTGCTGGTGCTGGTCGTTGTGAAGACGTAAGTAAGGGCAGGTTGTCAGAGATTTAGATCGTTTGACTAATTACAGGAGGAAACTTTGCAATCTCTTCTTATCCAATTGATGACTTCTCGTTAGAGTCAAAGAATTCACTTTTCTACTTTTAATATAATACATGGTAGGGAAAATGCTGCATGGTAGGGAAAATTCGAAGCACTCTAGACCACGAATAAAATTGTTTGAGAGCACGAATCAAATTGTTTGGGAACACGAATCAGATTGTTTGAGAACACTAATCGAATTCATGAATTCAAAATGTTAGGATAAGGAACTCGTCAAACATGTAAGCTAAATGAACAATGCCAGACAGAAAGTCTTAGATGATTATTTGATGACTAAGGATCGACATCAGGAACGCACGAAACGCTAATATGGAAGGCAATAAATAATCATAAAGTCCTATAATACGGCGATGTAACACGATGACACCTGCAATATATGTCAAAGTACGTGACCGTATTCTTTCTCGAATTCAAATGTGCATTGTTGCTGGCGGTCATTTTGAACAGGATGTGCACTAGATTCATATACATGTAAGTGTTGCTTATTTGAGCTTTACTGGATGTAACAGCTACTCGTCTATAATCATATTGGACGAAATAAATGTCTTTTGTTACAGTTTTATTATCGACTTCTACTCAATGAACAATGCTCTACAACTTTGCAATTACATCTTTATGTCTATTTTACTTTGTTACCGAGTTTGTTGTACTAACTTTTAAATTCTGCGCTAGGGGCGCTGGAATCACTGTTATTTGATCGAGTATGCTCACTTTAATATATATATATATATATATATATATATATATATATATATACATATTCATGGACCTTTTCTTACAAAGATTTTGTGGTGCTTATGGACTTTCCTGGGAATCCTGTCTACCTTATACTCAGGTTCGAACTCGGATTATCAAAACCAAAGCTTTACTGACTGAGCTACCCGGGCATGATCCGAAAAAACTTCACTTTGTTATTTATTTATCTATCACTCTAAATTTGATAGACAATTTTTTTTAGAAATATAATAAAATGATACGGTAGACAGCATATTTGAAATCCCAAACTATTGCAGTATATCTGGCCTACATTAAAATTGATTCAATCTTTAAATAATAAATACAGTAAAATTCAGTAACTATAAATATTAAAATTATAAATATGTCCTTTGTTAAATCTTATGCACTTAAAAAAGTTAATTTTATCGTCTATATTTAAGTTTGGAATATTTAATAGAAAAAAAAATTATTTTGGAGTAACTAGATAAAATCTTGTTTGGCAACACTAATTATGTTGTCAAGGACGATGATTGTTAATAGCGGTTATTCTAAGTTTTATTCCACATATTTCACAAATTCATTCTGAAATTCCTTATGTATTCCATATATATTTTGCGATGTTTAAACATATAATAACAGTATTGTTATTCAAATATTTAATTTAAAAATAAAACAGTCGTTTCTCATTTACTCTAATCTATTTTGCACAGAATGGTGTAAATTTCATTAAAGTCTTAGTTTGAGATCTCAGGTGTTTACCGAATGAAATATCGTTATCGAATATTGTTTATTGTCCTCGAATGATTATGTCATAGCGGGAACCAATGGCATCAAATGTCGCAACGGTTTCCCGCCGGACATGGCTGACCGAGAAAGTCTAACTTTCTCACAATTTCATACCCAGGTCCGAAACACACCTCCCGTCAGTGGGTGAAACCCAACTGATGACCTGCGAAATAAACCCAACAAATTTCAAAATAAACAGAGAAATACCTTTACCTTGAAGGTATCACCAGCAGCTAAAAACACTTAAATTATACACTAATTCAACACAAATAAATACTCTTAATTTCGTTTAAATCTCTATTTATTAAATTGCAAACAGTCAGGAGTTATCTCATGATACAAATGATGATCCTCATTCAGCTCAACTACCACCGGACCATACTTCACTAAAATCATCGGCTCTTAGCCGGAATTAAATATATTCATTTTAATTATACATTAACATTACTATATCTCAAGGTATGGTCAACCTTTTTTTTTTTCTTTTTTTTTTTTACTTTCCCTCCAATACATTGTAATGTATAGGGAAAGTATTGGAATCATGTCAAAAATCGTAACTCGAGTTTTCGACGGATCTACACGTTTCAAGACCTCTAGAATACGAAAAAACTATTTTTAGCTTAACGTCCTTGTGTATGTGTGTCTGTGTGTCTGTTTGTGCAGATGTTGTAACCACTCTAACTCAAAAACTAATTGACCGAATTTCATAAAATTTGGTAGGTGAGTCACTTGTGGGCGAATCTGGGGCTGATTAGTTTTGGGTACGATTCGGGATAAAAGAATCCGTCTTTTTTTACGAAATAGCCCGCAAAAAACTGTATCCACTCTAGCTGAAAAACTAATGAACCGAATTTCACAAAATTCGATAGATAAGTCGCTTGTGGGTTACTCTGGTGCTGATTAGATTTTGGTACGCTTCGGAAAAAAATAACCTCCTTTTTTTTTGCAAAATGACCCGCAAAAATCGTCAAAATCTAAAGTAAAAACTACGTATGCTTAAATATATCCATTAAATGTTTGTTTTATACGTAATGTTTAACAAAGAAAATAATAAGACCAACCCCATTACACTCGGACTAGCCGTTCTCGAGATATTTTAGTTTTTCGTATTTTGTCTACGCCACCTTTGAAAATAAGTCCAGTTACTAAATGAGAACGAAAATTGATTTAAAAGTGAATTGAATTTAATTAATTGCAGGGAAAGTCATGTGCAGGGAAAGTCATGTGCTGCCCACATCAGATTTTTCAAGTTGGTAATATATCGACGCTAATGTATTTGGCTAATGATTGTTAATGCTTCTTTATCATACAGATGAGTGAGATTGACTGACTCACACAGTCCAAATTGAAGTTGGAAATTTGAAACTTTGCGAGTAATTAGGACTTGGCCTCTAAGTCACGAGTAAATGTTAAAATTTTGTAATTTTGCTCGAAAAGTTTAGCATTTGGCTGACGATTGTTAATATATCTTTATCATATAGGTGAGTGAGACTGACTGACTAGCACAACACCAAGTTGTTGAAGGTGGAAATTTGAAATTTTGAGCGCAATTGGAACTTGACCTCCAAATCACGAGAAAATTTTAAAATTTTGCTCATGTTTATAGTGAATAAACTTCTGTCCTATAACGGGGAGTTACAGAAAAGCAAGAATGGGCCCAAATTATCACCCATTACCATCCGGGGACCATGGTTATGTAGTTAGAGAAAATTAATGAAAGGTGGGTGAAAAGCCATTCTTGACCCCTTTAGAAATCTCTGGTGACAAAGGAGGTTGATCCTTTGCATATAATATATAGTATCAATCATGGGACAGAACATAGCGATTACAAATTTCGAGGTCGAAGAAAATGGGGGATGGAAGAGTGAAGAGTCTTTCTAGCCAACTAGTTAACTTTCATATTTAATTTAAAATTAATATAAACTGTCATGTCACTTTTTCTCGTTAGTAGTTTAATATTAAAATTAAATAAAAAGGGGAAATTAAAATTTAATTTGGTATCGGACAACAAAAATATTTCCTTTTTTGTCTGTACGGACTAAACACTATTTAACTTAACTATTTAACTAATAACTTTAATTAGAAAATATAAAAGTGTGAAGCGCTGGTAAATTTAGGTCCCCTATAAGTCTTTTCCAGGTACGCACGTGATTCTCTTGCCGTTTTGGTAATCAGGCCCTGCCGGTGACCTATAAGACTGAAATTTTGTATACATTTTCAATGAAAACAACTATTTTCGACGTTTAGTGCTATGAATTGATGAAAATATTATTAAAACAGTTGCAATTTAATTTTTTAAAGTGTTGGTTTTACTTTCTTCGAGACTCTTAAATAGTAGTTCCAATATAGTAGATGTTTGAGTTTAAAGGTTATACTACTTGGCTGGCCCATAAAATTCGAACTCGGTTCCATGCTCTGGGCTTCAAAAATGGTTGTTGTAAACTGTAAATAATGGTAGAGATTTATGTTTGGTTAAAAATGTTTAATTATTCACATTTTTATAATATTATATATATTTAAGTTTTTATGAGTTTTTACTTTCCCTGCAATATATGGTAATGTACAGTTAAAGTATTGGAATCGTACTGAAAATCGCAACTTCAGTTTTGTCGGATCTACACGTTTTAGGACCTCTAGAACACGAAAAAAATATTTTTACCTGATGTCTGTGTGTTTGTGTATCAGTGTGTCTGTCTGTCTGTGCAAACTTTGATTCCACTCTCACTGAAAAATAAATTGACCGAATTTCATGAAATTTGGTGAGTCTCTTGCGGGTGACCCTGGTGCTGATTAGACTTTTGTACGATTCGGGACAAAGCAACCTGCCTTTTTTGCGAAATGGCCGGCAAAATTTGCCTGTATTCACTCTAGCTGAAGAACTAATAAACCGAATTTAACAAAATTTAGGAGATAAATCACTTGTAGGTTAATCTGGTACTGAGTAGATTTTGGTACTATTCGGAAAAAGGAATCTGCCTTTTATTTTTCAAAATGGCTCGTAAAAATCGTAAAATCTAAAAATAAAAAACTACGTGTGCTCAAATCTATCAATTAAATGCTTATGTTATATATAATGTTTGACGATGAAAATGATAAGACCAACCCTATTATTCTAGGACTAGCCCTTCTCGAGATATTTTAATTTTTTCGCATTTTCGCAACGCCACCTTTGAAAATAAGTCCAGTTACCAAATGAAAACGAAAATTATATTAAAAGTGCAAATTCAGTGTAATTTAAAATAATTATGGCTGTTAGTCTGTGCAATTAAACGCTATTTAATGAAATATTGAAGAAATAAAAATAATGTGAATATGAGTCTGCAGGGATATGTCATGTATTGCCCACATCAGATTTTTTCATTTTAGATTGTAAATGCATACATAGTATCTCAAAAACGGATCATCTTAAATTATTATAATGAATGCCATTCACCTTTAAAGGAAAACTTACATGGTTATTTTAGCAACAATATTAAACAAATATTTTTCCATATATTTTTATAATTTTTAAAAAATTAATGTTCGAAAAATCGGGAGCCTTGCTCTGGTCTGGTCTGATCAAAAATAAAAATGTTACAGATCTGCATTGATTAAAAAAATGGTACTGAATTTCATTCAATTTGCTCAATTTGTTTGAGATATATCACCTCAGACTAGTAGATGGAAATCGTTGAAAAAATAGTTGAATTTGTTATCAGAAACTAAAAAAACCTGCAAATCCTTCAAAATCCGAGAATAGGAGTTGGACCAGATTGTAATGCTGTTACGAACGCGTAAAATGTCTTCACTTGAGTCTCCTTTGAAAAACAGACGTAGAAAACATCGGTAAAGACAATCTTTCCTATGACGTGAATTTAGAGTTGCTATATGATGAAGTTTGCAGAGGGGGTTGTCATATTTGGCGATTTATCGTGACGATATTTGATGACTTTTCGGAGATTCGAGAACCACCTAGAAATAACGACTATTCAACGAGATACGAGAGACTTCCAGAAGTTTCTACAGAGAGTACATAAAAGAAGTCATCACCCCATTGAGTGATGATAATTACTCTTATCATCACTCAATAAAATATAATACTCTTACTAACGTGCAAAATCCCCTCACTGGAGTCTCTTTTGAAAACCAGAAGGAGAAAACATCCGTAGAGATAACCTTTCTTGTGACGTTTATCTGGGGTTGAAATATGCTGAAGTTCTAAGAGGGTTGGAAGATTTATCGACATTTGGCGACTTTTCGGAGATTCGGTAGCCATCTTGAAATAACAAATATTCTGCGAGATATGAGAGATTTCTAGAAGTTTTTTTAGAAAGTCCATTAAAGGAGTCATTACTCAGTTGGAGAGCACTTGACGTGATACGAGCTACATTGAACTGTAACATACGCCAATGTTTTGAGAATAGTATCGGCTGTTTTGTGAAATTAATGGAGCATTTATTTGCTGTTTTACTATACCGGACAGTTGTTTAGTGATTTTGTGGGATAGTTGTCTAGCTTTTTGCTGTATATTGTTCCTGTTTATGCTGTGCTTGTCAATAAATGTGTTAGTCATCCAGAAATTTGGACTTATTTGTACGTGTAACCTTAGCGTACACCTACTAATTCAGAGGATACGTCGTAACAATACATGAGTTTTTTTAATGACAGCCCTTTACATAATTTTTGTGAAGTAAAATGTTGAATCTTATGCGACATTTAAGCCAAAATTTGAAAAATGAGCTTCATACGCTTTATTAAAGGTATACTCACTAAGGATGCTTCAGCATCAAAACATAAAAAAACTTTTGAGAGATAAAGAAAAGTGAATCTCATTACATAGTCAAAAACTAAGATGAATCCTTTCTACTTTCTGAACGCGGAACACTTGTAACAGCCAGGCTTCACCGTACTTCACAGGTATCTTCAAAACTTTTGAGCTTGTCTAATCAATCATCTTGTCATTTGCATTACAGCGTTTTAATGACGTCGCTTTTTTCGAAACGTTTAACTATGGTCATGTTAAGAAGTGGCAGAGAAAATTTTAATCTTTGACCATCTCTCCAAAATGATTTGGAACTTAGAAAGTAAAACATATGAAGTGTTATAACTCTCAATTTGATTTTCTCCTTTTACATTCCAAATATTGCTTAGATCCTCATGAAACATAATCAGTATCCGAATGCAAAATATATTTTTATGAATTTTGGTTTTAAAGTGATTGTTTTAAAATTTTTTTGAAATACATCTCAAGTTTTAATTTTTTCCTAAAAGTTGATAACAGATCCAAAAGGGAAAGTTATGTGCTGTCAACATCAGATATTTTTAACACTTTACAGCATAGTTGAAAGTGTTTATGACTTTGTTCATTCTGTCTGTCTGTCTGTCTGTCCGTTAGCACGATAACTGCCGTAAAAATGACTTACTCAAAATGAAATTTTAGTATGTTGTTCAGACGGTCTGTAGGACCTATGGGAATATAAATGAATAATATCACCCAATTAGTTTTGGATTGAACCCGGGTTGAAAAAATGAAATACATTGAGCCCTATGGGATCTAATTTTTCAAACATTTTTTAAGCGGATTTAAAATTCACAAATTGCTTCGAAAATTTTAGGTAATATTCAAATTGTTCCATAAAATATATATAAAAAAAATCAGCGAAATATATTCAGTAGTTTTTTAAATAAAAAGTAAAATAATAATAACACCTCTTATATGAAGCGATCACGGGATCACGATATGAAAAGATCACGCGATCACGATATGAAAAGTTTACGTGACCCACTTCAAAATGACATATGGCATCCATCTTGTCTCAAAATCGTGATTTTTAAAGTTCTTTTTAATTCATATTGAGTGTTGTATCCGTCCTAAAACCACTCTATTTTTGCTTAAATTCTGTGCATCTACATACTGAAACAGCGCAATTACAATATATTTGAGTTTAAATGCTCATCCAAATTTGATTATTTCTACAACGAAGCCTATTTTTCACCTACGTAAAATGTAAACAGCAAAATATGTAGAATGAGTTGTATTAGAATTACTGTATATCTTTAACACAAAATCATTTAGTCTATGGAGTCTGCGCAGCTGATATAAATGCAATATTCATTTATTTTACAAAGAGACGGACGATCGATTTTTTTCGATGAAGTTGGGTACGGTCCCTGTGGATGCCTCCCCCACTGGGTTCCGGTCTAAATTGAGTGGCACTTCCCGACCGTCCAAACAGTTACCTTACACCTTTCTGGTAGGTCGGACGGTCTGGGTTTCAACAACAACAACATAGAGTTTAGTTACTTGCAGCTCCATGGTCTTAAATTTTAAATAATATAAATTATTATAATATTGTGATGAATGACATGAATGGGAAATTATTTATGAATGAAAAGCTGTTTTTATAGAGAGAGCCAGGCATGTTATTTTTTCTGTCACGTCATTTGAATAAATTTCAGTTGTTTTCGATGAAGTTTTCAAATATAATAAATTATCGTAGTATTATGATAATTCTAAAATTATTACCGAGGAATGTATCACATCTTAGAGATGTTTAAACCAGGCAATTTATATTTCAATGCCGTCATTTGAATGAAGTTCATTTTTTTCGATGAAGGTTTGAGTTTTGAAATATACTAAATTAATGTAGTATGAAGTTCATTAAAGTAGTATGAAGTTATTAATGTAGTATGAAGTTAATTTTTTTCGATGAAGGTTTATGTTTTCAAATATAATAAATTAATGTTGTATTGTGATAAGTTTTAAAATATTACCGAGGAATGTATTGCATTTTAGGCATGTTTAAATAAAATTGCATTTCAGTTGGAAAGTGTTTCATAATCAATGCTTTAAGCATGATTGCTCTTTCGTGTTGATTTGGCGACTGGAAATACTTTCGAAGGCTACATGCTAAAAATACAAAACGAAATTTAAATATATCGAGAACGGCTTGTATTAGAGTTATAAATTTGGTTTTATTTTTTTTCATCTTTAAAAATTATATATAAAACAAGGATTCGATTAATATATTTGTGAATATACGTAGTTTTTTATTTAAATTTTGACAATTTTTGAAGGCCATATCGCGGATACTACTGGAATAAATTTTCAAACAAATTCTTTAAAAACAACTTATTCTCGTCGAAGAGAATCCTATACACGTATGCTGACAAAAGCATTTATGTATGCATGAATGCATATAAAATACAAACAGATGTTCTGACCGCAGTGACCCCTAAATGCTACAACATGTGCTACATTAGTTCGAGGCAATAAATCTTATCGCTTTAGACAATTGGTCAGACTTTGGGTCGCCAAAATTAGACAGATGTCTTACGCTAATTTATAATTACGTAATAAATGATAAGTGTCCTGCAAATATCTCGTGGTCCCGGGGAGATTTCTAATAACGAATTTTCACCACGAATTAGTACGGCCCAAATATTTTAGCTAGCCAATCAGGCAATAAACGGAATAGTGCGAAATTGTATAAAATATCGATGATTAACTTTAGGCAGAGAGAAATAGACAGAGGGCCGAACTCTATAAAGATCTCGTGCCAAAACCAAATATTTTGTATTTGTGTCAAAACGCTAAATATGCAGTTGTTTGAAATAAAAAAGAAGCGAAATAATATAAGTGGGAATAAGTGGTCGAAAGCTTTTGCACGAGCAGCAGGCTATAAACATATAACAAAAAAATCTGATGTGGGCAACACATGACTTTCCTTATATAATGTAATGAATTTACTACTTTTACTGTAAAAAAATAGGGTTTTCTTATAGTAGATACTAATATTCTTTCCAAAACATTGAATTTTCGACAATTAGTCGTCATTTTCATTGATTTAGCGTAATTTTTATCCATTTGGCGAGATTTTCGTTAATTTGGTAACATTTAAAAAGTCGCCAAGTTGGCGGCATTCCGCCAAATTCGTCGCCAAAATCTCGCCAAGCGTTATGCACTAAGAAATAAGTTATTCTTACAGCAAATAAATAATTATTGGCGTTCAAATACAAAAGTATTACTCAGAGTATCTTTTTTCATGAATGGAACGAGCTAGATCCACGGGAATGATGTCACCCAGTTTATCGCATAGTATTACATATGAAAAGCGAACATGTTTATCAATAGGGAATTTTTTTTTTATTTTATATGACTTTTTGATATTTTTTTTGAAAAATGTACAATATCTCGAGAACGGTTCGTGTTACCGTTCTAAAATTTATGTCAATCGTTTCCTAATGAAAAATTACATAAGAAATGTCTATTTGCGTAACTTTATTAGTGGTTTTGATTTTTTCACGATTTTTTCAAAATTTCATTCGAAAATTTAGGAGGGTTCTGAACATTCGATTGCATATAAAAGCAATAAGCTTCCAGTGTTTATGGATTGTGATTTTTGTACCAAATTTGGTTCAAATCGGTCAGTTATCGTCTCCACAGACCCACCCAACCACACACACACACACACAGACATCACTTCAAAAATGTTTGATTCGTGATCAGGGATGTTTGAAACGTGCTCTCCCGTCGAAAACTCGAATTCGAATTTTCGACCCCGTCACAATACTTTCCTTATACATTATGTATATAAGGAAAGTAATAGTTAGCAAAGTTCATACAACAATATCAACTTTCATTGTTTAAATACAATTTACTAGAATAATGCATTCTAACAAAGAAGCTTTTTCTATCAACGATACTATATTATGTATTACAAACCTTTGAGATTATCAATATATTTAAACTTCAAATTGCGGTTTTATGCCAGTAGCAACATATGCGATTGAGTGCAAATGTTTCAAAGGATAAACTCTTTAGAAAGCATTTTTTAGTGTTTTACAACACGTTGTGATACGTTGTTTAAGTATTACTTAGGTAAAATAGCTTATTCTATATAAAGGTAACTATTTTCATCTATTTGTGAAAATCGAATTATTTTCTTTAGTATAATTTTTAACATATCTGGAAATCTCATCAAGTGTGGAAATCTCATCAAGTGTGGAAATCTCATCAAGTGTGGAAATCTCATCAAATCTCATAGTGTTGATGTGGAAGAAGTAAAAATCCTAAAGGAAAATCGGAGAATTTCTTATGCAGAATATCGGATTCAAATGGTTCGATGGATAATACAGATGTTCAAAAACACCTATATTATACATATATCCCAAATCTTGGCAACGGGACCTTTGGCGAAGTTATAGAGTTGCTTGAACCTGATGGTTAATCTTCAGTGGCCATGAAAGTCATTCTAAAAAACAGCAACGTTCGATGGAAATTCCGATGTGGCCTCAATTATCTCATGAAAATATTCAATCGGTCATTGAGGACATCTGTATAGAGCCTTTGCAAGGTCATGCATATCTAATGACTAGGCACGTGGGTAAGTTATGATACATTTTAAAAATAAAATTGCTGTTATTTCCTCCTGGTGCCCTGCTGTTAACAAAAAAATGGCTAACAGATATACTGGAAGGTCTTAATTATCTCCACAAGCGAAAAACCTGTCATTTAGATATGCAGACAGAGAATGTACTTATATCGTATGAGATGACAGCAGTGCTGAGTGACTTTTATACTATACAGTCCAAAGAACAGCGAACTCCAAAGTGAATTTACAGATTTTAATAAATCATGTAACAGTCTCATAGTTATACAAAACTGTTCATTTGTTAAATGGGGAGAAACATAACTTAAATTTTAACCGTGATGCATGACTAGTATGAGAAGAGGATGGTAAAAAAGGAAATGCTTATATATATATATATATATATATATATATATAAGTTTAAAACTCCAATGAAAGTATAGAGAGAATTTTCAACTCAAAAACCCCAACATTATAAAATGCCTTACAAATAAAAGTATCACACAGCGAAATATATATATAAATTCTCATAATCTAATAACCTTAAATTCTCATAATCTCTCCTTAGTATCTTATTTTAGCCATACTTCTACATTCTCTTGAATTTACATTATAATATATGTCCATCTTTTTATTTTGCAGCTTTAACTGTAGAATATCTCATTTTATTGCCTTTACGCAGTACGGTTTTTATTACTCTCTTTGGCAACAGCAGATCACTTCTTTTCATTTTTGCGTATGGCAAGATTGGTCTAGTCATATATTGCTTGTCATGGTTGTACTTTTGAGGTGTATTTTAAGGTATTTATATTTCCTTTATTTTTTCCAATCTTTATGCTTGTCGTCCATATAATAGAAGTTTATAGATAAAATCTATCTTGTGTTTCAGAAATAAGCATTTTTGTGTTCATTTCGAAGGGATACATGGACTTTAAAAGAATTTTTTCGAAATGAACTATTCTTAAGCCTTCTTCCACGTGCAAGCTTTTATGCTTGATTTTTTTTTTGTTTTCCTATTTTTATTCCTCACCTTTGAAATTTGTTAATTGTCTTTGTTTTTATGACCTGCATTACGTTTTATAATTTTCTCTTTATGGTTGAATTTTTTTTATTTCATTGTATTTTGTAGGCAAATTTTAAGATAGTGTATTATGAGTTACTACTTACATTCTACCATTGGATTTACAATTATATATATATATATATATATATATATATATATATATATATATATATATATATATATATATATATATATATATAATATATGTATACAAATATATATATGTATATAAGATATATATACAAATATATATATATATATATATATATATATATATGTACTATATATCATATAAAAGCCAGTAATTAAATTCATAGTTGATTTTATTTACCATGCATATCCACTAGAATCTAAGGCACTACTCAAGAAAAGGCGCCCAGCCGCTCTATAATCCGAGCGGATAGCGAGTTGGGCAGGATTCACTTTTGGTCCAGTGTCCTTCTGTTTGGTTGATCTTCTTCTTCCGTATCCGGGTGCCTACGTATTAGTACGCAATGGGGACCAACCTTTGCTTTGTATTGGTACCGTGAGCGTTAGCCTAGGCTGGAAAAGCAGCTTTAAACGTGAGGGGGAGTCGCAATCCTCCCCAACCATTAAATGCAAAACATTTGGTTATCCCTTATTCCTTCAATTCTTTTTCTTGGATTATATACTATATATATATATATATATATATATATATATATATATATATATATATAATACGTAAATCCAACGACTTTTTGAAAGTCATTCATTTATCAGTTTCTTCTGTGGTTGTAAAATATCTCCACATACGGTGAAGCTTAATCTCTTGAGTAATATGTGAGCGCAGCTATCATTTACATTGACATATTTTATGAGCGAAAAAAACACTTTTTTAATGGAAATGTAACAGATTATCGGGATTTACACATTTAAAGCACCTGAAAATTAAGTATTAGGATTTTAGTACAACGTTCTATGTAAATCGGACCAAGCAATTAAAAAATATGGAAGCAGAATAAGGTTTTAAAAGAGTGCCTCTATTAGTATGCTTTCATGTTATCTAAAAATCGTATAGTTTGTGACTAAGATCCCCAGATTGTCAATAATAATCTCTTCCCCTTATCCGAGAACAATATAAGGAAACCTAGAGCAACGTAAATAAGCACAATGCAGCTGCACACAGCTGTTTCGAGGATACGTTGGATCCTCTTCGCCAGTGCAAGGGAACTAACAAATTTGAAATCTGAAAGAGGAATGGGAATAGACCCATTTCTTTTAGACTGTGTTGTTGTTCTCATGCACTGATGAAGGGGATCCAATGCATTCTCGAAACAGCTGTATACTGCATTATAGTGTTATTTGGGATTATTTACATTGCTCTAGTTCCCCTTATCTTTTGCACAAAGTGTAAATTACTTATAGATCAGGAAAAATATATTTTGAGAAACAGAAATGTCGGCTTATATATTACTGGTTATTGGGCGTCTAGATCAGAGGGTTGCATTAACATTTTATTTATTTGAGTTTATATATAAAAACCTTTTTTTCACTTTCAGGTACTACTGTATTAATACGGAAAACCATAGGCAGGAGAATAAAAGACTGGTTTCGGAAACGGTAGACAGGTGTCCAGAAATAAGTTATATATAAACGATCTCTAGAAGAGGATTAATTTGTGCGTTGTAAATTTGAATCTGATATACTAATGGTTTTGAAATGAGCCAGATTCCAATGGAACAGTTGAACTCGAGCATCAGCCAAGATCCTGCTCAAATAGGAACTAAGACTGCGCTGACGACAGTCTTGAAGACATATATACTGACGAAACGAGTTTCCCATCTCTGAGCTACATAAATCATGCGTTTAAGATCCTAGGCAATGATTGTGCCAGGATTGAGAATGAAAATGGAATAGGTCTTTTGGGAAACCACTCTAAAAGGAAAAAGCGCCATGGCCTTATCTCCTAGGTGGTGGGGAAAAGGCTGAAGAAAAAATATGTTTTAAAATTTTTAATGGTATTTATCTTACTTGATAATGAAAGAAACGACTGTTAAAAAGTTGATCAATGCCAGGTGGGCCAGTCATCAGTTATAGTTTAATTTTTTTAATTTTGTAAGGTGACTTCTGTTATCAATATTTGTTCCATATTATATGTTTTCTGTGACAGATGGATTGCATTATCATGGCGCTTAAGAACCATTTTATATGTATATATCAATATAAATATAAATATTTGTATTTTCTTCTTTAGTGCGAGTAAGATTGGATGCTTTAGGCTGGTCTGCACTGAAGAAGAATAAAATTAAGCAAAATAGAGCTTTCATATTACTAAAACTGGCTAAAAATCAATAGATGGTGTATTGATAGCAATTAAATTCAGCTTAATAAATTTCTTTTGAAACTTTTCGCGTTCCCAGTAAAAAAGGGAAATTTGTAAAATATTAAGAACATCTCATAAAAACTAAAACAATATTTTCCATTTTTTTGTTAAAAGTTCTTCAAAGCATTCAACCGTTTTATAATTGTGAAAATATTCACATTTTTCACATTTTTCCCCATTTGAAGTAAAAAAAAATCACAATAGTTAAGCACAACATCAAGTCATATTATTCACATCTATATAAACAATTACATATAAAATGGCTATTTTCGCAACAAACTTAATCGAAAATTTGTATTAATAATACTTTTTCAATTTTTATTATTTATTCATTTAAAAAAAATGAAGTGTTTTCTTGTGTTATGATGAAACGCGCGTGTATTTAAGTTATGTAGTGTGTACGTTAAATGGATGAATATCTAAGCATTCATCAACGCTGCAAACATAGTTTCAGTCCATTGACCACCCAATGCTGCGAAATGTGTCATGTGAGTTCGGGGCAATAAAACTAAATTGAGTCAGACAAGTGGTCAGAATTTACGTCGACAAAAATAGACACGATATATCTTACATAAATTTACAATTCGCCAACAAACGAGCAGTGTTCCGACGATATCACGTGAGTCTGAGGAGTTTGCCAGTATATAATTTTTACCACAGGCTAGTAAGGCCCAAATACTTTTGCTAACCAATCATGGAAAATAATGCATTCATGCGAAATATCGGATCGTATCTTTAAACTAAGGATAAGGAAAGATTTTAGTAAAGTTTGTTTGAAATGAAGAAGCCGAGATATTCATATAGATGATTTTGAACTTTTGAGAAGAGAAGGAGTGCTATGATATTGACTTTTCGAGAAGAGAAGGAGTGCTATGCTTTTGAACTTTCAAAAAGAGAAGCGGTGCTCTATGATTTTGAACTTTAGAGAAGAGAAGGAGGGCTATAATTTTGAACTTTTGAAAGGAGAAGGAGTGCTATTATTTTGAACTTTCGAGAAGAGAAGGAGTGCTATGATTTTGAACTTTCGAAAAGAGATGGAGGGCTATGATTTTGAACTTTCGAAAAGAGAAGGAGGGCTATGATTTTGAACTTTCGAAAAGAGAAGGAGTGCTACGATTTTGAACTTTCGAAAAGAGAAGGAGGGCTATGATTTTGAACTTTCGAGAATAGAAAGAATGCTCTAAAAGTCATGAACAAGAAAAAGTCATGAGAAGTAAAAGGAAAGTAAGTATGATAAAAAATAATTATGCACTACAGACAGTACAGTCATGGGCAGTAAACACGTGAGTGATCTAAGAAGGTAATGATGGGTTTGCAGAGACACCGGGATGCTCTCCAACTTATATTTGCGAGCCGACGAATATGACAAATATCTCAATGACGAACATGATTCTCTCACATCCGATGGCCAAATGTATTTACATATTACTTCCCAACACATAGTTTAGTGTATAAGGGAAAATATTACGACGGGACCGATAACTCGAATGGAAATTTTTGACGGAAGAGCACGTTTCACGGATCCCCGTATCACGCATTCCGAGGCGATGTCTATATGCTTATCTGTATGCATGTTTGCGTGTATAT
The DNA here is from genome assembly GCA_951213105.1 of Amaurobius ferox. NCBI lineage: Eukaryota > Metazoa > Arthropoda > Arachnida > Araneae > Amaurobiidae > Amaurobius > Amaurobius ferox. The sequence goes on from OX578140.1 coordinate 23,058,340, forward strand.
GTATGCGTCAGTGTGTCTGTATATGTAAGTCTGCAGACGCGATATCTTTCGAATGAATGAAGCGTTTCGTATATAAGTAGGTACAATTTTTACAATTAGTGAATACTAGAACCCTATTGATTTTAAACACAATTGAATGATCAGAAAACACCCCAACGTCCACATGAATTTTAGAAAAAATTATTAAAAAAATCAGCATTTTCTATAATGATAAAAAATAACCATTTCAGACAAAAAATTTTATTAGAAAATAAATAACACAAACTTTTGAGCACAAAATTGAATTGTTCTCGAGAATAAATTTATCTAAACAAATACAGGAAAGTAGTATGTATCATCCAACATATTCACTTTCTATTTGCACTATTTGTCGACTAATATGGCGACCTGTGCGCGTAATTTGGCGAGATATTGCCAACATTGCGATATTTTGAAATGGTGTCAAACTGCCGAAAATGTTTCTATAAATTTCCAGCAATTATGTCAAATGAACGCCAAATTGAGAATTATTGAAATGTTTTAATATATGGACTATATTGCTTAGCAGATGCTAGCAATATTTCTAATTGTTAAGTTAGATTTGCTCGAAATGTGAGTTAATTTAGTATTTCGAAATAGATTTGCATGTTTATATCCAGAAATGTACAAATCAATTTTAAAATCTTAATTGATGTACAATTCAATATTAAAAACATTGAGTCGTGAACTTTGTACATTATTATTTCGCTGCGAAAGAAGTGAAATAAATCATTGCATTATGTAGGGAAAGTCATGTGCTGACCACATAGAAGTTTTAATTCAAAACTAGGATTCATCAAAATTTCATTTTCACCAATGGTACTAAAGATAATTTCTTTTACAGCAGATTAAGCACAGTTACTGGTTATTAAATTTTTTCCAACAGATCTCTTAGAAGTAAAAATTAAATGTTTTAATTTTAAATTGCACAAGCGCAGACAAAACAATAATGCAGCATAAAGCTGTTTCGAGCATACGCTGGATCCTTTTCATCTGTACAACAAAAGAAACACACCCGAAGTTCAAAAGAGGGCTGAAGTCAAAAATAATCCCAGACCATTACTGTTTACTATTTAAGAAATATACCCAAAGGGAAATCGCCTACCAAACAAATTCATTTGATTTAATTCTATTACTAAGCCTAAGCCACATGGTATCAATATCTTAAGATAAAATTTCTGAAACTAATTGCTTTATAATACTATTTCTATGAAAGATTTAATTTTGCGTTTTTAATACTTTACAACATAGTTGAAAAGTGTTTATGACTTTGTTAATTCTGTCTGTCTGTCTGCTCGTTTGCACGATAACTGCCATAAAAATGACTTTTAGTATGAAAAATGTGTTGTTTAGTACAAAATGAAATTTTAGTATGTTGTTCAGACGGTCTATGGGACCTATGGGAATTAAAAGAATAATATCACATCATTAGTTTTGCATTGAACTCGGGTTGAAAAAATGAAATACATTGAACCTCATGGAACATAATTTTTCAAACATTTTTTAAGCGAATTTAAAATTCACAAATTGCTTCGAAATTTTTAGAAAATATTCAAATCATCCCATTAAATATAAAAAAAAAATCAGCAAAATATATTCGGTAGTTTTTTAAGTAAAAATAAAAATAATAATTACACCCATATTATATGAAGGGATCACGTGACCCACTTCAAAATAAAATATGGCATCCATCTTGTGTCAAAATTGTGATTTTTAAAGTTCTTTCTTATTTATATTAAATTTTGTATCCGTCCTAAAACCGTTTTATTTTTACTTAATTTCTATGCATCTATTTTCTGAAATAGCGCAATTACAATATATTTGAGTTTAAATGATCATCAAACATTGATTATTTCTACAACGAAGCTTAATTTTCACTAATGGCGAATGTTAACACATCAAACTGTAAGATGAGTTGTGTAAGAATTGCTGAATTTCTGTAATGCAAAATTATTTAGCTCTGGAGTCTGTAATATAGCTGATATGTATGAATTATTCATTAATTTCACGTAAAGACGCAGATGATTTTATAGAAGACTTTTCCGCTGAAGTTTTAAGCATAGGGTTAAATTACTTTTACTGTCATGGTTTTAAGATTTTAAGTAAAATAAATTATTGTAGTATTGCGATGAATGAAAGGAATGGAATACAGTATATGAATGAAATATTTACTGCTTTTTTATAGACAGCCAGGCGATTTACATTTCAATGACGTCATGTGAACAAAGTTCATTTTTTTCGACGAAGTATTAAGTTTTCAAATATAATAAATTATTGTAGTATTGTGATGATTTCAAAAATATTACGACTGAATTTGTCGCATTTTAGAGATTTTAAAATTAAATTGCATTGCAGTTGAAAAATGTTTCGTAATCGATGGCTCTATGCATGATTGATCTTTCTCCTTTAGTAATATCTCGACAACTTCTAGTCTTAGAAACTCAAAATATTGAAGTTGTTACCCGAAGTGAAATAGAGAACAACTATACAAATAAAAAAAAATCAGTCAAAAATTTTGGATTTATATAGAGAACAAAGATATTTTAAATTTTTATAAATAGATGAAAAATTTCAGAGATTCTGATTTCATTTCCTTTTTTTTTTTGGAAATTTTACTCACCCTCTGAAATTTCATAACTATAAAAGGTACGAACCGTATTTTGTTCACCCTCTGAAGTTTCATAATTATAAAAATTACGAACCGTAGTTATCTTAATTTTGTTTGATAGTCTCATCTTCGTAGAGAATCCCGAGGAATCTAGTTTGAAATTGGCACAAGCAGTTCTTGAATCGAATTTGAAGATTGCATTAAAAGCAATTAAACTTGCACCCCCCTTTCTATTGTGGAAGTTCGCACAGATGAAGATCCAGGGAGTATTTGAAGTTACGGAGAGAGCTTAAACTTGTGTGCAGAAATCAATCTTAAATCTAATTGCAATAGAGAAACTGCCATTAATTTCTGCTCCAGATGAAAGATATTAAATGTTAGAACTTTCTAATTAGGGTTACAATTGTATGTAAATACAAAATATATTTTCATTGTTTACAGAATGCATGTCATTTAAAGAAAAAAATACACCATTTATATAATGATATTTGTGAGTATTTATGAGTGTTTGTTTGCTTTAAAAATGTGTTATTAAATTTGATTTATAAAATTTTGAACAATTTTTGCTTTTCTCTTGTATATGTAGCATTTTTTGATACTCCAAAGAAATAATTGAAATATGATGTAACACCTAGAGAAGATCAAAAATTAAACGTTTATGATAAACATGTAGAAGACTAAAAATTAAACATAAGTATTAAGATTAAGTATTAACCCATATTAGATTGATTTAAAGCTATTATTTAACACTTGCTACTAAAAAGGAAAATCGGTGCAGAACGCACCATGACATTCTAATCCGTTAAAAGTAAATTAAAGTAGGAAAAAGCAATAGTTAAGAGTGAGATTAAGAAAGAAGAGTATATATATATATATATATATATATATATATATATATATATAAAGTAAAATAAAAATTAAACAATGACTAATAGCAAATAATCAATTAAGAATAAACATACAACAATGACGAGTATCCTAACATAGAAAAAAAATCTGATGTGGGCAGCACATGACTTTCCTTATTCAATGCAATGGATTTACTAACTTTACAGTCAAAAAATAATGTATAAGATCCATGGTACTGGTTCTTACTTTACAATGGTTTTAACTTTATGTTGTACATTTGGCAATTTTCCGAATAACAACATGTAAAATTATTTAATGTACCCAATTAACTTATATTTCACGTAACTCAACAATTATCAATATTGATAGCATCCTCAATGAGCGATATAGTCTATATATTAAGCTATTTTAATAATTTATTTATCATTTAGGCGTCATTTTCATTAATCTAGTGTCATTTTTTAAATTTTGGCTAATTTTTGTCAATTTGGGGGAGACATATCGCCAAGTTGGTGATATTTTGCTAAATTGTTCGCCAAATTCATCACCAAGTAATACAGACAAATCGAGAGAAGAGCATTTTTATATACTAGGAGGTATGTCCGTCATGTGACGGAAATCAGAAGTTGCGAAACATGACTTCTCATATGGCGCCATTTTTATCAATTTGGAAACGTCCAGCTAAATTTCTGGCCAAGCGTTATGGACGGATGGAGAAATGGCTTATTCTTACAGTCTACTCTTATATTCTTTCCAAGATATTGAACTTTCACCAATTAGTCGTCATTTTCATTGATTTAGCGTCATTTTTATCAATTTTGCAACAATTTCGTTAATTTGGCAACATTTAAAAAAATCGCCAAGTTGGCAATATTCCGCCAAATTTGCCGCCAAAATTTTGCCAAGCGTTATGGATGGAGAAATAAATTATTCTTATAGCAGATACATGACTATTGGCGTCCAAATACAAAAGTATTACCCAAAGTATCTTTTCCTATGAATGGAACGAGCTAGATTAACGAGAATGATGTCACCAAATTTATCGCATGATATTACATATGAAAAGTGAACATATTTCACAATAGATAATATTTTTTTTATTTCGTGTTATTTTTCATACATTTATTTTAAAAATGTGCAATATCTCAAAAATGGTTCAAGCTAGCGTTCTGAAGTTTATGTCAATCGTTTTCTAATGAAAAATTACATACGAAATGGATATTTACGTAACTTTATTAAATGTTTTGATTTTTTGATGAATTTTTCAGGATGTAGCTCGAAAATTTAGGAAGGTTTTGAACATTCAATCACGTTTAAAATCAATAGGCTTCCAACATTCACGGATTGCAATTATGTACCAAATTTTGTGTGAATCGCTCCATTCGCTCGTGAGATATCGTCTCCAAAGCGTCACTAACACACACACACACACACACAGATATCAGTAGTGTGTGAATGAGAGAGCTGGACCACAGCCATAAACCCCCCATTAAAACCACACCCACTTTTAGAAATGTAATGGCTCTATTTTATCCACACCATTGTGATTACACAATGGTGTGAAACCCCCCCATTAAAACCACACCCACTTTTAGAATGGAATGGCTCTATATCACCCATAAAAAAACCCACCCACTTTTAAAAACAATGGTGTGAAACCTCCCATTAAATCCACACCCACTTTTAGAACGTAATGGTCCTATTTCACACCATTAAAATTTCCACCCACTTTTAAAAACAATGGCTCGTAAAACCCCCATAAAAACCGGACCCACTTTTAGAACGTAATGGCCCAATATCACCCACACAAATTCGACTATACAATGGCTCTCAGACCTCCATTGAATCCCACCCACTTTTAGAAATGTAATGGCTGTATTTTACCATTAAAATTACCACCCACTCTTAAAAATAATGGCTCACAAAACCCCATAAAACCCGAACCCACTTTTAGAATCCAAAGGTTATTTCTTATCCATAAAAATCTACAACCCCTCTTAAAACGATGGTATCGAAACCCCATTAAAACTACACCCCTTCTAGAAAAGTGATGGCTCTATTTCAACCATACAAATTAAACAAATCAATGGTATCAAAATCATCCATTAGCAAGGTTCTAGCGCAAGCACCTCCCGAGAAAGTGATGGCTCTATTTCGACCACACCAATTTTCCGGAGCGAGCAAGCGAAAAGTCGTTGGGAGGGAAGGTACCCCCTTCGGCGAGCACCCCCTTTTAAATGAAATAGGGCCTCAGAAGAGGACGGTTACATGGAGTACTTTAGATGTGATATAGACACTATTAAAGAGGCATTCAGAACAGAAGAATGTGTCCTTCGAACTGAGGACCATTAATTATCTTTTAATAGTTCGAAAACTGTTAAAAGATTATGATCGCCTACTCCTTTATCGCATAGTGACCGTGAGCCAAGGTATGGACACCATCTTCCAATATATGACGTTTGTCATCTTTTCCTGATAGGGCAATCTTATTGACTTGTATGGAATGAATCTCATGCTTTGTGCTCCTGATGAGATTCATGGTTCTATGCTGTACTTCTTGCTTGAATAGGCAGTTCTTGTAGTCCTCGAAGGATATCCTGTTTTTCACGACACATTTCTTCACTCCTTTCGACTTTTTCACCAGGTCAACCTCAGTTTTACAGGCATACATCTTAGATCTTAAGCCAACGAACTCTTCTAAGATCTTCCCTGCATTTTCATCCTTCATCTTCCCCAAGACCTTTTTATTTACTCGGGGCATACCATACCTATTGTTTTCTGGATAATCTGATGTGTCAAAGTAGTCAATCAATCCTTTCATATCCTCATAAAAGTCCTCGGTCTGTATGTCATAGATGTAACTGTCAGTGTCCATGTACAATAGCTTGATATCGCCCCCGTATTTAGGCTTCATAAGATTATAATGGAAGTCATACATCAGATGCTTCGATAGATCTAATATACTCATGCCGACGTATATTGGCTTATTAAAAATCACTTTCGTCTTGTTCATATGCACGGCGGCTAATCTTTCGTCAAAAATGGTCCTTCCCTTGAAGTTGGGCTTAGCAACTAGCTTCTCCGCTTTCTGGGGATCGCATACTAGCCTAATATCGAGTCGCTTCCTGATATTTTCCATCGTCTTGCCAAAGACCGAGTTGTTCATAAGTTTGAAGAAGTCTTTCTCAAAGTCGTTGGTTGCCTTGGTCCTCATATCAGTGTTCAGGTCTATGTACCTCTTCAACCAGGGAGACTGCTGAAACTCCAACACTTTGTGCACCTTTTTGAGCTTCACCCCCAACTGCAACAGTTGCTTCAAAACCCTGTAATGAACCACATAATGCTCTTTGTCATAGAGGGTCGTCAGTAGTTTTGGCTGTTTTGAGCCATCGGGCATCCTGCTCTCAGGTGCTAGAGGTATGTCTGAATGGAGGTTGTGCAGATGGGTCGGGTACTGTAGGTCGCAATCTACGATGTATCCTTTGTCTGAGTCATCCTCTACTTGGGTCACATCTGACACAGTGCTCCACTCGAAGCCACCATGCGGTAGGTATTGACTCATGGCCCATCCGTAGAGGTTGTTGGCGTCAAGGTACATCAGGTAGTTAGACTTCTTGTTCTCGTCATAGTCCCTCATGTACTTGTTGTTCGCCCTCCCATATCGGTTACAGCACTGAGAGATGCCTCCTCTGGTCCCCTTTTCTAGCATGAGTATCATGTCATAGTCTGTCAACAGCTCTAGCTCAACCTCTGTGGTTTTGAGCATGGCGTCCCACGAGAGTCCGGGTGCAGTGAAGTACCATGCAGGATCCAACTTATAGGTCTTTAGACAGACATCTCTAAAGTGTTCCATGATGTCGGCTAGGATGAGTACATCAGTCTTCACATACAAATCGGAATATTCACCCAATGTCTTAATGTTGAAGGCCTTCCATACCCTTTTAGCGTGCTCGTAGTCCTCATCCTTTATGTGTGACTCATTCAATTGGTTGTAAAAGTCTTCTTTTGGGGGCAGCTTGGTTTCTTCGCATTTGTCCCACGAGTCCATGTAATCGTATGGATAGACGCCTTTTCGGGTGACGAGGTCCAGTTTGTCCTTGGGGAAGTACTTGGCTGTCTCCCTGAACTCCTTTACGTTCTTCGCAAGACTGTCGAGGCTAGCGGCCATGAACTTGAATGAGTCGACAAACCTCAACTTTATACCAGGTACCTTTACTTTCTTCCCATCGCCTACTTCTACAGTTTTTGCCCCGACCTCCTTACTGAAGGAAATGTACCTCTCCTCGTTGTTCGGGATGACGTCGATATCACCTTGGTCTCTACCGAGCTCCTTTATGAAGAGATGGGCGTCGTAGCCAGATAAGTTGTGGATAAACACTGGAATGAACGAAGGCTCTTGGTACTTTAGGTTGCAAAGGTTGTGAGCAGGTCCTCTGTAGTTCGATTCACATTTCGCCGGATTGAGAAGATGGTCATGATCTCTAACTTTTCGGAAGTCTGGTTTATCCTTGGGTGAATAGGGTGAAGGTTTCTTCCTGATATCTTCGTCACAGATGTGGCAAACATGGGTCCTTTGGAAATGCTCTTCATCTTCGGTGGTCATTTTGATGGGTTGCTTCTTATCATAAATGTTCTTTATCGCTAGCGCCTCAGTCTTCACTGTATCAAAGAACAGCTTGGTGGCATTGGGTCCTCTGTATGTGATTGGTGCCTTATAGTCTGCGTGTTTATATTTGATGTAGACAGTGAAGCTCATAGGTTCATGCTTTTGATATTTATGTAAGAATGAGCTGTCTTTTGTAGGGCAGCAGGTGTTTATCTTGTTTGTCAAGCACTCAAAGTCTCCATACATCACAAAGGGTAATCGTAAAGACCTTTGATAGTTTTTGAACCGCAGAGATTCGTTCTCCTCGGGCATTACAATCTTTACTGGTGTATTCTTCCTACAATCCGTTTCATGAGCTTGGAGGTCCTCTTCGGAGTAATAATACAGCAGGCATCTCTCACAGGTGAATATCTTTCCGTTGTGTTTAGTCACTTGTCCGCTTATCAATTTGGAGAGGTCTTTTATCCAACAGTAATGACTGTTTCCTTCCTTATTCTTTATGTACAGCAAATTGATGTGTTTGTCTTCCTTATTTTTAGTGATTCTCAATGGGTAAATATCATTACCTTCGTATGAATATATGTTCACCGATATGTTATTCAACTTTTCGAACCTGTTAAATACTCTATCTTCCATCTTCACTGGAAACTCGATACCTTCGAAATTTAGCTCATTATCATATGGCTTATATTTAGAGACTCTATCTACGTGATTATCAGCTGGATAAATAGCGGACAGTATCGCCCACTTAAAGCACTCGTTATCATTTTCATTTTTCACGTTAATGACTGCCTTTTTATCTTTAATTCTTTTCGGTAAATCAATGTAGGATGATCCTCTCAGTGGGTTGTATTTATTGATCCTCACCTCAAGGTTTTTAATTCTAACAAGCGTCCATCCCGAACCCTTTGCAACAAACTCCTCCATTTCTGTCAATAATTTTTGGATAACCGATCTGTAATAAGCTACCAAATCAGTTGATTCTAAGATGACTGCGTTTTCTGTTTTGAAGTTTTTCTCCATTTCTATAATAGCATCGTCTTTACCCTTTTGATAGTCACAGAGGAATTCGAAATTAACCTTCAAACCATGCAGCCTCTTTATGTGTTTAGTGATGAGTCCCCGGACTAGTGACGCCACATCGTTCAAAAAGTCTTCGGGAAGCATCAGGTTGTGTTCATTTTGGATGTCGTACGTCTTCAAGCGAGATTCAAAGGCTGTATTAACTTTGTGGAGGGTGTAGAGCCTTCTCTCTCGCGTATCTAAAAACAGGTCTGAATCAAACCCGAAATGACGGTTGAACAATACGCTTTCTATGTATGCTATGATGTCTGCCCTCCTTCCTAACCTGGAATAGCCTCTAATGCCATGCGTTCGACAAAATTCCCGTAGTTGGGGGAGAGTCATGTGATGTAGTCGATGCTCCACCCTTCCACACTCTGGGAGAGCGGTTGCCTTCTTTGGTTTATAGTTTAGGTGCCCTTTAGATTGTAGGTGCTTATTCATGCTTGATCCCTTAAATAACTTACCGCAACACCTGATCTTACGCACTCTGTTCTTCTTTGGCTTGCTAAACAAGTCATTGTGGAAACTGGAAAAGCCGTTATGATATTGAATAAGGTCGACCAGCTCCAACTTTTTAAGTTTCGAGTAACCTCGAATATTATTTTCACGACAGTAGCCTTGCAACTGTCGAACGGTTTTAGATTGAAAATCCATTTTGTCTTTCTTTAGAACTACAAATCGTTTCTTTAAATACTTTTATTACTGAAGGGGTATACTTTAAACGATTCAATTTTTAATGAGTATTTCAATCATTAAAAATATAGTCATATCTACATCTATTAAATTATGGAAGGGCATGTCATCGTTGTCGGTCGATCGCTATCGCTATCACTGTCAGCCTGATATATTGAAAAGGTTTCGTAGAGGTGCATGAACCGTTCTGGATGTCATACGTCTTCAAACGACTTTCATAAGCTGTCTCAACTTCATGGGGGGTATGTGCCCTCACCATATTCGTCGAAAGACCTTCCAAAATTCGTCTTCGTTAGGTCCTGTCTCGTATTCTATACAATAATATCTCGTTTGCAGTAAAAATTTGGATCCTGATTGAGCTAGAGTTGACAAGATCAGCGGATGGATACATCGGAAGAAACAGGATTGAGTTCTGTCCCCCTTCTATCCAAAAATTATTGACGGAGATGGAGGAGATCCATAATGCTTGGCGAGATTTTATAATTTCAAAGTCTTGATCATGGTAATATTTTGATTGTTAATATTTAAGAGGCATTTCTTGTGCTCTTTTAAGATGAAGTAAAAAACATAATCTTTGGGGGCAGCGTTCCTTAACCTCCAGTTAAACTCAATCATTAAGTTATTCGTATCGGTATAGTTTTGATGATGAGAGAGATTAAAGCAGATGATTGGATACAACTTACCAAAATTCGAATAATTGACCATACAACCTGTTTCAGACGTGATGGTGTTGAGTCCAGATTCCAAAAAGGCTGTGTATAATCGATTATAATCACTTTTCTCAAAATCCATCATGTAACTGACAGTTGGCACTTTTACATTGTTGATCATTAACCAACATTCCGTCATATCTAAGTTATCAAACAGCATGTTATTGTGCTTCGAATTTTCGTATCTTTCAGTGTACTGAGGAATTACGTACAAAGATAAGACTTCATCAGAAGTAGCTTTTATGGTATAAGAGCCGCTAGCGTTTTTATAGAAAATATTAGACTTTACTATGCTGTGTTGGTTCCAGTTTATTTCTACATCCTTATTCGATAACTTTAATTCGTTAAATATTGAAGCCGCCGCATTTTTAAATCGTACGTAAGGTAGCCAGAGTGATAAATCTTCTACAACGACTTTATAGATCTTATGTTGCTCGTTGGTGTACAGCATATTTAGACTGTGATTTCTCTGGAACTCAAATTTGACTTGGAACCCCGTGATTACTTTTTTATATTCACGGAAGAAATCAAACGCGTACTTTAGTGGGATCCATATAGTTACAACCTTGCTATTTTTAGTGAATTCGCTTCTTTCTGTAAATCCCTGGTTATGGTTCTCATTAATTCTGAATTTTTCGAAAAACTCAGTAATCTTTGTGGTATCTACTAACGTGCCATCATATTTCAAGCGTTCTCTATCAGCTGTGTCCGACGTATCAGTGTAGAACAGCATATTTGTAGCTTCGGCAGAAGAATAGTCAGGCGTAAAATGTATTAAGCCCAACACTTGTCGCATAAGAGCGGTATAATTAATGTTGGATTCTATTTCAGTGGTTCCTAATGTAAACCTGTTAGCATTGATCAAACCACCTCCATTCACGAGAGCTACATTATCATTCACTATGGCAGTACCATCATTGTTAACAATTTTCAATTTTTGCTGTAAATAACCGTTAGAGTATAAAATGTTGGCGTTGGTGTCTTGAATAAAGAAATGGTAAGAGGCATTTTCCATAGAATTATCACTATTTTCATGCCTTACCTCTCTATATTCGAAACTTTCGATGTCATCATCGTAATAATAATTGGTGCTGTTTAATTCAAATATTTTATTCATTTATTATGAAATAAATTTTTTTTCTTCTCCTCAATTTAATAGCTATATGGCTATTAAATCGAATTTAGATAAACTTTAGTCCAGCTCCATGTTTTTTCTGCTTTGATAATATCTCCTTTATTTTATCCTGCACATACTTACCTTCTAATTCGGCCTCCTGCAGGACGTCGGAAAAGAACCCTCTTCCTTGTATCTTCTTACTCTTTCTTTGAAGTCTGTGTTTATTCATTTCTTTATTATAGGGCGATAAAATTGTATTGTACTTCTTGCTTATTGAGCGGAATTAAATCACCTCTATGATTGGTTACTTGCATTCTGATTCGGTAAACACTATCCATTCGAACAGGGTAAAACAGAGGTTTGTCAAATGATTTTATAATCTGACTACCTGGACGATTACTGTTTGTAAATGAATAGATGACGTTTGTAGAGTTGAAACCGTTGATATACGCCCCCTCTGCGACATCGCAATGTATATAAATGTTATCGTTTCCCCCAGATAAGTCAGCAATGTACTTTCCTACTTGTTCAAGCTCTTCGTGGATTTTAGGCTCGAAACCTATAAGTTTATGCAGGTTTTTGGTTTTCGTTAAATCGATCTTATACCCGTCTTTTAACTTAATGGCTATTCGTTGTCGTTCCTCCACTATACCGAATTGTATCGGCGGATCGCTTCCAAAAAAATTAATCATGTAACGATTCAGCCCCTTGATAGTGTAATTTCCATCTGGTATCGTCAAATTTAACCACTGCTGACCATCAAAGTATGATAATTCCTCATCTTTGATATTGTCCCATGAAACGTACATCGAAAAGGACTGAAGGGCAATCTGTTTAAAGGTGAAAGGTCTAGTGTATTCAATCGTAAAATCTTCTGATTTTTCCGCGTTTTTAGAATCTAATATCAATAGAACCATTTTATTTATAGAGAACATTTTTTTCATTGAAGTCGCTGGGTTCTTGGGTAAAAGAATATAGCACATCTACAACTGGCTTACCCTTGTTTCTTTCACGAATGTACTTCATACAAAAGTAGCCGCATTTGACGGAAGCAGGGTGCTGTAGAAAGCTCGAGTTACACCCGATATTTTTCTTTCCAGAAGTCAGTAGATACTTCTTAATGTTAGGATGAATTTTGTATACGTGTTCTCCAAAAGGATCAAAATACTCAACAAAGTTATTTTTAGGATCGTTATAGTAGCAGACCCAGTGCGTACCAGGTCCTGTGACAATGTCCAGATTAATAATACCGTTTTCAAACCGACTCATCTTTTTAGGCAACAGATCGGAAGTAAAGACGCCCCTAAACCCCTGTTCATGTTTCATATTTTGTTTAATTACTTCGTCTGATATTCCCAGTTTTGATAGACGCCCTTTCCAATGGGTCTTTTTTTTACACATCCAGATCCTGAAATTTTTTCCAAAGCTTTCTTTGCTCCATATCCAGCCGCCCCACTTGCAGCACCTAGTGCTAAAGCCTTGGCCCCAGCAATTAACGCAGGTAATAGAAAAGGTAGAAAACCACCCGTTTTCTGGAGCTGCGTCTTACTGATAGTGATACGCTTCCCCTTCCCAATTTGAGCTATCTGTGTTCGAGTTAAATGTATATCTTTGTTGGGGGCTTTTGTCTTATCTATTTGTAGAGATACTTCTTCTCCTTTCTGGTATGCAGATTTTAGCTTAGCAATCTGATGATCGCTTAAATGTATTTTAGTTTTTATGTAATTACTCATTTATTTAATGAAAAATTTTTGTAGTATTGTTTTACTTGCTCGTTGGTCATAGTTCCTTCTCTCAACAATGCATCCAATAAATCGACGACTTGATTGTGTAACTTTTTACTTTTGGACCCTTTACATATCTTATCAGTCAATCGGGCTAAAATTTCCATTTTGTCTTCTACTCCTTTACCGATATAAATTCCTTTTCTTTGCAAGTCTCTGAGTCGATCCCGATAATCTCCTAACGTAGTCATATGATCTCTCAAATAATCAGCCTTAGCTAATAAGCGATCTTCTCTTTCTTCATCCTTTTTAGTCATTCGAGACATCTGACTCATAATGTTTCCTTTTTGACGAGACATTTTTAGGTAAGTATCATTTACTTTACTCATAATTTCTTGCAAAGTTTCCTTGGTCTCATGGTACAATTTTGAGGGTCTTGGAAAGTTATTTTTCTCTAAAAACTCTACATCCAATTTTTTATCAAAATCATAGACTTCTAAAGGCGGTTCAATAGCTAGAGGAATGTGATCAACAGCATCTTTTATAGCCTGAATATTCTCCTTTCGATTAATTTCTTGTTCTTGTAGCTTTTCAGTTACAGGCTTGTGAAAGTCCGATAGTGCTTTCTGGATACCTAATTTTTGCTCAAGTTGTTGTTCGTTGTTTTTTCTAATTTCAGCCTGAAGCTTATAAACTTTAAGTTCATATTCAACTTCCTTTCTTAATTTCTTATTTCGTTCTTTTTGTATAGCATTCATCTTTATTATTATGCAAAAAAATTTTTACTTAAGCAAATTAAATTTTTACTGAAGCAAATTTTTAACATTAAATAAAGATGATTCAAATTAAAAATTATACAGAAGCAGAAGAACTTGTCGATGCAAATCAACATTATTTATTACCTAAACACCCTTTCAGACTTCTAATCGCTGGAGCTTCAGGTACTGGTAAAACGAACTTATTGTTGAATTTTATATACGACTATCTCGAATTTGATAATTTGTTCGTTTGTGCAAAAGATATGTACGAACCCAAGTACGGTAAACTGAAAGAAAAGTACACAATGTTTGAGGGCGTGGATATTGACTCGATAAAGTACCCCAAAAAGAAGAAGAAAATTATCCTAGAGTTATATGAAAGATTCGGCAAGAAAGGAACTTTATTCTCCTCTGATACAAAAGAATTTATAAAAGTGGATGACCTGGACCCATCTTGTAAAAATGTTGTTGTCTTTGATGACTGCATGACTGACAAGGACCAGAGGAGCATAGAAGATTTTTTCATCAGAGGTCGGAAGAAAAACGCCTCAATCATTTATCTTTCTCAATCTTATTATAGAACACCCATTGTTATCAGAAGAAACTGTAATTACTTGATATTTTTTAATATTCAACCGAGGGAGATTCAACAGATCATAAGAGAGATAGATGGTAGTTTGACAAAAGAAGAATTCAGTAGATTATATAAAAAGTGCATGCAACAGCCGTATGATTTCTTTATGCTTGATTTAGTTAATCCGGCTCTGAGATATCGGAAGAAATATTTCACCCCTATAAATAAAGATGGAAGAATACTTGCAAAAGAAAATTTACGTATATAGAAAGAGCTACCACCACTACCATAAAATTAGTGTCACTATGACCGTTAGCAAGTTCGTTTTAAGTTCATTGGGTTTATCAGCTTTTGTACTTGTTCCCTTAGCTGCTCTGAGCTTAAGCGTCGGTATTGTTGAAGTTATTGATAAAGCTTTGAATATCGCGGAAAGGAAAGAAGAGTACAAACAGTCTTACAAGTTTTACAAACAGCTGCTCAATTCATACAAATCGAATACCCTATCAGAAGAGGAAGTGTATAAGCGAGAGGAGGATTTCATCAATAATTTAGTCTACTTACCCAGAGAAAAATATATGAAACAAACCCTGCTGAATGGATATCAATTTGTGAGTAAATAATTTTTTATATATAAATAAATGTGTGGTAAAAAGACTTGCAAGAAAGGAAAAGGTGTTGTTAACGCAGCAATTAATAATTTACCGTTTGAAATGCATCTGCCAGGGCATCAATTTACAGGACCAGGAACTCAACTGCTCAGAGGAAAAACTAGACTGAACCCCGATTTAACATACAAAGAATGGAGTAAGCCTATTAATAGGGTTGATGATAGTGCCTATAAACATGACGTGTGCTACATTAAAAACAAAGATACCGAAACCAGAAACAAAGTGTGTGACTCAAACATGATTAAAGAATTGGACGACATTCCCAATCCAAGTTTTCGTGAAAGGCTAGATAGAGCTGTTGTGAAGCCTATTATCAAAGCAAAGAAGACATTTGGAATGGGCTCAAAAATATATTGTCTCAAATGTAAAACACACACCGACACTAAAGATGAACAGCATGTCACCTCTAAAAACGCTAGACCAATGTTGAAAGGTATTTGTGTGGGTTGTGGTTCTAAGAAGTGCCGTTTTTTACCGCTGAAGGGGTAACTGAGAAGGGTTGCCCCGAAAAGGTTTATTACGATCCCGAAACAGGATTTTGTGGCATAAATGTACTGAGCAGAAAAACTGGTTTAAGTCGAAAAGAAGTCTCGGATTTTTTACACCGACAGGATGTATACACAAAGCATAAACCACTTATCCGTAAGTTCAAAAGAAGGAGAATTTACGTGTCACATATCGACGACCAATGGCAAGCTGATTTACTGTTTGTCTATAAATTTGCGAGAAGTAAGTTTAATGATGGTATCAAGTACATATTAACAGCTGTTGACTGTTTCAGTAAATATGCATGGGCTGTTCCTCTAAAGGATAAATCAGCAGAAGAAGTAACTCAAGCATTTAAAAAGATCTTCAAAGAAAGAATACCTGAAAGGGTTCAAACAGATAAGGGTTTAGAGTTCGTCGGAAAAACAACTCAAAAATTATTCAAAGAAAATAATATCCAATGGTTCACAACAGAAAATGTTGAAATAAAAGCTGCTATGGTTGAAAGATTTAATCTCACTCTTGGTAATAAAATAAAGCTCTACTTGTGTGCAAATAACACTGAAAGATACATAGATGTATTGGGTCAATTAGTGAAGAATTACAACAACTCATACCACAGAAGTATAAAAATGACTCCTGTTGAAGCCAGTCTAGAAGAAAACAGTAGTGAAGTCTACCGCAATTTGTTTAAAGAAAAGGTCATACGTAAACATAAATACCAGGTAGGCGATAAAGTAAGAATATCTATATATAAGTCTACCTTCAGAAGGGGTTATCAAGCAACTTTTACAGATGAAATATTTGTCATTTCTGAAGTATTAGAAACCGACCCAATCACTTATAGAGTTCAGGATTTAAATAATGATGAGGTTAAAGGCACTTTTTATGAATATGAATTAGTAAAATATGATAAGAAAGACAATGTGTATAAGATTGAAAAAATCATCAAAAAGAAAGGGGACAAATATCTAGTTAAATGGTTAGGTTATCCTGAGACTAGCTGGATTGATAAAAAAGATTTAGTTGATTAATTTTTAATAGCTTATTCGGCTATTAAAAATTATAATCACTTATCGGGGTCATACCTCAGCTCTTCGTGACATGTTGTTCAGACGTATCAGCCGTTTTTTTAATTTATAGGGTAAAAACTCCAATTTAATGCTTCGAAGATGGTTCTGCAGATTTCTTCATTCTGAATAAGCGTCTTTTTGAGTTTAGGTAACTTAACTAGAAGGCGTGAAATATAGATGTCGTAACCTCTTTTCCGTAACATATGGTATAAGATATAGTCTTTGCTGATTATGTTTTTTCGCTCTGGGTACATCTCCTCATATTTATGGATATAAGAAGAAAAGTCGTTCAAAAGCTCTTCTTCTTCAAAGGGTAGGTTATGCAAACCTAACCATTTAGCCAGATTTTTCATTCGATGTTTTCGCCTCTGTTGTTTCTGCATGTTTAAATACATATCGAGATTATTGATAGGGGGTATATTTGGATTATACCTCAGCTCTTCGTGACATGCTTGGCAAATGTACCAGCCATCATCATTTTGAATTACATATTTGTGTTCACATTCATGAGTTTTCAAGTCTCCGTCTGAGGTAACTTTATTGTCCAGACCTAACATTCTTGTTAGTTCCAACATTTCCTTCGAGTCTTCGATCATTATATTCTTTTATAAGTTTGACAATTTTTTCAAACTGATCATGCAACTTTTTTAAAGATTTTTTCACTTCTGAAATGTCATCGCTATAAACATCTAATTGAACATACTGATAAAGAATTCTATAGCGAAATATCTCAGACTCAATTTCATTCATTTATATATATCTTTGTTTTCTTTAACTCAGATAAAATACGAAGCAGTATTATTTTCCGCTTGGAGAGTTTCGACCTTGTTTTCTACTTCCTGCTTTCATAACGTCTGTAGCGAGCGCTGACCTTGACTAACATCTCTTCCTCTTTAAAGAAGAGTTCTCTCAAAGGTAGAAATAAGCGGAGATTACGAGAATCAAAGGGAGATGGCAGCACTATATGGATAGGAATAGTATTTATTTTTCGCGATTGATTTTAAGCGTTTTATTCTATATTTTTTAATCAGATAAGCTATAGTGATAGATATTTTGAAGAATTATTACATTATAAGAGGGAAATAACTTGTTTAAAGTGCTATTTTTGAAGATTTTCGTCTGTGGTGTAATGGTTAAATTAAAGGTATGTGTATATTTAGATGGGTACCCATGGCAAACGGTTAGCGCGCAGACCTATTAACATCTAGGTCCCAGGTTCAAATCCCGACCTCTCCCAGGTTGTTAATCAATCCGGGTTGATGGTTTATTGAACTATACCGAGCCAAAAATGACATGTCAGCTTGCTTTAGTCGTTGTTCCAATAAAGCAAGCACTCATCGATAAAAAAGTGGTGGGCGGGCCCGACGCTAGGCGTCAAAGTCTTACAGTGTTGTCCTTATATGTTGTTTGTAAGCCTCAGTGGCGGTAGGCTCAGAGTGTATTTGGTCTTGAATTCGGCTCATCAAGAAGGGCCCCTTGGTGGGTCGAATTTGAGATTGAATATACTCTGAGCCTACCGGGGGGCATTTTGCAAAAATTTTTAGGAGTTATGGTGGAGTCATTAAAGTAAGTTCTCGATCTTGGCCTAGGCGAGGGGTCAACAAGACATGGAGTTAGTGATCCGGACCGCGATTTAATAAGACAGGGAGTGGGACTGGGTTGTTTGATGCTGGGTTGTCTGATGTTCTGTTTATCGAGGATCAGCTGTATGATAACTGGTTTGTTCTGATTTCCCGGGTTGATTTGGAGCTGCAGGGCGAGTGTCTTCAAGGCATCTTTTTTCATCTTCTTCAACTGATTCTCTGTGTACACCGGGGCACAGACAACAGGGGCAACTGGCTCGGGATCTTTGAGCCACTCGTTACAATATGATGGTCTCTGAGGGCTCGGGGACCGTGGCCTCTGAGGGCTCGGGGACCGCGGCCGCGGCACGGCCGCAAGGGCATCCTCACACTCTTTTTGCAGCTGCTTGTACACAGGGCCGTTCTTCTTTATCGTCCGGCCAGTTCGAGGATTGACAGTGGGGTTACTCATCCATTCTTGACAGTGTGCTGGCTGAAGATCCAGTGGGTCCCGTGCAGCCTCGCACTCCTTTTCGAGCTGTTTGTAGACAGGGCCATTGACTTTTATCTCGTAAAAGTTGCCGCCTGAAAATCGGTGTATATTTTTTAATGGTTATGATACCATTAAAAGAAAATTTATTGTTCAAATTTAAACATTTGCCCTGGTTGTGCTTTCCCGACATCTTTAGCTCCCAAATATACAAAGAATAGAGGTTTAATCTCATTAAGCTTCATATAGTCGGACGCATTTTCGTCGCATCGTTTCGGCAGATACAAATTTGAGCCGTCTTCTAACTTCACTATTAGTTTATTACCATATTTGGTGGTGATCTGTTTAATTTCCATGACAGGGTATTTTACGTCGATATTGAGCTCATGCATCTTCTTGAAACTTCCTTCCAATGTACTAATTGCGTTTAGTTTGTTCAACAGTTCCATGGTTTTTGTTCTTTCTCAACATTAGAATTCTTTTCTTTAAGTGCTTAAAATGTTGTTGGGGTATCATTTTTTAACGGACCCGCAGATTCTAAAAGGGGGTGCTCGCCGAAGGGGGTACCTTCCCTCCCAACGACTTTTCGCTTGCTCGCTCCGGAAAATTGGTGTGGTCGAAATAGAGCCATCACTTTCTCGGGAGGTGCTTGCGCTAGAACCTTGCTAATGGATGATTTTGATACCATTGATTTGTTTAATTTGTATGGTTGAAATAGAGCCATCACTTTTCTAGAAGGGGTGTAGTTTTAATGGGGTTTCGATACCATCGTTTTAAGAGGGGTTGTAGATTTTTATGGATAAGAAATAACCTTTGGATTCTAAAAGTGGGTTCGGGTTTTATGGGGTTTTGTGAGCCATTATTTTTAAGAGTGGGTGGTAATTTTAATGGTAAAATACAGCCATTACATTTCTAAAAGTGGGTGGGATTCAATGGAGGTCTGAGAGCCATTGTATAGTCGAATTTGTGTGGGTGATATTGGGCCATTACGTTCTAAAAGTGGGTCCGGTTTTTATGGGGGTTTTACGAGCCATTGTTTTTAAAAGTGGGTGGAAATTTTAATGGTGTGAAATAGGACCATTACGTTCTAAAAGTGGGTGTGGATTTAATGGGAGGTTTCACACCATTGTTTTTAAAAGTGGGTGGGTTTTTTTATGGGTGATATAGAGCCATTCCATTCTAAAAGTGGGTGTGGTTTTAATGGGGGGGTTTCACACCATTGTGTAATCACAATGGTGTGGATAAAATAGAGCCATTACATTTCTAAAAGTGGGTGTGGTTTTAATGGGGGGTTTATGGCTGTGGTCCAGCTCTCTCATTCACACACTACTGATATCATCTCAAAAACGATAGATTCGTGTTCAGGGATGCTTGAGACGTGCTCTCCAGTCGAAAACTCGATTTCAAATTTTCGACTCCTTCACAATACTTTCCTTATACATTATGTATATAAGGAAAGTAAAAGTGAGGCAAACATGCCGATAAAGTGGAATAGGGGTAGGCTCAAGATGGAGGTCATTTCAGAATAGATTCTACGTCAAGGATGAGTATCCATCCAAATTTACCAAGATGTATGCTTGTTTCTAAATATGGAGACAGTTAATAACTATGGACACCATACACTCAGCCGACAAGCATAAAAATATTGAAAAATTATAAATTAAATATTTGCCAGTAAAAAAATTCATATGCTTCTAAACACAAAGTGCTGTTTCGAAAAATGCGAGTGAACTGTTGTCACTCATAAGATAAAAATCAGTGTTGCCAATAAGAAGAAAGTGTTGGAAATGCTATTTGAAATTCCAAATATTTTTTTATTTCATATATGTTTACTTTCCTTATATACAGAATGTATAAGGAAAGTATTGTGATGGGGTCGAAAATTCGAATTCGAGTTTTCGACGAGAGAGCACGTTTCAAGCATACCTGATCAAGAATTAAACATTTTTGAAGTGATGTCTCTGTGTGTGTATGTATGTGTGAAAGTATGTGTGTGTGTGTGTCAGTGAGTCTGTGGAGACGATAACTGACGAACGAATGGACCGATTCGAACGAAATTTGGTACAAAAATCACAATCCGTATAAACACTGGAAGCCTATTGTTTTTATACGAACCCCCCTAAATTTTCGAGTGAAATTTTGAAAAAAATCGTCAAAAAATTAAAACCACTAATAAAGTTACGCAAATAGATATTTCTTATGTGATTTTTCTTTAGAAAACGATTGACATAAATTTTAGAACGCTAACATGAACCGTTCTCGAGATATTGCACATTTTTCAAAAAAATTATTAAAAAGTCATATAAAATAAAAAAACATATTTCCTATTGAGAAACATGTTCACTTTTCATATGTAATAGCATGCGATAAATTGGGTGACATCATTCTCGTGGATCTAACTCGTTCCATTCATGAAAAAATATACTTTGAGTACATACCTGCGAGCCCAGCTAACCAACCAGAGTAATACTTTTGTATTTGAACGCCAATAGTCATTTATCTGCTGTAAGAATAATTTATTTCTTCGTCTATAACGCTTGGCGAAATTTTGGCGACGAATTTGGTGGAATGTCGCCAACGTGGCGACTTTTTAAATGTTGCTTAATTAACGAAAAACTCGCCAAATGGATAAAAATGACGCTAAATCAATGACGACTCATTGATGATGACGACATGGAAAATGATGACTCATTGACGAAAATTCAATATCTTGGAAAGAATATAAATAACTACTATAAAAACAATATTTTTTTTACTGTAGAAGCAGTAAATTCATTGCATTATGTAAGGAAAGTCACGTGCTGCCCACATCTGATATTTTTATTTCATTTTTGAGAGAATTATCATGAAATATTAAAAAGAAAGCTCACAAATATTAAAAGTCCCCTGAAAATTGTGAATTAAGTTTATTTACAGTGTATATTCTGTACGAAGAATGGGTATACAGCTAGTACAGGACACAACTGTATAAGGAAATCAAGGTGGGACTGACGCCAGATATTTTAGCATGTTTTATCACTTCTCACCTACTCTGCTTCAAAGTGATCGTAATTTTAAATTCGGAAGAGCGTAGTTTAGTTTTCTCACTTCTGTCTGATAGCCTGAATGACTTTCTGAAATATTCGAGTTGAAATTAGCACGGTTTCCTTCTGAATCCAAGTTGAAGATTGCGTTAAATGCAATTACACTTGCCGAGACCGAAAGAAGATTGAAGTTGTGGAGAGGGTTTGAAGTTGCATGCGAAAATCAATCTTAAATCCATTACAACAGAGGAAAGGCGATGAATTTCTATTCTGAATCGAACATACTAAATGTTAAACAGTTAATTAACGTCGTAATAGTTTTAGAAAATTTGGAACAGAGTTTTCATGTTATGCACTCAATTTTTGCATTTTGAGGTAGGTTTATTGTTACGATTATTAATAATTAAAATACCTTCACGGTGTATTACTTGCCTCGAGGTAAAGCAAAATTTGCAGGCAATTGTTGTCATTATTTGTAGGTCCACTTCTCTTGGCGACAAATATGGCAAAATATCGCCAACATGATGACTTTTGCCCAGTTCTGGAAACTTCTTGAACTTTATAGTTTGGGTAAGATATTTCCAAGTTACGCGGGTTGTTCTTGAATTTTTTACAAAAGGTATATAACCTGGTGGTTGTTTAGTTAGAAAGAGTTGACGTGATACGAGTCACAGTGAATTGTGAATATGTTAGTGTCTTCAAAATATAATCTTCTGCTTGGTGAATGAGTTAAACATTTAATGGCTGTCTTATTGCATCTGACAGTTGTCTTCTGACCTTATACGATAGTTGTCTTCTGACCTTATACGATAGTTTAAAAGTTGTCAGATATTTTTGAATTTCCAACGACGGGTAGAAAGCAAGAATTCAAACAACACAACAATAGCTAGAAAAACTAACAAATAAGAACAAGAGAAAGACTGTGGACCCATTTTTACTTTCCTTATATACATAATGTATAAGGAGAGTATTGTGACGGGGTCGAAAATTCGAATTCGAGTTTCGACGGGAGAGCACGTTTCAAGCATCCCCGATCACGAATCAAACATTTTTGAAGTGGTATGTGTGTGTGTGTGTGTGTGAAGTATGTGTGTGTGTGTGTGTGTCAGTGAGTCTGTGGCGACGATAACTGACGAACGAATGAACCGATTCGAACAAAATTTGGTACAAAAATCACAATCCGTAAACACTGGAAGCCTATTGTTTTTATACGCAAACGCATGTTCAGAACGCCCTTAAATTTTCGAATCAAATTTTTAAAAAATCGTCCAAAAATCAAAATGGCTAATAAAGTTACGCAAATAGACATTTCTTATGTAATTTTTCATTAGAAAACGATTGACATAAATTTTAGAACGCTAACGTGAACCGTTCTCGTGATACTGTACATTTTTCAAAAAAATTATCAAAAAGTCATATAAAATAAAAAGAAATATTTCCTATTGAGAAACCTGTTCACTTTTCATATGTAATACCATGCGATAAATTGGGTGACATCATTCTTGTGGATCTAGCTCGTTCCATTTATGAAAAAGATACTTTAAGTAATACTTTTGTATTTGAACGACAATAGTCATTTATCTGCTGTAAGAATAACTTATTTCTTCGTCGATAACGCTTAGCGAGATTTTGGCGATGAATTCGGCAGAATGTCGCCAACTTGACGACTTTTTGAAATGTTGCCAAATTAACGAAAATCTCGCCAATTGGATAAAAATGACTCTAAATCAATGAAAATGACGACTCATTGTCAAAAATTCAATATCTTGGAAAGAATATTAGTATCTACTATAAGAAAAACCTATTTTTTTACTGTCAAAGTAGTAAATTCATTACATTATATAAGGAAAGTCATGTGTTGCCTACATCAGATTTTTTCGATTGCATCCCAGTACTTCTCCTACATAGCTGCAACAGACAGCGCAGTACAGTACAGCACAGCAGGTGATCCTTGTCCATAAACTCCCAAAGGTTGCAGAACTTGGACAAGGATCGTGAAGCATATTGATACGATGCAGATGTTTAGTAAGGCAATCATATTCTCTAGCAAGGTGGAGTTCTGCTACGGCTTTCTTCCTTGGCCGATCTGGAAGGTCCGAGGTTATTAGATGTTAACTTTTTGTATTTGCGCTTATTGATACTTTAAATAAAATCGGTAGTGATGCAGAATTTTGGGCTCATTCTTTTATCCTGAGAGTGCACCCATGATTTCAGAGGAATGATAGATTAGAGATAAGTTGTAACTCATATAACCATAACTTAAGATATAAGATAACTATGTAAAAATATGTAAAAAATAGAGATTCATCAATTAAGAGGAGAATAAAAAGCATATATCCAGTCATCAAACTAAATAAAATCAACATATATCAATGGTGAGATTTTGAATACTGAAAAAAAGAAAATAACTAAGCATTAAAGCAAAACACGGGGAAAAGCACTAGGCTTAAAAAGGATTTCATTTTGAAAAGATTCGCCTACAGGTCCAAGTACCTATTCAAAATGAACAACAAAAAAAGCTTGTTTCTGAAGACGGCTTTAGATATTATCTGTAAACTCTGGCTACTTGGTCACATGCGGTGTTATGCTTCTTGACGTCACCGCATTGAAACGTATCTGTTACTATGGGGGCAATTACGTAATTATAGAGAAATTAATGGCTTTTTTGAAACAGATACATGCAGTGTTATTTATATGTGGTTTATTAGGATATGGAAGATAATTCCCAATATTTTTGATATTGCAGTACTATTTTAATCTGTTTTCTCGATGTGTGGTGTTTTAAAAGCAAAGTAATGTTATGAATTTCGACTTGCTTAGGCATTAAATAATGTGATCATATTCAGATTCCTATCCAGCGTCCTTTTTGGCTAGATATTTGTTTTAAGGACTACACGTTTTAGCTTGAGCTACGAAGACCATGCGTCCGGATTGCATGCGTCCGACACGTTTATTAAGGATGTGTATTATGCCCATGTAGCAAGTTATTTAATTTTTTTTTGTGTTCAGAGTGGGCATATAGCAAAATTATCGTTTGGCTTTAGAGAACTTACTGCATGTCCCGATGTAATGTTAATCAGAGGTTTGCATCTTAAACCTCTCACAACGCCAAGTCAGGAAGTCTTTCAGGACTTTTTGGCTGGGGAGCGAATAAAACGTTAGGGGCGGGCAAGTTTTCTATTTGCCCTATATAAATATATCTAAATGCTGCCATATAAATAGAAACTAAGCTAAGAAAAAATGTCTCCGGGGGTCGAATAATCGTCTCCTGGGGGCTTCGTCCCCCCGGATGTATTCCTGAAAGAAACACTGCGCCGAGTACATTTTTAGCACAGAAAACATAAACAATTATTTGCATCTGTGAATCGGAGCATTGAGTAGCTATATGTATCCCATGCGATGTGAAAAACCAGATTTTAAAGCAAACAGGGTCACTGAAAACAATCTCTGGGAAAATTCCCTTTTTCGTTCAACCTCATTTCTCTTTGATGAATAATGTATAACGTTTGCTTTATCAGGTATCACTAGGAAGAGGAAATTGAAAGATTTTTCTCTGGTATAAGAAAAATTACTTTAACAATGTCTACACATAAGCAGGCAGTTTTTCTGATAAATATTAACGAAGCAGAATCTTACATTATCCGAGGGATAAAATGCTTAAATATAAAAACCTTTGAAGATTACGTGTGACAGCAGGAACATTAATAAGATACAGTGTTGAAGATCCACACTACTCGACTGGCTCGAGGGCATTATAATAAGATACAGTGTGAAACTTTTTAGGCAGGTTTTAGTAAAATATGACAGAGATATTCTGAAGAGTGAAATAGTATACTTAAGAATATATTTAAGATATGTTTTACTTCACCACATACATAGTATAATGTATAGGAAAAGTAGTGAGGCGGAGTCGTTTTTGATGGAAAGACACGTTTCAAGCATTCCTAAACTTGAATCAGACGCTTTTGAGGTCATGTATGTGTGTGTGTGTGAGTATGTTTGTGCTAGTGTGTGTGTGTGTAAGTGTGTTTGTGCTAGTGTGTGTGAGTATGTTTGTGCTAGTGTGTGTGTTGTTGTTGTTGTTGAAACCCAGACCGTCCGACCTACCAGAAAGGTGTAAGGTAACTGGCTAGTGTGTGTGTGTAAGTGTGTTTGTGCTAGTGTGTGTGTGAGTGTGTTTGTGCTATTGTGTTAGGGTGTGAGTGTGCTATTGTGTGTGTGTGAGTGTGTTTGTGCTAGTGTGTGAGTGTGCTTGTGCTAGTGTGTGAGTGTGCTATTGTGTGTGTGTGAGTGTGTTTGTGCTAGTGTGTGAGTGTGCTATTGTGTGTATGAGTGTGTTAGTGTGTGTGTGTGTGAATGTGTTAGTGTGAGCGAGTGTGTTAGTGTGTACGAGTGTGCTAGTGTGTGCGTGTAAGCGTCCTAGTGTGTGTGTGTGAGTGTGCTAGTGTGTGTCTGTGAGTGTGCTAGTGTGTGTGTGTCTGTGTGTGAGTGTGCTAGTGTGTGTGAGTGTGTCTGTTATAGTGTGTATATGTATGTATATTAGTGTGTGTGGCCTGAGCTCTGTGGATGCGATATCTCTCGGAACAATGAAGCGTTTTCAATATCACTTAGTACTATTATTACAATCAATGGATACTGGAACAATATTAATTTTAAACGCACTCAAATGTTTGGAAAAGCCCCAATTTACGAAAGCAATTTGTAAAAAATCATTAGAATATCAGCACCTTCAGTAATGATAAATATATACTCATTTTAGACGCAATTTTTCATGAGAAAACAAATATTACAAATATTTTAGAAAGCTATAATGAACCATTCTCGAATCTCGGCATTCAAATATCGTTTTATGACTTATGTAAATGATCAGACTATCAGTGCCAATGATGATATAGGGCTCATGCAACGTGCATGAGAACGAAGCATCGTGCAGCAATTAAAACAACCAATGTTCTTACTTCCGGGAAATTGGAACTAGATTTTCTGCTTTGATACTGTAAGTTGTTTTCAAAGACGCCTTTGAGACATACTTGATGGCTCTATGGACAATTGTCGGATTTAGAGAGAGATAGCATCATAGGCCTAAGGGAAGTTGGTTGGTCTAACAAACGTATTAGTCGCCATCTTGTTAAAAGCGATATGGTAGTTACTCGGTGTTAGCAACACGGGATCATAAAAGGCCCATGTAACCATTGCATAGGTTCAGTACGCACCAGACACAAAACTACTCAAGAGGATCGTGCAGTCAGGAGGGGAGCCAAACCAATGGCATCGCTACCAGCCATTCGAAAGCATTTGCCATCCGTCAGGCATCCTGTATCAAAGCATACAATTAAAAGACAATTGGCAAACGATAGAATTAGGTGTCGTCGTCCATTACGGAACCTATCACTTACCCCCTCAACATAGACAAAGCCGTCTGGATTGGTGTCGAGCTCGGTCAACTAGTGTCCGATCAGCGGCATGTTGTCTTTAGCGATGAATAGCACTTATTTTTCAGTGTTGATGAACGCCGCATACGTGTGTAGAAGACTGGCCAGCGTTCCGATCTCTGATTTGTCATTGAGTGGCACATGTCCACCCCACGTGGTGTGGCAGTCTTGGGAGCCATATCATGGGACAGACTATCTTCTCTGGTTGTTCTGCAAGCACACCTGACATCTATTTTGTACGTTAACGCTATTATGTAGACGATTGTTCTGCCTATGCTGTCAAGTCGCCCAGGTTCCATATACCAACAAAACAACAGTTTCTCAACAATGTATTCGAAGATTTAATACTATCATCTAGGTCTTTATACTTATCACGAATAGAACACGTCTGGATGTGCTGGGACGAAAACTGCAGCCTTTTCAGAATACCACTGAATTAGCCCATCAGTTGCAACATTTATGGCAGAATCATCCGCAGAGGGACATAAGCAAATTAGTTGACTCTATGCCGCACCAAATATCGTCTTGTATAGCTGCCAGGGTAAGATTTACCACCTACTAAAATATCTTTCTGCTGCCTTCATTTCTTAATAAAACATTATTTTGTTCCTATTTTCTAATCATTTGTATAACCCCCCCCCCCCCCCAAACAATGTATGCACATGCCGAGTTTCGCGGCTGTAGTTCAATTTCTTATGGGTGCATATATTCTTTTGCAACAGAGTGTATATCCTAGGATGTAAAGATAAATCAATCTGTACAGAGAAAAATAAGTAAAGAAAATATTCAGTGCGAACACATCTTTCCATTTCAGTCTGTTTTCTCTGGTATGAATAATGTATAACTTTTGCTGTATCACGAAGGAGAGAAAATTGAAAGGTCCCACATTCTATGAGAAAATTTGCTGTAACAATGTCTACACATAAGCAGAGAGTTTGCTTGATAAATATTCATGTACTAACATTTTCGAAAGGATAAATTTTTAAGAGAAAAATCTCTGAGTATTATAACACACCATCAGAAGTTTGAATAATATACACTGTGTAAAGCCTCTGCGTAAATTATTTGCAAGTGTTATAATAGTCTTGTACGGAGTTCCCAGGTGGACAGAAGACTTATATTTTGGTTCTGTTGATTAAACTTGTAATAAACCGAGAATAGATAGAATTATTGTGGTTACAATTTTGGCCGATAGATGGTGCTACGAATAAAAGGAAATTTGTTCCCATAGCAACAAGCTTTATCTGCGGATCATTGTCACGGCCATTAGAAATCGTCAACTATAATTTTTAACTGTACTGTCAACCAAACAATCACGATGTTGCTTGCAATGGCCTGTTCACAGAATGGCAGTTCTGGTTTCTATGGCAGTGATATAGCCAAGTGGGGTTCAGAGTACGTAGCTTCACATTAGGCTATCCATTGATGTTCCATTACCCGTCCTATTGAGCACAATTTGAAGTATTGTATTATTAATATTCGTGGTTCTGTAAGCTTTTATTTTGTTTAATCCGGCATTTAATTAAAACGTAAGAAAATTCATTTTTGCCAAGAATACAGGTAACAAGAAAGATCAATCATGCTTAAAGCATTGATTATGAAACACTTTCCAACTTCAATGCAATTTTAATCAAACATCTCTAAAATGCAATACATTCCTCGGTAATATTTTAAAACTTATCACAATACTATATTAATTTATTATATTTGAAAACTTAAACCTTCATCGAAAAAAATGAACTTCATTCAAATAACGGCATTGAAATATAAATTGCCTGGTTTAAACATCTCGAAAATGCAATAC
Organism: Amaurobius ferox; assembly: GCA_951213105.1. NCBI lineage: Eukaryota > Metazoa > Arthropoda > Arachnida > Araneae > Amaurobiidae > Amaurobius > Amaurobius ferox. The sequence continues at coordinate 23,087,600 of OX578140.1, forward strand.
ATTCCTCGGTAATACTTTTTAAATTATCATAATACTATGATAATTTATTATATTTGAAAACATCATCGAAAACAACTGAAATTCATTCAAATGACATCATAGAAAAAATAACACGCCTGGCTCTTTCTATAAAAGCAGCATTTTATTAACATTTCCCCATTCATTTCATTCATAACAATACTATAATAATTTATTTTATTTAAAAATTAAGACCATGGAGCTACAAGTAATTAAACTCTATGCTTAAAACTTCATCGAAAAAAATCAATCGTCCTTCTCTCTTTAAAATCAATGAACAGCTATGCAAACTCCATGAACTAAATAATTTTGCGTTAAAGAAATACAGCAATTCTTATACAACTCATTCTACATGTTTTGCTGTTTACATTTTATATAAGTGAAAAATAGGCTTCGTTGTAAAAATAATTAAATTTGGATGATGATTTAAACTCAAATATATTGTAATTGCGTTGTTTCAGTATGTAGATGCACGGTATGTAAGCAAAAATAAAACGGTTTTAGGACGGATACAACACTCAATATAAATTAAAAAGAACTTTAAAAATCAAGATTTGGGGACAAGATGGATGCCATATTTCATTTTGAAGTGGGTCACGTGATATGAGTCTGCAGAGAAAGACATGTGCTGCCTACATCAGAATTTTTAACAATATTACAACAATGATTTATAGAAGTACGCCACCTTTGACAATAAATCCAGGTATCAAATGAGAACCAAATTTAAGTTTAACGTGCAAATTCAATGTCATTTAAAATACTTATGGCTGTTATTTTGTGCAGATAAACTCAAATTTTTATTGAAGAAATAAAGAGAACGTGAATATGAGTCTTCACGGAAAGACATGTGCTGCCCACATCAGAATTTTTAACAATATTAAAACAATGATTTATAGAAGTGAACGGGGATTATTTGCAGGCCATTTTGAAAAAAATGTATGATCTATATTTAAAGATCCACCAATTTTTTGTAGAATAAAATGTTCAAATTTAAGCTGTGTACCAAATTTTAACTCTCTAGGACTTAGGAAAGTGTATTAAAAATGCCATCAAATAAGTATATTACGAAGAGTTAAGTAAAATTAAAAAAAAGTTTGAAAAATTGTTATCTACCAAATTTATTTTAAAATGTAAAGCTTCTCTCATATACAAAATGATTAAACTCTTGGAAAGATATTTATTATATAATATATCTCTTTTTTCTTTCTGGAGGATATCCCAAAAGTCAGAATTTAATTGAATTTGTTTTTTTCCGTATATTAAATAATTTTTAATTAAAAAACTACTTAATATATATTTTACTGAAATTTTTTTTTATATATTTTATGGGATACTGTGAATATTTCCTAAAAATTTCGAAGCAATTTGTGAATTTTAAATTCGCTTAAAAAATGTTTGAAAAATTAGGTCCCATAGGGTTCAATGTATTTCATTTTTTCAACCCGGGTTCAATAAAAAACTAATTGAGTGATATTATTTATTTATATTCCCGTAGGTCCCACAGACCGTCTGAAAAACATACTAAAATTTCATTTTCGATAAAGTCATTTTTACGGCAGTTATCGTGCTAACGGACAGACAGACAGACAGACAGAATGAACAAAGTCATAAACACTTTTCAACTATGTTGTAAAGTGTTAATAATATATGAAAGACATGTTGTCATTAAATTGCAGTTTTACGATAGAATTTTAACAATTGTTTATTTCTACAGGATGTCAAATAGAAAAACAAATGTTTTTAGTACAATTTCAAAAAATAATTTTATTTCGCTAAAATGAAATGATGATACCGAATTGTGGTAATTATGCTACGAAAAGTCAGCACAAGGAAGTGGACTTTTCAATCATAATATGCATTTAACTTGAATTACAGTGGATATATTTTATTATATATTAATATATTTTAATTAAATCAATGATGTAGAAAAGTTAGGTTTATATTTTTTAACATTCTGATGGGTCCGTTCTAAAACAAAAGACGTGAGGTCAACTTGATAAAGGATATAAATCCTTAGTTCAGTGCCAAGCAGCTGGCCAGATTATGACTTCTAAGAATTTTTCATGGTTAGGGTACCTTGAGGACTCAAAATTAAAAATTTCAAGGGTAATTATTTAAAATTAATTTTTGAATGAGCCACTGTCAATGGTTAAGTTCTATACAACACACAATCTGAATAAAATATGATACTTCAAACTAGCAAATATAACTTTTAACAGTCAATAATCATCTGTCACTTTTGGGCGACACATAAAACAAAGAATTTTGGGCGACACATAAAACCAAAAGTTTCTTAACTGTCACGAAACTCCTCCCCCACCCCCCTGTTTTGCCGCCACCTTGGAGCATGAAAATATACCTTTGGTATAAATAGGCATTTTAGCTAAGTTTACTTCTTGGATTACCATGTAAGATAATAACTTCCTTTCCGAGACGACATTCTTGCCCATTACTGTAGAAAAAGGAATTTAGCTCAATGCAGAGAGGTAAAAGGGGGTGTCAAGGGACAAAGGAGAGTCTCTAATGAAAACTGGATGAGTTCGGCTGAGAAAAACTCAATTTAATTGTCAATATGTGTAATAATGTTTGTAATGAGTTTGTTCATGTAAATGCTCTTGTAAAAAATAGCTAACGATGTTATACAGAGTGTCCCGAAAACATAGACAAAGTTTAAAAAAATGTACAGAATTTTAAGAAATCGATAAAAATTTTCAGGGGATTAAATTTGAAGAAATACAAAAATTTAATTTTTATACGGCAACCGTACAATAACATTCCCAATGAGTAAAATGTGCCCCATACCCTAATAAGGTGATGTACAAAATTTCAGCATTTTATCATAAAAAGTTCCAGAGATATGAAAAGTCAAAAATGCTGACTTACACCACTTTCGATGCATCGACATGGGTTCTCAAAGGAGAAAAATCATGTCGGCAGATCGCGTTTCAGGGATCATATACAAATTACGAAAGAAAACAATGATTACATAAATAAATCATAATTTTGATATTATAGGTACAAAAGTATCTACATTATGTAGAAATAATAACTTTACACAAAGATTATAAAGCTTGTTCAACATGTTTTCCATCCATGCCAAAGATTCATTAAAGATAAGAGGCAGATATTATTTGCCTATGATGCATTTCTGCTTTGCGTCATTTGCACTCTTGCTGTAAGCATTTACATTTCAATTTGTGATTAACTTTGTGACAAACTTTGTTTAAACATATCTCTGTGACTTTTTACGATAAAATGCTGAAATTTTCCAATGAGTAAAATGTGCCCCATACACTAATAAGGTGATGCACAAAATTTCAGCATTTTATCATAAAATGTCCCAGATATATGTTTAAATAAATTTGATGAGGTATTAATCACAAATTAAAATGTAAATGTTTACAGCAAGAGTGCAAATGATGCAAAGCAGAAATGCACCATAGGCAAATCATATCTGCCTCTTATCTTTAATGGATCTTTGGCATGGATGTAAAACATTTTGAACGAGTTTTGTAATTTTTGTGTAAAGTTATTATTTCTACGCAGTGTAGATAATTTTTTATCAATAAATAGCAAAATTATAATTTATTTATGTCATTATTGTTTTCTTTCGTAATTTGTGTATGACCCCTGAAACGTGATCTGCCGACATGATATTTACCCTCTGAGAACCCATGTCGATGCATCGAAAAGTGGTTTAAGTCAGCATTTTTGTCTTTTCATATCTCTTTGACTTTTTATGATACAATGCTGAAATTTTGTACATCACCTTATTAGTGTATGGGTCACATTTTACGCATTTTGTACGGGGTCCATATAAAAATTTAAATTTTGTATTTCTTAAAATTTAATTCCCTTGAAAATTTTAATTGATTTCATAAAATTCTGTACCCTTTTTTCCGCAACTTTGTAATATATTATATATGTCTAAGATTAATATTTAAGGAATAAAAGTCGAGGTAAATGTTTTTGGGACACCCTGTGTAGTTATTTTATTAAATCGGCGATAGACTTGAAGCGTGATAATTTTTAAAAAGCAAAGAATCATCAGTGTTTTTAATTATCGAATAATCGCGGCAAGAAAACATTGGACATTTTGTTTGCAAAGTCTCAGTGGTTTATTCAATCTTCTCATAAAATCAAATGACATTATTAATTTGTTTGGAAAATATGTCGCGGTGGCTAATTCAGTCGTTATTTGAATAATGTTTAGTCACACATAAACACTTTATGTTACAACGCCCAAACATCTGTATATTCGGCGATTAATTGTAGGCATTAATACAGGGTATTTGAATTTATATTTAAAATGCTTTCCATTAATATGAGTTATTGCTGACGTTCCATAGCATAAAGCTATAATTCGTCAGTGATGAGTGATAGTTGAGATCGATAACATTTATGCAGATGTTAAATAGCATATGACAGGCGATATAATAATGACAGGCGAATAATATAATGACAGGCGAATACTATTGGAAGATGATTATAGAGGTTAACTTTGCAAGTATTATTAATTTGGATACTGTTCAGCAAAATCCGTTTAAAGAAAAATGCAATTTCACCATCAAGAAATATTCCATTAAAAAGGCATAGTATAATACGAAATAGATACACGTATTATTTAAAGTAATTAAAATTATTAATATATAAATTAATTTAATAAGTAATTAAAATTATTGGTTTATAATAATTTGTTATATAATCATACGGTAATAAAAATAATTAAAAATTGCAAAATTGCGTATTTCATGGAATTTTTACAGCAATTACTTTGTGAAGCATATCAATATTAAACTTTACTGCAAAACACAAATTCAAAAGAGGTTAAGTCTTCATACCTATGAAATACAGTTTGTTAAAATTCCAAAATGGTGCCCATTTGAGACGTGATAACTTACAACGGATAAATAATAAAAATATATAAATACACAGTCGTTCTGGGTAGCTGAATTTTATGTAATTAGACTTAATAAACTCTGATACCAGAAACCCAGAGGATTATTTATTTAAAAGTACATCTGCATGGGCGGTTCAAAGATATTTTTCGCCCAAAGCCAAGCATGATCTTGGCACACACTATGAAACAAAAAAATAAGTTAGCAAACATACTAATCAATTAGGAATATGCAAGACATATCCAACATTCTATTTTAATATTCTCACTGTTTTTATTTATGTAGTTAAACATTCTATGCAAATATATTTAGTGTTTTAGATTAAACTATACAAAAACAGTCAGTGCCGTTTTATCGGGTAGGCCCTACAACTATCAGGGGACGCTAAATAAATACATACACTTAAAATTTTATTATGCGGCACATAGCTGGCCGAAACAGAAAAATATAATGTACTTCCAAATAAAATGCAATGTTTTCATGTCGTAGGCCAGTGTATGGTTTGGGGGTTATTGTCATGAGAAACAGAATTTAGGCACCGTTTAACGCTTTTTCTTATTTCCTGTTTCTCAAGAAATGCTATCCAGTCAAGAAGCTTCTGTGTCTAAGTTCTCCAAGCATTTCATTTACAAAAGTGCCCAAAATGTCATAATCAAAAATCTTAATAGTTTTATTTAAAAAAGAATTGACACAGATTAAAAGTTCAAATACGAAAATAAAGCTTATCTTTTGGCGTTTCTCTGTAACCGGCTGGAACCCAATTTTGAGCTGATGCTGACATCAGACGGGCTTGAGAACGGCAATTCATTTCAACATTTTGGAATTGATATTTTTAACACTTTACTACATAGTTGTAAAGTGCTTATGACTTTAGTCATTCTTTCTGTCTGTTCGCACGATAACTGACGTTAAAAGGACTTTATCAAAATGAAATTTTAGTATGTTGTTGAGACGGTCTGTGAGATATATGGGAATAAAAATAAAGGAACAATATGGCACAATTAGTTTCAGATTTTTTCCGGGTTGAAGAAATGAAATACAAAATTAACCCAAATGGTACTCAATTTTTTGAACATTTTCGTAAATTAAAATTAACAAATTGCTTCGAATGTCTTAGGGAATATCAAATTATCACATGAAATGTACAAGAAAATTTTCAGCAAAATATGTCAGGTAATCAAAATATGTCAGGAAAAATTGAAATAATAATTACACCCACGATATATGAAAAGATCCCGTGACTTATTGTAAATAAAATATGACATTCATTTTTTTTTTCAGCTGTGTAAAGATGGGGAATTTTAAAAATCGTTAAAATTTATATTTAGTGTTGTAACCGTCGTAAAACAGCTTTATTTTTGCGTATTATCTGCGTATTTAAAGTCTGTACCAACGTAATTACAATATTTTTTTATTTTAAATGCTCACTAATCTTTGATTATTTCTATAACGAAGCCTAATTTTAACGCATGCAGAATGTAAACAGGTCAAGTGATGGTAAGGTGAGTTGTATAAGAATTGCTGAATTTCTCTCACGTAAAATTATTTAGCTATGGAGTCTGGAATATATGAAGTCTGAAGTGATATGAATGAAATATTCATTGATCTTGCATTGATAGGCAGACGATTTATATCTCAATGACGTCATTTGAATAAAGTTCATTTTGTGTAACTAGAATTGTCTTTTGAAACAAAGTTTTAAGTTTTATACATTACTGTAGTACTGCGATAATTTAAAAAATACTAGCACTGAATGTATTCCATTTTAGAGATGTTTATATAAAATTGCATTTCAGTTGGAAAGTGTTTCATAATCATTGCTTTATGCATGATTGACTTTTCTTGTTTATCAATTTATCTTGTTTTAGTCATGCACCTTTTTGTAATTTTTGGGAATCAGTACGGTATGGGTTCGAAAACTTGGATTCTTTTAGATTTTAGTTTTGCCGCATAATTTATATAATTTATTATTGATGATGCCTATGTGCTAGTAATAGGCAAATAATTGTGAATGAGTATTAATTATTTTAAATAATATTCCCTGGTCCTTCAGTATTCAATTTCCTTAATTTTAACACTTAATCGCTGATAATAAGTAAAACTGTTGCTCGGGAGAATATATATTTTTAAAACTTCTTTGAAAAAACTTCCTTGAATTCATCTATGGTCCTTTTTTTCTAAGTACTGCTATTTCAAGAAAGTTATATTTCTCTGATTATTTTGAATTACTCTTATGCTTGCATGATTATTTTGCATTATTTTCTGGCAGTACATTTTGCAAACAAATATTATTCCAAGGTAATATAGATTATTTCTGAAGTTTTAAGCTTGATTTGTTAAATTGATTTTATTCATGTTCGAATAAACTAAAGTAGAAATTATTAATTCCGAAATATTTAATGTTCTTGAGTTGCTGCAGATACAGTAGATTTGAATTTCCATTGAGTAGAGTAGAGTCTCTTATAGAGTGTCCATTTGAGTCTTCACATAACTGTGAATCATCTGAATTATAAAGTTTTGTCCTAATATTATGCACTAGAAGGTATGTTCGCCATATGACGGAATTAAAAATTTGCAAAGCATTACTTCACATTTAGCAATATTTTTATTTATTTGGTGACATTTTTATCAATTTGGCGAAATTTTCGTTAATATGGCAATGTTTTAAAAAAATCGTAAAGTTTGCAACATCCCGTCAAATTTTTCGACAAGCATTACGGACGGGCTGATAAATGGGTTATTCATATAGTCATTTGCTATGTTATGTCCAAGATATTGAATTTTCATTAATTAGTCGTCATTTTCATAGATTTAGCGTCAATTTTATCAACTCGGCAACATTTTCGTCAATTTAGCAACATTTAAAAAGACTCACTAAGTTGACGATATGCACAAAATTCTTCGCCAGAATTTTCTCTAAGCGTTACAGACAAAGAAATAGGTTATTCTTATAATAGCTTCTTTTACTTTTCCAAGATAATGACTTTTCATCAGTTAGTCGTCATTTTTACCAATTTGGTTATATTTTTATCAATTTGGCGACAGTTTTATCAATTTGGCGACAGTTCTTTAATTTGGCGACAGTTTCGTCACTTTGGTAACGTTAAAAATATCTCACGAAGTTGACGATATTCCGCCTATTTCGACACCAGGATTTTGCCAAGCGTTACCCAGAGATAGATAGATAAACAGACAAAAAAATCAAGGTGTTTATATTATATTATACACTTTTGTAACATGACTTAAATTAACTTGAATATTTTGTTTATTTAAATTTTTAGCATAAGAAAATGTAATAGAAACTATGATAAAATTTTGAATAAATAATTGATTAGTAAAACAGTTACATAAAAATAACATTTCTGAACATTCAACAAAGGCTCATCATATACTTGTACATTAGAAAACTTTAATACTATAGCTTACTTACTGAGAGTAGAAGGATTATTTTGATAAACTTTACATAATAGACAGCAGAGATGCGTTAGTTAAATAATAAGTAAAGTTATTGGAGTTTGAAATTTTTCTAAAAATGGCTACTTCCGTAATCAATATTCAATTATGCTGGTTGAATGGGGTGTTTATATAAAACTCAAGTTTTGCAATTTGGAACCAATATTTATGTAATGTTACAAAAGAGAATAATAAACTGGGTTTGGTGCACATTATTGCGAACGTAATTTCTTTTGTATTTTAACATCTACTACATGAACTTCGGCTATAATTATTTTAAAATATCGAACATGCATTTATAATTAACAAAATTTACCATTACTTTCGAAATTTTTTTTTTCACAGAAAATGACTACAAAATGTACTTTTCTTTTTCGGATAAAAACCCAATACTTTTCTTAGATTATGCGCAGACGAATAGTACGTACGGCACGAGCAATTTTGAAGATATGACGTTGTTCTTATACAGAAGTGATATTTTGTCTTTGAGACGCAATGGGTTTAAGTCGGTTGAATAGTTTGAGAGATACAGCAAAATACTGAAAATACCATATGTGCAAATTTAAAGAATTAGCTTTGATGGACTTTCAACATTCATATTATTATTCTATCGCATTTTGTTTAAGTTAAATAACTGCCTAAGACATTATGAAATAAATACAAAATTCTCATGCGCCTATTACGCACAACATTGATAAATTTTCAAAAATATTCGAATGCTGCTTTCATATTTATGCAAGAAACTCCCTTTGTTCCTATATGTTACTAAACGGTTGAATAGTTTTGAAGATAAACAGTTTACACAATTTCGAGGACAGCCAATCAAGCACATCTCTTCCTCTCTGAAAAGTTTTTAATAAGTACCCTTCATAATGTCTAGTTTTCAATTTGGCTAAAAAATGACAGGCACGAAAACGATACCTCCCTTCAGTGATGGAAGCATAACATATATTCATCGTTGTGATTTCCGCTATTTATTGCTGGTTATCCGTCTATTTCGAACAGAATATTTGACAGTCATGTTTCAGTCGCTTTCCCTTAATGGTAGTTGTTATTACTGACGTCACCCGGCACAGAGTTCTAATTTATCTGTGATGTACGGTATCTGGATTTGACAATATTTATGCAGGCGTTAAATAACCGAGACAGACGAGAACTTCTGAATTATGGTCAGAAATGGGAGTTGAACATGTCATTTCAATTCAAATATTGATCGAGATACGAAAGTAGTTAGTTGTATATGTAGAAATACTTATGAACACAGTTTTTACTACTCATTTTCAACATGGGTTCAGGAATAAAAATTTGCATTTTCAACAGATTTGCAACTATTATGATTAACCCATATTTCCTCATCGTCCTAAAAATAGGACAGCACACATAAGTGGTACTTATATAAATTCTTTTGCATATTTTAATTCAATTTAAAGGCAATATATTGTTTAGGAATCATTAACTATATATTTGCTTTTGTCGCAAGTTTAAATTAATGTTTAAATTTTTTATTAATTTTCAAGTTTAAATTTTTCAAGTTTAAATTTTTTATTAATTTTTTAAAATGGTGATTCTTGGAGATTTTTTTTTACATTTTCAACACAGAAGTTTTTTTAAAGTTTTGAGCTCCCAGAAAAAAACATACATATCAATTTATTAAGGTAATATTCCATACTTTTATACCAATAAAAAAGGATTGCCAAAAGAATTATCTACAGGATTGTCCTATGGGATATATATCTAGAGGATGGACCATTGTCCTATTTCTAGGACAGCCTGTACCGATTAAACTAATAAAAGTTTGGTAATTTTTTTTTATTTTATGTGTATACATAGGCTTAGAGAAACATACATTTAAGATTGCATAAAAAATATTAATTTTTTCAATGCTTGGTACAATATGGGTTAAATCGAACATTTTGATGTTATGTCTGTATGTACGCGTTTTTACGTACATGTAAGTGTCCAAATGTACATAAGTGTGAGTGATTATGTATTGTAAGTATGTATGTATGTAGTTGTTTATATGATATTATTATGTGCGTGCGTATATATCAGTTTGCATGTGTATGGAATAACATCTGTGAAAGGAATTGAAAAGCTCAACTAAAATTTAGTGCACAACTTTTGCATCATGTCTTATTATTACAAAACTGAAGCATACTATTAATAAACACGCAATTAATAAAATATGGAATCCTAATGATTTTGAAAAATAAAATTAAACATTGGGAAAGTCGACGAAAATTTTAAATATTTTGATAAATGGTGATAAAATTACAATCAATAATGTTAACTCTTTGCTGCATGGGCTATAAAATGTTCTCCCATTGAACTAATTAAATACTAATACATTAAAACAAATCGTCCAGTACCACTAATAGCCAATATCGTCTGATTTCAATCCCTGCCGTTTATTAGAGTGTGTAGACATGAACTGGGTAAAGACTTCAACGTCTAAATGTAGATTTTGGGTCATGTCTTTACATCAATGTCTCTATATAGATAGGCATAGTTTCTCGGTCACGTCTTTACACCAACACCTGTAGTGAGGGCGTAGGCAGAAAATCATTAAATAAACACTTCCAACTGATTCACTTAAAAAATCAAGAGATCTTTGATGTTTATTGAAATAATTCTACCAAATATCATTCGACTTTACAAGTTTGTTCGAGTTTTTTGGTCTGCGAGCAACAGACACACCGATTGGATTTGAAAATTGCTTGATTAGTATGCATGGATATTAAAAACGTAGTGAGCCATCGATATAAGATGTTTCGAATTGCTTTTTTTTTCGATTTAAAAGATATGCTAATTATCATAAGCAATTTATATAAAAGGAATAACGGATGATATAAAACAATATCCAAATGCGAAATGAATTTTTCTCGACACTTAAAAGCTTTTATTTTTACAGTTTCGATAAAATTTATGCAGTAATATAATAGAATCAGAATCATTTTAAAACATTCATTTGGGATTTCAAAGACCATTTTAATCAGATACCTGTCAAACCTAATATCAAATAATGCAATTTAATCCTTTTGTAATAGTATTCTTATGAAAAGGAGATATTTTTAAACATTTTTCACTAGAATGCATTATTATCTAACATTTCTCTTACATGGGATTAAAGAATGAATATGGAGATTAAATTTAACTCATTTTTGATAGAATGTCGGCAGCAATTTTAATCTTATGTATTTAACCATTCTATTTGGTCTCTATCTCATTTACTTAAGTTAAAAGGATTGTAATCAATTATGTTCTGTCAGGGTCATGCAGCAATTACATGTTTTAAGTAGGATGTAGTAATAAAATACTGACCAATATCTTTTTTATTAGGGTTCTTATAGTAATTGCGTTTTATTTGGGCTTCGTGTAGTCCTAAATTTTAACTAGGGGTTATAATTATTATTAATTTTGCAAGGGAATATCGTATGGTCTATTTTTCTAAATTCTAATAATTTCTGCTCAAACGATTTCTACCATTGCAGCCGTTTTGTTACTGCTTATACCACCACGTTTTTTTATTCATTACTTCTTGGGATATGCACTTCATTAGTCGTTCCTCCTTTCGTCCCAGACTGTCCGACCTACCCGAAGATGTAAGGAATCTGTTTGAACGGCAGGGAAAGTTCCATCTAATTTAGAATGGAACTGAGTGGGGGTGACATCCATAGGGATCGTACTCTTCTGCTGGGTATCGAGAATTTGGGTTTTGCCATTTGCGTGTCTTTTCATTAATCTTTGCATAATTTCAGATCCCCATTCTTATATAAAGTTAGCGATCTAACGCCAGAGAAATATCTATGGGAAGCTACTTTGCATGCAATGGTCTGGTATTTAAAATAATTTAGCCACTTAAGAATTTTAGCGTATAATGCGGACCGTGTAATAAAAACGTCTTAATGGGGAGAATTTCTAATTCAGGAACATTTTAAATGGCTCATCCATATTTGCATTGTTGTTGACAGACTTAAATAAGTAGGGATACTATTTATGTCTGTCAGCAACAATGTAAGTATTGACATATAATATGAATACTTAAAATATTTTTACCGTATATTGGCTATTTTCGAGTAAAAACAAAATGTAGAGGCACAAATTGCTATTGTTTGAAGGTCCGAGGTAATTGACTTTGGCGACAAATGTGGTTATCTTGGTGACCAATTTGAAAAGAAAAGTGCCGACTTGGCGTCTTTTGAAAATTGTTCGAATTTAAAATTGATTGAGAATTTCTCATGTTACATCGATTTTTCTGGAAAATTTTACAGAGGGTATATATTAGCTGATCTTCCATCAATTAGTTGAGTTCGCGTGATACAATTAAAAGGGAATTGTGAGTACATCAGTGTCTACAGAATCTAATAGTCTGTTTTGCAAATTAGTAAAGCATTTAATAGCTATTTTATTGTGCCTGACAGTTGCTTTTTGAACTTGTAAGGTAGTTAGAGAGTTTTTATAATATATTGGGTACTTCGTAACAGTATTGTTGTGAATGAAGTATATTTTGTTTTTGCATTGTGTATTACTGCAGCCTATAAAACATTTTATGATCTCAGACAACAAGTACCAGATAATGGCAATATAACGCAGTCAACAATAACCGCAGTCAACAACGAACGCAGTCAGACGGTCGCCAGTGGTTGACATTAGGTGCAAACAAACTTGTGGGCGTAATAAATAACTACCACACACATCATAAGGTCAATAGATTCTGTAGATCGCAGGCTGTTACGTCCAGCGTTTCTGTGGCCAATAATAACTTCTTCATACAGACGCACAAGCCAATGGGCCAAGGGGAAGTAATGAATGGGGTGCCAACAGGTCAAATCTTCGTACAAAAAATGAGTTGGAGAAGAGTTGCCACACTAAGAGGAGTACTGAAAATGACTCGATAAAATGTTGGTGAACAAAAGTGATTACAAAAGTGATGATGAACGAGTTTTAAATACAAGGTGATGACGTTGGAATAAATAATTATTTTAAAAAGGAGAAAAATTCAGAGGGAAAATTGAAAGTGTCTTTAATAAGTAGTCTACAATTAATGCTTATCTTTTAGGAATTAGGTTTATTTACAGGTTGAGGCCGGACTGCAAAAATGGTGGGTTATATGTTAGATACATGGTTTTGTACGCACTATTGCGATACTCTCACCCAAATTAGCTTAATTATTAATTGCTATATTGCTAGTTAAATATTTTTTTCACCACATTTGGTGTGTCTTCCCTTTATCCATATTTCACCACAAATATCAGGACAGTGATTATTATAAATATGGAATTAAAATTAGATACTATTTTATTTTCTGATCTTATTTACAGAAAATTTTGTGTGTTTGAATTCCGAAGCTGTTAGAACGAGGTTTTATGTCTCCGCAATTGAAACGGAAATATTAGAATACATACAATTACATTCATTTAAAATCTATTACAGCAAAATATTTGTCTGTGATTATAAATGAGAAAGACAAATAGAGTTTCAGCGTGCCAACATGTCGGTATTATATGACTGAATGCCGTTGGGAACAATCAACGAAGACAAAAATTTCCCTTTGGCAGATTTTCAAATAAGACATTTTGAATCACGTTACAGATTAATATATTCAAAATACATGCTTTTGTTCTTTCAAAATGTGCATTTCGGGTTTTGGCGAAGACTATTTAAATACGTTTAAACCATAATATATTTTAATGTATTTAATTCCGATATATAATTGTCTAATTTTTTATTGTCTTTCCCAGCCCACGTGAAGCACCCTAGAGATTTAGAGGGCTGAATCTTTGCTTACTTATAGCATCGTTTATGAGCCGGATTTTTAGTTTACCTCCTCGGAGGTCGTGAAAACACGGTGCTGAAAGTGATTATCACCTTTTCAGAAGTCACCTGGTGACTTAGAAGTCTGAATATTGGCATACTTATAGTATCGGCCATCTTTGGGAGGGACAGCCTCGTGATCAAAGCACGGGTATTGCACACGACCAGAGTTCAATTCTGGAACCCGTCCAATCTGCCCCCGTGTTCACGAGGAGTACAGGCACATAAAATATGTAGGTCTGGAAATCCTTTCGAGAGGTTGGTGATAGAGGGAGAAGGATACGGTCCCTGTGGATGTTGTCCCTGCTGGGTTCCGGTCTAAATTGGGTGACACAGTCATGGCCATCCAAACAGATACTTTACATACTCAGATCAGACGATCGAGGTCAAAAGATAGTATCGACCATTGGTTAGAATTTAACATAGCCGAATTTTCGATTTACTCCCCGGGGGCGGAGTAAATGTTTTATTCTATTTTAAAAATACTTTTTAGCCCTAACAGAATCCTCCTTGGTGATCTAAATGGATGAATCTTTCCACTCTTATAATATCCGTTCCCGGCCACTCAAATAGCGGTTGTAAACTCTAGGGTCAGTCGACTGTTCTGGGTGCTCGACACTTATAGTATCGATCATCGAGCAAATCCCAATGTGGGAGAACTTCCGACCTACTCTCGGAGCTCAGACTATGAGCAAGGGAGGTGGATCGTAAAAGTCTTTGCTGAGCCTCAAGCAGGTCTACGGTGGCTTAGTAAACTGACACTTTTTTGCACACTTTTAGTATTGACCTTTTAGTATAAAAAAAACCCTGATATATTGTAAAAGTATGTTTTTATGAAATCTATGTTTTGATTAAATTGTATATGCATTAACTTGAAAATTGTTAATTTTTTGCCCTGCTACAAAATATGAAATATAGATTTTGCCTGCTTCTAATTTAAAATAAGAAGCTTGTTGAAAATGCATGTAAAAACGATTGAGTATTTTCCTAGCAATAAGAGGTAATGGAAAATACGCCAAATCATATATTTAAAAATCCCGTTGTGCAAAAGGTTGATGTAGAAAGATAAAACTTAAGTCAGAATGTCTCCCAAAATCTTTGGCATTATATAAAAAAGTTTCATTGAAATCGATAGAGAATTTCAAGAGACATTTAGCTCTGAAGTGTAGTTTGACATTCACACTATTATAAATTAACATGATAAAAAGTATGGCAGAATGTTAGCCATAAAATTGATATCATTTAACCGTACCAAGACGGTGAGAAAATCATATAACTCGAGTGGTTTACTTTCGAGTTTACACAGTCATTACGGACTGTCAAAATCACGTATTTTAATTCCCGTTGGACCGTGGGTAGGTATATTTAGAAAAATGTTATATTAAAGGCTTTTCTGTATTAGATACCACTTCATGCATAAAGTTTTGTAAACAAGATCACACGTGTTTCAGGAGATATTTACCTTGCAAACATATTTCCGAATTTTTAATTTTATAAGTTTACTCGGTACATAATCGAAACATTTTTATCTACGAACCTGCTCCCATTTAATCTTAGCAAAATACTGAAATAAGTATGTGATTCGGTTGAAGCGCTTAAAAGCTATAAGTGGTCATTACAGTGAAATGAAAACCGGTATCTTAATCTCTTTTGTTCTGCGTGTAAATGTAGGAGGACAAAAATAATCCATTTTTAGACTTAGTCTTATCGCCTGAAAAAAGATCAATCGAAATAAATTGCATATGTTAGGAGATATTTAGCTTGAGCGCCAATCCCGAATTTCCATATCTATAAACTCTTGTTTTAAAAATTGCAACACCATTAAGGATTCATCAGAATTGAATGAAATTCATTCCGCAAACGACCTGTATTGATACAAATAAATGACAAATTTATAAAGGAGAATAAAGCAATAATATATGTCGAAAATCAGCATTTCAGTATTTGGTAAAGCCATAAGTGCCGCTGTAATAGGTGCTTCTATACGACGTGGCATTGAATCAAACATATTTTGAATTTGTACTTGAGGAAGAACATTCCAGATTACTTCTATCCGAATCCAAAGTTCAGCTGTATTAGCTACGAGACGAGCATCACGAGCGAAACGCCGACCGACGAAATCTCAGACATATTCAATAGGCGACATATCCGGTAAATATGCAGGTTAAAGAAGAAGCTACATCTGTTGTGTTGAAAAGAAGTCTTGAACATTCCTAGCAACATGTGGAAGGATATTGTCCTGCTGAAATATAGCTTCAGGAATGTGTTGAAGGAAGGACACGATTTCAAGCTCCAAAACTTCTCTGATGTACCGGTTGCTGTTGAGACTACCCACACTTTTTAGCAGCTAAGATAGTTCAAGATACTCAATGGTACTCCAGACCATCAGGCTTGGCGTTCGTCCAGTATGACGTTGAATAACGTACTCCGGAAGGCTGCATTCACTCCAAGAGCATCTAAAGTGGATAAGGACATCACTGTAATCCAAATTTAATCGGAATTAATCGGAAAAGACGACTTGTTGCAAATCGGCACGCCAGTGTCTATGCTTATGAGTCCATTGTAACGGCAGGCATCCATGGTTTGGCATCAGGGGAATTTTACAAAGGCATTCTTGCACGCAGTCTACGGTGCAGCAGACGCTGTTGACTTGTTGGAGCAGACAATGACACGCCTGTGGCAGTGCTTCAACGCTCTGCCAACTGTCGCGATAAAGCTGTATGGTCCATCACTGCCATGTGGATGCAGTTTCTATCATCCCGTGCTGAAATAACATTTCTTCGTCCACAGCCGGATTTACAACTCGTCCGGTTCTCTTTAGTCTACTGATTTCACACTCGCATCACTGTCTTGGTATAGCGTTCCACATGAGAACAATATGACCCCCTTCACAAAGGCCCATCATTCGTCCCCGTTCAAACTACATAACTTGCTTATATGGTATTCTCTGCCATCGTAGAGGCATAGAGACTTTTCATGAAACGTTCACTGCTGTCATACAACCATAGACTATTTTCAACGCCCCGCTACAGCTCTCTGTTTATTCGACTAAAACAGCAGCTCAGAGGGCGCTGCTTATCCCATGCATGTACGGTGTCTCTGAAATTCTAATCATGTGCATACCAGACCCTAATTTACATTTGCTGTAAGTTTCAGGTCAATCGCGTGATTCCTTCATGGTGTTGCAATTCTTATACGTTGAGTATACATCAATATACATGAGTTAATGAAGATAACGGGAAATATTTTAAACCATAAATCTGCTTCAAATTAAACTTAACAAATCGGTGAAAAAAATATAGAAATTCGTTAAGCCGTTCACGAGTTATAAACGCAGACAGACAGAAATATGTTTTATTTCCAGTTAATCCGCACTTCATTGCAGTGAAATAAAACTTAAATGTAGAATATTTCATGCCATCAGTCAATGCCATACATCAATTCCTCAAATTTCATTCAATTCCATCGCGAATTTCAAAAGCTATTTTGCATTTAAAAGAGACTATAAACTTTGCCTTTCATATTTTAGATGTAAAGCGTATTACAAAATATTGAAAGAGAGCTTATCTTATCTGAATTAACATTGGAAAATTTATAAATTATTCTTTATCCTATACACTGAATTTTCATTTCGCACATTCTTTTCCCCATTCATAGCCAAACGAAGTGTGCTTGGGAGAATATTCGAAAGTTATTTACTCTATCTATTTCATTTTTCTGTAGCCTTATTCGGTACAGATTTCTTGATTGAGGAATCGGTTGAGGAATCAGAGGATTCTAAGGAATCTTTATTAAGTGAAATCACTTATTTATATAGAATCTACTTTTAAAATATTATCGATAGATATAAACCACACTGAAATCATTTCAGTTTTATCTCAAACTGTGTCGTGATAAAATAATGTTAACCGTTTGGGCTGTCCAAATAACTGAAATAAGAATCTGATATGGCCAGAACATGACTTTACTTATATAATGCAATAAATATACTTCTTTCACAGTGAAAAAATGATGAAAAGATCCACGGCACAATATTTTAACGTTAAATTGTACATTTGGCGTTTTTCCGGATGACAACATGTAATACTAGTATTTCAAAGTACCCAGTTAACTTGCATTTCACACAAATCTAAATTAACAATTTTTAATATTGATAGCATCCGCAATAAGCAATATAGTCTATATATTAAAATATTTTAATAATTAATTCATCCATTAGTCGTCATTTTCATTAACTGTGACGATATTTTCATCAATCTGGGTCAAAATATCACTAAGATGGCGATATTATATTCCGCTAGATTATCCGCCAAGTTTGCCAAATGTATCACCAAACGTTACAGATAAACGGCGAGAATAGCATTTCTTATATACTAGAAGGTATGTCCGTTTTACGACGGAAATGATAATTTGCAAATCTTTACCTCCTACTTGGCGTCATGTTTATAAATTTGGCGACAATTTTATCAATTTAACGACATTTTTATCAATATGGCGACATCCTTCTCACTTTGGAAACATTTAAAAAGTGGCCAAGTTAGCGATATCTTGCCAACATTTTCGTCCAACATTACCAACGGACGGACAGATGGATGGATAGATGGATGAAAATGGGTTATTCTTATATTCTTACCATAATATTGAATTTTCACCAATTACTTTTAATTTTCATTCTGTATGAATTTGTGGCGATTCAAAATGCTTTGGAGGACGGTAGGAACACCTCGTGTTTTATGCAAGACGGTGCCCGGCCACATCGAACGCCTGAAGTGTTCGATTTCCTTAGCTAACATTTAGATGATCGTCTGATTGACCTTGAATACGCCAGGCATATAGGACGTGGCATGGATTGGTCTCCCTCTTCACCAGATTTGACGCCATGCGACTTTTTTCTGTGGTTTTTTTAAAGACCAGGTGCATCGCCAAAATAAACAAACGATTGCGGAAATGCAACAATACATCTCTACTGCATGTGAGACCATTCCGGCTGAAATGTTTGCACAGGTGTCTGCGAATTTTGCTCTCAGACTGCGCCATGTTATTGCTGCAAATAGTGGTTATTTTGAAAACATTGTTCTGTAGTTTTTGCAACATGGTCATACAGTTTATTAGTTTTCGCATTCAGCAGCGCCATCTGATGGTGACCTTTGTAACATATTTTGAAAACTGGTTGAATAAAATTCCCTGGTTTCCCAAGTACAATGCAGCAAAAGCTACATTTCTATCGCCTTCTGTTTTTTAATACATTTTTCAAATATGTCAGTCATTTTTGGGACACCCTGTATGTTATTAAGCACATATTTTCTTATTGTCGTTTGACGTTTGTGGATCATTGGTTGTTGAACCACCGCATTATCACTGCACTGTATGAGTAACTTGATGCAAAATCGTCTGAAGCTTTGTGGAACTTAATGCATCTTGTCTATTCTGGCTGCACTGCATGAGAATCTTGCTGCATCCTTTTATGTACCTGTGCCGACTTTTATGCATATACGCATCCCGACTCTTAACTGTACTCTCGAACTGTTTTCTCATCTATTTCCGATCTCTCTGTATTTTACATATCTGTAGAACTTTTTGCATGTCTATTCGATTCTAACTGTTATCTCCAACTATATTTTCTCATCTTATTTTTTATATCTGAATCTGTAGAATCTCCTGTCGGTTGCCACCTCTTTTTGCCTGAGATCCGATATATCTCTTCGGTTATCATTGGTTGAATTTAGGGCGATATGATAACATATTTTCCCTATTGGTTGACTTTTGAACCAATCTCGTGGATTCATCTTTAACCCCTTTTTTATGGCTTACCGACCTCTCGGTTCAGGGTCGTTGTAAAACAGGCGTCAACCAGACTGGGCCATTTATCTGTCCTGCTAGATATCATAAATAATTATATAAAACTGTCTACGTGTATTCTGGTCTCACAAAAGGATTCTTAATTCTGTTCTATATAAACTTTAGTCTTATCACGTCAACAACTCAGCTGAACGAGGGTGGAACTCTATGAAACTGATGCCTTCTATGGAAATTTCTGGAAAATGCACGTAAATCGTCAAGATCTTACCCAATCTACAAAATTTGAGAAGTTATCAGAATTCGCAAAAAATCTGCAAATTTAGCCAAATTCGTCGGCAAGATCACATAACTTGCCGTCAAGCTCAAGCGATCCAGACCTTCAAACCATAACAAAGGTTTCGTGTTAGGTATTCGTAACAATATGATGTCATTGCTATTACATATTTCAATTTGATTCTCGTCACATATGAGTATCTTTCAAGATTTATACCGTACCAGCGCCCTAGGATGTTTCACATCACAAATGATTATGTCATTTCCATAAAAAATAGTAAAAGTAAGAGAAATCGGTTATTTTGTATAAGAAAAATAATGCAATGCTGACATCTGAGATTTGTAACTTGAGTATAATTTGAGAATGCAAATGAAATAAAAATTTATTTTACTTTAATTGTAGCATGTTATTGCGTCTAATAAAACATATTTTTAAATATTTTGAATATTTATTTAATTTTGTAAACATAGTATTTTTTGTAAGTGATTCATCCTCAAAATATATATATGTATCATAAATGTACTGTTTTTCTGATAGTGATTTCAAATGACATAAACATAAAGTATCTGTAAACCGAATGCATGACAAAGTCGAGTGGAATGGCCATTTTGAAGATTTGAATTCAAGAATCTCTTTCGATTGTGCTTTATAATAAGCGACATTTTAGAACAGTTTAGTCACGTATGATTGATTCAATATTTTCTTTATTGATTAAATGGTTTTATAAAAAAATGCTTTGATACATATTTCAACAGCTTGGACAGACGCATACTTTGTCATAAAGACGTTTCATTTTTGCAAATTTAGAACGAATACACAGAAACATATGCGCCTACTTTTGTTTAAAATTTACCGAATATAAGTTCACTGTCTGTAGCATAAATACGAAGAGCACTTGAGTACTTCTAGCGTGATACAAAGCATTTTGAGTATTTCAATGTGGTTGATAACAGCGAATTCGAAACATCTAGGATAGGAAAATGGCGATGCGGAAGTTTCTCGAGCATTCTTTGTAAGGATGAAGGTGTTGAAAGGAATATGAAATATGTTTAATGTTTGAAAAGCAGTTGGATTCTTATAGAAATTATGCAGATACTTTTCAAAGTTTTCGCCTCACTTGTGACTACTGAATTCTCTTTAAATATTATTCTATAGATGTGATGATTTGCAGGAAAAGCGTCCAGTTGTCGGAAATTTCAAAATGGGGTTTGGGACATTCCTAAGTACTAATTTTTGTTTGTTAAGTACTATTCATATTCATGCTGATTCTATAAGACAAAACTGTATGCCTTCACGGTAATTGCAACTCATTATGCAAATTTTACATTATTAATGCAAATTTTGCACAGTTAAATATTTAAAAGAAAGAAAAACAACTTGAATGATTTTGGACTTGAGAGATTTTTTAATATTAAGACCCAATTGTTTCAAAACAGTTTTCGAACTTCCGAACTTCAGCATCTGGCATCTTTTGCATCGAATTTCCACCTATATCGCCTGATTTAACGCCTATGGATTTATATTTGTGGGGTCGTTTACGCACAACTGTTTATCTGTCACCTCCCTTAAATAAAGTAGAGTTGCAACAACGCATTCAAGATGCTTGTCGTGACATCACCGAACAAAAACTTGATCGAGTGCACAGAAGTGTTATCAGGCGAATGCAGCTCAGTATTGGCATGGATGGAAAACATGTTGAATAAGCTTTGTAATCTTTATGTAAAGTTATTATTTCTACACAGGGTAGATACTTTTATACCAATAAATAGCAAAATTATTATTTATTTATATAATCATTGTTTTCTTTCGTAATTTGTGTATGACCCCTGAAAAGCGATCTGTCGACATGATTTTTTCCCTCTGAGAACCCATGTCGATGCATCGAAAAGTGGTTTAACTCAGCATTTTTGTTTTTTCATATCACTGGGACATTTTGTGATAAAATGCTGAAATTTCGTACATCACCTTATTAGTGTATGGGGCACATTTTACTCATTGGAAATGTTTCTGTAAGGGAGTCGTATAAAAATTTAAATTTTGTGTTTCTTA
The DNA here is from genome assembly GCA_951213105.1 of Amaurobius ferox. Taxonomy (NCBI): domain Eukaryota; kingdom Metazoa; phylum Arthropoda; class Arachnida; order Araneae; family Amaurobiidae; genus Amaurobius; species Amaurobius ferox. The sequence continues at coordinate 23,109,905 of OX578140.1, forward strand.
AAATTTTAATCGATTTCATAAAATTCTGTACCTTTCTTACGCAACTTTTTAGTTTATTATATATGTCTAAGATCAATATTTAAGTAATAAAAGCCGAGGTCAATGTTTGAAGGACACCCTGGTATAGGTCTTCGATGCATTTTAATCCATTTAAATGATCCTTTCAAGTATTAAGTGAAACTTTTATTGGCTATCTTTCAAGCGCAATCTAAACTAATGCATTTTAATCCCTTTATAATAATTCCCTTCTGAAAAGAAAGGATGTTCAAATACTTTTCACTAGAATGAATTCATCGCTAAGATTTTCCTTACATAAATTGGATTTTAGGAAAGAAAGTGAAAGATGAATTTAATTCACTTTGATTGATGTGGTTCATAACTTAAAATTTCACAAGGAAATACTCAATATATTTTGGATACGCTTATTTACCTTCTGTGATTTCTTGAAAAGTCAATAACACTACGTTGTAGTTTTATAAGCAACGATTTCCCATTCCGTTAGCCATGTTTAATGGAATAGCCACTTTGCTATTAGGACATTTTATTAATGTGGGAATTCTTTACATTTTACTGATGGTAAGATGAGCAGAATACGCATAAGCACACTACTGCTCTACACCTTTTAGGAGAGCTGGATTTCCTAGGTTTTTGAAAAAAGGTATTGACCATCGGGCAGAACTTAATGCAGCCAGATTTTCAATTTACCATCTGGGACGGAGAAAATGCAGGTTCTTTTTAAAAACTCTCAAGAAGCCCCTTGGTGACCTCAAATGCTGAATCTTTGTAAATATAGTATCAAATGGATCTCGTGATGGTCTATTTGATACTATATTTACAAAGTAAGTAGAGTATCACATACCATATTTACTTTGATGTGTAATAGATGGAGATTATAAGATTTTCTGAAAGTACTTTCGACATCCTCAAACACCTCTTCAAGTGGCTAAGAAGGCTGTATCTTTGCACACTTATAGTATAGAACAGTAATCTGTACCTAATGGATTACGTTGTTGATATTCCTTCCGACGTGGCCAAAACTGGGGTGGGGTAAAGCCTCTCGGAATTTACCCGAAGCAGACATGGAAGATTCAACTCGATCACGGGTCAGAACCTAACTGGGTCAATTTTCAGTCGAGACAACTATTTTCGATGCTCAGAACCATCCATTATTGAACTTATGAAAATAACATGATAATCTATACTTACAAAAAAATGTATAATATTTATATACTTATTATTAATACTTATAACTTATGAAAAGTAAAGAAATACAACTTCATTTTCTTCGAGTGTTAGTTTTCCAGTCTTTGGCAGACTCAACTGCTAGTTATATTCATAGGTGCTGACTTGAAAAATAATTGGCGGTTCCGGAAATTTTTAAATCGAATGACCCATGCATTTAAAAAAAAAATTAAGTCTAATTTAAATTTCATTCAGTCATGTTATCTGGCACTATAGGACGTCTGAAAAGCTAAAATCCAGCGAATTATAGTTAAGTACAGAAAATATTTTTCTTTCTCCAAGTAATTATTCATTCTGCTTTTGTAGGCCCAATATTATTATGTACAATATACAGATACTGTGTGAATTTCCAATTCCATTACCTTTATAAAAGTGACAAAAAATGTAAATTTATTTTTAGGTATTTTTACCAATGTTAAAAATGTCAACGCATTTCTCTTTCAATTATTTCTGAGTTAAAATATTGTATTCAGAATACAATAAACAGTCTGAGGGATAAATTTCTATACACACGTTATATGGAGTAAACAGGAAACGAATAATGAAAAACTTGAAGAATTGATAACAAAATCAAAACTTATGCATATATTTTCTCCATTAAAAACACACAAATATTATTTGTTCCAGAAACACACAGAAAAATTATTGGGGAATTAAAAAATGCCTCGAACCGCCGCTGCTTATATTCTATTAATGAATAGTAAAATGAATAATAACAATTTCAGATTTTAGAAAGCTTTTCCTTTGAACTATGTTACATTAACTGGATTTCAATGCATGCATCCTACAGATGACATCTGAGCACTTGAATATAGAAGCAGAATGCATCGAAAAGCCGTCTTACCTGTACGTTTGTAACGATATAGCTTTTGAACACGCACTTCTATTTAAAATGCACTGGAGTAAGTTGTTTGCCCGGGACAATGGTCCAGCAAGAGACATGCGAAGAATTTCGTGTACATCCTAAAAGTTTTGCATGTTTAAATACTGTTGAAAACAGACAGCAAAGCTCAATCTTTTAACTCTGTTGAATTTCAAACGTCAAGTTTTCAGAAAATTCTTTGTTAGAGAGGAAAGTTGCTGACAGATAGTAATTATATAGTACGGTGCTTGGAAGACAATTGTTTAAGTTTGTTCTATATACTTCGAAACACATTTGCATTACTGAAGTTCTAGATGCATTATGTTTAATATGTTATTAGATGTATTATGTTTAATATGTTATTAGATGCATTACGTTTAATGTGTTATTAGATGCATTATATTTGTACTTATTGTATTATCAAATGCACTATATTTATTGTATTTTCTGTATAGCCATACATCGTACATTTATAATAATTCTCACAAAAAAGGAAATAAGCGTGCTTTTCCACGATGAGCTAATAAACAGTCAGACAGACGAGCAATTTATTACTTACATAGATAACAATTGCTTACATATATTAAGTAATATGTGAGATGTTTATTATTATACATATATATATATATATATATATATACATATATATATTACTAATGTTGCTTACATAGATAACAATTTTACAAAAATAGCTTGTAGACTACGTTTCTGGTCTTTTTTGGGGAAGAAAGGGATATAAATGTTTGATTAATGGTTATTAAGATTACAAGGTTTATTTAACGCTTCCATACTTGAAGAGATAAAGGCACAGATAACGATCGGGTTTAGTCATCGGACTTAGAATTGACTTTATTGTAGAGAGGTTTAAAACAGCGTTGAGGTCCCGTTTACTTGGAGGTGATGCTCAAAATGAGGAAACAGAAGAATATATATACAGATGGACAGCCTGTTTAAATTTTAAGTGGGACTCTACTATGGTTACCCATCGAAATTTAATGAAATTTGGTAAGGCTGTTCTGCCGTGACAATGAGACAAGCAGATGGACTTTAAATTCTATTTATATAGAAAACACTCGGGCAAAAATGTGTATTTTCAATTTTATTTATATAGATAAAAGAGATTTTGATATTTTTAAAATGTTAGATTACGAGAAAAATGATATTCTGGCGAAACAATTTTAATTAATTTAATTTTAATTAATTTTAATAATTATTCTTTATTTCTCTCAGATTGAAATAACTATTGACTAAAGTAATATTTTTTACATTTATCTTAACTTTTCAAAATTGTTTTTCACCTGCTGCATTTGTGAAAAATAATCAAAAGCAAATAGAACGACAAATATTTTCAGAGTTCCAACAATATGATAATAATGTTTTTTCTGTGCATCTTCCTCTTTTTGGTATAAATGATACACTAACCATTAAATAGTAAAGAGAAAAGCGCTAAATGTAATTTAGTTAATGTTCTAGAGACGTGTTAGTGCTTGACTTTGATCTTTTTTTATCTTACAATTCATAACATATATTTAGGCTAATAATTTTTACCGTATTTAATATATAACAATAAAATATACTTCATTCTATTAGTATAAAATATAGATGTTAATGTTCGTATAAATGTCAGACAAATCTAACTGATAGCGATTTAGAGTTGCAAAAAGTTACTTTCTATAATTTTCATGTTTATCAGTAATGGGCATTTTTATGCTAGAGCTACAGAGTGAAATCGAATTATTTTGCATTTGATTATTCATGTTTGAGAAATTAAGTTCTTTGCATTCACTTAATATTGCTGTACTTATTTGAGAAATTAAGTATTGGAATGCAGTATTATAATTTGCGATGAAGCAGTAAAAGCTGATGCGTTTAGAAGCATTGACGTTAGATATTCGCAATGCGCAAGGATCTATGTAACAATTGTCTAAGGTATCTTTGTCTTTATAAACCGCCTAGATGTCCCTTAGAACCCGGTGATCTAGAAGAGTGGGTAATTGCTCACTTATAGTATCAAACTTAGGGCATAACTTAATGAAGCTGGACCTATCCAGGGGAGGAAATGAGCATTTTGGAAAAATCTTTTTAGTATATCTGCATCCCTTGACCTAGAAGGTCAAGTCATTGCACACTTAAGAGTATCACCAACGAAAATGAACCTAACTCATCCGGATTTCTGATGTCCCGCCTGGAGCGGAGAAAATGGGATAGATATGTATAGGGAAAGTATTAGAATCGTGTCGAACTATTTTTAAGTGACGTGTGTGTGTGTGTATCTGTGTGCATGTATCCGTGTCTCTCTGTGTGCGTGTCCACTTTAACTCAAAATCTAATGCACCAAATTTCACAAAATTTTACAGTTAAGACACTTGTGGGTTACCATGATACTGATTAGAATTTGGTACGATTCGGGATGAAAGGACCTGATTTTATTAAAGAATAAGCGGCATAAATTGTATGTATTCTCTTTAGCTAAAAATTAATTGACTTAATTTCACAAAATTTGGTAAATGAGTCACTTGTGAGTTACTCTGGTGCTGATTAAATTTGGTACGATTCGGGAAACGAAAATCTGCCTTTTGCATAGAATAACCCAATGCATAGAATAAGACCAACCTCATTACTCTAGGACTAGGTCTTTTAGATTTTTAGCACTTTTGCTATGTCGTCACTTAAAATACGTCCAGTTACTAAACGAAATCGAAAAGTGAATTAAAAGTGCAAATTCAATGCAATTTCAAATTATTATGTTTGTTACTTTGTGCAAATAAACTCAATTTAGTGAATTAAATAAGAAATGCAGATAGAATGAATTGTAGTTTGTAGGGCAAGTCATCTGTTGCCCACATCAGATTTTCATAAGTTAGACGTATGTTTTCCACGCCAAGAGCCATACATTGATAAATAAAATAAAACTAATTCAAATGATCGCAATTTAATATTTAAGATTTTTAGTTTTTGTTGTACAGGTTTAAATACTGGTTCTTTTAGTAGAGAGTTTTAAAATTTATGGACGTTCAAAAGTTGATGTTTGAACTCAACTAAATTCTTAGGTTTTGCTTTGCACAGTAAAACTTTCACCTTTTCTCAATTTACCTGCTCTCAATGCATACTTTTACCTTCTCACCTACTCTCAATGCATACCTTTACCTTTTCACCTACTCTCAATGCATACCTTTACCTTTTCACCTACTCTCAATGCACATAGTGCAATACGTACTAGATTCATTGAGAGTGCTTTCTCTACATTGCAGTAGTGTATATAAAATATGATAGCACAGTATAAAAATTTTCTCTACAATGTACAGTATATGTTTAGGGAATAATTCCCTACAATATAGTATATAAGTGGAAGAGTAAAATTTTACCTTCGTAAATCTCTAACTCTCGAAAGTAAAATTTCAACAAAGTAGTGTACTGGAGATGAAAATTTTAGCTCCGAGTTTTTGATGGATTTAAACGGTTTTATTAATTACCTATAATAGGAATCAACTATTTTTTGTTTGACGTTTGCGTGCGTATGTTTGTGTGTTTATCTGACTGTGTGTCAGTATAGAAGTGTTTACCAACTCCGGTTAATGCCTGACGGATTTTTAAAAAATCGACAGATGTTTAAACGATAGATAAATCCAACGTTGATTATATTTTTGTGTAAATTAGAAACACAAGGAAGATCATTTTTTCTAAACGCATTGTGAAAAGAAAATTTAATATAATAAACTTTATTGAGTACTGTTATGTTTCATATATACGTTTTGATATCATAATGAATTAAACCATTACCGATATGCTAGTATTTACTGTTTAAGATCATTGTTTTCCTTGGTAGTCGCAGGTATATTCGTATCAATGTAAATCCTAAAACATCCAAGAACAATGAAGTTATTTTAAGGGAATTTGGTTTAATAAAAGTTTTTGAATATAATATTCCATACGATGAAACAATTATATACTGCTTTCAAAAATGTGAAACACTAAAAGAAGGCGAAAAACAATTTATAGGGAAAGCTATGTACTGTGAACTTCAGAATTTTGTTCATATATTGTCCCCGTTCTAAATAAAAAGTACTACCTAGCTATTAAATAGTAAAAGGCGAGCGTAAAATACAATTAGGGCTAATATTTCCAGATATTTTTCTAGCAGTTTCATAAATTCCATTTTTGATTTTGTAATAGATAGACGATACGTTCATTTTTATTAAAATCTATAATATATATATATATATATATATATATATATATATATATATATATATACATATATATATATATATATATATATATATATTGCTACACTAGTGCAAGATGCAGTAACTAATATGCGCAAAAACTATCAAGAGTAATTTATATATATTATTTTTTTCATGAAGGAAATTTTTACACGTTTCTGTAATCGTTGATATTTTCAAGACTTTGCTGCAAATGAATATTGTTATGGTACAGCCAAGTGTTATTATTAATTTAACTATTTTGTACGTGAATTTATATTATACGCAATTCATGTTCTCATATTCGAAATGACTTCGGATAATTTTAAAAATAAAATAATGTGCGATAAAGAAATATGTGATGTTTTTTTTTCCTTTTCAGAAACGTTGCCAGTAAAATGTTGCAGCGATAGTAATGTTACAGGCGAGTTTAAAACTTTCTGTAAGTTAAATAAACGACAATAATAATTATGTAAATATTTTTAATGGAGCATAGCTCCCTTCCTGAGCGACTTCAATGGAAGAATGTTTGTAAGATAATCACTTTAGAACTTGCATATCCGAATTTGATGAAATTTGATTTCTAACTAGTGGTCAATTTGTGATGGTTTAAAAAAAAAAATTCTAAATCGAACAATTTTAATGAAATTAGTGCTGTTCGGTGGATTTCAAAGATCATTACGCCAAATTTGGATGGATGAAGAGGGGTAATGCATAATTTGCATCTTGTCACTTTTTACACGCATTTTTGATGGGATTTTTCCACACAACGGTAAATAATTCTGTAATACTTTTATTGCTCATAAATTATTTAAATAGTTCTTATTGGATAGTATCGCTCTTCTTGAGTGACTTCTATGTCAAATTGTTTGCAAAAGTATCCCTTTAAAACGATCAATCCTACTTTGATCAAAATTTGATCTCTAATTTGTAACCGATGAGTAGATTAATTGTTTCTACAAGAAATCTCGAAGTTGGTCATGTCCTGAAGGAATAATAATCGTTGGTAAAAACGGTATTCCAATGTATTTCTTATTACCCTGTTTTTCATTGAACGACTATTGAAAGAAAAATCCTCTAAGAAAGGGCTCCATAGTATAAATAATTTCGATATCTTTTCTAAGCTACAATAACTATTGATAAAATTATATCCTTCAAGTATTGATAATTTGAAAATATTAAAAAAGATTAATGTCTCATTAATTTAAAATGACGGATTTCCACAGAAAGGACTTAACTCGCAGATAGTCTTGCAGATCAATGATTACAGACTTGGCTACTCTTGATTTTATCTGACTTCCTTATGGACACTATACCCACCACATAACCACCCAATCAACCAACCTTCCAACTACCCAACAAAAATCAATTTGCAGATTTATTTCAATTAGCAAGTCCCTGGGAATCTGCATCGTAGTAGTTGCCCTTGTTAATATACTCATTCATACATTGTAGTATTGTAATATCTCTGCGACTCCTTTTCTCCCCACAAATAAAAAGCATTTTTAAGGACTTAAAAGGATCTGCATTTTATTTTTAAACGACCATATAACCAAGTACAATCAAGGACCAGAATCTGAAGGAAAAATTCTTAGATTTATGCTTTTTTGACTTTCCAGATGACGGTAGAGAATATTCGCCAATTGTTGTACAAACCTACTCTAACAATCGGACTCTGAGGTAAATTGTAAAGTGCAAGACTTTTAAAGGCTCTTGAAATCCAAAACAAATTTCAAGCATTTTTCAAGGGCTTTTAAGGACAGTGGTTTAATTATAGAATCTTATATGACAATGAAAAAATCGTAATTTTTTAACTTGTGTTTTGTTGCATGTACATTCACATATTTGAAATATTTTGCAATATAATCCTGAAACTGTTCAATTGTTTAAAATTTGGAACATAAATATAACATTTTTATTTATATGATAGGGCACATGTAGCCAGATTTCAATTTTTGTCCAAATATAATATTGTTACAAAGTATCCTCAGAAATCATGGATCTATTCGCAGGATACAAGGACGAGTTTGAATTTCAGATAATGGATGCTTTCTTTAAAAGCTCAAGTAAAACTACACAGGAACAATGGACAGCTAATATTTCTCTAGCTATCTTAAAAGAATGCAAAATAACTGTCAATTACAATAACTCTTACTTAAATGCTCTCAACTGACTAACAAAACAGAAAATTACATTCTCCAGATACTGACATATTCATATGACTCATATACTATTCATATGGTGCTATTTATATCCACAGGAACTATGCCCTCCTCCGCTACCACCAACCTCTCGGAAGGACTTCCAGACCCATATATTTAACATGTCTGTATTTGGGGTGAACTCGGGGATAGTTTGGGCACAGCCGAGAATCTAACTCGGTTTCTTCGTGTGCAATTCCTGTGCCTTAAACACTAGGTCGCTTCCAACTACTCAACTGAATGATGATGTAATCTGCAAAACTAGATAAGTTTCCGGAACTCGTCCAAAGTCGCCAAATTGGCGATATTTTGATTAATTTGTCATCAAAGTCACCAAATTTAAGTGACCCAGGACTTTTAAATTATAACATGCCTGTTAGGTATTTGTCCCCTGGTCATCCCTGCCAATGGAAATTAATCTCTTAGGTTTTTGTAACAAAATTCTAAAGTTAAATTATACGGACCTTAAATATATTTGGGGTAAAGTGACTACTACATGTTTGAACTGCGTATGAGTGTCATAAAATGTCCCAATTCGTATCTGATTTGCCCACTTTTATTCCAATACTTATAAAATGAACAAATTTCGACATTTAGTATAAGTAAAATTGGAAATAAACTCAGATTTTGCGGGATAACAAATTACCGCTGTCTACGTCCTTCTCTATACATATACAACGTATTGTATCACTCTGTATTAAAAAAATCCTGCGATTTTTTGTCACCTTTCGAACAGACGGCAAAAAGTACAGTTCTGGAAGTTTACATATAGACTAATATGAATCCGTACGTGTGCAAGAAGGGCTTACACATTTGAGTTATGCCTTTTAATAAATGTTAATTAATTAAATTTTGCATTCCCAATATGGACAAAGATGTCACGTGTCCAACCAATTTTCAACTTTTATGTGATTGATTGCCGGGAAAAACGTTACCAATACAACGAAAAACGGTAGACTACAACGAAAAACGGTAGATTACAGCGAAAAACGGTAGACTACAGCGAGAAACGGTTGACTACAACGAAAAACGGTAAACTACAACGAAAAACGGTAGACTTCAAAAAACGGTGGATTACAACGCAAAACTGTAGACTACAGCGAAAAAAGGTAGACTATAACGAAAAACGGTTGACTTCAAAAACGGTGAACTACAAAGAAAAACGGTAGACTACAGCGAAAAACGGTAGACTTCAGAAAACGGTAGACTTCAAAGGAAAACGGTAGACTATAACGAAAAACGGTAGACTACAACGAAAAACGGTTGACTACAACGAAAAAGGGTAGACTTCAAAAAACGGTAGACTACAGCGGAAAACGGTAGACTATAACGAAAAACGGTAGATTTCAAAAAACGGTAGACTACAACGAAATACGGTTGACTACAGCGAAAATTGGTAGACTTAAAAAAAACGGTAGACTACAGCGAAAAACGGTAGACTATAATGAAAAATGGTAGACTACAACGAAAAACGGTAGACTTCAACGAAAAACGGAAGACTATAACGAAAAACGATGGACTACAACGAAAAGCGATAGACTTCAAAAAACGGTTGACTACAACGAAAAACGGTTGACTTCAAAAAAAGGTAGACTACAACGAAAAACGCTAGACTACAGCGAAAACCGCTAGACTACAACGAAAAACGGTAGACTATAACGAAAAACGGTGGACTACAACGAAAAACGGTAGACTTAAAGAAACGGTAGACTACAGCGAAAAACGGTAGGCTATAACGAAGACGGAGACATTTGAATTATTATTGCACGTATATAATGTGTCTTTTTGTTAAGTCTTAATTGTTAGAATTTTTAGCATGCTAACTAACTGCATTAATTTATTATAACGTGTTTTCCTTTAATATTGAAAGTTACAAATTTACACTTTGAGGAAACGTGCACCCGTCTGCTATGCGGGTGACGTGAAAGAGCTTAGGAAGTGAGTAGGTTGCGGCAGCGAACAGGGAGCGTTAAAAGCAAGTTTTAAGCAAAGTTTAAAGTTTCTTTTTATAGATGCGTTTTAAATATTTTTTTTCTACTATTAGAAGAAAGAAATGTCGATACTTGATATTTATCAGTGTTAAAAGTATTTCAAATTTAATTTCATTGCCATTTTCTACACGTTAGCAATTGCTAAGTTTACTATCGAACTACTGCGATAATGTCACCATTCGCATCTTAGAAGGAGAACTCCGAAAATGAAACTTTTCAGGGCAGACATAAATGAATCCAGATAAAGAATTTCATTAAATTCTGCCAAAAGAAAAACTCATTACTCGCAAACGCTGAACAATGAACCCTTTAAATTATTCATCACACAAAAAATCAATAATCATTAGAATGCAATTTATCTTTTCCACAATAATTCTATGAAGTTATTTTACTTATTTACTTAAACTGATAGAAAATAGTAATCAATAATGGTAACATATTTTTAGCTGTTCGATATTTTGTGAAGTCGCTAATTTATTTTCTGAAATGACGCTTACCAAGAGACGCATAGCTCTTTTTTTAAGATTAAAACGTGTTAGTCTTTAAAATCAATTTTAAACATTCGTTTTAGAAATGGTACAATTTGTTCTTACGATTAATAGGCATGCTCCACTGCTACGCGGCCATGTTGCCCGTGAGATACGTGACCTACACAAAGAACCATATTTATAAGGCAGCAAAAGCGGCAATTTCCCAAAGGTTTTATCCCCTTTATATAAAAATATATTAATTAAAAGTTTATTTTATTAAAATAAAAAAAACTGAAATTTAGGAAAACCTCGGCGCCAGAGGCAGGTAAGTCGTCTAGACGGCACATGGTTTACCTTGCCAATGTGTGTGCACAATCGTTTGGATAGGCAGTACGATGAATTCCATGTTTAGACAAGAAGACAAGAACTGTGGAGTATCACAGGATGAAGAGGACTAGAAAGAATTGTTTTTATTTTGTATAGAGGGATATATATTTTATCCAAGAGATAAATTTAGATGTGGTACTTTCAATATCATTTTAGATCAGTTGTTGTTGTTGTTGAGACTCAGACCGTCCGACCTACCAGAAAGGTGTAAGGTAACTGTTTGGATGGCCGGGAATTGCCACACCATTTAGACCGGAAGCCAGTGGGGGAGGCACCCACAGGGACCGTACCCTCCTTCCCCTACCACCAACCTCTCGGAAGGACTTACGGACCCACATGTTTAAAGTGATCGTACTCCGCATGAACACGGCGGCAGTTGTGTCAGCGTGCAAATCCAGCGCGCAAACCACCGGGCTACCGCGCCCGAAATGTGCCAACAGCACTCGGTGTTCCCAGGTGGTCACCCACCCAAGTACTAACCGGGCCCGATGCTGCTTGACTTCGGTAATCTAACGAGAACCGGTGTCTTCAGCACGGTACGGCCGTTGGCTTATTTTAGATCAGTTGTCTGTTGGCTTACAAGGACGCAGGACACTGTACCAATCAGTGTATGATAGTTTTTACATGGTCATAGTCGACTTGACCATGCAGAGTCTGATGCAGTCAACCGTCTACCTGAGGCAGAGATAAAACAGAAGTTGAGAAATTTATCATCGGCCATTAACTTGATTTCGATAATGTACTCATACAGAAAATTCTCTAGTTTGCAGCTACTTCCCAGCTTAGGTCATGCCTCAGTCTATCTCAACACGAAGTTTTATTCCGTGATGAAGACCTTTGCGATAATTTTCTAAGTGTTAATTTAGCTTTTAGAATATATGTGAAAATGGCAGTCGTGAAGGAGAGATATCATGCAGCAAATTGGCACTGATAAAAGCAAATTTGCACTGATTATTTGAGAACGACGATGGTATATTAAACATTCATTACTCTATGTTTACATGATGCAGAAAGCAATGAAATATGATGATACAGATTGAAGGAATCATTAAAGAATTTTCAGATTTTTATAAGTGTTTTACCACTGTTTTAAAATTCGTCATTTTTTGACAATTTTTGTAATTAAAATTATATTATTTTTTTAGTTTTCAAATATTTCTGGAATATATGATCATCTCATATCTTACAGTCTGCGAGTTCCTGTCAAGATTTATCGTTTATTAAATCGAGTCATCTGTACACATATGTACTTCTTTCATACTTTTGCAATTTACATAGTCTGATGGGTTTTAATAAAGTAAAAAATTGTTATTAGTAGTTAAACCAGAAGTATATCATTACTGTACTATTTTCACATTTTGCATTCAAATTTTTTTAAACATTCCATTTTTTTATCACTTTTTTATTTTACTTTCATCTACTTAGTTAATTTTATGAAAGAAATTCGAATATAAATTTGAATTTGTGTTACGAGACTACATTTGCAAAATAATACATATTAATCTGATAAAAACCATGTAACTAATCGCCATTTTGAAAAGATGCATCACTGACAATTTTTTTTTTTTTTTTTTTTGCAGTGTGGTTGGTTATATTCTTAGAATAGAATCGCCTTCTCTAATAGGCAACCATTCTTATAATTTTAAATTCTGGGTCAAATGATCTTGGTTATAAATTAGGTGATGTTGATGGTCTATTTAGAGAGATATCGCCAACTTGGATTTTTTGCAAGTTCAGAAAACTTCTCAAATTTTGTAAAATGTATAAGAACTTTCCGAGTTACAATATTTTTCCAGATCTTCACAATATATATATATATATATATATATATATATATATATATATATATATATATATATATATATATACATATATATAGTAAATATATTGATATATACAGGGTGTTCGTAAACTGTTTAACAAGGTAAGAGGGGTGATTTCCACATCAAGACGAACAATATTTACTATGGAACCTAGGGTCGCATTCCACTCTGGGTTTCAGAAAAGCGTAAAGTTGAAGTTTCAACAGTGAAAATAATGAGAATTAACGTAATCATAAGTTGCACAATCCCACTTATATTCACCAGAGAAAGACTCAAAGTATATGCTCGAAGTTACCGTTAAGGATGCCGTTGCATAATTCACACTGACGAATGCATGACTGGCGCACCCTCTCGAAGACACCTGGTGTCTTGTTTATCCTGTAAGCTGTAAAAACTATTCTCGCTACGAGATTTTTACGGAGTCCACAGGAGTCTCGTACACCAATAATTTTATGTGCCTCCAGAAGGAGAAGTCCAGTGGGTTGAGGTCTGGTGAGCGTGGAGGTCAAGCCACAGGTCCACCACGTCTAATCAGCCAATAAGCTGCAACGGTCGCATATATATATATATATATACATATACAGGGTGTCCTAAAAAGATTGAAACGCGGTTTTATTCTTTATATGTTGGAGATTGGAGATAAGTGGACAATGTAAAGTAAGGTAGGAAATAAGACTACGTTGATGAAGTAGTCCTCCCATTAATTTTCAGAAAGTTACACTTTTTAAATTTTTATACGACCCCCTTAAACAAATTTGGTCAATCAGAATTTTTTATTTTTAATGCAACAAGATCATTAAAAAAACCGCATATCAGTATCTTTAAAATTGAGCGAGTTATATTTAATTGGAAATTAAACATTGTGAATCGGGACCCTATATCAAATTAGAAATGTAAATTTGTGGCATATTACAAAAAGAAGATAAAACTGGATAATAATATATAGGATACATTTTTGAGAATTTCGCTTAGGCTCACGATGCAATCAGGGATTCTTAAGTACTTTTCACATTGATGCTTGCCAATAAAAAATTTTGACACGTATTAACGTATTTTTGATCTAAACAATTTCCATCGTCAATTTATTTATGATGCCTATTTTCACTGATGAAAGAGCCTTTCACATGGTACGGAAAAGAGGCATAACACAGGTTTTACCCTTATCATAATTTAGTTGATTTTAAAGATACAAATATGCGTTTTTTTTAATGATCTTGTTGCATTAAAAATAAAAAAAAATTCTTATTGACCAAATTTGTATAAGGGGGTCGTATGAAAATTTTAACAGTAACTTTTTAAAAATTAATGGGAGGACTTTTTCATTAACGTAGTCTTATTTCCCAACTTACTTTCAACATACTCTGCAATTTACATTGCCCGTATATCTCCAACAGGTAAAGAATTAAAGCGAGCCTTAATCTTTTTGGACACCCTGTCGTATATATTATATCTTTTAAGTTGTATTGTAAAACAATCGTGGTACAAAAGCGTAACAAATTTAAATTTTGGATCTGCGACATCTATGCATCAACATCTGCCCTGTGGGTCAGTTTGCATTTATTTCCTGCTCTAACCACATACTTCGTTGGTGAGCGCGCTTTCGGCAGATGTACGGCTCGTTTGGATGTAACGCTTGCAAGGAGTGGCGCCAATATGCGATTATCACTTGCGTCGACGACATGCTCGCCCGCTGAATTGACTGCAAACGTTACATTCGAAAGCTTCACGGTCGATAACTTTGTCGTTTGTAGTGATATTCTGAAGAAAATAAATCTGCATTCAACCAATCTATCAAACTATTCTACCAATCTGCCGAACTATTCTATCAATTTGTCGAACTATTCTACCAATCTGTCGAACTATTCTACCAATCTGTAGAACTATTCTACCACTCTGTAGAACTATTCTACCAATCTGTCAACTGTATAATTAAATTAAAAAAAATACTAGAACATATTGCAATTTTTTTTAGGTAATTTGTAGTATCGCCATACACACCAATCTTTTACCATTTGAAATATGCAAAAGGAGTGGCGTTTTACATCAATCTACAACGAGTATCTATTACTATTTTTTTAGTTTTTCTCTTTAAAGAGGTTATTAAAAGTTCTTTTAAAAATAACTATCAGAATATGAATTGCTGCATTAACTTCACCACTAAAAGAGTTTGATTTTTACTTTTGCCCGTTTTTTGAGCATATATCCCCTATCGTTAACGACCAGAGCATCATTAGGGAGCTATAATGGTTTAATAATTAATGAATATTTAAATTATTCCTCCAAGACAGTAGATGACAAAAGGTAATCTTCTGTGATAATGTACGTCTAATTGCGGGATTAATGAATTAATTAGAGAAATGTAATTATAAATCGGTATAATTAAAATACGGAGGATCCGTATAATCAATAAATCTGTTCTATTGGAGTCACTACGCATTGTTAACGTCAGAGGGTGCTTTATAAGCAAAATACAGAGTTCGAACGGGGACGCATAATCTGCCTGCGAGAAAGACGATTTTCGTACCGGGGTATTGTTGCTCTTACTGGGCATAATGCCACGATAGCAATACGAATGTGGAAGCAGTGGACCAAAAAACAAACAGGACATGTCGAAAATACGGCAGTAGACTACACATTCTGATGACAATACAGGGGTGATAGCCATCCTATACGCATGGCGGTGACGAACCGTACAGGTTATTTTCGAGTGTTAGCGCAGAACTGGACCACTGCTACAGGTGTGGCGTTCAGGTTAAAATGGGCGGAGGAGTACAGAC
Organism: Amaurobius ferox; assembly: GCA_951213105.1. NCBI lineage: Eukaryota > Metazoa > Arthropoda > Arachnida > Araneae > Amaurobiidae > Amaurobius > Amaurobius ferox. Next base: position 23,125,863 of record OX578140.1, read on the forward strand.
CATGGCGTGTGGATTGGCACAAGATCACGTTTTCGGACGAGTCCCGTTACAACCTGCACGAAAATGGTGGCCGCAAACGCGTTAGACATTATTGTAGTAAGCGTCATCTTCCTGCATGCGTTTTAGAACGCCATACTGAATGAACGTTAAGTGTGATGGTTTGTGGTGCTATTGGCTATCATAGGCGATCCCGACTTTTACGCATTGCGGGTACGTTCAACAGAAACCGCTATATCAGAAAAGTTTCGAAGGCCAAAGTTGTACCCTTCCTTCAACGCTGTCCTGGCGCTATATTCCAACAATACAATGCCTGACCACATGTTGCCTGGAATGGCCAGGCCTTCTTGATTGCACTGCAGATACTTCTTTTTCCTTGGACTACCAGTTCGCCAGATATGTCACTGATTAAACATGTATGGGATATGGCCACTCGGCCATTACTGTTCTCCATCAGTCACCATCAATGAACTGTGAACCCGGATCGAGGAATACTGGTTGGCAATACCCCAGAAATACATCCAAACTATCTTTGATTGGATACTGAGACGTTCAGAAGCTCTTATTATTGCTAGTGAAGGTTTCACAAAATACTGCTTTTATGTCAGCAATGTGGTTGTATTAGTCTGAAACGGTAGACATTTATTGTATCATCATTAGTAATATGCGGCATGAATGCCATTCTAATCTGACCTTCCCTTTGTGGTGTTGCAATTTTCATAAACAGAAGTATAATCGCATGAATAATGGAAGCAGAAGAAAATATCCAATTGATGACTGCAATCATCCAACAATAATAGCTGATTGAAGACTTATTGATTTCTTGGTTTTTGACACAATTTTGATGTTTATAAATAATATTTCCCGCTGCATTTTACGTTCTGATCTAGTTTATTACTAAAATACTGCATTAATCTCCTCTAGTTACCCCACATTAACAAGTGTCAGTGACGTTTGCAAAAGATTGCCATTCAAAAGATATTCGTTATTTGGGAGTTACTGAAAGTTTAAGAGCAATTTGTTTCTAACTGATGTAGTACCCACTTGAGATAACTAAAAAGTAAATAAATACTTGTGCATAATTTAATGGTTTAGTGTTGCTTAAGAAAACATTTTTGCTTTACCTATATACTCTATAATGTATAGAGCACATAGTATGACGAGGTTGAAATTCGAATTAGATTTTTTGACGGAAGAACGCGTTTTAAGCATCCCCAAACTCCAATCGAACGTTTTTGAGGTGGTGTATGCCTTTATGTATGTATGTTAGTGTGTGTGTGTGTGTGTGTGTGTGTGTGTGTGTGTGTGTGTGTGTGTGTGTGTGTGTGCATATAAGTGTATAGGTGTGTGTATGCATATAAGTGTGTGTGTGTGTGTGTGTGTGTGTGTGTGTGCATATAAGTGTATGGGTGTGTATATATGCCAATGCATGTATGCTAGTATTTGTGCGTGCCTATGTGTCAACGCGATATCTCACGAACGAATGAAGCTTTTCAAAAATAATTTGGTGCCATTATTACAATCGGTGAATAATGGAACCATATTGTTTTAAAAGCAATCAAAATATGTGTAACCGAACACTTTTCAAATTTTCTTTTTTTTTTTAAATCATTAAAAATCAGAACCTTCAATAATGACAAATGAATAATCATTTCAGACACAAGTTTTTATTATAGAACGTATGTTTTAAACTTTACAAATCTAGTATGATCAGTTCATATTGCAAATGAATTATTGAGATAAAAATATTAAAAAATTAGGACCTCCGATGCTGTTAAAGAAACATTAATTTAATACTTAAACTTTTCATTATAGAACGAATGGCATAAACGGTAGAACTTTAGCATGATCCGTTTTCTAGATATAGCACATTTATCAAATGAATGTATCAAAGAGAATTTCATGAAATTAAATGAGTATTAAGTATCATCCAATATGTTTCTCATGCAATGTTATTCAATATATCTGTTAATATCCTTCTCGTGGATGGATCTAGTTTAATCCTTTCCCGAGAGAAGATGCTTTTGTAATAATTTTATAATTTGATTCCAAGAATTAGCTAATAGTCATTTATTTCACAGTATAATTATTAAATTCTAATTTTAATTTTGATAAAAATTATGTATACCTGAGTTTTCAATTTACATGGTGATAATTTAATGTCGAAAACTTTATTCTGTGAATCTTGCATACCATTAATACGCTTGAAAGAAGTAAAGTATTTGCATTGCGTAAGAAAATTCATGTACTGCCCACATCAGATTTGTTTTCATTAGAATTGGGAAAGAAAGATTTGAAGTCGTAACACATTTGAGGAAATAAAGTATGAATTCAAACAGCAGCATCTTTATATTTACCCAATAATCTCGAATCGAAAACTCTACTCCTGCTTTTCCAGATCAAGTAGTTTCCCATCACAGCCTATTTAAATGATGCATACCCTTAAAAGCAACAAAATGAGAACAATTTTGGCACAAATATCAAAGGAAAGTGAACTTATTGGTTGTCAGAAATACGTTTCTGTTGTGTTCTTTTTTTATTGAAAATTTTCCTCCTTTCAATGTTCCATATTTTTCAATTTACATTTCACTCCCTCTAATTTCCCCCTTTCCATGTACAAAATTCCCTTTGAAAGGGACTTTTATAAGGAACTATATTATATCCACTAAAAGCATTTCAATAGCGAATGAAACAGTAACAAAAATTTTTTTTAATGCAAGAAACTTTAGAATAGAGTTCAAAGGAATAAATTGCGTGACGTTTACTTATTTATAAAGTCGAATATATTTTTACACATTTATTTAAGGGGACAGTGCATATTTAAAAAATGACGCTAAATCGGAGGTAATGTTTGGCAAATTTTGAAGTTCGTCATATAAAGGGAATACTTTCTAATATATAAATAATGCTTTTTTCTCCGTTTGTCTTGCAACGCTTTGGGATACATTTGACAAGTTTGGTGACTATATTAGCTAAATATCACCAAAATTACAGAAATGACGCTAAGTAACCGAACATGGCCCCAAATTGATGAATTAATTATTTAAATATTTTAACAAATGGATTCTATTGCAAATTGAGGATGCTATTAATATTGATAATTGTCAATTTATAGTTGTCTGAACGATAAGTTATTTGGGTACTTCGAAATAGTTTTAGATTTTGAAAAGCGCCAAATGTACAATTTAACGTTAAAAACACAGTGCCATGAAGTTTATACATCCTTTTTTCACTGTGAAAGTAGCAAATACATTGCATTATATAAGGAAAGTCATGTGCTGCACACATCGGATTTTATTGATTACCAACATAATTAAATCAAATTTGTTTATATAACGAACGATTTTTATTAATTTTATTCAATTTAAATGATAAAAGAATTGATAGGAAAATCAATTGTATAAATGGGCTGTTTTATTTGTTTGATTGGGTTACGATCCAAGGGTATAAAATTAAGGAGGGTTACTGATGTTTACAATTTATGATGTCATTTGTTCTAATTTGGCAAAAATTTGTGAAGTTTGTACATTTTCTATTGCTCGTAAGTATTAGTACCCGAGAATTGAATTTCTAAACATTCTAAATTTCTTTCCCTTAATTGAGCATTAAATTAACTTGGTGTTTGAGAGTTACATTTAATTTTGAAGTATATCACGTTAAATTAGAGGTTATATTGGATCAAATTTTTACAGTAACCCTAACATTTTCAATAGACTTCATAGTATGATATATATATATATATATATATATATATATATATATATATATACGTATACATATATATATATATATATACGTATACATATATATATATATATATACGTATACATATATATATATATATATATATATATATACGTATACATATATATATATATATACGTATACACATATATATATATATATATATATATATATATATATATATATATACATATATATATACATATATATGCTACAATTTTATAAAATTGATATATACACACTTAATTTAGTAGTATATTTTAATTCTTTTCTGAATTTTACATCAAATACATCCCCTTGTTTCCTTGCAAATGTAGTATATTTCTTCAGCCAATTTCGAAATATTTTTCTTTCGAAACGAATAAAACATGTTTTTTTTATCAAGAAGCTGTTAAGGAGAAATAACATATTGGCGGTTAGGAATTCGCTTCTTTCCCACCTTTTTCTTATTGGGAATTATACCATTCGATGCTGCATTTTTCTCAATTTAATATCCACTAACAATCGATTTTTTGTTCCAATTTCGATGTACAAAATTCGATAGGTAGAATAATATATTTTCAACAAACTTATAATCCAGCGGAATCAGGATTAATATAAAACAAGATTTGAACTATTTAGATCTATGAGAATCTGAACATTATGAACATGAATGTTTGAGGATCTGAACATTAGGAACATGAATGTAAGAGGATCTGAACATTATGAACATGAATGTATGAGGATCTGAACATTATGAACATGAATGTATGAGGATCTGAACATTATGAACATGAATGTATGAGAATCTGAGTATTATGACTATGAATGTATGAGAAAGCCAAGTGGGGAAGGGTGGGGCACCTAAGTAATCTGCAGGTTACTCTTAGATTACATTAGTACACTGTAAGACATTTTAAGAGATACATTAAAGAATGTTAATGATACACAAGGCCCTCTTATAAGTCCTTATGCATCCTTTTAATTTTCAATTCAAGTGTTCTAGAGCTAGAAAAAGGCGTTCTACTGATACAAAAGAGACTATGCGCTATCGATTGAGAAATTTTGTAGCACCTCTAGCGGTGAATTCAAGATGCTAGAATTGTGGTCTTGAAAACAAAGCAAGACAGAACGAAAACTTTCAATTACATAGTTATAGAACGCTTTCTACTTATTATGGAAAAACATGCGGTTTTTACATAACAAGTGCATAGACGATAAAAAATTATGGCAACGAAAAGGGAGAATTATTGCACTTCATCATTTGTCAGCCATTTTTATACTATATTTATATTACATTACAAAAAGGATAATTCGAAATAAATTAAAATTAGCTTTTTACATGTATTACTATTTTCTCATGCATTTTCTGACTATTTCCTTCAGTTATACTTCAATATAATGATACATTCGCATAATTATTGCAATTCCTTGACCCCATTATTTATTGTCGGTGTATATGTTGTGAGAGAACGACACGTTTTTTCATATTATCATATTAAAACGAGAACACTCTACAACTTTGTGATTGAAAATTTTTGCCCATCTTGATTCGTTTTCGTGATGGAAATTCTGACTTTTTCATTTCACCGTTAGAGACGCTGCAAGCATTTTTAATCGATAGCTTATAGTAGGTTCACTATTAGTAGACACTGCTTTTGCAACTCTAGAACATTTATATTAATAGTTAAAGACAGAGATGTATAAGGACCTATAAGGGCACCGAGTACATTTAAATAACTCTGAATGATATTTAATGTAAAGCAATCTCATAAAGAGTAGTAAATATTACCCATACAATCATTGTAATAAAAGTACAACTCAAAGAAGCGCTCCTTGAAATACATTAAAAAAATATTTCAATCTGATGTTTTAAAAAATCTTAAAAAACCGTTTTCAAAATCAAGAAATTCAAAACTAGCGACAGCAAATATAAATAAATTCCTCTCAGTCACTCACATGACCTAGGAAGCTGCGTGTTGTCAATTCGAAAGAAATAATTGAACGCAAAAATTTATGAAGGTATGAAACGAAGTTGAACGAGCAGAAGATTGCAAATAACTTGCTTAAGACACTAAAATCAATTATAAGCATCCACCGAAATTTAAGGAAAAAAATCTGATGTGGGCAGCACATGATTTTCTCTGCAGACTCATATTAACGTTCTCTAAATTTTTTTAATAATTCATTGAGGTTAATTGCACAAAATAGCACTGAATTTACGCACTTTTAATTTAATTTTTGTTTTTATTTGGTAACTGAACATTTTTTAAAGGTGGCGAACAAACATGCTACAAAACTAAAATATCTTAATAACAGTTAGTCCTAGAGTAATAGACTTGGTCTTACTCTCATTCTGGTAAAAAATTGCAAGCATTAAATTAATACATTTAATAATAAGCATTTAACTAATACATTTGATCACCCGTAGTCTTTTGACGATTTTTGCGGGCCATTTCGCAAAAACGGCAGGTCCTTCTTTTCCAAATCGTACCAAATTTAATCAGCACCAGGGTATCTCACAAGTGACTTATCCACTAAATTTTGTGAAATATGGTCAGTTGGTTTTTTAATTAGAGTAGATATATGAGAATTTTGCGGGTCATTTCGCAAAAAAAACCCGGATTCCTTTATCCCGCGCGCGAATCGCACTAAAATCTACGCATCACCAGGGTCACACACAAGTGATTTACATATAAAATTTTATGAAATTTGGTCCATTAGTTTTTGAGTTAGGGTGGATACAATATCTGCACAGACAGACAGACAGACAGACAGAGACACACACACACACACACACACACACACACACACACGTTCCGCTAAAAATAGTTTTTTCGTATTCTAGAGGTACCAAAACGTGTAGACTCGTCGAAAACACAAGCTGCGATTTTTGACACGATTCCAATACTTTACCTATACTCCCTATTGCAGGGAAAGTAAAAAAGCAAAATTAAAGAAAATCCACCGATTTCGTAAAATAAACAAAATGCTTTTTTCATTAGAAAAATAAATAATAATGTACAAATAAATGTAACAGAAACTAAAACTTCAGAAACTAAATAAGTTATCATCAACTACAGAGATCGTCAATTACAAAGAGTGAACAGATGAGTGATAAAATAAGAAAAAGGACCGATTTTGAAATTACATTTGTTAAATTGCACCATGAAAGGAAGTGAAGAGCAGTTAAATAATAAAGAAACACCCAGTTACAGACAAAAATAAAAAACCTGCAAATGGAAAGAAGAGTAATTACAAATAGAAAGAGGGAATATTGTAAAATTGCAACAGAAAAAAGAAGTAATTATAAGCAAAAAACACTAAACAAGAAAAAAAATCAAAACTACAACAAGAAAAAAAAGTACTTTCAAAAAAAGAAAACACTAAATAAAAAACGACAAAAATTGCGAAAATACAACATGAGGTATTTACAAATAAAGGAACAATAAATTCTGTTTTTCTCTATCATTTTTCACTTACAGCATTTGACATATATCTAATTTAAAAAAAGGCATGCTCTTAGAAATAATATAATAGGATTATTTTAGTTCGAATGCGTTCTTATGTATTGTAAATTTCGTTCTTTCAATGCTGCAATTTTCCTAATTTACATCCCACTCGTTTTAGTCCTTTCCTTTTTGATGTACGAAACTCTCATTGAAAATGATTTTATAAGAAAATGTATTATATCGATTCTTCAATATCTTGTAAATCAAGAAATAAACATTTTACTGCAAGAATCATACTAACGAAAATTTGAAATTTCTTTTTATTTATAAAATATGTATGTTGCAGATATTCCATAAAAGTGGTAAAATATTTTATAAAGTATTTATTCACATTTTTTAAGATATTCCAGTGTAAAGTACCTAACATATATTGAACACAGATGAGTTACGCTAAAAAAAGTTTACTCTCTAAAAACTGATCTCGTATTTTAAGGTACCTAAAACAATAGCTCATGAAAGATCCAAAATACATATACATACACTGAACACAGATGAGTCACGCTAAGTAAAGTTTACTCGCCAAAATTCGATGTCGTATTTTAGGGTACCTAAAACAATAGCTCATGAATGATCCAAAATAAATATACATACATTGAACACAGGTGAGTCACGCTGAGAAAAGTTTACTCGCCAAAATTTGATGTCGTATTTTAGGGTACCTAAAACATTAGCTCATGAATGATCCAAAACAAATATGCATACATTGAACACAGGTAAGTCACGTTGAGAAAAGTTTACTCGCCAAAATTTGATGTCGTATATTAGGGTACCTAAAACAATAGTTCATGAATGATCCAAAACAAATATATATAGATTGAACACAGGTGAGTCATGCTGAGAAAAGTTTACTCGCCAAAATTTGATGTCGTATTTTAGGTACCTAAAACAATAGCTCATGAATGATCCAAAACAAATATGCATACATTGAACACAGGTGAGTCACGCTAAGAAATATTTATTCGCCAAAATTTGATGTCGTATTTTAGGGTACCTAAAACAATAGCTGATGAAAGATCCAAAACAGATATACATGCATTGAACACAGATGAGTCACTCTAAGTATTGTTTAGTCGTATTTTAGGGTACCCAAAATGTTTATAGCTATTAGAAATAGTACTTATATTGCATATCCTATTTTACTGCATCTATATACTACGCATTATATTAATGAGGAAAATGCAATATTTTACTTGCTATAAATTAAAGCATTATTTTTAAAATAAGACGAGGGGGAAAACTAGGATATTTGATGTCAAAAATGTAGATATTTCCTATTTTTTGTACTAAGAATTGTATCCTAATCGATATTACATTTTATAAATTCAAATTCCAGTTATCCTGGTTTTTCCCTTTCGATGTACGGAATTCACTTTGAAAGAAATTCACTCTGAAAGGAATTTTATAAGGAAATGGATTACATCATCTAAAAGCACTTCACTGACGATGTTCACATTGTTACAAATACTTTTACCCGAAATTCAGTACATTTTAAAGAATGCGGTGGTTTTGTGTTAAGTCAGTTTTAAGTATGGTAAGTCAGTTTTTACGATAAAATTCACTGTTTTAACATTTAATGGGCTATTTCATGATTTCTCTGCTATATCCACTGAGCGACCCAATTGTTATGGCTGCCATACGATTTTATGAATACTAGCGGTTCGTGAAATATTTCTAACGTTAGATCGTTGAATCAATATAAAAGACTGAAAGTAAGCGGACACTAAATGAAGACAATTGTTAAAGGAAAAAAAATATGGTGTGGGCAGCACAAGACATTCTCTATACAATGCGATGAATTTTTATTTCACGGTGACAAAAGGATGTATATGATCTATGGCGCAATGTTTTTAATGCCAAATGGTAGATTTGGCGCTTTTATGGATGACAACATGTTAAAATATTTCGAAGTAGCTAATTAACGTATAAAATAAATAATTTGGCATCACGTCTGATGTTATAATATCAAAAATTAAGCACACATCCACAACAGAAGGTCTTTATTTTACTTCCAATAAGACGTACATTTTTTTTTTTAAATTGCCAGAGCGCTTTCGAGCATATGTACGCTCCTCATCAGTGGCTACATGGAAATAGAATTTGAATCGTTCATATATAGACCAGATATAGCGACAAAATTCACGTTCATTTGAGTTACGCTTGGCGACTCATTCGCGACTCCATGCAATTCAAGTGTCTGCAAAGTTAGCTTTGACGTCTTTATCTTTGGGATTATGCTTGGTTGCCACCCACCCTCCCTTTTTTCGATTTCTGTAATTAAATTGTAATTTAATATGCTGTTCTTTTGTTGATGGAATTTTTGAAACTCTAAAAAAATTGTTTTATAGTTTCCGATTTATCCTTGACGTAGATTCTTTTGTAAATTGTATTTATGCAAATTTTGTCGCTATATCTGGTCTATATATGAACGATTCAAATTTTAATTCCATGTAGCCACTGATGAAGAGCGTACTTATGTTCGAAAGAGCTCTGGTCCTTTTTAAAAAATTTTTGTACGTCTTATAGGAAGTAAAATAAAGACTTTCTGTTGTGGATGTGTGTGCTTAATTTTTGCTAGAATTAACGTATATTTCACGCAATTCTAAATTGACAACTATGAATACGGATAGAAGCCGAAATAAGCAATAGAGTTTATATATTAAAATATTTTAATAATTTATTCATTGAATTGGCGTCATTTTTGCTGACTTAGTGTAATTTTTTAAAATTAGTAATTTCGTCAATCTGGGGCGAAATATCACCAAGTTAGCGATATTTTTCTGAATGAGTCGCCAAGTTCGTGAAATGCATAGCTAAGCGTTACAGACAAACGGAGAGAAAAGTATTTCTTATATATAAATTACTTTTCAAGAACTGTTAGGCGTCAAAATACAAAACTATTGCGCAAAGTAACTTCTTACGTGCATGGGACGTACTAGATCTACGAGAATAATGTTAATAAATGTATCGCATAATATTGCACAAAGTGTACATATTTCACAATAGTTAATACGTTTTTAATTTTATGAGATTTTTTTGATAACCTTATATTAAAATGGTGAAACTCTAAAAATTGTGTAAGTCGTTATCTAATGAAAAATTACACACGACATGATTATTTACGAGATATTGTTGAAGGTTCTGTTTTTCTATGATATTCTCAAAATTTTATATGAAAATTTGAGGATTGACAATTTATTGAAAAACGACTGCGCGTTATCAAAATCTTACGTTTTCAAGAGAGTTCGGCATCTGCTTAAGAACATAGCACGTGGATGCATATGTGCAAAAACATTTAATTATTTACTTTTAATTAATTTGTGTCAAACTTTTAACTTTTACTTTTAATTAATATGTTTCAAAACTTTTTATCACAAATGCATTTAAATAAAGCATTACACAGACAGAGATCATACAAATCAGTGGTACTCACTACTCGGTTGGGTATCCTATGTATTATATATAATCCAGTTTTATCTTTTTTGTGATATGTTACACATTTACATTTCTAATTTGATATAGGGTTCCCATTCACAATGTTCAATTTTCAATTAAATATAACTCGCTCAGTTTTAAAGATACAGATATGCGGTTTTTTTAATGATCTTGTTGCATTAAAAATAAAAAAATTCTGATTGACCAAATTTGTCTAAGGGAGTCGTAAAAAAATTTAAAAAGTGTAACTTTTTGAAACTTAATGGGACGACTATTTCATTAACGCAGTCTTATTTCCTGCATTACTTTTCAACATTTTTGCAATTTACATTGTCCACTTATCTCCAACAGGTAAAGAATTAAAGACCGTTTCAATTTTTATGGGATACCCTGTATATTAGTAATATGCAAGTATGACAGACGATAAAAATTATGAATGCAAAACATTCATTCTTTTAATATTGTATGCAGATTTAGAGGCTTATGTGTTATTTCGTTCATTTATAAAGCTTCCCCAATTTTAGAGATAGAGATACAAACAAGGATGGGACCAAGTTATTGAAATTTGAATGGCATTTATTGTAGAGAAGCTAAATAAAAACGATTATGTCTAGTTAGTTTGGAGATTCCAATACCGATTAGGGTTTGTTTGTTTGGAGGCTCCTATAACGATTGTACCCCGCTTAAAGTGAGGAAATTGTCAAGACATGCATATAGAAGGGTAGAAAGACATATGAGACGACTCGTTGGACCTTGCTAAGTCTGCTCTTAAAAATTTAATGAAATTCGGCACAGCTGTTCTCCCGTGATGATGAGAGAGGTGTATTTCCTATTTTATTTATATAAATTTCGACACCATTGCAAACAGTATACATACAACAGTTTCGCATTTATTGTGCACCCTCTAGAATGCAATAACCGATTCTTACAATAATAGCAAGAATATTTTCTATGTTTCAAAAGTTTTCATTCTGCCGTTGCAGATATACGCTATTTCAAGCTGATGAATGCTTAATAAGTGAGATACTTCCCCATGGATGCTGTATCTGCAATGGGAGCGCAACCCTAGCGTTGGGAACGTGCCCTAAAACTGTTTATATATATATACATTACATTTTTATCAGTAATTTAAAATCATACAACAGCAGAAACAAACACTTTCTTTCTCATCATAAATATATGTAGTTCACAGTGTGGAAAAAATATCCAATTTAAATAATGGATCAACTCAAATGTAATAAAATAAGGAATCTTTCCTACGGATTACGCAGAAAAAAGAGCTTGTTTGATGTTAGAAATGCGCTGTCTTAGTATTTTTCTATTGCGATTTGCGTCCTTTTGATGCTGCACTTCCCCCTCCTCTGAATTTGAATTCCATTCGCTTTTTTGTCATGTAAGAAATTTCCTTTGAAGGAGTATAAGAGTATGACGAGATCGTGCTCTCATTGCACACATATAGCAGTATTTGTAGACTAGTTTCATTAGTATCAACTGTAATAAGGTAAAGTTGTCCTTATCAAAATTTACTATCTTACGACTTACCTTGATGCCTTCACTAAGGGTGGAGCATGTAAACTCCTTGTTCTCAAGCCGGAGAGACAAATACACGAAATATAAATAAACACACTTATCTAAATTGACCAATTTATTTAATATTTAAGTTATAAATATCCATTTAAGTCTTGAGTAATAATACTATTCATAAATCCATTATTATAATATATCTAGCACTGGCAATATTTGATTAATAAACATATTTACACACATACTATAATTGACATATATATTTAGACACTTTCTTTTAATCTATCGAAACTCAAAATAGATCTATTAGTTTAAAATACCAGAACTCGTTATTACAACCGAGACTCGTACGAACTGATTGTTCATTATTAGAATAATCGTTAAATGTGTGCCTTCCGTGCTAATTAGTGACAAGTGAAACATATAAATACCTCTTCTCTCTTGCATTCAACACTTATTCGCGCAATCACTATGCTGTAAGATACTATTGCATATCACATATCTGAGCCACGTTTTCTTTTTGCGTGCTCACTGTAGATATTTTTTTGCACAAAACCAAGAGACATGTTGTTAGTTCGTTCGAAAATTCAAGTCTTCTGAACTCTCTGGAACAAACTTTTGGGGCACTTTTTTATTTCCCCCTTTGGTTTCATATCACTTCTCCCATTTGTCGTTGATGCAGAAGGGGATGACCGCTGTTTATCTATGATTGTGTTGCAATTGGTTCCCTCTGCTGCATTTAGATAGCTCATTATCTTTCTTGGCATTTGTAATTGGGAGTGTAGCATGTAGTACAATTATTGTACCACATCATGCACTTGTCAGTGTGGAATGCAGATTCCTGGAATTGCAGCAAGGAAATTTGCTATTTGTTACAATTTTATGGACCCTTCCTGTTACTGATAAATGCAGTCCTTTCATTTAGTCAACGTCCAAGCTCTTAAAATTTGAACTCAGCCTGCAAGAGATTGCAACTGTTAAGTTTGTTTTCCGTCTATAAGGGACGTTTAGCCGTGGGTCAGCTTAGAAAAAATTGATTTTCTTAAAAATTATTTTATTAAAGATGTTCTTGCGATGTTCATTTAGAGTAAAATCACTAGCTCACTACCATCTGAGAATAAGATAAAGTTTGCACAATTTGGCCTTCTTATAGAGTAATATTGAAAGTACAGTTTAAAAACCATTTTAGCTATGAGATACGGATATAAATACGTACCTGGGCTGTGTGGTAGGATCGATTGTATATGTTTTTAAAGTGATTCGCAAAATTGGAACACATAGCAAGTTTTTTCTTTGCCATTGTTGATGTCGATTCGAGAGCACGAGAGCGTAAAATGCGTAAAACCGGTCCAGAATAACATTTGTATTTTGTTTGATTGGTTCTACGTTTTTATTGTTATACTTAAGGGGTCTCAAGAGTCTTAAATTGCTATGAATTCCCGTGCTTTATATTTTATTTTGTACCTTTTCTCCTATACATACATTAATAACACCTAAAGATTTTACGGTTAATTAGTGAATACCTGTGGAATGAGATATTTGCGGCAGTAGGGTGAATCCGATAATAATATTTTTAAAAACTGTATAATTTTTATGAATTTATTAAAATTTTATTTTGATATAGGTTTCTTGCACGCATGCTTGCAACAAAACTATTGTTTCCAGAAAAAAAAAAGAAAATTGTCGATTGTGATTAAATGTATCCTATTTAAGAAGTTATACAAGAAAAAAACATTGGCATAATTAGAATTTAAAAATTAAATTCTTAATTCACTTTAATTTTAAATTAAATTTTCAAAAATTTCAGTAATACAAATGTTTTTTTTCAGGTAAAACTTTTGGAATGGCTACTTTTGCATATATATCAGAAAATAATTTTAAATTCATGAAAATTATACAAGTCTTATAAATATTATCAGATTTACTTTATTGAAAAAATCATAAATTCTACAGGTATTTACATAATAGTAATTTTTTTAGGTTTTAGATATTACTAATGTATGGGAGAAAAGGTACAAAGTAAAAAGTGAAGCACGGAAATTCACTCTGTTTATGTACTTTAAGACTGCCCAGACCTCATAACAAGAAATAATTTATATGTGCAATACTAATTATTCGAGTTAATATGGATTCGAATGCGGTCAAACTCGGATGACCAGGATAAAATATCGTATATTGAACTGTACAATGTATCTCTCATCTTGTGACCCCCACCCCCTCTAGGATCTTCCGTCATTCCTGCCATTAACGTAATATATCCTGTAATAAAAATGATATGTAAAAAAATACATATGTGATTATGCGTGTATTTGTTTAGGACATCCTCGGGCAAACTTTCATCCTGCTGTTTGATGTATCACAATATGGCCGCAAACGCATTTACGCTTTGCACAGGCAAAATTCTTGAGCCATCTCCTGGACGTATATCACTTTCATCTTTACTTGCATGTTTTCCACCGATCGTCTTCTATTGTGTTATGTGGCTTTTAACCACACGTCCTGTTAGAACGCATAAATTAGTATAGTTTCTCATCTCCGACATTGGCCGTGTCGAACAAAAATACATAGAATTAAATTAGTGGCAAATGAGGACAACGGACATGATATAAAACAATAACAATGTGTTTTATTGATAAAAATGAAATTAAAAAAATATAATATTAAAAACATATTTGATTGGTTCAATTAACATTCTTAACAAATTACAATGACTCTCCATTGACATTTTCAAAAATCAAGAATACTTAAAGAATGTATGTAATTAAAATCTCCATTTATGTTTGCAATTAAATTCGTCCCTACTATTTACTCAAGTGTGGATTTAACAAGATGTCGAGAGAGTAAGACGTTAATTAAAACTGTGTCAACAGACTAGATATGTGATACATGCATTTCATACCTTCGAATATCGTTGGATGTGACACTGGATACGGGGTACTTCGGTGGAGGAATCGCCGGACATCGCTGCAGACGTAATTTTTGAGAGACTCCTCTCTCTCGAGCACACAAACCAATTCTCCGTTCTGTCTGAAATCTTAAACTCAATTCTCCGTTCTTTTCGAAAAATCTCCCACTCTCTCGATCATCGGAAAAATGTCTCCTCCTACACAATTCAGCCCCAGGTTTTTTACTGGTCCACCCAATCAAAGCCCCTGGTATCTTCATTGGACATTTCCAAAAAATGTCCAGCTATTGGGTGCTGTGCTGACAGGAGGATGGCGGTCACCCCAGAATTAATGTCTGGCAGGTGGACCGAGGGTTCTCACGACCTTGCGTGTATGTGCAGCCGAACCGGACAAGGGTCAGCTCTCCCCAAGAGCGCCCTGCTGCGCCCCTTTGTAACTGGGTGGTCGTTGTCCATATTTCCCAGAAACATGGCTTGCTCATCCTTTTGCAGGTGTTTTCTTAGGGAAGTGTATATGCATTAAAAGAGAAGTACAGGGACCATCTTTGTAGGTTACGCTCCTCCATAATTTGCAATGTCCCAAATTTGCCTTGGGACATTCACCCCCATCCCCGTAGAATCACGGGTATCATAGGCTAGTATTCACCTAAAAACCTGTAAACGCATTTACACACACACATATATATATACAACAAAACAGTAACATAATTCCGATGACTGTCATCAAACTCTTGGAAAGATAAAGTATAAGATATTTTTCTGTGTGACATGTTTGAGTTCTATAGAGATTCGAAGTCCAATAAATTGGCTGCCCAAAAGTTGGAAGAATGTTCATGGTAACAATGATAAGTGCAAAGTTCAAAAGTTTGTAAAGAGTGTGAAAAGGTTATTTTACAAAGAAATGTAGCAGAGGGTCTGCGTCTCTATATCATGCCACTGTTTCCTAGTTCAGTGTCCTGGAAAGTGCAAAGAAAATCGCGAACTTGGAGATCTGCAGATGGAGCACATCACTGTGTAGTTTCGCTGTGAAATAAGCATAGGTAAAATGAAAGTTTACGTATAAAGCACGTCACTGCATCGTCTATCTCACTTTCATGGAGGTGTGAAAACTGTAGACCTTGAAAATTTTATGTGAAAAGCACGGCACTGCATCGTCTATCTCACTGTCATGGAGGTGTGAAAACTGTGATCTTTGAGAGTTTATGTGAAAATCACGCCACTGAATAATCGTATCACTGTGATGGAAGTGCAAAGAAAATTGTAAGTCTGGAACTCTGTATGTGGATGACGTTACTGCATCACTTCTCGCTGTGGAGTAAAACATGTGGGAAAATGAAAGTTTTCTTGTGAGAACAACACATCACTGTCTGCATCATATCACTGAATTTTCATGTATGGACGAATCTTAGTTGAGGCACACACTTTATCGATACACCAATGCATACATATACATACAATCTGATGACACAAATTCTCTCTCTGGAATTTACAATACCCATTAAACATTAAGTCCCTGACTTTTTTTTTTTTTTTTACAAAAACTAATTCCCTACTTAATTCGCCATTATTCAATTTTCAAAATACAGTACTTTCTCCTATCGTTATTATTATTCATCTATTTTTTTTTTATTTCTCTTTCTCACATTCCTTTCAACATTTAAGTTGCCTACAAAATTTTGTCACTGGTTAAACATCCCACCATTTACTAATATTTACAAATACATTGTACTATCATATTGAAAATACAAAAAAAAACAAACAAATAAATTTTTGTCAATATTATCACGAATTGTCATGCCATATTACATTTCCTAATAAATTCATAATTTGTACAAACACAATAAACACATATTTTTTTTTTCAAATTATCAATCAACTCTCCTTTATATATCCCTTATATACATAATCCCAAATTCTGTATTCCGAATCTCGCCTTAACGTTTAGAATTTTCATCTAATAGACCATTTCCTAAAAATTTTCATACTTCTCTTACATTTATTCTTATCATAAATTTTTGCAAATTTTCACTTCAATAAAGCACTTCCTAACAAAATTTATAATTATATTACACTTATTTTTATCATACATTCCTTGCAAATTTTCTTTTCAATAAACCATTTACAAATAAAATTCATAATTCTCTTATCCTTTTTTTTTTTTTTTTTATCACAAACTCCTTGGAAATTATCCCTTTTAATAAACCGATTTGCGTCCGTATTTCTCTTTAATATTATCTGCCATAAATCCGTAATTATCTTACATTTTAAACTCCCTTATATTTCTTTCACGGTCTACATTCGTAATTCCTTATAATAAACGTTCCGTAAGCAGTAAGTATTTTCTTTAATTTCTACCTATGCACAGAATAAACTTTTCCCGTCAACGCCAGTAAACAAGCCCTTTGCATGAAACCAGTTTTCCCAGGGTTGGCAAGGCTATTTTTCGGAAAAGTCCCGATTTTCAAAGGATTCCGTGCTCTTACAGTTGTGGCCCCGCAGAATAAATCCTGTGTGTTTGGCGTTTGGCCGACCGGCCTCGTGTGAGAAGGATAAAGCGTGTATTACCTACATGTTTGAAGGGAATTTTAAGTGTAATATGCAGAATTCTTTTTGGATTACCAAGGTGTACTGTATGCCGATGAAAGGGGTAAGTGTTTTTATTTATCCATTAGCTTTTAAAAAGAAGAAAAATTACTTTATCGCGCATGGCTAAATATTAACGTGGAACCTCACCACGGTTTTTGCTACTGTGCAATATAAGTACGTCTAGGATGGTAGATCATTCCCCTAGTTTCACTCAAAAATGTATAGATATTCCTTAAAGTTTTAATTTTTAACCTTAAAAATTTATTATATTAATGTATTAGTATTTTTAAATTTTTACATATGTCTCATTGTCATCAATTCCTATTCATTGCTATCCCTTATGTTAAAGTAATTGTATGTTATTCTCATTCCTTACTTATTTATTTATTTTTAAAACATTTATTTACTTATCCAAATTTCGTGTCCTTACTATCCGCTTATTGATTTTAATGTAATTTCCCTTTATTCTTATATTTAAATTCTTGTTATTACCATAAAAGTAATTTTCGCCATATCCATTCCTATATATATTTTTTTTATTTATTCCGTTTTTCATCTAAATCACTCGCTTATAATATTTAAAATATCGCAAAGTGTTTTCCGTTAAAGTCTTACTTAAATTAATTTTTTGCAATAATTATTTAGAATTCCATCTGTTTATAATGCACTAGTTATTTAAAATTACTAAAATCCCCTTTAATAGCACTCCAATATTATTTTAAAATTTCATGTTAATTTAAACTTTCCTAATTAATGTAACATTTATTTAAAATTCCCTAATTAATAATTCAATGTTTATTTAAAATTTCCGAATTAATGTAATATTTATTTAAAATTTCCTCTATTTTTAATTCAATGTTTATTTAAAATTTTCGAATTAATGTAATATTTATTTAAAATTTCCTAATTTATGCAATATTTATTTAAACATTCTTCTAATTAATGTAATATTTATTTAAAATTACTTCTATTTATAATGCAATATTTATTTAAAATTACTTCTATTTATAATGCAATATTTATTTAAAATTTCTTTTATTTATAATTCCACATTTATTTAAAGTTTGCGCCCCGTTTTACGCGCTTTTCGTGCAATTTTTGATGTATATTTTCTCTCGCCCCTATTTTTTTTTTTTATTATATATATATATTTGTATATAAAATTTGTTGTAGTCGTGTTTCCAAAATTCACCCATATTTCTGTTCAAATTCTTACCTAACCTTATTTTTCTTTATTTACAATTTCAATACCGAGTTTAAAATATAAAAAATTTGTATATCTATTCCTACATTTATTTTAAATTTTTATTCTCTTTTAACCAAGGATAAATCGTCCTCCTGCATTTGTTTTTCATTTGTATTCGAAACCAGTTCTCCCCTGTGAATATCGTGCGTACCCTACTTCTTTGTAGACTGAACTTCACCCCCTTTGCAAATTCACCCCCTTTGTGAGATCCCATTTCCTCTTGTTTCTATCTGAAAAATGACCTTGAGTGGAACCCATCTCCACACTGACCTCGAGTCGCCATGGGGAACTTTGCGCCCCTGAAATTGTCGCCACCGAAGTGTTTTGCGTGATTGGCAATCTGCCTGCTCTGCCAAGTCTTCCTGCAAACCCGTTTTCGTCCCGTTGCACGCGTTCCTGACTGTTTAAGAGGGAAGGAAAAGAAGTCCTTTCGCTAGAGTTTTTGTGTTGACATTTTGCACTGACCGTTTGAGGAGGGGGGGGGGTTCGCTTGTGCTGTGTTGTGCTAACATTTCGTGAATGTCGCGTGTTTTCTTTCTTATCTGTCGCAAGCACGTTGAATAAAAAGCGGGAAGAGATTGCTGCTTTCCATTAACAATTTTGACCTCATATCCAGTTTTCAATTTCATAATTTATTCATTGCCAGATTCAATTTCCAAAAGATTCATTTTGATTTATTTATTATTTTTACCTCTTTCTCATCTTAAAATTTTTCAAATAGCGATCATCAGACAATATTACGTTCCTAAAAATTTTTGGTTTCATGAAAAAATCTGAACCGAGTTTCCTTTCATTCCGCTCTTGGATCTCCTCAATTTCACTAGTGTTATAAACTTGTATTTCATTTGCTACCTGTACATTTTGCCTAACACACTTTCTGTTTTGATTTTCATCTATTCTTGAAAGTTTTTGAATATCATTAACCTCACTATCATTTTGATTTTTCTCTCTATCTGTATTACAATTTTCATTCTGTGTATTTTTACTGGTATCATTTGAATTTTGCAAATTCTGAAAGTCAACATTTTCATTATCATTGTCCATAACATCCATTATTTTACTCTCATTTGAAATTGGGATTATTTGTACATCGTGATTTTCATTCGTAATTTGAATGTCCTGAAGCTTGCATTTCGCATTTTCTTTTCGACTTTTTTTACAATTAACCTTTCCATTCTCATTTTGGTCCTCTTGGAACATAACATTTTGATTTCTATTAACTTTCATTATTTTGCTTTCATCTGATTCCCTGATACTTTCATTACTGTGACTTTTATTTGTATTTTGAATATTTTCAAAATCCACCCTTTCTTTAACTAAAACGTCCGTTATTTTGTTTTCATTTGAACTTTTGATATCTTCATTGCCATAATTTGTATTTGTGTTTTGTGAATTTTTGAAACCAGCCCTCTCGCTAATCAAAACATCCGTTACTTTATTTTCCTTTGGAATTTGAATATTTTCATTGTTATAATTTGTACTTGTGTTTTGTGTACTTTTGAAATCCACCTTCTCGCAAATCAAAACATCCGTTGTTTTATTTTCGTTTGGAATTTGGATATCTTCATTGTCATAATTTGTATTTGTATTCTGTGTGTCTTTGAAATCAGCGCTCTCACTAACCAAAACGTCCGTTATTTTGTTTTCATTTAATTTCTGAGTTTCTAATTTAATTGTTTTGAAAATATCAATAGGCCAAACCGAAAAAGATGTGTCAGAGTCTAAGCGAATTTTTGTTTCCGTGTTTTGAAATTTATTTTCTACTGTGGGTAATTCCGTATTTAATTCATCTCCAATTGACGTGATATGTTCAACTTTGTGCTTCCTGTCCTTAATGCTCTCTCTTTCTCCACTATTTTGGGTTCTGTTATTACCAATATTTTCTCTATCAATTTGAATTTCATACTTTCCAACATTTTGTCCCTCGTTCTCAATATTTATTTGTGTAACATTCCTTAAATTTTTATCTTCTCTGGAATTGTTCCTATCTATGTACTGAACCTCTCCTGAATTATTTTCTGTGTAATTTATATCACTAACAGGGATTTTATTTTTATTTAAAGGAGACTGGACCCTATTTCTACGCCTTTGTTGACGATCATCCTCAATCTCCCCTTCTAGTTTAAATTTCTGTTAAAATTTGCATTTCGTCTAGAATCATTTCTGTTATTTGAATTCCGTGTAAAATCGCTCCTTCCATTGGCGTATCTGTCCGAGTTATCCATATATTTAAATTTACCTTGGTTTTGCCTCTGAAATTCATTTTTGTTACGCGGGACCTCAAAATTCCGTTCGCTATTCCTATGTGTATATTTCTGGCTACCCATTCTTCCTTCATTAACATATTCGTTTCCATAAGTTCGCTTTTCCTCCCTATAGTCTTGAGTACGTGAGGGGTAAAATCTATCTGGGGGTACATTGTATGTCGTATTGGGAAACCTCTCCGCATAATCTTGTTGGTGACGATTGGGGGATATTCTCCGTGCATAATGTTGTGTTGGTCTGCGCGAAGAATTATGCCTGGTCTGTAATGATATGTGCGCTTGATTATTTCTCTCTCTAATATAATGCCAGCAATCCTGCATACAATGTCCAAATTTACCACAAAAATCGCATGAATATGTGTTCGTTATCTGATAATCATTTTTGTTTTCTCTAATTTTAAGATGATTTATTTCTTCTGTTATTTTTTCCAGTAAATTAGAATTAAACTGTTGTTGTTCCTTTTTAAATGTTTGAATATCACTGTACTGAGATATGTTATTTAATTCAACTGTTGTTGTCAGATTGGCCGCTTCTAAATTTTGGGCAATTTTTACCGCATCCTTAAAGCTTTTTGGGTCATTTTTCATAATTTCTTTCCGATATTCGGGCTCAACTGCCTCCAAAAATTTACTTAGGCTGAGTTTGTCCATAATTGCGTGTGTGTGTTCATTAAGTTGTGTTTCACCCACGTAGTTTAAAGTTAATGTTGTAATTCTATGTGCTAATTCTTTAATATTTTCTCCCTTAGTTTGTTTAGCAGTTGAAAAAAGAATTTGATTTGTAGTGACATTAGGTTCGGATGTGAAAAAATCTAGGAATTTTTGCTTGAAAATGTCGAAAGATGTTTCGCTACGCAGATCCTTTGAGCTGATGTAGAATTTTCTTGCGTTTCCGCGCAGACGGGATTTAACAATTGCTAACTTCTCTAAATCATTCCAATTTGTTAGTTCACTTAAAGATTCCATCTGTTCGAAAAATATGGAGGTCTCATTTTCGTCGCTTCCGCTCAGTTCTCCTAACAAGGAAATAATCCCCGGAATCCTACTTGTAGGCGTCACCGTCATATCACCCCTTTCTGTCATTTTTAAAAAAAATTGTTAAGTTTTTCCTTAATTTTCTAATCCAAAATTTCTATCCCTACGAACACTGCGCGTTTACATAAATACAACACTTTTCATGCAACATAAAATACAATTATTGATACTCAGAAATCTTAAACATAAAATCATACTCCTACGCAATTCTTATTTCCCAAAAATTTAGCTCCCAAAAGAATATAACCATCCATTATTCATTTTCTCCAATTTTTCTCCCCTAACTCAATATATTTAAATCCTATAATTCTTTTTCTTAAATATACACAATATTTCTTAAAATACACACATCATATACATATGGCATAACACTTGTGACAACATCTATTTTCTTAAATGTCCTCATTTCCTTACGTTAAGTTTACTTTTAAAGTTTAAGTTTTTTTTTTTTTTTTAATTTATTTCAAGATAATTTTATTTTAATTCAAGTTAATTTTATTTTAAATTTTATTTTAAGTTAATTTTATTTCATTTTAAGCTCATTTTATTTTAAATTTTCCTATCGCGCACATTAATTTTAATTTATTCACAAAAAAAAAATTTCAGTTATTTTAACAATTATTTTTGTTTCGAATCCTGGTCATCGGAACCATTTTTGTTATGTGGGTTTTAACCACACGTCCTGTTAGAACGCATAAATTAGTATAGTTTCTCATCTCCGACATTGGCCGTGTCGAACAAAAATACATAGAATTAAATTAGTGGCAAATGAGGACAACGGACATGATATAAAACAATAACAATGTGTTTTATTGATAAAAATGAAATTAAAAAAAATATAATATTAAAAACATATTTGATTGGTTCAATTAACATTCTTAACAAATTACAATGACTCTCCATTGACATTTTCAAAAATCAAGAATACTTAAAGAATGTATGTAATTAAAATCTCCATTTATGTTTGCAATTAAATTCGTCCCTACTATTTACTCAAGTGTGGATTTAACAAGATGTCGAGAGAGTAAGACGTTAATTAAAACTGTGTCAACAGACTAGATATGTGATACATGCATTTCATACCTTCGAATATCGTTGGATGTGACACTGGATACGGGGTACTTCGGTGGAGGAATCGCCGGACATCGCTGCAGACGTAATTTTTGAGAGACTCCTCTCTCTCAAGCACACAAACCAATTCTCCGTTCTGTCTGAAATCTTAAACTCAATTCTCCGTTCTTTTCGAAAAATCTCCCACTCTCTCGATCATCGGAAAAATGTCTCCTCCTACACAATTCAGCCCCAGGTTTTTTACTGGTCCCCCCAATCAAAGCCCCTGGTATCTTCATTGGACATTTCCAAAAAATGTCCAGCTATTGGGTGCTGTGCTGACAGGAGGATGGCGGTCACCCCAGAATTAATGTCTGGCAGGTGGACCGAGGGTTCTCACGACCTTGCGTGTATGTGCAGCCGAACCGGACAAGGGTCAGCTCTCCCCAAGAGCGCCCTGCTGCGCCCCTTTGTAACTGGGTGGTCGTTGTCCATATTTCCCAGAAACATGGCTTGCTCATCCTTTTGCAGGTGTTTTCTTAGGGAAGTGTATATGCATTAAAAGAGAAGTACAGGGACCATCTTTGTAGGTTACGCTCCTCCATAATTTGCAATGTCCCAAATTTGCCTTGGGACATATTGCTCATACTTATACATCCAATCTTGGATGTCTTTCGAGGCAATAGATTCTGAAATCGGAAGATAACTAACTTTATGAGCAAAGCATTGTCATCATCATTTTCTTATTAGCTTTCATTTAAATTTTTTTCCAGGACTTTACGTAAGTTATTGTTTTAACTTTATCAGAAAACGCGATGAGTCAGTGAGAAAAGAACTAGCTCGGATAACACGGGTCCTCGGATAATAGGAATTCGGATAATTGAGACTCCATTGCATAGCATAATTGTGCCTTTTGTTGTAATACAATTATACGGATACATTATAGAATACAATTACTCGCATATATTTAAAATGACTGAATAATATAATTTATATTTTTCTCTGTACTTTTAAAATCAAAATACTACTGATTTCTTTTTCTGTTAAAACATATTTTTTTCATCCACAGAGACGGTAAATACCCAATTTAAATAATGCATTCTTTCAAAAGCAATAAAATAAAATGCTTTTTCTTAAGGATAACGGAGGAAACGGAACTTATTCCATGTCACAAATATGTTTATTTGGTACTTTTTCTTCGAATTTGCTCTTACAATTTAGAACTTGATTCAATATCTTTGATTTTTACGTCTTGCCACTGTGGTATTTAGAGAAAACGTCGAAATTCGAGTTCTAATCGAACTTACATGTTCTGGACATTCTACTATAATGTTTGAATTTTGTCCCCCCTCCCCCCTCTCGAAATGCGAGATCAGATAACAGAGATATCAATACATTAAAACGACAGTGGTTGAATAATAGATCAGAAGGAAAGGCGTCTAACCCCAGACCTGACGTAGGCGAGCCAGCGTCAAATTAATTACTATTCCCCTCATATCCGAGGTTGGCTCAAGTTATACAGTCATTTATCCGTGATTACGTTTCAGTCTTAATTAGTAGTTCTGGACGTTTCTTGTAACTGTTCTATACCCTTGGGTGAGCTGAATGTAATAAATACCAACCTGGGTAATAAATAAATCTCAATTAGTATTTATTGGATATAGACCAATGTCGATTTATTGTTTTGACATCGTTTCGTCGGGTCTATTACTCAGCTCACTTAGACACTGCAGCTTTAATGTTATAATTTAGCAATATCTCTGAAATATGCCTCAGGATATACCTCACAATTTAGGAATATACCTCACAATTTAGGGATATACCTCACAAACCGGCCGGCCTGAGTTATTAAAAACATATGCATAGCAAAAACCGATAATTCACTATCGAATGCCTTGAGCTAGATTCGTCTTTAGCTCAGCACTATAATGCTCACCTACCACGCTTTATTTGGCAACCTTATATTTTTTAAAATATTGTCAGCTCATTAAAAATAAGAAAAACTGAAATACTCGTGAACGATTCAACCTCGAGTAATGTAATTGATATGATTTATTTCGACGTCAAAATGACGTATGGCATAAGCATTTACTTAATATGCATTTTAGAATATTTAGTTAATTATTCAAGATTTTGTCAATGTTAGCGGATCATTTTAAAATAAAGATCAGTTCTATTTCGCCAAATTACACCAAAATCTAATCATCAGAACCAGGTAAACCAAATGTGACTTACATACCAAATTTTTCTAAATGTTGTCTAATCGTTTTTAGGCTAGATTGGATACATACAGAGCATAGATAGACAGACAGACAGATAGACATATAGATAGACAGACTGTCGTCAAGCGAAAAATAGTGGATTTGGATTCTAGAGATTTTCTTGAAATGCGTAATGATTTTCAACATTATTCCAATACATTCTTTATAAATAAACAACATTCTTTATAAATAAGCAGAAAAAGTAATGATGCTATACTATTATCTGAATTTTACCAAGGTAGATAATAGTATTACGAAAACATTAACGAAATATATTCTCTTTTGAAAGGAACGAAGTAGATCCACGAGAATGGTGTTAACAAATTTATCGCAAAGTAGTGCATATGAAAAGCGAACATATTTCACAATAGTTAATATTTGTTTTAATTTAATTTTATGCTTCTACATTTTCTTCGAGCGTGGAAACGTCAATGTATAGACAGGGCCATTTATTTCCCATCTCACTAACTATTTCTTTCAAAATGATTTGATTCGAAGAGAAATAGTTTAGAAAATGCGCAATAGATGGCATACGTGGGAAATTCAACAGAGATACAGTGCCATCTATCTCTCATCTCTAGAACTATTTCTCTTAGATTGATTTGCTTCTAAAAGAAAATGTTCAGAAAATGCGCAATAGATGGCGAGTGTGGAAAATCAAATAGAGAGACAGCGGCATGTATTTCTCATCTCAATAAATATTTGTCTAAGATTAATTTGCTTCTAAAAGAAATAGTTCAGAAAACGTGATGCGTGACGACGCACGAGGAAAAGTCAATGGATAGACATTGCCATCTATTTCTCATCTTGCCAACTTTTTCTCTTAGTTACAATTCGACCATTTACATCTTCAGGCAGGATAAATTTAACCTTACAATGAATCCTTCCAATGAATATATACCTTCCAATGAATCCCAAACCGGCTTCTCTACGAAGTTGATCTAAAAATTAAAAGGACAGGGTTTGAGTTCATCCCTGGGCTTATTGGATAAGTGTTTTGTAAATTATGTATACTTTAATGACACGATAACCTTAATCGGAAAAAATACGAAGTATATTTATAAATAAAGAAATCTGATATTGGCTGTATATGGCTTTCCTTATATAATGCAATGAATATACTTCTTTCACAGTAAAAAATCGATGTATAAGATCCACAGCATAGCGTTATGGACGTTGAATTGTACATTTGACGCTTTTCCGGATCCCAACATATAAAACTATTTCAAAGTACCCAATTAAATTATATTTCACGCAGTTCTAAATTGATAATTATCGATATTGATAGCATCGTCAATAAGTAATGTAGTCTTTTATATTAAAATATTTTACTAATTAATACATTAATTTGACGCCATTTTCGTTAGCTTGGTGTCATTTTTGAAATTTGTTAAAGACAAGAGGAGAGAAGAGCATTTCTAGATAGTATGGCTAGGTATGAAAGAATTCAAAATTTTTCAAAAATCAGCTTCCATTAACATCATTATTATCCATTTGGCGACATTTGTATAACATTAGGTCAATTTAGTAATTTTTAAAAGTGTCGCCAAGTTGGCGACATCCCACTAAATTCGTCGCAAAACTTTTCTGTAAGCTTTACGGACGGATGAGGGGATAAATGGATTATTCTTATTTCCAATTCTTATATTCTTTCCAAGACATTACATTTTCATGAATTAGTCGTTATTTTCATTAATTAAGAGCCATTTTTATGAAATTGACAACAATTTTATCACTTTGGAAAACTATGCATCAATTTTGCAACATTAAAAAACTCACCGAGTTTGGGATATTTTACCAAGAATGTCGCACAAAGATTGCCAAGTGTTTATATACTTCATTCACAGTAAAAAATCGATGTATAAGATCCACAGTACAGCGTTATTGACGTTGAATTGTACATTTTGCGCTTTTCCGAATGACAACATATAAAATTATTTCAAAGTACCCAATTAAATTATATTTCACGCAGCTCTAAATTGATAATTATCGGAGAAATAGGTTATTCTTATTGTAGATTCTTATATTATTTGCAAGATTGAGATCAGGATACATTTAGGCTGTGTAATATATAAAGTTTTATGATTTCTGACAAGCCATGCAAAGGGCCCAGACTGGTAGACGCCAACTTACAGCAGCTCTGATCCGAGAGGTCAGGAAAGATATAAATAAGGGGACTTCAAGTACAGGTGCGCTCGAGCCAGAAAAGTTACTGGAGGCTAAAGATGAAGCCGTCGGTTAGAGATTTAACCAATGAGGAAGTGTTGTTGTATCGCCCGGAAGTCAACCAATGAGATACGGTGGGGGAATCTGGATCTCAGTCAAAAACGATGTAGCAACATGCAGAAGGTTCACAAGAGACAAGATTGGAATACGCATGGAGGTTCTCTGACAGTCCAGTCATGTCACGAGGTGGCAACAGGCAGAAGGTTGATCAGAATATTTTTGAGAATATTCAGTAAGACACTCAGATACATAGAGTTATGATGCAGTCAGCATCCAGGCAAGAGTCAGTATTGCGCTGTCATAAAATTGAGGCAATGATCGCCGATGAGGCAGTGATCGCCGATGAGGCAGTGATCGCCCAAGAGGCAAGGTGTAACATAGCGAATTTTTATTGAGTGCCTATAACAAAAAGCAATAATGTGTGTCAAAGTGCCTATAACAAAAGGCAATACTGTGTGTCAATGTTCAAAGACAAGAAAAGGGGTATGTGCTTATTAATATATATAAAAGATCATTATCAGTTATAGAATATTAGTACGCCTGGTCTCACATACCCAATCTTTTCCCTCAATATATTAGTTATTATAATTTAATTATGAATATAATGTTCTTAATAAATAATATTATTTTATAGTTAAAATGGGTGAAATTAATTGTGTGATATTATATTAATAATTTCATTGTAGGAACTCACACAAAGAAATAATGGTGGGTTTTATGCGGCATACTGCAATGTTTACGACTTACGACCATGTTCAATATATTTAATTTTAAACATGCTTTGCATATACTTTATTTATTCTGCCATCCCAAAGAATTGTCATCAGTTAGGAGTCATTTTCATTGATTTAGCGTCATTTTATCAATTTGGCACATTTTCATCAATTGGGCAATTAAAAAAAAAATAATAATTCGATAGGTTGGCGATATTCTGCCAAATTAATCGCCAATGTCATAATAACATTTTGATAAATTTAATTAAAAAATGGGAAATATCTCAAACACAGTTTGCGCTAACGTTCTAAAGTGTTTGTCAATCGTTTTCTAATGAAAAATTACCTAAGCCATAATTATTTACGTAACATTATTGAGCATAACATTATTTACTTAATATAATTTTGATTTTTTAATGAATTTTTCAAAACTTTGTTTAAAAATATGTGTGTGCAGGCGCGCGCACACACACACAAACTTTTTATCCTACTTCAATGATTCATTGTAGTTCAAGATTTCATCCTACTTCAAGAGATATATTTATCCTAGATAAATGATTGATTATCTACGAAGGAAAATAGTTTAGGAATTGCGCAATAGATGGCGGGCATAGAAAAATTCAATGTATAGACAGAGCCATTTATTGCTCAACGTGCGAACTTTTTCTGATTTGCTTCTAAGAGAAGTAATTCAGAAGCCTCGAAAAATATGGCGGGCAAGGAAAAACCAATGGATACAGAGCGCCATCTATTTCTCACTAATTTCTATCAATTTGGTGACATTGTCCTCAATTTAGGAATTTTTAAGAAAAAAAACGCCAAGTTGGCGATATTCACCCAAATTAGTCGCCAAATTTTCGCCAACCGTCACGGATGGAAAAATAGGTTATTGTTATAGTAGATAGAAAAACTATTAGTAAATTGTTAGGCGTCAAGATACAAAACTCTTAAACAAAGTATCTTCTCTCTGGAATGGAAAGAACTAGATCCACGAGAATGATGTTAACAAATTTATTTCAAAATATTGCATATGAAAAGTAAATATATTTTACAGTAGTTAATATTTTTTTAATTTTATGTCGAAAAGAGTTTGTCTTAGCGTTCTGATATTTATGTCAATCGTTTTCTAATGAAAATTTACATGAGAAATGACTATTTGCGTAGAATTACATTATTGAAAGTTTAGATTTTTTAATGAATTTTTTAAAATCCTTTAGAGATGTTTCGAACATTCGATTGTGCTTAAAATGAATTAATATCAATTGTTTAAAATGAATTGTTATCAACTACTGAAATAAAATAAGTATATAATGATTATTTATATGGTCCACGTTAAGCGAATATTTCAGTCAAATAGTGAATTAACGGATGCTTTTAACCACGATAAAACTCAATTCTCTTACAGAAATCTTATCCCAATAGTGTACCATTTAAAATTTAATGGTTCAAAGTAAGAGGAACACAAATTCAATTCTGACATCCCATTTACTTTCCCCATTAACAAAATAAAACTTTTACGAAAGGGAATCTTCAAAAGAAAAATACTTTCAACTAAACCTGTGTTCTAAGTAAAGACGGCTAAGAGGATTAAGCCCTGATTTGTTTTAAGTAAATCTGTAATTAATGTATTAATTGAATAAATACTTCTTAGTTATGTGAGTTGAAGAAGTGTACAATCTGGTTTATCTACGTTTAAGTTGTTTATTTTTTAGTGTTTTGTATTGAATATCTCTATTGAATGACCCTTTTACATTAATGTATGTAAACATTAATGTACGTAAATTTACAGATTTACGTTATAATTTTAATTTAGCGAATGTAAAATTTATTTAAATAAGTATTTTATTATATTATTGAAATATGTTCACTGAACCCTTTTTATAACATATAAAATACACCTGAAGTATGCAACACGTTGATCGCGATTGACCAATCAGTCGAGATTCTATGTTAGGTTGCTTGCGGACATTTTTTCAATAGTCTCAACCACAGCAGTTGAATATTCTTGATCATGGGTCTTAATAGTTTTGTAAGTAACTGCGTAAAAATGAAGAACGTTGTCATGAAACTCTCCCGCTGTAGTATAAATGCAACTTTAGTGATGAATACTAAATTGAACTGTCAAACATCACATAGACTAATATGGACAGTCAAACATCACATATAATAAAATGACTTTTGGATCTGTTTGAGATTTGTCATTTGTTAATTTAGTGATCACATATACTGATAAGGACGATCAAACATCACATAGACTACTATGGACTGCCAAACATCACATATACTGCTATGGACTGCCGTGTAATGTTGAGAGATTCGAACTCGCATTACTTTTGTGTAAAATGTATAAATTCATATAATGTATTTCTGCTCATCTAATTTTATATACTGCTTTTTAACTATTTTAATTCTGCTTTGAACCCCCTCTTGTCATTTTATGCAATTTCTATTTTAGAACATTTATACTTCTTAAACCGCAATCTGAATCCTTTTTAAAGTATTATTTCTAACGTGCGAGCATCGGAGAGTTAATTGGTTCGTTGGATTCAAGGTCACCGTTTTGACTGATGCAACATGGAAAGAAAAGGTTTGGTTTAATACAATGTATATAGTTTCCTGCTATGAAGAATGGGTAGAGGTTGTTTTCGTCGCGACAGCTTGCGCGTTACGGCGGGACTTTGTTTTTCGACTGAAAGGCATCTGGTGTGATGCGTGAGAAATGATTTTAGCGGTCAGATCGTTTTGGGAGCTGCATAGAAGCTGGCCGAGTCATTTTGATGGCGCACTTCCTTTTCTTGCAGTCGAACATCATGCTGCTGTCCGGGTTCTTCTTCCGGACAAATTTCTTCCTTCATCTCGGATCCCGGGAGCTTGACGTAATCGGCCGGTTCTTTGGGGTTCATGGATGGATGTTGTTTTCTGTAGGTTGGGGAAGTGTCGCCCTCAGACGTCCTGGATGATCCGAGACCCACCGGATCGATGATTTGAATCCTGTGGAAATGGCTCGAGGTCTATGCCGGGTCCGATTCCGCGCCTGATGGAGCCCTGGTAACGACCGAAGGATGACCCGAGGCTATGCCGGGTCAATGAGCGCCAAGCCTGTCCGGACCAAGAGTCTCCTGTAGATCCCTCTGGTGTGCCGGATCCGTTTTATATGGAGCGACGAGTTTGTCGCTAGGACTCACCGTGCTTTTTTTCTTCGTGGTTCAAGGTAAGACTTTGATTTCTGTTTTCGAAATCAATCCTGGCGTCTCAGAATATTTTTTGTATTACCTGAAGTTGACTCCTAAAAGAACTGCGAGCCGAGCATGATTGGCAGCCCTTACATGGTTCGACGAAATAGACCTGCTCTTGTATCTTCTTAAAAATAATATTTAATTCTAATCTATTAATTTATATTTGAAATCCGTAATTCCTGTTTCTAATGCTCTCCGGTGCTCGCCCCAGTTTGTTTGACCATTCCATGTGTATTATGAAATTTATAATTATTTTGTTTGGCTCTGAATTAATATTGGATAATTACTCTTTGAAGCTTGTGGCATTGGTTAAATGAAGTCTTTGCGCCTGAGTCCAGTGGCGTGCTGAAAGATTCAGTATTTGTGTTTTAATACTCCTTTTATAACTTTAATAAATGATATTATTTTAACTTCTAAATTCTGGGGGTTTTTTTCTGTGAGTGTATTTTATTTTATTTAATATTTGTAGATGAAGAAGAAGTTCCTTAAAGGTAAGGGTTTCGGTTTTAAATGTTTTTTAAATGTTTTGGTTCTGTTGTGTTTTTGGGCTGGTCATCTTGGAGATTTACTTCTCCGCACAGGAGGTTGAACCTTTGTGTTTATCTGCGGCTTTTTCGATCGCTGGTTTGTAAGTGGGGCTGGTGCGTCTTCGAAATTCTAAATTTAGGAAGTGACGTCCGCGCATTTACAGCAGAACATCCCATATACTATGGACAGCAAAACATTATTTTAAAGCTGTTTACTACTCTCGGTACTTACGTATTAACGCCACCGCGTTGCGCTAATGCGCCAATAAAGAGCAATCTTGTTGTTCGCACGCGCACGCAGTGATCTTTTGGATTCATTGTTACCTTGTTGTTTGCTGATTTTTAACGCCATTTTTTAGTGCTACGAAAATGCGTATTTGGGATTTGCCAAAAACAGAACAAGATGCAATTTTATTTTTTCAGAAGCGAAATATTTTACCTAAAAAACGAAAATGTACCAATTCCTATGACATGAAACTTTATTTTGGTAAACGTACGTTTTGGAAATGCAATTTAAGACAGCGTGATCAGCAAGTGGTACTTAGAAAAGACAACTGGTTTGAGGGGAGCAGAATTCCATTTTGTTCAGCTTTGAGATTCATATACTGCTGGTGAGAGGAGTTGACGTCGATTAAATTTTGTGAAAAGCAACTTGATTTATCGGATAAAACTCTTATAGATTGGAACAATTATATGCGTGAATTATGTGTCTTGGATATGGAGAATAAACCAAACAAGAAGGTAGGTGAACCAGATTGCATTGTGGAAATTGATGAAAGTTTGTTTACTAAACGTAAAAATAATTGTGGTCGAGTATTACCCGAACAGTGGGTGTTTGGTGGTATATGTAGAGAAACAAAAGATTCGTTTGCTGTCACTGTTTCTAATAGAACTGGCTCTACCCTTCTTGATAAAATTATTGAAAACATTGCAGATGGTAGCACAATTTATTCTGACAGTTGGAAAGGTTACCAAACAAATAGAATAGAAATAGAAGGATTCCTACATGCTAAAGTTAATCATAAATACAATTTTATTAATCCTGATACAGGAGTTCATACACAAACAGTTGAAAGAATGTGGGGCAGTGCTAAATGGAGGAACAAGAGACATAGGGGGACAGCGAGACATCATTTGGAATCTTATTTATCAGAGTTCATATGGCGACAGCATCAGGTGAAAGAAAATAGAGACTGTTTTGAATCTATGTTAAACTCTAGATCGGCCCATTTTCCACCGAAATCCGATTGACTACTTTGTTTTTAAATGAAGTGTTTTGAATTTTGAAAGTGTTTTGATTTTAAATAAAGTGTTTTATTTTATGATTTGTCGCAAAAATTTTAGATGTAGATTGGCGGCACTTAAAACCGCCACATCTGTAGCTGCGGTGGCGTTAATACGTAAGTACCCTACTCTTATTTAACGCCTATTTATTTCAGTAAAAAGCATCTGTATTTTAATGATTTCATCATATTTGAATTTAAATTTTAAATGTGCCATATGCTGATTTTGTTCTGAAAATGCTTGCAATAAAATT
The DNA here is from genome assembly GCA_951213105.1 of Amaurobius ferox. Classification (NCBI taxonomy): domain Eukaryota; kingdom Metazoa; phylum Arthropoda; class Arachnida; order Araneae; family Amaurobiidae; genus Amaurobius; species Amaurobius ferox. The sequence continues at coordinate 23,159,637 of OX578140.1, forward strand.
TATATATTGATATTATCTTTGTGCATTGTTAATTACTGCTACCCTCGTTATATTTCTAATATAAATTGTTTTGAAGAAGACAAAAAGGTAAGGGTTTAACATAGGTTGGATTTTAGTCAAACCTTGACATTTCTGTAATTGTGTATTTAAAAATAATGCTAATTACAAAAATTCACATTTTATTTTTTTAATTACTTTAAATACAAACATGTGTACTTAAAATATATTTAAAAGCATAAAAATAATTTAAATCACTACAAATTTGATTTTCTTTATGTAGAATCACTGCTACTATATAAGAATTCGTATATGATAGAAGTTTTTATCTACATCGAGGTAGATACATCTTCGGAAATTAGCAAGCTAGTTAAGTAGTTCACATATTTAATTTGCTTGCGACCCCCGCTATATATCTCGGAGTTACCCAGTTTGTTTATTATGAATAAATAATTTTACAACTTTACGTTTTGGATAATTCGAGTTATAAAGCAAATGCAATCTAAAATATTTTATTCCAGTTTTGCATCATGTATCTACTTATAAAATATCAGAGCGGTAGGTGCAATCATCTGATTTATCATGTCCGTCTCTCTCTCTCTCTCTCTCTCTCTCTCTCACACACACACACACACACACATACATACACGCGCACACACATATATACACACTCACACACACACCATGAATGCACACATACACACATGCACCCAGACAAACATCTTTCATACAGTTTTTTAAATGTAGTTTTGTCCTAAAACGTGTTTCTCCGACAAACTTTCGATTTTAAAAGTTTCGGAAAAAAAACCTTTTTTCACACAATAGCAAGAGAAAATAAATATCATTCGCATTTCTTTCCTCAGGATAAACGTAAGGTGCGCAAAAGAATTATTTTGGCGGATACAACAGATTAATAATATTAGTCTTTGTAATGCCTCTTTAAAAGTAAAAAGAAATTAACTGGATTTTTGCTCAAATTTTACAAGGAACATGTTGACAAATCGGTATCGTGGGTCTAAATGATTACAATTATAGCGTTTTAAAAGGCTTGAAATAACCTTTCGATTGATAGCATATTTAACAATGTACCCTCCACCCCCGGGTGAGGTAACTTGCTTTCCGGAGAAGGGCTAATGGCGTCATGAACAAAAATATTGTATCGCGGCTATTTTTACAACAATAACTGAAACTATTAAGCCATTGAGCAGTATGTAAACGTTTTTATGCATGATTATGTCAAAATTTGCCCAATGCTGCCATGCTTAAAAAATATAAAAAATTAAAAAGTATAAATTTCAAAGTTTTCGCTCGAATTAAAAAAAATCAATCTCGTTCTAGATTTTTCGATAACAAAGCCGGATATAGTTTCGTAAAAATCCAATAATATTTGTAGCTGCTATCCTGTACATAATAAACCAACCACATACATACAGACATACGAACATCACTCCACAAATTATTAAATAGTGTTCAAGAGGTTTTAAAACATATATTGGCATCAAAATAACGTATTCGAAAATTTTCATGAAAACAATACTTTCTCTACATCACACAGTATGAGAAAGTAAAAATTGCTTTGGGAACCACAAAATTCACTTTTAGTGCAACGGTCATTTGTTATTTTACAAATAGCTGAAAGCAACTGTTCAAATGAAAATGCTTTTAAATAGAAAAAAATCCATCATGTTTAACGTAGAGATGTTACTAAATGCACTGTACCAGTAAAAAGTGTAAACTAGTTAAATATTCTCACAGTACAATACATAGAATGTGCTGTCGTAAATTTTCAAATTCAATATTTGGAAAATATATATTTTAAAACCCCGTATGTGTGTATGTGAAGACGTTTATAACACGTATATGTGTGTGTGATATATATATATATATATATACTGAATAGAGAGAGATAATATATATAGATATATACTATTTTATATTAAAAATTAGTGATTACAGTTAAGTTAAAGGGAAAATAGTGTTATTAAATGATTTGCACTGTTAATAATTTGGCAATTAAAATTGACTATTGTACTCATCAATCCATACATCAATTAAAACAAGAAATGCATTGATTTTGCAAAATTTAATTGAAATTTTCATTTTAAATAATTTGTTTTCTTGAAAATGTCAATAAAAACGCATAATCATAGAGAATTAAAACTTTTTATTTTTTGCTATTTTGTATATATATATATATATATATATATATATATATATTAAAAAAAAAACGCTTACATCTAAGGTAGGATGGCAAGAGTGTTATCAAATGCTTTATACTGAAATAAAAAAACTCTAATGGTAGAAGCTATTCATCAGAAAAATTCCAGAATTTTATGCTTAAAATAATTTTGTGTTGCTAAATTACATCACCATCCCCCATTATTTTCTAACAATCAGTAAACACGGATATAATTAGCGTAAAGGAGTGATCAAGCGAAAAATATCTTGTGTGTTAGAAAACGATTCGAAACATTAAACACCAGACAAAAATAACACTGGCAATTTGTAGTTCTAGTAATAAGTACTGTCATCAGGTGGAGCTTAATGGGGCTTTATATTTTCCCCCAGATTATCAGGGTTCTTAAGAAAGTCGTTAGGATCCCCTATAATTTGTAATGTAACGTCGATAGGTAAAAGTATTAGGTCAATCTATATAAATAAAATTGTAAATATGTCTGTATGCATGTGTCTGTCTCATCATCACTAGAAAACGGCTTCACCGAATTTGATGAAATTTTCTAGGTAGCCCAAGAACATCCCTCTTAAAAATTTGTCCATGTTCCAGAGTTTTTCGGGATATTAATAAATTAATAAAATACGAACTTCTCCTATTAATAGTATTATGCTGACTACATTTTTTCAACAAATTTATTTGAAGAAAAAAGTATTATGTTGCCTAGCAACGGAATTGAATCCAATGTGCTTATACGACTGATGATTTTTAAAATATGTTTTAGAATTTAAATACACTCACGGACAATGAAAGTTGCGCACCAAGAAGAAAACATGGTATAACCTCGAAATGATGCAAATATCTAGAGGGCAGGCTGGTATGTAAATTATCCCAGTCTGGTGTGATTGCGCATGACCGTCCACCCGTGAGTGGCGCTGCAAGCATGAGTCAGCGGCCTTATAAACCGGCGTGTAGTCGACGCCCCATCAATACGACAAACTTCGACCGACGCAAACACGAGTACGGTGTGAAAAGAATGGTGGGTAGATGCCAGAAAAGTCGATATACGCAACTGACGGACTTCGAAAGAGGGCTGAAAACCGCAGGTTGGTCAGCGCGCCGGATAGCCCGTCACGTGGATCGTTCGAACTATACCGTTCGACGGTGTTGGGAGCACTGGTCACGGGACGCTACCCAGACACGGAGGACCGGCTCTGGGCCGACCTGGCATACCACGAGTAACGAGGATCGAATGATCGTGCGACAGGGACTTATAGAGCCCACGGCGATCTGCGATACAGGCACATGTAGGGGCTCCTGTGTGCCCACAAATCATATCTAGATGCCTGAAGGAAGCGAATCTGCGATCCCAGTGTCCATTACGTGTGCTGCCGTTAACACGGGAACATTGGCGGCTCCGGTTGCAGTGATGCCGGACCAGAGCAACGTGGAACGCCACAGATTGGCGATTTGTGGTGTTTAGCGCCGAGTGCTGCTTCGTTTTGGGGACCGATGATCAGCGTGTTCGGGTGTGGAGGTCCCCTGCACAACGCCACAATTCCAACCTTGTTATCGAGCGCCACACCAGTCCCACTGCAAGCATGATGGGCTGGGGAGCCATAGCTTACGACAGCCGATCCGTTCTAGTAGTGGTACCTGGAACATTGACGGGCCAGCGGTACGTGGATGAGAAGCTACTGCCCCATTTGCTCCCATTCGTTGCAGGTATTCCAGGTGCGCAATTCCAAATACCCGGCCGCACAAGGCCCGTGTCGCCCAGGCCTGCCTGAGTCATGTCCAGACACTTTTATTGGATGCCCGCTCCCCAGACTTGTTCCCTATTTAGCATGTGTGGGACCAGTTGAACGCCATCTTTCTCGTTGCCGCCATCTTCGGGATTTGGAACGTAAAGTCCAACAGGTGGGGACTCGTCTGCGGCAAGACAATATCAGGCATCTGTGCGACACCATGCCGGACTGTATTACTGCTTGTATCGCAGCACGAGGCGGTGCGACGCGCTATTGAGGATGACCGGACTGTGTTCCACAGCTCCCTCCGTACGTGTTCTGCTGCGCTGTTTTTGTGGTCATGTATATCATTCATCTGTATCCTGCTATCAATAAAATTTCAGGTCCATTCTATACTTCCTTCTTGGTGCGTAACTTCCATTGCCCGTAAGTGTAATAAAGAAATGTATATAACAATAAATTTTATCAGCATTGCTTTTATGACTGGATTACATCAATTGCCTTTAAAGATAATGATAATTACAGATATTTCCAATTTTCTTAAGATAACTTTTATTTTATCAAACATTTGACAACCTCATATAATGTGTTTAACCAATCGCTGAAACAAAATAAAATGGCAACATTATATCTCCTAATACCATTTTACGCTTATGTACCGGCAAAAAAAAGTATTTAATTTCATTCCCCTTTCATTTTTGCATATATCGATCAAATTTCATATTTTTTGTAAATTTGTCTACAAACGGGACCAGGATATTTTATTCTTCAGATTTGCCTGTGAAGATAATTTTGTATAGCTTGAGAACTGAACTCTTTCTAAATGAACTCTTTCTGAATGAATTTTCTAAATTGCAGTGTAAACATTCTACACACATTCTTGCAATGCACAGTAATGTTCTTCTGTTGTAACGTTCTTGTAATCCATATGTTCTTGTAAATTGCAATTTTTTTTATTTTTAAGTTCTCGAATATTTAACAGAGGTTTTTTATACACGAAACAGTGATTTATATTTATGCTTCACCCTATATATTTAAATATACTTCTATCCAATAATTCTCAAGTGTATTAAGTGTATATTTTAAATATTTCTTCCCACTTTGAATTTCCTCAAAATATACGAGTACTAAAATATACGAAATTTATCCTAATATTACTAAGTTACAAAGTGCGTTTAAATATCAAATCGTTATCGAAAACAATTTCGTTTCTTTTGCGATTCAAACGAGTCGAAAAAAACGTAAGTGGTTTACCCGGAAATATTTTATATATTTGAAATGATAACGTACTTTAAAATGATACCGTAAAGTACTTGTTTTGACTTCACTTCTTTCGTTTTGAATCACAATCTAATTCTTAACGTTCTTATAAAAGCGAAGCTGAGAGAGGTTGCTTCCGAGAGTTACATTTCGAAGAAATCACTTTTGTCTAATTTCTCCGGGGATCAGTGCATAATACAGATGTTGAGTGAACGTTTCTATGATCTGGAATGTAAGACGTTTATCTATTTATTTTATTACTTTCCTTATATACATAATGTATAAGGAAAGTATTGTGACGGGGTCGAAAATTCGAATTCGAGTTTTCGACGGGAGAGCACGTTTCAAGCATCCCTGATTACGAATCAAACATTTTTGAAATGATGTCTGTGTGTGTGTGTGTGTGTGTGTGTGTGTATTAGTGTCAGTGAGTCTGTGGAGACGATAACTGACGAACGAATGGACCGATTCGAACAAAATTTGGTACAAAAATCATAATCCGTAAAGACTGAAAGCCTATTGTTTTTATACGCAATCCAATGCTCAGAACCTCCCTAAATGTTCGAATGAAATTTTGAAAAAATCGTCAAAAAATTAAAACCGCTAATAAAGTTACGCAAATAGACATTTCTTATGTAATTTTTCATTAGAAAACGATTGACATAAATTTTAGAACGCTAACATGAACCGTTTTCGAGATATTGTATATTTTTTAAAAAAATTATCAAAAAGTCATATAAAATAAAAAAAAAAGCATTTCCTATTGAGAAACACGTTCACTTTTCATATGTAATACCATGTGATCGATTGGGTGACATCATTCTCGTGGATCTAGCTCATTCCATTCATGAAAAAAGATACTTAGGATAAAAAAGATGTACTTTCCTAAATAAAAAAAAAATACTTTCCTATATACAAAAGTAATACTTTTGTATTTGAACGCCAATTGTCATTTATCTGCTGTAAGAATAACTTATTTCTTCGTCCATAACGCTTGGCGAGATTTTGGCGATGAATTTGGCGAAATGTCGCCAACTTGGCGACTTTTTGAAATGTTGCCAAATTAATGAAAATCTCGCCAAATGAATAAAAATGACGCCAAATTAATGAAAATGACGACTAATTGTCGAAAATTCAATATCTTGGAAAGAATATTAGTATCTACTATAAGAAAAACCTATTTTTTTTTACTGTAAAAGTAGTAAATTCATTACATTATATAAGAAAAGTCATGTGTTGCCCACATCAGATTTTCTTTTTTACTGTTAAAGTAGTAAATTCATTGCATTATATAAGGAAAGTCATGTGTTGCCCACATCAGATTTTTTTTATTTTATTGCGAAAGTTGTAGTATGAGCATTTTTCGTTGAAATATTGGATTTTGTGTAACTTTGATGAATCTCTTATTTACATTTATGGGCAGGGAAAATAATTCTATACATATCCTGACTAAAACTAGGATCGTGCTCGTAATATAATTAACATTTTACGTCAACTGGTTTTGATCGTTTTAGGGCTTTTCAGCACAGAATATGTTGATTCTCGCAATGACAGCAAGAATATTACTTTGTATAGGAAAATCCTAGAATGTCCTTGATTTGGCTCATTTCGTTAACTTAATGATATTTTTTACAATTTTAGCGATATTTTCATTAATATAGAAGTGGATCTACAAGGATGTATAATTGGAATTTGGTTTTCAAATTATAGTGATTATAATTTAAGTATCCTGATATTTTGAGCTACTTTGAAGAGGTAGTTTCAAATTCGATACTTTAGTATTTAGAACTGTTTTGAAAATGTCTAAAAAGCAAAAACTACCCACAAAGATGGATGCTATTCACGCAAAACCATTTCGGCTGAATCGGAGTGTAGCGGAAAAGTGCCATAATGACTAGAATATCATACTTGACTAGAATAATATGATGGCTAGGGCACAAATTATAAAAAAATTAAGAGCTTATAATTTGAGACGCATTTTCATTATTAAAATCGTCTAAAGAGGGCATAAAAATGTCTAAAGAGGGCATAAAAATGTCTAAAGAGGACAGACTACCCATAAGGAAGTATGCTATTTACGTAAAACCATTTCGGCTGAATCAGACCAGAGCCGAAAAGTACCATAATGACGAGAACATCATACTTCAAAAATACAACGATGACTAGAGAACAATATTTATAAAATAAGAGATTAAAACTTAAGACCCGTTTTCATTAGTCAAATAGTCTTTACATTCACATTAGCGAAATCTTCTTCACATTTTCATTACTGAAAATATATTCGTCTTTTGCGATTAAATCATTGATCGCTTTGTAAACAGAAGAAATACCCTTCCGTTGAATCATTTTGCGTTCCCCTCACGTATCACAAAAGATAAAGGAACTTAACGTATTGCCCCCCTTTTGTTCGTCTCTGTATCTTAATTTTGTATTCACGTTTCCTCAAGTCATACTTTTTTTAGGAGCATCCTTTTTCTGTAGATCTTTAGGGGGCCATTAAATAATGCATAGACTGTGTTATATTCTTTCATGGTCTAAATTAAAATAACTTTTATTTTCTCTCTATTTGCACGTTGCAACTCGAGATGAATGATGATTTAAGCTTCGGCATTGTTAAAAAGTTTCTAAGATTGAAATGCTGGATTATTTATTTTAAAATACTTTTTGAAATATTTTAAAATATGGGGAGGTAATGGCAAATGACACAAAATATCTTCCCTGAAAATTGTGTTAAAAATATGTCTAACAGATTTGGTTGGTTTCACAAATTGTCAATTTCAATATTATGGTTAAACAGTCTTGCATATATAAAAAACTAGCAGCTATTACCCGGCGTTGCTCGGGATTTACCATGCAAAACTATGATAAAAATTACACCGGTACACATAGGGCCGATTGTGATATATTACCGTTGAATGTATCGCATTTTAGAGTTGTTTAAATAAAATTAAAGTTGGAAAGTGTTTCATAATCAATGCTTTATGCATGATTGATCTTTCTTGTGATTTCTTAATACTTTTCGTTGTTGAGTAAACTTGTGAGAAATAAATCATGGTGATACTTTACATTTAAATTCATATCTCAAACCTGCAATTCTCAAAAGTGTCTAATACGTTCAATAAACTCACACAAAAATCAGAGATTTAATTGACTTTCACGTTTTAACCAACAATATCCAACCTTTTTCGTTGTGAATCATGGAGTTAGAGAGTAGAACTCCTAGGAAAAAGTATCGTTTTTCACTAATATCTCGAGAACTACTGGTCGTAGGAACTCGAAACATAGCCTATGTTTTAAGTGGGACGATTTCAGGACTACCAAGACAAATTTCATGAAATTCGGTTCAGCCGTTCTCCTGTTATGGTGGATCATACATACATACACATTTTTTCTTTTTTATATAAATATAGATGTCTGTCTGGGTGTACCTTTTGTAGTGGAGAGTCTAAGAGAGAGAGTTTTGGACAGCCGTGAAATTCGGTAATGGACTGTCTGAATCCTTGGTACGAAATACACTTCCCGTAATTAAGATTTTTAAAAATTCGAATTGAACAGTTACTAACATTTAAAGCCGAAAATATGTTAAAGTAATTGGAGTATGGCTCAAATCGACTTTCTTCAAACATAATCCGTTTTTTAATTAGCATGTGATAAATTTTTTCTTTTCCTTTTGAAAATTTTGAAAGGAAATTTTTGAAAAATATGTATCTTTGGTCTAAATGATCACGATTACAGCATAATATACTTAATTTTAAGTAGCTGGAAAAAATCATTCGATTGATACCAAGTTTAACAGTGCACGCTCTCGGGGGAGAGAAATTTGTTCCTCCCCCTGTAGGGGCTAATGATGTCATGAACACAAAAGTTGCATCACGGCTGTTTTTCACTACAATGATTGAAACTATTAAGTTTCGTGATCATTGGACCATAAATAACCCCCTTTTATGCATAATTATGCCAAATTTTGTCCTATGTGAACATCGTAAGAAAATACAAATTTTCGAATAAATCTCAAAATTTTCGCCCGAATTTCAAATACTCTATTTAGTTTTAGATTTTTCGTTAACAAAGCTAGATAAAAAGTTTGGTGAAAATCCATTAATATATGTGGCTGTTATATCTAGAGAACGGTTTAAGATAGAGCAATGAGGTTGTTTTTATTCATTTTGCCATAAGAATCTGCTTATAAAATATGTATTTCACTTATATATTTATATATATAAGCATATTTATTCTTAGTGCTCTAAACATATTATGTCGTCAAAAACTCGAGTTCAATACTTCCACTATGCAGTCTATGGCACCACTGAAAGCAAAATGATAAAAACAATATTTATTTTTACACAATTGTTGGGTTGCAAAAACGCAAGATGGTTTTTCGTAGGAATTATTTGATATTCACCCTGCGTTTCTGGAAAAAGGCGAACTTTTAAGTATTTTCCCCTTTGGTTTGCGTTTGAATCTTAATCATGTTATCTGGTTCTGAAAAGAGCAGATGCTTCTGTGATATAACCCTATTTATTCCTTCTGTGTGATATAGCTCGCAATAAATGTTGTTGTTGTTGAGACCCAGACCGTCCGACCTACCAGAAAGGTGTAAGGTAACTGTTTGGACGGCCGGGAAGTGCCACCCAATTTAGACCGGAACCCAGTGGGGGAGGCCTCGCAATAAATGTGCAATTCCTAATTGTACACTTAAAGACTATTGTTCCATACATTAAAATATTTAATTCCTTGATAAAGATGAATAAATATTCCTGTTCTCGTTATACGAAAGTATCTGGACTCGTAAGTATCTGTACTGGAAAGTATCTGTACGGGTGAGACATTCAAACTATTTTGTAAAGCAATTTGCAAAACATTGGAAGTTGGGAAATATAGTACGTCTAGAAGAAAACGATAAAATGGTAGTAAATGTTATACCTCTGACATATTTATCGATTTGCGAAAATCGATTAAATATTGTAGACAATATATGAATTTAAAATATTTGGTGTGGACAAAATATGACTTTCCTTACAGACTCAAATTCATTTTCTCTTTATTCCTTTAATAAGTCATCAAATTGAGTTTAATGACACGTATAATTATTTGAATTTCCACTGAATTTGTACTTTTAATTCAATTTTCGCTTTCATTTGGTAACGGGGCGTATTTTTAAGGATGTCGTGTGCAAAAATGCGAAGAAAATATTTCGAGAACGGTTAATCCTGAAGTAATGGGGCTGGTCTTATTATTTTCATCTTCAAAAATTGCGTATAAAACAATTATTTATTATATATATTCTACATTATTATAAAATTTTTACATATACATTAATTATTACACTTGAGCGTACATGCATCTTTTATTTTAGATCTTAACGAATTTTGTGGGCTAATTCATAAAGGAAAGGACGTTCTTTTATTCCGAATCGTACCAAAATCTAATCAGCACCAGGGTAACACACTTACTCGTAAAAATTTATAAGATTTGATCAATTAGTTTTTGAGTTAATGTGAATCATTGCCCACTGCCGGCGTAGAGTTTTACGAAGGATTCAAATACTTAATTATATTGATAATCTTACACGTCACAGTAACCCTCTGTGAACACGTTCAAGTCGAATCTACATCCCAAAGAAAATACAGCTCATGCCAACACACTAGCACGGCTAAAGGCGAGTCGCTGAAAGATGTAATTGAGTTGGTTGCGCTTTACTTGTTCTCTCCAGACCCTCACATGGGGGCAAATCGTGGATTGTTGAGAAGTATATTGGACCTTTGCTCTTTTGTCCAAGTCGCATGCTGATGACACTACTTTAATCGTGGTTTTCTGACCTTAGCGCTCAAAGAAACTGAAACTCGAGGTACCTTATCATAGAGTTCTTTAACATGTAGCCTTCGCCTCATGGTACTGTCGCTTATCGACTTTTCTATCGCTATGGTAGTTATCACTTGAAGACCTGGTGCTGTCACTCTGTATTTGCGCTTCATCAGTAATGCTATGTACTACTCACCAGAAGACGTTGCAGCCCTAAGACGGTATGGAACGCTTCTTGAAATAACTGT